>CM077208.1:32913849-33653016 GCA_039654625.1 Rhinogobio ventralis
GCTATAAGAAAAGCAGAGCAAGAGTACAGTAGATCTACAGTGGAACTGGACTCCAAATTGTTGAGTTTAAAATAAATAATATTAATATGACAAGCATTAATATGGGAGCTTTTTTCCACCATGGAATAAAAAATAATAATTTCATAATTCTTAAATTTTTCTCACAATTGCGAGTTTATATCTCATAATTCTGACTTCTTTTTACAGAATTGTGAGATATAAACTCGCAATTACGAGTTATAAAGTCCAAGTCTGAGGAAAAAAAGACTGACATGCAATTGTGAGTTATAAAGTCAGAACAAACTCAGAATTCTGAGAAAAAGGCATTTGCAATTCTTAAAAAAAAGAAGTTCACAATTACCTTTTTTATTTTTTTATCATTGGCGGAAACAAGCTTCCATACATTCCTGTTCATCATTTTAACTGTTTCTTTTAAAAAAAAAGATATATATATTTTGAGATAGAGAAGCTGAAATCATAATACTGTGATTCTTATGAGAATAACCTCTGCTAGTTTACACATTTGTTTTGTTAACGTGTCAAGATTTGTTCATAGCACTGCTTTACTGGTTAAGGCTCGCATTCACACATGACTTTATAACTTTATAAACTGAAGACTTCCTGATTAGGGAATTACCCCTGCTCCTGTGCTTTGATGTTTCCTCATATTTGAGAACTTCAAGACTTTTCAAAGGTTGTAGAAGTGGAAGAAAGAGAAACAAAGCTCAGGATGTGCACAAAGGCCAGGTCAGTGTGCAGCAAGACATTCTCTCAAATGAGAAGTCCCAGAAGTGGTGTGCCGCTTCCAAAACCGTGGCCCACATATCTTGTAGCTGGGAAAGGCAAAACCTTTATGTATCCCCACAGAACTCCTTGTAAAAATACTCAGGAAGAAATACAATAAAACTCAGTTACTAAAACTAAACAAAAAGTGTGTCATAACCTAGATGTGTCAGGTCTCGCAATATACAAGGCTTATTATTCACATGAGAGCCATCGTCCCCTAACTCTGTGTCAGTGAGAGAAGTCTAGCGTGCTTGAAGATAAGGGTAAGACCCATGTTAAGGTCAAAATATGGAAACCGTTGTGAAGGCTGGCAACAAATTTCCTTTAAGGTCAGTCAGTTCACTCTGTGGCCAACTTGGCCCTGGGGTGTCTAGAGGCTGCACTATACAGCTACTACAGCTTGAACAAAGAAACACTGAAACATCCAAAAACAGTTTGTCAAGATTAAAATTCAATAACATATATCAAAGCAAATAAAAAATAGAACAAGAATGGCAAAAGTAACAAAACAAACAAAAAAATACTAAAATATACATGAACTGCATAGGTTTGGCCCAGCAATTATTAGGCAAGCTATTTAAAAATTACAGCAAGCTTCCGGATCTCCGGAAGCATAATAGGAGTGACAACAGTGAAGGACAAGAGAGGACCAGGCCTGGACTTTATGTTGTTGTTTTGTTTTAGTTTATGCGGCCGTCGTCTATAAGGGGCTGCCTCTTTACTTTTGTTTTGTTGTGTAGGTTTATTTTGGTATTAGTTTTTTGTTGAACATTCGCTAGTGCCCACCACCTTCTTCCCTGAACTATGAACATGCAACAACATATCATCTCTTTCTCATTTAAAAAAATGGACTAAGAAATGCCTTGACACAAATTGTACTTGGGAAGGGCCTAGAGCTTTATTATAGGTTCAGCAAATCTGGAGCATCTTCAACCAGACCGCCAGTGCAGTCTATTGCTGTGTTTAAGTTATGTCGGAAAGGTATTTGAATATCTGTTGAAAGTTGTTGAAAGTTGAAAGCACACAAATACCACCATAATATCATAATTACGAGTGGAAAACTAACACATTTCTAAGTTGGGGTGCGTGTTGGTGAGAAAAAATGGTGGTTGCAACATCTGCAGTTCTCTTCTGAAGTGGAACTTCGACACTACGTCTTGGTATTGACGCTATGGGGAATGTCATCAGCATGACTGGTGTCTGAGGCACATTTAAACAAAAGCCAAAAAACATTGGCAGACGACAGTCAATGACGTCACATGCGGAACACCCATGAGTATAATAATATATACATGTCATCAGCTTTTTTGTCTTCAGGAGCCGCTTGTTTGCATGTGCGTCTAAGCTAAGAATCTGTTGGAGCGTGTTCATGAGTTTTTCCTTTTTGGGATTCTCCTGCTCTTGCTTTCATGTCAGTTCAGGAAGCTGCTCTCTGGCAGCTTCCGACCTCACTGATTAATGTGACATGTTTTATTCCGAGGAACTAGATGCAGAGAATCTGGTGTTAATGATAATCTGCAACCTTCAAGGAAACTGAATGCGCTCACTGAGATGAGCCGTGGTGAGGGAGCTCTCCTCTCGCTTGATTTTTTTCTTGTGGGATGAAAGTCAGGTGTTTGCACCTCACGGTTTGTGCTGAGCAGCTGCATCCAAGCCTTACATCACCAAGTGCAATGAAAAGCGTTGGATGCAATGGTGTAAAGCACGCCCCCACTGGACTCTAGAGCAGTGGAGACATGTTCACTGGAGTGACAAATCACATGTCTCTGTCTGGCAATCTGATGAATGAGTCTGGGTTTGGGGTTTGGCGATTGCCAGGAGAACTTTACTTGTGTGTGTGGTGTGGTGTGGAGTTTTTTCAGGGGTTGGGCTTGGCCCCTTAGTTCCCTTTAGGTCCATAAAGACATGGATGAGCGAGTTTAGTGTGGAGGAACTTGACTGGCCTGCACAAAGTCCTGAGAACACATTTGGGATGGATTAGAGCAGAGACTGCGAGCCAGGTCTTCTCGTCCAACATCAGTGCCTGACCTCACAAATGCGCTTCTAGATGAATGGTCAAAAATTCCCATAAACACACTCTTAAACCTTGTGGAAGCCTTCCCAGAAGAGTTGAAGCTGTTATTGCTGCAAAGGGTGAGCCAACTCCAACCCTACGGATTAATAATGGGATGTCATTAAAGTTAATGTGCATGTAAAGGCAGGTGTCCCAAAACTTTTGCCAATATAGTGTAGCTGAGGCTAAGTTGGGTATTTTCCCGTTAGAGCTCTGCTCTTGGGGCCATAGAGGGCTGAGGCCTATCCCGCAATGGAGGAAGGAAGATGTAACAGCCAGGACTTCCCTTAGTGTAGAGCATAGAAGCTTGGGGATCTGTCCTAGTAAATTGGCTTAGGGAGTAGTGCCACTATATGAGTAACACGGGATGTTCTCAAGAGATTAACATGCTTCTGACTCTGGCTGGGTAGACTGTAGAGTAATTTTATGCTATGCCCACTATGCATAGGTATTCCCTCAGTATGGCGTATGGGTATTGGTTTCCTTATTGTGTCAATACCAAGACGCAGCATCGAAGATCCACTTAGAAAGGGAATGTCTCAGTTTGCATATATGCAACCCAGTTCCCTGAGAAGGGGAACGAGACTAATTACCATACCTTGGGCCTGCCTGTGCGTCTCCTACAGACAAAAGAGTTGATGGCCCCCTTTTATACTTACAGGCGCTCCGTGTTTGACGTCATGGACTGCCGTATGCCAATTATTATTGGCTTTTGTTTACACATGCCTCAGACACCGGTCATGCGTGATAGTGTTGCCCATAGTGTCAATACCAAGACGCAGTGTTTCGTTCCCCTTCTTAGGTAATCAGGTTACAAATACAACCTGAGACTTTTACTGTCATTTTGTAAAATGTATGTATGAAAAAATTTATGTATAATTTTTTTTTAATTTACAATAAAAGCACACATGATGCCATCTTTCTAAAAAGAGCCTTTAACAATGACATAAAGTAAAAAAAAAAAGAAAGAAACATGACTCACCAAATCCTGAGAACCAGAGTTCCTCTAATCTGGCCCTGAAGGTCCACTGCCCTGCAGAGTTTAGCTCCTACCTTAATCAAAGACACCTGCAGAATCTAATCAAGAGTTACTAGAAAATTACAGGTAGGTGACTTTGTTTGGGTTTGAGCTAAAAAATGCAGTCATCCTCCATGTCACCGCCCTGCTGTAAACTAATAGAGTCAGTATTTGTCCAAGCACTACTGACCAACACTGGGCAATATATAATGTAATACAAGGTGGTAAACAAGTAAACAAAATCTATCAATAAGGCAATTGTCTCTTTTAACTGACAGGTGGGACTGCTGCTATGATTAGTGGTATGATTGTTCTCATTAATTTTTCTACAGGTGGTCGATTTCCTCCTCTTTCCTCTCTTCTGGCAATCACATGCTGAGGTGAAAGGTCAATGGCATATCATGGTAAATCTCTAGCCTGATCAACTCAGTGAACACAGTAAGGTGAAGATTCCCAATATCTGGTTTGATTATTAACTCCACTGTTCTGAAGGGAACTATATACAGCCACAGGGTACAATTATATTGGATTGGGGGTGAGCGCTACAGGTGCGAACCTTTGTGATGGATGTGGTGAGTAAATGAAGTTTGTCATTGACTGATAAAAGCTAATAAACATCAACATAGCAGTTAGAGGGAAAGACATTAACCAAACGGTTACAAAACATTCATTACTCTGTGTTTGAAGGAAAATCAGGATCTTGGATTCATAATCAGATTAACGAGAGACTGTTAACCTTTAAAGTGTCTTATTTTGTACAATAAAAAAGCTTTCCTATATATTGTCTGTCTATGATATGCAATCATTTTTTACTAATGATCATATCCATTATCCCCTGGTGTGCCCACCAATGAACCCTCAGAGATCTAAGATGAAAATAGATGCAAGCTTGCACAAAAAATAAAAACACTTAAAAAAAAGCCTTCACATCAATACAAAAACTTCTTTGTAATCCACTGTGGCGAAAAAAAATGGATGTGTTTATTCTGAGTGTTTGATGTGAAACCATAAGACATGTCGTTTTGTTTTGCAGAGGCGGTGGTGCTCATGGGATATGGCAGCTGCAGTGCCAAAGGCCTCTCCCCAGAACAACATGCATCTTGTGCGTAAAGATTACCAGAACATTACTTGAAAAATCCATGCAATAAAATAGTGCGTTCAATATCCACAACTTTATTCAAAGACATGACCCTGTTAGCAGTGTTTTGAAAGCTAATTATTTGAAGGTAGAAGGTAGGTTCCCAGATCGAAAGGATTCATATAAAAAACCCATTCAAAAGCAACCACATAGCCAAGTTTTCTGCATCCAAACCGGGATGTTTACCAAATCCCTATGTTTTAATGAATATTTTAATATCTTAGGGTTTCTTTACCTTTTATGATACCAGATTTTAGTGTTTTCTTTTTTATATGAAGGTCACATTACAGCCCGGAAAGTACTGCATAAGTAAAACGAATTTACAGCGTAACTTTCTGTAATTATAGTGTAACTATAAAGTACATACATGTAGGTATAAGGGAACAATATGTAATATTTGGGGAATAAAGGGGGAACTACCAGGAAAATTAAGTATTATTTTAATTAAGGGGTAATTATCTGTGTTGTAACAGGGTAAGTGGTGCTTGTTCCCCTCATGTTTCATGTAGTTACAGGGTAAGTACAAAAAAAACACGTACACAATCTGATATCACTCAGCAATCTTTATTTGAAAAACAACTTTCAAAACAGATTTACGACACGTTTTATTAATTTCTCTTGCTTGGCTTCATCCTCCTCTTGTTCCTCTTCTTTTTCGTTCTTGCCACAGATGAATCTTAAGCAGGAATCCCATGTCTCTAGCTATTATTAAAAGAAAATACAGTACACCCAGAAATGTCCTCACCATTTACTCGTCTTTTACCCTCATGCCATTCGAGATACGACTTTCTTTCTTCAGATGAACACAGAAAAATGAATAATCTCTGCTAATGAAAATTCATTTGGGTTCCTAAAAGTTGAAGCATCAAACAACACATACAGCAATAACTACAGTAATCCATACGACCCCAATGGATGAATCAATGTCTTCTGAAGTGAAACGATAAGTGTTTGTAAGAAAAATACCAATATTTAAAAAATTTTAAACTGTAGACTATCACTTCCGACCCACAGTCACCTGCGCATGCATGAAAGGATTAAGAGCGCGCCGAGAAACTCTAGTCACGCGGATGTCGGATGCCGTCAGTTTGTATTTTAATGAATTTTTTTAATTAATGCTCACAACAGTATACAAACAACAACAGAATATATGATAATAGCAATGAGAAACAAACAAAACAGGAAGACAGAGATGCCAGTTCTCGTGTGAGTTTCAGATAAAACTCGCTTGAGAACGTCATGAAAGCTTAAAGCTTCACGTTGCTCTTTACTCATATTGCAGGCGCTGGTAACAGTTGGTCGGAAACTAAAATATTAGTTAATTATTAGAGCATTTCTGGGTGTACTTTTTATTTTAAGAAATATTAATACAGAATAGCAAAAGACATGGGATTCCTTCAGTGGAAATAATGAAAATGAAGAAGAGGAGAGGCCAACCAAGAGAAACAAAAAAGGGACAAAACATGCTTTTTTCTGTCAGGATGTTAGTATTTGAAATGAAAAGTTTATTTAAAACAATGAATAAATGAATAAGAAGTGTCGTAAGTCTGTTTTGAAAGTTGTTTTTTCAAATAAATATTTCAGAGTGATATCTGATTGTGTACGTGTTTTTATTGTATTTACCCTGTAACTACATGAAACAAGAGGGGAACAAACACCACTTTAATTTACAGATTCATACTTACCCTGTAACTACACAAATAATTACCCCTTAAATAAAAAATACTTACAGTATAAATAATTTGTTAATTTTCCTGATAGTTACTTTATTCCCCAAATATTACATACTGTTCCCTTATACCTACACATACATACTTTATAATTACACTATAATTACTGAAAATTACGCTGTAAATTCGTCTTACTTACGCAGTACTTTCCGGGCTGTAATCTAAAGCGTTACCAACGGTTTCTTTTTTTCTTTTTTTGCTTAATTATTTTTGCTACTTGACAAATTCTGTGAAATGCAATGTATAAATAATTTTCCCTTGTCTCAGACCGTAAGTCTTAAAGTATTCAAATCCATCATAAAAACATTTATTATTTTATAAAACTTGAAACATGATAAACAGAGAAAAAGCAAAGTAAATATCACAGAGCAGAATATTTTATTGTGCATCTTGTCTACTTTTTGCAAAAAGTGTGAAAATATTATATTTTTTAAACAAATTAAATAATTCATAAATTGTGAACTGTCACATGCTCACTCTAGACTCTGTAGCACGCTTGCATTCTGTAGTAACACACACCTGCACCTTATCACCTGCTTGTTTGGACTGCCATTTAAGCAGCACTCTTGGGTGTGCACACACAGTCCTTGAGTGTTTCTCAAACGGAAGGCTGCATCCTATGAAGGCTGCAAATCTTGGCTGCCACATCATCAAACATCGCTGAAGGCCATCTCAATTTGAAGGATCCTTGGAAGGCAGCCTTTGTTTTGCGTCCTTCATTCGGCCTGTTTTGAAGGACGCATTGGATATATCCTTTGCGGCCTTAAATCACCCACAATCCTTTGGATGCATTTAATTTCACGAAAATAAACGGACAGAAAACGAGTCAGTACTGAGCTTGTCTGAGTTTATTATGAAATGTAAGACAAAAATAATGCTTTCGTATATGAAAGCATAAATGTTATGTTTTGTTTTGCTGTAAATTATTCACTAACACTAAACTGACAATAATGTAAGCCACTAGGAGACCACAGAGGGCTGCCATTCACTGTATTGCATTAGTAGAAAACCAGTCAATCTAAAGATTTGTAATACAAAGTATTTTTTCAAAATGAAGTTTTAATAGTATTTTCGTGCCGTGACCGTGGGGGCGGGAACATGTGTGACGTAGTCATGCGCACTTAATAGACTGTCTCATTCTAGTGTTTAATTGCTGAGGAGGACACTAGCTTAGGACTGGACTAGGAAGGAAGCAATCTTGGTAGGATGCAGCCTTCCTTTTGTAAAGCCCGGGACACATTGTACGATTTTCGGCTGTCCCAGACGAAAGATTGCCATCGTGAAACAATCGTGGCGATTTCTGTGATCGTGGCTCCTAATCTGTGGTCATATTTCGTACAGTGAGAGAGGTTCAAAGATAGTGATCGACCGATATATTGGGCCGATATTATAATGGATATTATGCTGTGTTCGCCGATAGTTTTTTCCCAGCATTATTTACAGACAGGCATCCACAGGCAGCTCTGTGTTGCTGTAGACGCTGCAGTTCACGTGCAGACCATACACTGCCCCTCCCCCACTAGCAGAGTGCTGGAATCTGCTCTTCAAGACAACGTTATGTTTTAAACTTTTAAAGCATCTTTTAACCGTTTGACTTTCATACACTTTGAAAGTGGAAACTAGTGTTGTCAAAAATATCAATATTTCCAATTCTCCTTTCTGCAGTATCGATACACCGATACCAGCTGCGCTTTCTTGCTCTCCTGTCCGACAGCGACACGCACCGCCTCCCCTCATTCACTCCGGTTAGATAGTGCTTGTGTGACAGGTCTGAATTTCGGCGCGGGATTGCGTATAATTCCAGTCATTCACGCAGACTTCGCGCTCACATCCGACGCGCACACACACAATAAAGACGCCGCTAATACAAGCGCCAAATTTAGCTATTTTTTTCACGGCTTATTTATGGTCAAATACACTCAAAAATAATGTCACAATGGCCATCTTGTTGAATATTAACGTAAACACAGTTGTAAACCATTCAGGAAAAACGTGCAACAGGAACAGTATTTTGGATCAGTGCGTGCGTCAGGTCTTAAAGGGACAGGCAGACTAATAAACGTGCCGTTCTCTATGTTGTTAATGTTACTCAAATAACAAAAGACAAGTAGAAAATCACTTACTGCTCTTGATTGATTAACTTATTAATTAATCTGCATTTCATTTTTACAATGAAGATCATCCGTATTGGTCATTGACTAAGGCTGATGAAAAAATAATCGGTATCAGCATCGGCACTAAAAAATTCATATCAGTCGATCCCTATTCAAAGACGACCGTTGTCACAGTCTTGCGATCAAAGATAGCCTACGATAATTTTCTGACAGTGTCAGAAATTCAGCATGATCACCGCACAGTGTGTTTGCTGCTATGGCCTACGTCTACTGATCAGCCAATAGAAATGTGACATGAAATCAAAGTGACATGGCGCTAAAACTTAAGGAAGCTTGTTTCCGCCACAGAATTAAACATTTTAAAGGATATTTATCTCACAATTGTGTTTACATCTCGCAATTGCGTGATTATAAAGTCAGAATTGCGAGATATAAAGTCAGAATTGTGAGATATAAAGTCAGAATTGTGTGATATAAATTCAGAATTGTGAGATATAAACTCAGAATTTAGGGATATAAAGTCAGAATTTAGGGATATAAAATCAGAATTACGAGATATAAATTCAGAATTTTGTGATATAAAGTCAGAATTGTGAGATATAAAGTCAGAATTTAGAGTTATAAAATCAGAATTGCATTATATAAAATCAGAATTGTGAGATACAAACTCAGAATTGCGAGTTATAAAGTCAGAATTGCGAGAGAAAAAAGTCAGAATTGTGAGATAAAAAGTTGCAATTACCTTTTAAATTTTTTGTATTCTATGGTGGAAACAAGCTTCCATACTTTTCCCTTCCTCTTTTGCCGCTTCTTCTTTTTTTCAGCACACATAAAAACTACAACTGTCAAAGTGTGATTCATCATGCTCTTTTTGTTTACGTTTTTTTGTTCTATAGCATAGGTCATTAACAGGCGGACCCGTCCCATACGGACCCGGACCTACAGCCAAAACAGAAGGTTAAAACCTGACAGAGCGCTGCTATTTTAACCGGTGCAGCTTTTGTAGTCTTTACCTGGGTGTGCTCTTTGATACCAATCTCTCATTTGAAAGCCACGTTTCTAGCATCTGTAAAACTGCATTCTACCTTCTTAAAAATATATCTAAATTACGGCATATGCTTTCAATGCAAAATGCTGAACAGTTAGTTCATGCGTTCATGACCTCAAGGCTAGATTATTGTAATGCTCTACTGGGTGGTTGCCCTGCTCGCTTACTAGAACCAGGAAGTATGACCATATTAGCCCGGTTCTGTCAACACTGCACTGGCTCCCTATTAAACATCGCATACATTTTAAAATTTTGCTAATTACTTACAAATCACTAAATGGTTTAGCTCCCCAGTACTTGAGCGAGCTCTTAACGCATTATACTCCATCACGTCTATTGCGGTCTCAAAACTCTGGCCAGTTGATAATACCTAGAATATCAAAATCAACTGCAGGCGGTCGATCCTTTTCCTATTTAGCACCTAAACTCTGGAACAGCCTTCCTAGCATTGTTCGGGAAGCAGACACACTCTGTCAGTTTAAATCTAGACTAAAAACGCATCTCTTTACTATGGCATACACATAAAACATTTTTAATTTATATTTTATTCAAATTGTTAGGCTGCATTAACTAGGTCAGCCGGAACCCAGGAACACTTCCCATAACACCTGATGTACTCGTTACATCATAAGAGGAATGGCATCTACGCTAATGTTAGTCTCTCTGTTTATCCCGAGGTTTACCGCAGTCAGCCGGATCCGGGCCGTATCCAGATCAGATGGTGGAACAGCGCCCAGACATTACCAACGCATCCCTGAAGTGTCTGCAGAGACCGTGTCAATTAGTCTACCCTCTGAAATTGCTCATCGACATGGCATCCTCTCCGGCGTGATGACTCCGATATTTCGAATATTCCTATTTAATAATTCTTTAACCGACACGTCATCCTGAATAAACCCGTCTCTGGCGTGATGCCTCTGATCTTTCGAATATTCAAATCTAATATTACTTCTGACCTATAAGGCTGCCAAAATAATAATCATACACTGTTAATTGGCCAGAGGAGAACTGGCACCCCGACTGAGCCTGGTTTCTCCCAAGGTTTATTTTTCTCCATTATGCCACCTGATGGAGTTTTGGTGCCTTGCCACTGTTGCCTTTGGCTTGCTCAGTTGGGGACACTAAATTTTCGATTAAATATCCAAATAAATGTAATTACTAAACTAAATTAACTATATCAACTACATTACTTGAATATATATGATCATTGAAATGAGCTAGATGACATCACCGTTTTCTCCAGAGCGGCTGTACAGCTGAATCAAATTCGGTTGCATTATTTTCCTGTTTAACACTGTGAAGCTGCTTTGAAACAATCTGCATTGTAAAAAGCGCTATATAAATAAAGTTGACTTGACTTGACTTTACGGTAGTGGTACTGGAACCGCACAGACCAATTGCATGCGAGTTAAGCCATCCCTCGTGATACCACTCAGCCAATCAAGTCTGTGTTTTTAAGGCGGTAAACTATAAACATTGCGACTACAGTGCAAAAAGATGAGAGAGTTACACATAAAAAGACGGTAGAAAGAAAAAGAAAGATAGCGATACATGTAAAAAACAATGGGAGAGAAATAGACGACTGAGACGGAGAAAAGAAAGAGATACAGACGAGAGCGCCGGTGAAACTTAAGAAAAAGACGAGTGAGACGGAGAAAGGTAGAGAAACAGGCAAGTGAGACGGAGAAAGGGAGAGAAACAGGCGAGTGAGACGAAGAAAGAGAGATACAGACAACTGTGTGGGAGAAAGTTGAGAAAAAGACGTGAGACAGAAACAGAAAAGGGGACATTCAAGCTGTTCCTCCCTTTGTTTTATTTTTCTGAAGTTAAGCACTTTATTTGAACATACACAATTTTCACATTTTATTTATTTTCTCTTATTTTGAAATGTAGCCCATATCTCATGCCCGTAGTCAGGGGGGGGTTCGGGTGGTTCGAACTAACCTGACAAATAATCTACTGCCCACTGACTGCCCACTATTTCTCATACATTTTTTGGTCTTCAAACGTCTTAAAATGCACATATGTAGATTAGAGAAATCTAAATTTTCTCAGAGGAGCATTCCCCCCAACCCCCCTAACTAGGGTGTGCGTGTGTGCGCTTGTGCACGCAGTATAGGACAAAAAAATAAAGCACCTTTGTTTGCTGACCAATTATAAGTTAGTGATCCTACAAATGTTAATTGCATGACTTCTTCAAAACTTCATATTTCACAGCATGAAACAAAAACATGTTAGCTTAATAGTTCTGTCACGTGAATTTGTGATTTAAATTTTGTGGGGAAGTTTTGATTATCCATGCCAAATAAAATACACTCCACACTGAAAAAGGTGGATAAAAAGTCACCAAAATTAAGTTTTTGAACCTCATAATTAAATGAAAAAAAAAAGACCGCCCCCCGGTCCCCACTAGGCTGGCTACGGGCCTGTATCTACAGTATTGTCAAAAGGTTTTTGAATTGTACTGAATTCATTTGATTTGACAGTCAGGTATTGATTACATGCAGATGTTGATACAACTACTAGGCTACTTAAATATATATACACTCACCTAAAGGATTATTAGGAACACCTGTTCAATTTCTCATTAATGCAATTATCTAATCAACCAATCACATGGCAGTTGCTTCAATGCATTTAGGGGTGTGGTCCTGGTCAAGACAATCTCCTGAACTCCAAACTGAATGTCAGAATGGGAAAGAAAGGTGATTCAAGCAATTTTGAGCGTGGCATGGTTGTTGGTGCCAGACGGGCCGGTCTGAGTATTTCACAATCTGCTCAGTTACTGGGATTTTCACGCACAACCATTTCTAGAGTTTACAAAGAATGGTGTGAAAAGGGAAAAACATCCAGTATGCGGCAGTCCTGTGGGCGAAAATGCCTTGTTGATGCTAGAGGTCAGAGGAGAATGGGCCGACTGATTCAAGCTGATAGAAGAGCAACTTTGACTGAAATAACCACTCGTTACAACCGAGGTATGCAGCAAAGCATTTGTGAAGCCACAACACGCACAACCTTGAGGCGGATGGGCTACAACAGCAGAAGACCCCACCGGGTACCACTCATCTCCACTACAAATAGGAAAAAGAGGCTAGAATATGCACGAGCTCACCAAAATTGGACAGTTGAAGACTGGAAAAATGTTGCCTGGTCTGATGAGTCTTGATTTCTGTTGAGACATTCAGATGGTAGAGTCAGATTTTGGCGTAAACAGAATGAGAACATGGATCCATCGTGCCTTGTTACCACTGTGCAGGCTGGTGGTGGTGTAATGGTGTGGGGGATGTTTTCTTGGCACACTTTAGGCCCCTTAGTGCCAATTGGGCATCGTTTAAATGCCACGGCCTACCTGAGCATTGTTTCTGACCATGTCCATCCCTTTATGACCACCATGTACCCATCCTCTGATGGCTACTTCCAGCAGGATAATGCACCATGTGACAAAGCTCGAATCATTTCAAATTGGTTTCTTGAACATGACAATGAGTTCACTGTACTAAAATGGCCCCCACAGTCACCAGATCTCAACCCAATAGAGCATCTTTGGGATGTGGTGGAACGGGAGCTTCGTGCCCTGGATGTGCATCCCACAAATCTCCATCAACTGCAAGATGCTATCCTATCAATATGGGCCAACATTTCTAAAGAATGCTTTCAGCACCTTGTTGAATCAATGCCACGTAGAATTAAGGCAGTTCTGAAGGCAAAAGGGGGTCAAACACAGTATTAGTATGGTGTTCCTAATAATCCTTTAGGTGAGTGTATATCACACTAACTTGGACATTATGATCTTCCGGACCTTTGCTTCAAGACATTTATTCTAACTGGACCTCTTTAAATTTCAGTTGAATACCCCTGTTCTATAGAAACGTGCATCGTAGCCTTCGAGTCATAGGTGTCATCATTGTAAAGTCTACATGCATGTCGTACCCAAGTTTAATAGATCCATGTCCAGTGTGATTTGTAATGATCTTATAGGATTGCTAAAATCGTGCAGTGTATCCCGGGCATTAGTGTTGAAGGATTATGGACTCACCTTCTCGTTTATGTTTCCTTCTAGAAGGATGTGTTTGCTTCTCTTGTTATATCTTCTGGACTATCGAAGAAATCAATGTTTCACTCAATTATTTTGTTAAATGGATTTAACTTTTACCTACTCTTGTTCCCATCTCAGTAATCCTGCTCCTTGTGTTATTAATTCCTAGAAGAAGAAATTTAGTCATCCTTTGTTTTGTGGACTTTTGAAGTACTTACCTGTTTACATGCTCCCACTAACTGTTCCTCGGAATATGTTCATGTTTAAGTTTAAAAGATTGCGTGTACTGCCTATATACAGTGGTGGTCAGAATTATTGGCACCCCTGGTAAATATGATCAAATATGGCTGTAAAGAATAAATCTGCATTGTTTATCCTTTTGATCTTTTATTTAAAAAATTCACAAAAATCTAACCTTTCATTGAAGTAAAATAATTGAAAGTGGGGGGTAAATCACATTATGAAATAAATGTTTCTCTCCAAAACACGTTGGCCACAATTATTGGCACCCCTAGAATTTTTTATGAGTAAAATATCTCTGAAGTATATTCCCATTAATATATATATATATATATATATATTTTTTAGCACACCAGGGTGATTAGGAACATGGAATTGTCTAGATATGATGTCTTGTTCCACAGGAGTATAAATATGAGGAAACACAAAGGCCAAATTCCCTTAATCATTCATCACAATGAGTAAATGTGCAGCAACATATTGTTGAGCTTCACAAAATAGAAAGTGGCTGTAGGAAAACAGCTAAAGCATTGAAAAGTCCCATTTCCACCGTCAGGGCAATAATTAAGAAGTTTCAATCAACTAAAGATGTTATGAATCTGCCTGAAAGAGGATGCGTGTCTATATTGTCTTAATGCATGGCGGAGAGGAAAGTTTGAGTGGCCAAAGACTCTCCAAGGATCACAGATGGAGAATCGCAGAGATTAGTCTTGGGGTCAGAAAAAAATCAAACAACCCCTACATCACCACATGTTGTTTGGGAGGGATTCAAGAAAATATCCTTCTTGCTCATCCAGAAACAAACTCCAACATATTCAATTGTCAGACACGACTGGAAATTCAAAAGGGACCTGGTTCTATGGTCAGATGAAACTATAAAAAGAGCTTTTTGGCAGCAAATCCACCAGATAGGTTTGGTGCAACAGGGATAAAAAGTACACCATGCCCATGGTTAAAAATACAGCTGGATCTTTAATGTTGTGGACCTAATTTTTTTGCTGGAGGTCCTGGACATCTTGTTCAGATACATGGTATAATGGACTCTAGCAAAAACCAACAGATAAAAAAATCTAAACCTGACGGCCTCTGCTAGAAATCTTATAATGGGCTGTGGTTGGATCTTCCATCAGGACAACGATCCAAAACAAAGTCAAGTCACCTTTATTTATATAGCGCTTTTTATAATGCAGATTGTTTCAAAGCAGCTTCACAGTGTTAAACAGGAAAATAATGCAACAGAATTTGATACAGCCGCTCTGGAGAAAACGGTGATGTCATCAGCTCATTTCAATTATCATATATAGTCAAGTAACATAGTTAGTTTAGTTTAGTAATTAAATTTATTTGGATATTTATTTGAAAATTTCAAGGGGAAGCCTTGAAAAATCGACCGCCTGCAGTCGATTTTGATGTTCTAGGTATTATCAACTGGCCAGAGTTTTGAGACCGCAATAGACGTGATGGAGTATAATGCGTTAAGAGCTTGCTCAAGTACTGGGGAGCTAGTGATTTGTAAGTAATAAGCAAGATTTTAAAATGTATGCAATGTTAATATGGTCATACTTCCTGGTTCTAGTAAGAACTCGAGCTGCTGCGTTTTGGACCAGCTGCAGTTTATTTATTAAGCGAGCAGAGCAACCAACCAGTAGAGCATTACAATAGTCTAGCCTTGAGGTCATGAACGCATGAACTAACTGTTCAGCATTTTGCATTGAATCAAGTGTTAGACAGTATTCTAGGTTACTACATGTGGAGTTTTTTTGTCCAATAATTAAAAATTGGTGAATTGGTAAGTTTCGTCGGGGCGTGAAGAAATATAGAGCTAAATATCGTCAGCATAACAATGAAAACTAACGCCATGCTTCCTAATGATATCTCCCAGTGGTAGCATGTACAGGGTGAAAAGCAACGGTCCTAGCACTGAGCCTTGCGGTACTCCATACTGAACTTGTGATCGGTGTGACATCTCTTCATTTACTGTTACTAACTGATAACGGTCAGATAAGTATGATTTAAACCATGCCAATGCAATTCCACTAATGCTAACATAATTTTCGAGTCTATTCAAAAGAATGTTGTGGTCGATAGTATCAAATGCAGCACTAAGATCCAGTAACACTAACAGAGAGATACAGCCACGATCGGATGATAAGAGTAAATCATTTTTTCCTAAATAATTATCAATCTTACAAGAAGTTCATAAAGTCAACAAACATCAGAAGTTGAAGCTTTATCTTTGGTTAATTGAATAAATACCTAGGGGTTGTGTTTGTTTTCTTCTAAGAGAGTCGAGAAATAAGCAGATCTAGCAGTTTTTATGGCCTTTCTGTATGCAATCATGCTCTCTTTCCATGAAATGCGAAAAACTTCCAGTTTTGTTTTCTTCCAGCTGCGCTCCATTTTTCTGGCTGCTGTTTTAAGGGCCCGAGTGTGCTCATTGTACCACGACGTTTGACTGTTTTCTTTAATCTTCTTTAAGCGCTGAGGAGCAACTGTGTCTAAAGTACTGAAAAAGAGAGAGGCAATAGTTTATGTTGCAACATCGAGTTCAAACATCAAAATCAACACACAAATGTGTCACTGAACACAAAATGAAACTTCTGTCATGACCATCCCAGTCCCCTGACCTGAACCCTATAGAAAATGAGTGGGGTGAACTGAAGAGAAGAAGCACCAACATGGATCTGAGAATCTGAAGGATCTGGAGAGATTCTGTATGGAGGAATGGTCTCTGATCTCGTCAGGTGTTCCCCAAACTCATCAGGCATTATAGGAGAAGACGCAGAGCCGTTATTTTGGAAAAAGGAGGTTGCAAAAAGTGTTTAATAAAAGGGTGCCAATAATTGTGGCCAACGTGTTTTGGAGAAAAGCATTTATTTCATAATGTGATTTACCCCCCACTTTCAATTATTTTACTTTAATGAAAGGTTAGATTTTTGTGAATTTTTTAAATAAAAAAGGATAAACAATGCAGATTTATTTTTTACAGCCATATTTGATCATATTTACCAGGGGTGCCAATAATTCTGACCACCACTGTACATACATGCCTCACCTGCATACTCCCCCCTGCAATACTCACCAGCACTGTCATCCAGTTTTGCAATAAACTCTCCATTTACTGTAGTGGTGTGTCGTTACATGAATTTAGGATTGCAGAATGTTATTAAACACAGTCATGTGAGATGTGGTGGTAATGTGTTTTTTTTGCTGTTGTTGTTTTTAAAAAAAAAATCTGTTTAGAAAAAAATGACAGAATTCTCCAGTGATGTATGTACATACCCTGTTGGACAAAAGTGTCTGTAGTTAAAGAAACACCCAGCTTTGTCAAACAGGGCTCCCTTGTGCTCCCAGTTGTTTTAACTTGAGGGTTGAGGGTTGGCTTCCAGGGCATGTTTCTTATCTTTCATAGTGTTTCTCCAAGTATGGTAGAGAGTTTTAATGAAACCCAAACAAAGGCTACGGTTGAGAGAGCTGTTTTCATAGCCTGACCTCATTTAGCTTTCTTGCAGACAGACCAAGCTTGCAAGTTAATCATAAATCATTTTTTGTTTTGTTTGTCAGGGAAAAAAACAAACAAACGGATAAGCATCCGCATTGTGTTTTTGACTGAAAAGGCATATCCTTGGGCAACTCGGAAAATGTTAAAATGTGTGTCAACGTTTTGGCAAACAGGAATACAAAAAAACAAAAAAAACAAAAAAAAATTTAAAAAAACCCCCACAAAACTTTATCCCCCACATTTAAACCATGAATGGTGGAACCTCTAGCAAAATAAAGTCATCAACTTTGTGTGACTGAGTACTCCATCACTGAACCATTGCTCAGAAAGGATAATCTATAATGTGGTCAATAAATCAATGCAAGCAATCTTTAAAATACTCCTACAGCATAGTGATATATTCAGCACATGAATACAGCACATCTCAATATTCAAAGCTGTTCAGTCACTTCCGTTGTTTAGTTAACACTAATCTTTCACAATCACATTTGTCCTTACGATGTCCTTGCAGGCTAAAGGGTTTTGCTGTTACACACTCTCTTGAACAGTCTGTCACATGTCTGTCCTGTCTTGTGTAGCACATGTGGTGTTTTGTTATTTTGGGCCATGTGCTTGTGTCTCTGTCTGATCCCTCCCCCTTGTTATCTGATTAGTGTTTGATTTGCCCCACCTGTTCTCCCTCATTACCTGCCTTGTTTGTACCCTTTATAATCTCCTTGTGTTTGCAGTCCTGTGCTGGATTGTTGTTTGATGTTGTTGGTTTCCTGTATGTTTCATGTTCCTGCTCACACTCCTTGTGTTAAGTTTGTTTCAAGTTTGGTTTTCCCCATCGTGGGTGTTTTGTTTGTGTTTGTTTATTTTTTTATTAATAAAACCCCTCCTTCTTCCTGCACTTGAGTCCTCGCTCCTTTCACCCATACCCAACCGTGACACAGTCCAATGCTTTATGCATTCATGCTGCCATTGTGGAAAAAGTACATCATAGCATACTTAAAAAAAAAGAAAAAAAAAAAGAAAACTAATATCCTTTAAAAGAATAAACCAGCTGAACGTAATTTTTTTTTTCAGAATTTTTTCAGTTAGTTTAACTTTAAAAATCACCCTGCATGCATTTTCTAAAAGCATGTAATAGATCTTATTGTGAACAATTCATACATACCGTAGTGCAATAATCTGTCAGGATGTACGTCACAATGCAGAATAAAAGATCTGTCACTAATTTCTTGTCATCTTGACCTTAAGAGTGCTTTTTTAACCACTTAAAGGGTTAGTTCACCCAAAAATGAAAATTCTGTCAATCATTACTCACCCTCATGTCGTTCCAAACCTGCAAGATCCTTCGTTTATCTTCGGAACACAAATTAAGATATTTTTTATAAAATCTGAGAGCTCTCTGATCCCTCCATAGACAGCAATTTAATTATTACTTTCGAGGCCCAGAAAGGTAGGAAAAACATCGTTAAAATAGTCCATGTCACTCCAGTGGTTCAACCTTAATTTTATGAAGCAACGAGAATTTTTTTTGTGCGCAAAAACAAACAAAATAACTTTATTCAACAATTTCTTCATGTCTGTGTCAGACTCTTATGCTGTTGACGTAGTGAAAACAGTGCAGCCAGGCCTGGATTAAGAACACGTAGGGCCCTAGGGCTATAACAAACCCAAGTAGCCGATCTTGGTGCCACAACGTTTTCTACCACAAAAATAAAAAACAAAAAACAAAATCTTTAAAGCACGAAGATACAATGAGTATATACTGTCTGAATATTCAATTTTAATATTAAAGGGATAGTTCACCCAAAATTGAAAATGTTATGTTTATCTACTTACCCCCAGGGCATCCAAGATGTAGGTGTCTTTGTTTCTTCAGCAGAACACAAATGAAGATTTTTAACTCCAACCGTTGCAGTCTGCCAGTCGTATAATGCAAGTCAATGGAAACAGTTGAGAGCTTTGAGAGTAAAAAAAACATATGCACCCTGCGGCTCGTGGCGACACATTGATGTCTTAAGACACGAAACGATCGGTTTGTGCGAGAAACCAGAGATTTCCATTACAGCAGTGTGTACTGTAATTTCATAAATATGAAATTTTGGTCAATAAAGACATTAAATATGCTGTTCAGTTTTTGTTTTGTTTTTTCAGTTTGATATGTTTGCACAAAGCTTATAAAAATAAGAACTTTATAATTGTAATTTATAAATAATTTAAAATTTGAGTTTAATTTCCATGTTGAGTTAACTTAAATATGTAAGTACACTTAAAATTAACACTAAGTACATTATATAAACACCAAGTTTGGTGAACTTAACAATTTAAGTACAGTCTACTTAGCACAAAGTTAAGTGAACTTAAATATACAAGTTTTGGGAGACTCCATTACTCAATTGCATTGAGGGAACGAATTTACTCAAATCAATTGAGTTCAATCAACTTATTAGGGTTTTCAGTGTGCTCTCGCACTGCGACTGCTGGATGCGTGCGCGGTTTAATCAGGTAGCGCCGTTTCTTTACCTGGCTTTTGGTGTTTGTTACCATGCACTCGCAGCACTCCAGTAAATAACAGCACTTAATATGTGGGGGCGTGGTGGGGTTTGGCGAGCGGCCAACCAGGAAAAGTTTAGGTGCTCCCGATCGACTGTCAATCATTTCCTTGGCCAATCACGGGCCCTCTCCGTGCTTGGACCCTGGGGCTTCAGCCCCACCTAGCCCTTATGTTAATCCGGCCCTGAGTGAAGCGCTTCCTAGTTATACGGCAGAAAGACTCGTACGCATGCATCGTGGTGCTCACGTGAACACCACTCGAAAACGCTGCACTGTTTACAACGGAAACTGTGTAGAAGACTGACACAGGCTAGATGACACAGAATAAATTGTTGAATAAAGTTGTTATTTTTGTTTGTTTTTGTGCAAAATAAGAATTCTCGTCACTTCATAAAATTAAGGTTGAAGACTGGAGTCACATGGACGATTTTAACAATGTTTTTCCTACCTTTCTGGGCCTTGAAAATATTAATTAAATTGCTGTCTATGGAGGGGTCAGAGAGCTCTCCGATTTTATTAAAAATATCTTAATTTGTGTTCTGAAGATGAACGAAGGTCTTACGGGTTTGGAATGACATGAGGGTGAGTAATTAATGGCAGAATTTTCGTTTTTGGGTGAACTAACCCTTTAGGTAGGGCTTCAGTACATCTTTATCTGAAATTTCATAATTACATCTATTGTCTTTGAAAAAAATGGTGTACTATCGAAGCATTTATGGTAGGCTAATTAAAATATGCTTAAATGGCATTTATATTAAAACTTGTAAGTAATGTATTTAAATATATTTGCAATTACACATTTGTAATGAAGTTGCAATTTAGTACATTTAAAATACATTAACTTTAAATGTAATACTGAATAACACACTACAGTTCAAATTATAATCACACCATTTTACATGTTTAATGTTAGTCAACACATCAAAATAAGTGCACGTTAAAGGAACACGGCAACTTTTTGGGACTTTAGCTTATTCACCTTATCTCCCAGAGTCTCCGTGCGTGCCATAACTCTGTCTGAAGCCTAGCTTAGCACAAAGACTGGAGGTAAACGGCTCCATCTAGCCTACTGCTCAATAAATGACAAAATAACGGCAACATTTTCCTATTTACATGTTGTGATGTGTATAGTTACATCGTGCACTAAGACCGACGGAAAATGAAAAGTTGCAATTTTCTAGACCGATTTGGCTAGGGACTATACTCTCATTCCTGCGTAATAATCAGGTAACTTTGCTGCCGTACCATGGGTGCAGCGGCACAATGATATTAGACTCAGTGCGTCAGACAGAGTTATGGCACACATAGAGATAAAAATGGTATGTATGGACTTATCTAACTCTGGGGGATACAGTGAATAAGCTAAAGTCCCAAAAAGTCGGCGTGCATATAGAACGACAACATATTTTTAAAACAATAATTTAATGTACTTTAAGGTAAAACTTTTAATTTGAAATGATTGCAGTGTACGTTTTAAAGGTGTACTTAAGTGTGTTAAGGAACAGTCATGAACGTGTTTTATGGAATTCAGCTTTTGTTACCGCATGCAGTGGTTAACCAAAAACCCATGAGGCATTTTGAATTGAGAGAGAGTGGAAATGTATCTGTAATTGCATTATATAGGCAAGTTGAGCTGCTGTATTATTGATGTTCAATGCTTAAGCTGAGGAAAACCATCCATAAAATACATGGAAAAGATAAACATCCAAATGTAGCTTTAAAAAGGGGTTGCTGAAAAACATTTGTAATTAATTTAGTGCAAAGCAAGTGTGAAATTGTGAAATTTTAACATTTCTGTAATTTATCATACTCAGATATTTATATATTTACTTTTTATTCACTTGGTAGTACAAGAATAAAAAAAAACATTTACATGTTGCCCTCTATAAAAAAGATAAACATGCTCCAGTGCTTATAAAGTAAATTATTGCAAGGTGTTGCCTGTAATCATGGGTCTCGCTCGAGGATATATTAAAAAAGAAAAAAAATCATATATAAGCTGTGCACAGCTCAATAGTCTGCAGGGGCAGCCAAGGAGAAATGAATGTGCTTTACACAATGCACATAGCCTTCAGAAAATACTTACAGTAACATCTCTGAGGCTGCGATGAGAATGTTTGGACTTTATCGTCCGCGTCTATTTATTTTTTCTCTCTCTCTGCACTTTTCCTTCAGTCCACACTGCTCCCCCCCTTTGGCGCTTGGCATCAGCTCTGTCAAAAATTTGAGAGAGGCCTTATCTAGCTGGTGGTCTGGTTGCTTTGTCAAATAATCAGCCCAGTGGGATTCCGCAGAATCTAAGAGATGGGGCTTTGGGGCCTCAGGGATTTATCACCCCAGGTCTCGCCTCCATCCCTTCAGTCTTTAAAGGTCTCCCCTCTTTTTTTCTACCACCTCAGCCATTTCCCTCTCAAGGATATCCTTGTTCCTCATTTCCCCACAGGGCTGCTCTTGTTATATCCATTACCCTTTTATTCCCTCTACCTACCAGGAGCAACCCACCCACATTATTCCCATCTTAACCACTCATTTTCTGCTATCCTTTCCTGCAGGCCAGTCTTGCACTATTTGGAAGAGATTTGTTTCCTAAACAATGTTTGATTTATCGGGAGCGCCAGCAGGATTTTATCTGGGGGGACGCAAAGAGGGGAAAATTTTATTTTTTTGCAAAAACAACACTAAAAAGTTCAAAAATGTAATATAGGCATTTAAAATTCAACCCTGAGAGAAATTGTCTTAGGAATGACTAGTATTTATGTAACTAGGCACTTCTGTAAGACTTGAGACTCTTCTGACTAAACAATCAGTGAGAGCAACGAAGGTGTCTTTTTAAAGGCTTGGCCTCATAAGAAAACTGAAAAACAGCACGGGAGGGCACAAACATACTTTCACTGTGAATGTTCATATGATACAGCAGTAGCAAGTTCTCAAAAAGTAGCCTTTTGTTTAAATTGTCTGTAGGTGAATATTTTCTGATTATCCAGCACTGTTTGTCCTCTGCGTTCTTAAGTATCTTGTTAGGCCTACTGTCTGATTTACTGACTAAAGAACTGCTTCATTTGAATTAGTGAGAGAGCTGCCCATACAGAATGTAATATAAATCATATACACTCACCTAAAGGATTATTAGGAACACCATACTAATACTGTGTTTGACCCCTTTTCGCCTTCAGAACTGCCTTAATTCTACATGGCATTGATTCAACAAGGTGCTGAAAGCATTCTTTAGAAATGTTGGCCCATATTGATAGGATAGCATCTTGCAGTTGATGGAGATTTGTGGGATGCACACCCAGGGCACGAAGCTCCCGTTCCACCACATCCCAAAGATGCTCTATTGGGTTGAGATCTGGTGACTGTGGGGGCCATTTTAGTACAGTGAACTCATTGTCATGTTCAAGAAACCAATTTGAAATGATTGGAGCTTTGTGACATGGTGCATTATCCTGCTGGAAGTAACCATCAGAGGATGGGTACATGGTGGTCATAAAGGGATGGACATGGTCAGAAACAATGCTCAGGTAGGCCGTGGCATTTAAACGATGCCCAATTGGCACTAAGGGGCCTAAAGTGTGCCAAGAAAACATCCCCCACACCATTACACCACCACCACCAGCCTGCACAGTGGTAACAAGGCATGATGGATCCATGTTCTCATTCTGTTTACGCCAAATTCTGACTCTACCATCTTAATGTCTCAACAGAAATCGAGACTCATCAGACCAGGCAACATTTTTCCAGTCTTCAACTGTCCAATTTTGGTGAGCTCGTGCAAATTGTAGCCTCTTTTTCCTATTTGTAGTGGAGATGAGTGGTACCCGGTGGGGTCTTCTGCTGTTGTAGCCCATCCGCCTCAAGGTTGTGCGTGTTGTGGCTTCACAAATGCTTTGCTGCATACCTCAGTTGTAACGAGTGGTTATTTCAGTCAAAGTTGCTCTTCTATCAGCTTGAATCAGTCGGCCCATTCTCCTCTGACCTCTAGCATCAACAAGGCATTTTCGCCCACAGGACTGCCGCATACTGGATGTTTTTCCCTTTTCACACCATTCTTTGTAAACTCTAGAAATGGTTGTGCGTGAAAATCCCAGTAACTGAGCAGACTGTGAAATACTCAGACCGGCCCGTCTGGCACCAACAACCATGCCACGCTCAAAATTGCTTAAATCACCTTTCTTTCCCATTCTGACATTCAGTTTGGAGTTCAGGAGATTGTCTTGACCAGGACCACACCCCTAAATGCATTGAAGCAACTGCCATGTGATTGGTTGATTAGATAATTGCATTAATGAGAAATTGAACAGGTGTTCCTAATAATCCTTTAGGTGAGTGTATATACACTCACCTAAAGGATTATTAGGAACACCTGTTCAATTTCTCACCTAAAGGATTATTAGGAACACCTGTTCAATTTCTCATTAATGCAATTATCTAATCAACCAATCACATGGCAGTTGCTTCAATGCATTTAAGGGTGTGGTCCTGGTCAAGACAGTCTCCTGAACGCCAAACTGAATGTCAGAATGGGAAAGAAAGGTGATTTAAGCAATTTTGAGTGTGGCATGGTTGTCGGTGCCAGATGGGCCGGTCTGAGTATTTCACAATCTGCTCAGTTACTGGAATTTTCACGCACAACCATTTCTAGAGTTTACAAAGAATGGTGTGAAAAGGGAAAAACATCCAGTATGCGGCAGTCCTGTGGGCGAAAATGCCTTGTTGATGCTCGAGGTCAGAGGAGAATGGGCCGACTGATTCAAGCTGATAGAAGAGAAACTTTGACTGAAATAACCACTCGTTACAACCGAGGTATGCAGCAAAGCATTTGTGGAGCCACAACACGCACAACCTTGAGGCGGATGGACTACAACAGCAGAAGACCCCACCGGGTACCACTCATCTTCACTACAAATAGGAAAAAGAGGCTACAATTTGCACAAGCTCACCAAAATTGGACAGTTGAAGACTGGAAAAATGTTGCCTGGTCTGATGAGTCTCGATTTCTGTTGAGACATTCAGATGGTAGAGTCAGAATTTGGCGTAAACAGAATGAGAACATGGATCCATCATGCCTTGTTACCACTGTGCAGGCTGGTGGTGGTGGTGTAATGGTGTGGGGGATGTTTTCTTGGCACACTTTAGGCCCCTTAGTGCCAATTGGGCATCGTTTAAATGCCACGGCCTACCTGAGCATTGTTTCTGACCATGTCCATCCCTTTATGACCACCATGTACCCATCCTCTGATGGCTACTTCCAGCAGGATAATGCACCATGTGACAAAGCTCGAATCATTTCAAATTGGTTTCTTGAACATGACAATGAGTTCACTGTACTAAAATGGCCCCCACAGTCACCAGATCTCAACCCAATAGAGCATCTTTGGGATGTGGTGGAACGGGAGCTTCGTGCCCTGGATGTGCATCCCACAAATCTCCATCAACTGCAAGATGCTATCCTATCAATATGGGCCAACATTTCTAAAGAATGCTTTCAGCACCTTGATGAATCAATGCCACGTAGAATTAAGGCAGTTCTGAAGGCGAAAGGGGGTCAAACACAGTATTAGTATGGTGTTCCTAATAATCCTTTAGGTATGTATAATGCATTTTTTGACATATGTCTCATAAATGTATTTGTATGTGTAATATGCAAATTACACACATGCGTAAAATATTGTTTACATACATGTGACATACTGATATGTCTTAATGTGTATTGTACGTATACAATTGAAATGTATGTAAAATGTATTTGATCAATTTATTGGATATATAAATCTAATTTATGAAAAACATGGTGTGCATATGTATTTTGAATATATGTTACTATTATTGTTAGGTAAGGTAAGGGATGTAAGGAGGACTCAAAGATGCAGAGGTTAATGAGCTTTTTATTAGACGAAATAGAAAATAAGATAAAACAAACAAACACTACCATCAAAGGGAAACAAAATCACAGTATAGCAAGGCATAGCATGATTGCACAGAACAATACACTGCAACACCTAACTGGAAAACATCCACAACAGGAAACAGGGCTGAACACACAAGGAGAATAAATAGGGAAGGAAATTAAGAGGGTAACAAGGGAGAGTAGGTGGGGCAAATTAACCAATAATCAGGTAAAAATAAGGGCATGAAAGCATGCGGTCGATGATAAACACGAGCCATGTGCTACACAGAACACAACATGAAAGCAAATGGCTGACGATGAACACGATCAGAAAGTTACACAGAACACAACATAAATGTTCACAGCCAATGATAAACAGGAGCTGCATGCTACACAAAATACAACACCACAGACAAAAGAACGTATTGCCTAAGTTAAACTCAAAACCACATGCTCACACAGAGACCAGAAGATAGGAGTTTCAGAGCTTAGTCACCAAACCAAAAATAAAACGTACCTAGAGTGTTGTAGTGCAGTGCACATCAGGTAAGGACTGGGGCTAAAATTCAGCCCTGGACAAATCCAGCCCATGTGGCCCATGATATTTTGATACCCGTGGATATTTTGCTGGGGGTAGGGCCTTAAATAGGAATAAATAAATGAATACATTAAATAGGACAGAAACAAATAATGATAGAGCCCAACCGATATGGGTTTTTGGGGGCCGATACCGATATTAAGGAGTAAAAAAAGTCAGATATCGATATATCAGCCGATATTCTTTGTGTATATCATAGTACAGTACCAGTCAAAAGTTTGGGCACACTTTCCCAGTGGTGTGTCCAAATTTTTGACTGGTACTGTATATAAAATGCAGTATACATAATATACATACATTGTACAAAAATACAACAGAACAAACTTTTCATGTTTTTCATGTAGGTCTAAACTAGATGTAACAAAGTTCGTATCGCAAGTAGGAAGAAGACAAGGGTCGGCCTCACCTCCTTTTTGGTCTTGG
The DNA here is from genome assembly GCA_039654625.1 of Rhinogobio ventralis. Lineage (NCBI taxonomy): Eukaryota > Metazoa > Chordata > Actinopteri > Cypriniformes > Gobionidae > Rhinogobio > Rhinogobio ventralis. The sequence goes on from CM077208.1 coordinate 32,940,967, forward strand.
GTCTTGGACAGGTTGCAACTGCTGCAGTCTTACTAATTTGGGGACGCACCTGTCCATGACCCAAGTGGAAACCCAGATACCTGACCTCCACACGCCCAACTGCACACTTCTTCGGGTTGGCCGTCAGACCAGCCCCTCTCAGCGATCCCAGGACAGCTCGCAAATGCTGCATATGCTGCTGCCAGTCTTTACTATAGATGACAATGTCATTCAAGTAAGCCGCGGCATATGCAGCATGCGGTCTCAGAATTTTGTCCATGAGATGCTGAAAGGTGGCCGGTGCCCCGAACAAGCCGAAAGGAAGCGTCACAAATTGGTGTAATCCAAACGGCGTTGTGAAGACTGTTTTTTCTTTGGATAATGGTGTCAAGGGGATTTGCCAATAACCCTTCGTTAAGTCCAATGTCGAATAAAAGTGAGCCGTGCCTAGCCGATCAAGCAGCTTGTCCACTCGAGGCATTGGATATGCGTCAAATTTTGACACAGCATTCACCTTGTGATAATCCACACAGAATCTAATAGAGCCGTCCGTTTTAGAGACTAAAACTCGCCCAGTCACTGTGGGATTCTTCTATTACGCCCATGTCCAGCATTGCCTCTAATTCTTTCTGAACTATTTTCTTTTTATGTTCAGGTAATCGATACGGCCGGTTGCGCACCACGACACCCGGCTCTGTCTCAATATGGTGCTGTATGAGGTTTGTTCGACCGGGCAGGGGCGAGAACACGTCTGCAAAATCTGCTTGCAACTGGGCTACGTCAGTAAGTTGGGAGGGCGAGAGGTGATCTCCCCCTGGGGCCAGAGCGAGCGATTGCATTTTGGTATTCACTTCTGGCCCGAGATCCTCCTCCCCGCTCACCACCGTCGCCAACATCACTGACTCCGCCTCCCTCCATTTTTTAAGGAGATTGAGGTGATAAATTTGACGTGCCCCGTTCCTGTCCACTCTAACCACCTCATAATCGAGATCCCCAACTCGTCGTGTGACCTCAAACAGCCCTTGCCACTTGGCGAGTAATTTAGAGCTAGACGTGGGCAGTAATACAAGTACCTTTTCTCCCGGTGCAAATTCTCTCATCTTAGTTTCCCTGTCATACAACCGACACTGTTTGTCCTGGGCCTGTAGCAAATTCTCCCTTGAGAGCCGCCCCAAAGTGTGGAGTTTTGCACTCAGTTCCAGCACATACTGAATTTCGTTTTTACTCTCAGAGGGTCCTTCCTCCCAAGCCTCTCGTATGACGTCAAGCACCCCGCGTGGTTGACGCCCATACAGAAGCTCGAAGGGGGAAAACCCCGTGGAGGCTTGAGGGACCTCTCGTACAGCGAATAACAGGGGTTCTAACCATTTACCCCAGTTTTTGGTGTCTTCCTGAATGAACTTACAAATCATGGATTTCAAAGTGCGATTAAATCGTTCCACCAACCCGTCTGTTTGTGGGTGATAGATGGCGGTGTGAATCGATTTAATGCCCAATAATTCGTACAGCTCGCGTAACGTACGTGACATAAACGCCGTGCCTTGATCAGTGAGGATCTCTTTCGTGATCTCCACTCGGGAGATTAGGCTAAACTGTGCAACCAGCACACTCTTTGCTGAAATGTTGCGGAGCGTCACTGCTTCTGGATATAGAGTTGCATAATCCACTAGGACTAATGCAAATCGATGTCCTCGTACAGATCGTTCTAATGGCCCGATGAGGTCCATACCAATTCTCTCGAAGGGGACCTGCATGAGAGAAAGAGGGCGCAATGGCGCTTTTGGGGCGGCCGGTGGATTCACCAGTTGACATTCACGACATGCGGCACATTCTCGTGAATGCCCGGCCAGAAAAATCGGGTCATTAGACGATTCAATGTGGAAACCATTCCTAAATGCCCAGCCACAGGATTACAATGAGCTGCCTGAGAAAGCATTTCCCGGCGGCTTTTCGGTATTAATAATTTAGTTGTATCCTGTTTTGTCTGAGCGTCTTGGGTCACTCGATACAACTTATCCTTTAAAATAGCAAAATACGGATAGGAGAGCGGCTGTGCAGGGTGGACAGGCTGACCGTCGATGGACTGGACCTGTTCAAACGCATGTTTCAGCGATTCATCCTGTGATTGCTCCAGGGGAAAGTCATCACGCTCTGTAAGGTTCAGCCTTTCAACAGCGCTCTGTTCCCCTGAAGCCAACCCCAGGGGTCCCGGTTCAGTCTCCCCTACCTGCACCACCGCGCCTCCTCCGCGCTCTCCCTCTTCCCAAGAGACATCCGCACATAACGTTCCCAATAATAAACTAAAACCTGGCCAATTTGTCCCCAAAATTAACGGATGTCTGAGGTGCGGACTAACTGCCACCTCTACTTTATGCTTTTGTCCCCGAAATTGGATAGCGACTGGCATCAATGGGTATTTTATCACATCCCCGTGTACACACCGTACCGAAACCATGCGGCCACTATCCAATGCTTCCAGCGGAATCAAGCTTTGGTGCATGGAGGTCTGGTTACAACCCGAATCCACCAAAGCTTGAAAAGTACCCTCCCCAATACTCACAGGTATTTGGTACAACCCAGGTTGATCGAGGGCAGCCCGCGGCGCGTCCGGGATCCGGACCAGAGTCCCAACCTCCATCACCGGGCACCTGTCTATAAAGTGGCCCGGACCCCTGCAACACCAGCAGACCAGCCCGGACCTTCCCCCTGCTTTAGTGGTGGGAAGTGGGTCAAGGTGTTGGCGCGGAGAGAGGGAAGGAAGAGGATTATAAAAGGACCCCGGCATCGTTGGCCCCGCCCCCCTAGGCGGGACACCTGCAGCACTCGGTGACTCCCCGAATCCGCCAGACTTCCACCTGGGTGAAACCCCCGGCGGTAGGCTCCTGCGGGTCCACGGCATAGGGACAGGTCTAGAGGGAGAAGGGAGAGAGAGAGAAGAAGTGGTGGAGAGAGAGACCATTGGCAGGGATCCGCCGACCACCGGCCACTTTCCCCCAAATCCAGCGACTGAAATCGCTGGCGATGTTGCTCGGGGGTGAGGCCGACCCGCTGGATTATGGCTTTTTTTAAGTCCTGGTACACAAGGAGGCTCGGCACCGGCAGTTGCTGGGCCGCTATTTGCGCCTCCCCCGTCAACAGGGGGATTAGGCGCAGCGGCTAATGCTCTTCCTCCCACGCACTGGCCTCCGCCGTCTTCTCAAATAAGTCCAGGAAGGCCTCTGTGTGGCCTCTGGGCGTCGGCACTCTTCTTCCTCCCGGGTTTTGGCACCACTGTAACAAAGTTCGTATCGCAAGGAGGAAGAATCGTATCGCGATTTTCTCAGCATTTTTCTCAAAATGTTGCTTTTTTCAAGAAAAAAGTGTTGATAAAAAAATTATGCATATAGCTAGAATAAAACAAAGAGTCTGTTCTTTCTTTTGATATATTGCATGTTCAGATATTTATACAACGAAATATTCTGTGGGCCATGAAACTTGTGAAAATGACCAAAAACGCTTCTTCGTTTTTAACGACGGCTGGCAACCAGTGTAATAGATGCATTACCGCCACCTTCTGCTCCAGAATGTGGAACGCAAGGTACTTACGGTAAAGCATGGCTATTTATACAGGTGATAACATGAAGTAACCATAGAAGAAACAGATCATGGCTAGTATTCAGGAGAGGGCTCCCTCTGGCGGTCGGCTGAATGGATACCAGCCTCATTCGTTACAACCATTTTGGTTACCCTTGACTTCTATATGGAGAAAAACAAAAACACAGATGATCTAGCAAATGATCTAGTAAATGTTTTTTTGGGGTGAACTCTCTTTAACAACAATAACATTTGTGAAGAGTTAACACCTAATTCATGCAAGACACTGATATTTATCTTTTATCAGGGTCTCAATGAATTTATTTTACTTCAATTACAATTCATTATAACTATTACAAAGTTCATGAAACATATTCAAGGAGAAAAAGCTTCATCCTTAATTCATGGGATCCGGGCTTTAAAGCGGTTTTGTTAAATTATCCTTTGTAATGGCTCTAAAGAAATTTACCATAGTTCTTGCACAGAATCCAGAGTTTAACTGTAGCAGGCCTATTAGTAAGATAATGGTAGGGTCGTCGCTGGAGGGGCAAAAGGTGATGATTCTAGGGGCTCTAGGCTTTCGGGTGGCCTCTGTGATTTCAACTGTTTTCAGCTAGATTCACCACAGAACCTTTAATTTCCATATCACACGACTGTATTACACGAAATCCTGAGTCAAATTTGAATGGATCAAGCGACTTGCACTGTTTATCATTTTATAGAGCAGCAGAAGCTCAGCGCATGTTCGTCAGTGCTGATCTGTGAATGCTGCGGCTGGCGGGTGCATGTTAGTGTGGCATTCCCCAGTGCGGGAAACATGAATCAGTTCAATTAATCTGACTACGCCACCCTGGTGGAGGACCAGGGAAATACTCCCAATAAGGACACAGGTAAGTTTTACCAACTGAATGCAAAGGAATATATAGTGAGACGGGAGTATCGTTACAAAAATATACTTTATTATAAAAGCATTAAAATTCTCTCTCATGAGACATGTCAAACATCATAACAATTCTCCAGGGCCAGGTTTCGCGGGAACAAGGCAGGCCGGCTGCAACTCAGGAGGTCGTTCAAACCCACCTCAAATTCACACCAAATCAGACACCACGCGCACACACCATAAGGAAGTTGTGTCAGCACACTGTGAAACACACACCACGGAATGAAGCAGCTAGCCTCCACTGTTCCACACAGAGTCCGCACTGGCTCCTGGAGGGAAAAGAAACACACATTAACAAAAGATCACAAAATAAAATTTACACAAATTACACTGAATAGTAATAGAAAACCAAAATAAAGTTTACAGACATTGTGCAAAGGCAGGTGGACAGTGCCTAAATGGCACCAGGATAACAGGACATTGAATTTAAGAAAAAAACAAACAAAAAAAACAACACCTTTTTTGTTTCGGTCCTAAAAAAAGGTCTCGGTTACGTAACGTCAGTGACTGACGAATGGGGGTTTCGCCTAGAAGCCTATCATCTTCGAGATCTTAGAAAACGCCCAATGGCAGGCCAATGCCATGGGCATGCAGAATTTGCATAGCGTAGCTCCGCCCCACTGCGTGGGTATATAAGGAAGTACGCTGGCAACATCGCATTATGTTTACCTGCTGAGGAGCCAAGACTGAACTCCCGGCCGTTCCAGCGGTACAGCGTAAGTGGCAGAGGGACGTGACATCTCCGTTCCCTCCTCAAGGAATGAGGGTTACATACGTAACCGAGACGTTCCCTTTCGTTCAGTCACTCCGTGTGACATCAGTGACTGACGAATGGGGGTCCCAATGTAATCACGCCACTCGGCTGTCATCCAGTGCCCTGCGTAAGCGTGAGCGTTAGCACAGGAATACCAAGGTACACTGGGAAGCATATTCCAGGTGGAAGTATGCGCCAAAGTGCCTACCCGTAGGGAGGACTTAAGGATACACATATGACCCGCGAGGGGCTGCATATGGACGAACTCTGGGGTAACCAGCCGAAGGTGGAAGAATTTTACCCCCAGGGGAGGCAAGGGCTTGCCGAGGGAAATACACGTGCTCGGAGAGGCTTACAGTGGAAATACACATGTGGGGGTCGCCCATAGTGGGAACCATGAACACGGTGGCACCTAGCCTGACACAAGGGCCTGAGCGAGTGGGCAGACACACAGGTGTCGGCATCGACAGTGCTGGAGGAACTCAGGGTTTCAGGGAAACTACCTGAGGAGAATATCGCACGTATCCCGTCTGTGGAGAGGAATGGCGAGCAAGCGAAGACACCTGAGCCTAGTCCATTACCGGCCACTAGTAGAGGCGAGTACATGAGAGGACACTGGCTCCACTCGGAGATTATAGAATCTGGCGAGTGTGTTGGGTGTTGCCCAGCCTGCAGCTCTGCAGATGTCTGGGTGGAGTGTGCCCTGACCCCTAGGGGCCATGGACGCCCCTGCATCTGAGACAACCTTTGCTTGGAGGGAGCCTTTCCCTTCAGCTTCCCACCATAACAGACAAAGAGCTGGTCTGAGGTCCTGTCTACGTAGGCACGGAGGGCGCATACTGGACAGAGCAGTGCCAACCTAGTCCCTGAACGGAGTGGTGGGAACCTTGGGCACATATCCAGGCCGGGGTCTCAGGATCACGTGAGAGTTGGCCGGCCCGAATTCTAGGCACGCTTCGTCAACCGAAAATGCCTGCAGGTCCCCTACCCTCTTGATGGAGGCCAAAGCGATCAGGAGCGCTGTCTTCATCGACAGTAACTTAAGCTCAACTGATCGCAATGGCTCGAAGAGAGCCCTCTGCAGAGCATCTAAGACTACTGAGAGGTCCCAAGAGGGTACGAGGGGAGAATGAAGAGGATTCAGTCCCCTTGCTCCCCTCAGGAACCTGATGATCAGGTTGTGCTGACTTACCTGTTTCGTCTCCACAAGGTCGTGGTAGGCTGATATAGCGGCCACATACACCTTGAGGGTGGAAGGAGACAGCCTTCGTTCCAACCCAGCGAGAAGAACACCAGGTGACGAAGAGGTTCCACTTCAACGCATAGGCGTGTCTGGTAGACAAGGCCCTAGAGTAAGTGATGGTAGCCACCACCTGAGGTGGTAGGGTACTCAAACCTGCCATGTCCCGTCCAGGAGCCACACGTGAAGGTTTCAAAGATCGGGACGCGGGTGCCAAAGGGTGCCCCATCTCTGAGAAACAAGGTCCTTCCAAGGAGTACGAGTTCGGAGAACCAGGTCCGGCCAGTCCAATACGGGGCGACCAAAGGGACCTGCTCCTTGTCATTCCTGATCTTGCACAGAACCTGTGCAAAAAGGCTCACTGGGGGAAACGCATACTTGCGGAGGCCCCGCGGCCAGCTGTGCGCCAGAGCATCCGTGCCAAGGGGGCCCTTGGTCAGGGAATAAAACAGGCGGCAATGGGAAGAGTCGTGGGAGGCAAACAGATCTACCTGTGCGTCGCCGAACTGTTCCCAAATCAGCTGAACCGTCTGGGGATGGAGTCTCCATTCTCCAGGAAGTGGCTGAAGCCGTGAGAGCTCGTTGGCTGCACGATTCAGGACTCCCGGGACATGGATGGCACGAAGCGACCTCAGATGCTTTTGACTCCATAAAACGAGATGGTGGGCGAGTTGAGACATACGGCGGGAACATAGACCACCCTGGTGGTTGATGTACGCTACTGTGGCCATGTTGTCTGACCGGACTAGTGCGTGTTGACCCTTGAGCGACGCTCGGAAGCGGTGCAGGGCGAACCGTACTGCCAACAACTCGAGGCAATTGACATGCAAAAGGCGCTGGGGTCCTGTCCAGGAGCCCGCGGCAGCATGTCCATTGCACATGGCACCCCAGCCCGTGGTGGAGGCATCTGTTGATACAACAATATGCCTGGAAACTCGTTCTAAGGGAACACCGGCCTGTAGAAAGCTGAGGTTCGACCATGGGGTGAAGGTCTGCAGGCAGGCCCGAGTCACTGGGACCCGGAGCGTGCCCGACTGCCATGCCCATCTCAGGACTCGATCGCGAAGCCAGTGCTGAAGCGGTCTCATATGAAGCAATCCGAGCGGCCTTACCACAGCTGCAGATGCCATATGCACCAGGAGCCTCTGAAATAACTTCAGTGGAACCGCCCTCTTGCTCTCGATTTGACAGCAAGTCAGCAATGACTGCGCGCGCTCACTCGTAAGCTGCGCGCACATGGCGACCGAGTCGATTTCCATACTGAGAAAAGAGATCCTCTGCACGGGGCAGAGTTTGCTCTTCTCCCAGTTGACCCGAAGGCCCAGACGGGCTAAGTGCCGAAGCACTAGGTCTCTGTGTTCGCACACTTGCTCTCGAGAGTGACTCAGGATGAGCTAGTCGTCCAGGTAGTTCAGGATGTGAACCCCGTGTTGCCTGAGTGGCACAAGGGCTGCCTCGACAATCTTCGTAAAGACGCGAGGGGACAGAGCTAGCCCGAATGGGAGGACTGCGTACTGATATGCCCACCCCTCGAAAGCAAACCGTAGGAACGGTCTGTGTTGAGGAAGGATGGAGACATGGAAGTAGGCGTCCTTCAGGTCGATCGCTGCAAACCAATCTGCTGGACGAACGCATTCAAAAAGGTGTTTCGCTGTCAACATCCTGAATGGAAGCCTGTAAAGGGATCGGTTCAGGACGCGCAGGTCCAGGATCGGTCGTAACCCACCGGTTTTCTTGGGTACAATGAAGTAGGGGCTGTAGAAGCCGGACTTCATTTCGGCTGGAGGGACAGGCTCGATCGCACCCTTCGCCAGCAGGGTAGCAACCTCCGCACGCATGACTGGGGCATTGGGCCCCACCATGGTATAGCGGACTCCCCGGAAGTGGGGAGGAGCCTGAGCGAACTGAACCGCATAGCCAAACCTGATGGTCTTCACGACCCAGCGGGACAGGCTCCCAGGAACTGCACCAGCGGGGACATGCAAACCACAGGCGTACCCCGGGTGGGGCAGCGAGGCGGCGTGACCGGCCCAGACGTGGGAGGCATGGTCATCAGCCGCGTCCTGACAGAGGAGACTAGGGAAGGACATGCGTTCCACTGGGGTCTGCTCTGAGAGGAGACTGGCGTCAGAGAGTGGCGTGGCGCGGCGCACACTGCCATTGGTCTCTGGGTGCTCAGGGATGGGCATGTTAGTTCTTTCTTTGACCATAAAAGGGTGCAGCGGAACAAAGGATTCTCCCCCGGCCCTCCACCGGGGGAAGAAGTGGTCCTGGAAAGAACTGCCCATCCCTGAGCTGTCCGTGTCAGGAGCGCCGCGTAGCCTGGCGCTTGGCGGGCTGCGGGGCTTGAGCGGACTGGGGCGCCTTCCTGCGGCGTCCTCCCCGGCGCGGCCCAGGTGAAGGCTGCTGCTGGGGCCGGGCGGGAGGGGTGGGAGCCATGGGAGGGCACCCTCAGCGGCGAGCAGGCTGAGGCGACTGTGCCGGCGGCTGGGTGGAAGCATCAGCTGGCCGCCACGGCAGTATATGTTTAATGGCCTCAGTCTGCTTTTGGGCGGCTGAGAACTGTTGGGCGAAGTTCTCAACCGCGCCGCAGAATAGCCCATCCTGGGATATGGGAGCGTTGAGGAAACGAGTTTCGGGGCTTTATTTCACACCGTGACCCTCAGGTCACCCTGGCCACCAGCCAAAGTGCCGCCCCGCAAGGAGACGGGAGATTGGGATGTGGCAGAGGGGACTCTCGCAGCACCGAGATGGTCATGTTCCCGCAGTGGGAACATGACTCATCCACAAACGCTGCCTGAGCATGCTGAAAGCCCAAGCACATCAGGCAGTGTTCGTGCCCATCAGAGGGCGGCAGAGACTGACCGCACCCAGAAGCACACGGGCAAGACATCTTGAAAAAGACGTGCGACGTGTGAGCTTTTTAGAGAGGAAAACTTCACCGCGATGCCGAAGCGCCCAGGGCCCGAATACCAGCTGGATGCAGACCACTGCACAGATCAGCAGGCAGGCAGTAAACGATCGCTGGAACGCGCCGTAACACCTACACCGACTGGAAAACTGCTCGTCTCGAAAAGGCTGACGATACTCAGAAGGCTTGAGGAGTGAAGAGAGAGATACTCTTGGCTCCGAAGCAGAAACATAATGCGATGTTGCCAGCATACTTCCTTATATACCCACGCGGTGGGGCGGAGTTACGCTATGCAAATTCTGCATGCCCATTGGGCATTTTCTAAGATCTCGAAGATGATAGGCTTCTAGGCTAAACCCCCTTTCGTCAGTCACTGACGTTACTCGGAGTGACTGAACGAAAGGGAACACCTTTTATGACAGAGCATTATAATACACTGCAAAGGAAAAATAAATGGATAATCTGAAACCAAATCAACAAAACAAAAACAATCAGAAGGGCAACAAAATAAATGTCACCTTTAGCAAAAAGAAAGAAAACTACAGAAAGAGGAAGAAAAACAATGCCAAGCGCAAACAAAAATAAAAATAAATGAGCAAAACTACACTTGTAGACAATCAAATTGAGAGTAATGAACAGCCCGCAGATGCAAGGCTTGTACACGGGCAGCCAAAGCAAGCCGTGATCAGCAAAGCAGTACACAACAGCACAGATGCATGAATAACGAAATATAAAGAGGACCATAAGCAAAACAGCAGCGATGTCACATGTAGCATATTCGGCGAGAAATAAGGATTTTGGATCTTGATGTTCAATTCCCCTTCTACCTTTAACAAACAGATGTCAAAGTGTTAAACTAAATTCACTGAGACCCAAATGTGAAAAAGGGAGAGACATGGGCTGTCGTGGTTTAGAAATTTCCCTTGCGGTTATTATGAGTGGCTCAATAACGCGATATGCGGTATTACAGCCTTTTTTTTTTTACTTTTTTTTTTACAAACCTAATTTATCCTGAGATTACTGCATAAAGCTCTATTGTTGAGTTATTATGTAGCATATATTGCTGCTTTTTAACTGACAGAGAGACACGTTTTAAAACATTTGCAAAACAGCAACAAGTACATGCCTTTCCCCCCCCCCATTTTAAAAAAATCAAAGAAATCAAAGAATTCTATCACATGAAAACAACGTGTAGGCCTATGTGAAAATACAGAGAATAAACTAAATATTACTTAAGCGTTAACATGTCCTTGTTTCGCGCTAAGAAAACCAACATATTAACCTTATGTGGTTTCAGGGAGGATCGCATGGGGGTAACAATATTTCCCGCGGTACTAAAAACTCTTTCCTACGGTGTGGTCTTGCACAAATACACATGTTTTGTACCATGTATCCATGTACACGTGGATTTTGTCTCTGTGTCATTGATATGATCACCCCTATATCGAGGATCTAAAAAACAGGCCTTTGCCAAAAGTTTTTGTAAGGCAGCTGGTTCATACTTCCCCTATGGAACACTACACATTTTGTGCTTTATGTCCGATGTTAAGGTGGTATCCTCGTTTGATGGTTCAAGCATATCTTCTGCCAGGAGTTTCAGGATGGGTTTAATGAAAAGACACTGTAACGTAGCTCTCGCCAGACAGCAGATCCGTAAACTCAGCCGCAGGTTTAAGTGCTGCATTCACGGACTCAAGGACAGCGATGTCCTGCCAGCTTGAATTTAGATGGTGGTGTCTCCGGTCATCCAGAACTCTTCTGATGGCCGGGATTTGCTCCAAAACCCTTTCCACCATTTTCTGTTTGGTGCCCCATCTCGTAGCGCAGTCCTGAACAGAGTATTGACCTTTAAATCGTTGAATAGGAATTAGCCAATGACAACATCTACTAATTAGCCTACCAAAATTAATTATAGGCTACATTTTAAATTAGGCTATTTATTCGTTTCAATATATTTTTACTGAACAAAAAATACATTTAAATTATCCCAAATGCAAAAGAATGCATATTCTTTAAATGTGCACTGACAGATACGGAAGTTAAATTGAGCTGAAATTAGCCTAAATATGTTTTTCTTCAATATATCATACCTTTTGAAATAAGTTTAGTTTCAAAATATTTATTTTAAATGAAAAATACATTTAATCCAGCAACAGACAAGTATGCTATTGTAATAGTATATTGTTTATTTTTTATTTATTGCCTAATAACATGGTCAATAAGTTAGCAAATAGTTTAAATTTTTTAACTTACCAGTAAGAGGCCATGCTGAGGAATTTGAAGTTTCGCTTGTGCTTTCACTAGATCTCTTCAACCAGCTCTGAGAAAATGTACTCACCAATGTGTGACACAGGCCCATTGCTCGGGCTGTCCGGTCCTTGACGCTTACCATTGCATTTGTAACTGCCAAATGTAAATTATGACCAAAGCAGTTCAGCCACGGCCAGTTCAACTATTTGACTGCTGCAACGATGTTGGCCCCATTGTCTGTAGTGATACAGGCCAGCTTCTTCTCATCCAGGGATCATTCTTCAAATGCGTGCCAGAGAGCATCCGAAATATTGTCGGATGTGTGGTTTTCGGGCATAAACACGGTTTTAAGGCAACGTGATTTCAGAGACCATTCCATGCTGAGATAATGAACCATTAGACTCATATAAGGAGTCATATTGACACTTGACCACATATCGGTTGTGGCAGAAAAGTAGTCGACATTCATAAGCTCGCTTTTGATAGATGTCTTTTCCGTGCTGTACATTTTCGGCACAACAGTTTCTGAAAAGTAGGTTTTGCCCGGCAACTCGTACTGCGTAAATTTTTAAAGCATTGATTTGAATGCTGGTTTCTCCACCATGTTGAATGGAACCATCTCCTGAACTAGATACTGCGTAACAGCAGCTGTAAGGCATTTATGCCTGTTACTTTCACGGCTGTATTTTACAGATTTCGCAAAGGCTTCAGCTTCTCCTAACTGTCGGCTGGTACCGGCCTCAGCTGTTCTTTTTGATGTTGCTCCGCGACCTGATGCTTGAGGGGGCAGCTGCGCTTCAATGGCTGGATGACAGTTAGCGAGATGACACCTCAAATTAGATGTATTGCCGCGTGTCACAGGAACCTTTTGCCGCAAATTTTGCATATCTGCTCATCTAAATTCACTGGCTCGCCTTTTTCATTGGGTTGAAAACCGAAATGTTCCCAAACTAGCGACGTGACATTAGGTTTTGGGACGAGAGCGCCTGCCATCGTCATTATTAATTTAACATTAAATGCACAGTGACAAATTGTGAAACAAGAAGGCCACAGCCTTAAAAAAAAAAAAAAACAGAACACTGCGGTTGCTGCGGTTTCTTTCCTTCCTCTGCGGTTGGCTAGTCAATAGCGCAGTATTACAATATTGCGCTTATCGCGACAGCCCTAGGAGAGAAATACTCACGATTTGGGTTGAATAAACACCAGATGCAAAGCTGTATGGTTACTCACAACAGGTACCGTGATTCAGTCTATAGGCCAGCATTTACACACCTGCTATTTTCGCTATACTGAGAGCAATACACAATAAATACCACGGCAAGTGACCAAGGGATTTGAAATGAACACAAACGTACCTGAGCGATAAGTCCCTTATCCTGCCACATTAGGGTAGCGCTGTTTCATCACACATTTGGAGTATTTGCCTTTTGCAGTTACCCATCCAATTGAAAACAAAATGAAAAACAAAATCTCTTTACAGAAAACTGTGATAGTTTTTAAATTGGATATAAGTTATGAGATGTGGATTTGTTAAAAAATTCAAGCTGTTCAAAATTAATAAGAGATTTAATAAGAGAATCCTATAAGCATACATTGCATATATGCAAACTTATTATATACAAATTAGACATATATTGTTAACATATATGGCCTTAACATACAGTAAAATAAAAATTCATCACATAAGTATTTTGTATATACTAATTTTACTGTAGGTATTTTATATAGATGGTATAAACCTATATAAAACCAATATAAAATCCCATATACGCATACAGTATTCTCATATATGTTTATTAAATCAACCTGCATATATAAATGAGACATATTGTTCACATATATGGCATTAACAAACATTACATTATAAAAATATATGTATTTATACTAATTTTACTATGGGTATGGTATAAACCTATATAAAAATCTATATAACCATACCAAATGTTTGCATACATGTTGTGTAAATAAGCTTGCATATATAAAGTAGACATACAGTATATTGTTCACATATATGGCCTCAATATACAGTATAAAAAGTTATTATATAAATAATTGTAATATATATTTATATAATAATTCCACTACATATCATACATTGTATACAATTATATCTTCATATATCCTGAGAATGTATATATGTGATAATAATAAATTGCCTTATAATATACATAGAGAATATACAACACTGCTCGGATATAGGGACATATGTGTACATATATTACATTTCTGTATGGGTGTCTAAACTAATGCAAATCAATTCATACCATTTTGCAAACCCATTTGGCTGACTCCAAAGAATGAATTATTCACAAATGATTGCCATCACTGGTTCAGTCATCAGAAATATGGGACACACACATAACTACTTAACATTTTTTGCAGGGAAAACATTTCTCAGGTCAGGCCACTGTGAGCCTGTCATTTCATGATTGGGTATTAGGTTGTTATTTAGGTTGGGATAAGGTTGTTATTTAACCCTATGACACCACTGCACAATTAGCAGTTTCTCTAGATTTATTATTTATATGTATCTGTCTGAGTAAAAAATTTTATTGATTCTAGAAACTAATGACAAATTTCTAATAAAAATATTGTCATTTAGAGCATTTATTTGCAGAAAATGACAACTGGTGACAAAAGAAAAAAATGACAACAAAATAACGAAAAAAGATTGCATGTTTTTAGACCTTGAATAATGCAAAGAAGACACGTTTATATTTATTTTTAAACAACACAATACTAATGTTTTAACTTATGGCTCGTACAGTACAGTACAGTACAGCACAGTACGAATCGGGACGGTAAACCCTGATCCGGTAACCGTACCCTTACTTGATAGGCGTGGTGTATGCCGGAAAGTAGCGATCGACGTTATTCTCGCGCAAAGAAGAAAGTGAAACAGTAAACAACAATGGAGGACATACAGCTGATCTTGTTCTTGCTTCTCGGCATGTGGCTGTTTGTCACAAGAAGACAAGCTTTGTTTGAGCAAAGGTTAGAGGCTACAAGGAAAAACACAGCCGAAAAATACAGGAAATTTGAGAAATGTAAAAAAATAGCACCTCGTGTTGTCATTCCCCTTGCATAAAGCACAAGTGACGATTCCCTGTCAACCAATCAACATTCTGCAGTGAGTCTAGCTCCACCCTTTAGGTACTGGAATACTGTGCTAGGTACCCCGAACGGAGAGATCCCAAAAAAGTAGTACGGTATGGTATTTTGGTGCTATTCACAACTTCTGACAATCGGAACGGAAGTAATTGCCTACCGTACATACTGTACCGTACCATACCGCACCGCTCGGTGGAAACGAGCTTTTAGGAAAAGTTCAGAAATCAATATTTGGTGGAATAATCCTGATTTCCAATCACAGCTTTCATGCGTCATGCTCCCTATCAGTCAGTCGCATTGCTGTTTGGCGACTTTATGCCACTCCTGGCGAAAAAATTCAAGCAGCTTGGCTTTACTTAATGGCTGGTGACCATCATGCTTACATTCCAGAAGTTTTCAGAGGGGTTCAGGTCAGGAGATTGTGATGGCCATGACAGGGTCTTAATCTGGTGGTCCTCCTTCCACACCTTGATTGGCCTGGCTGTGTGGATTGGAGCATTGTCCTGTGGGTAAAACCAATCCTTCGTGTTGGGGAATATTGTCAGAGGAGAAGGAAACATGTTTTCTTCCAGGATAACCTTGTACGTGGCTTGAGTCACGCGTCCTTCACAAAGAAAGATCTGCCTGATTCTGATCTTCTCTGAGTCCAGTTTTCAGCTTTGCCCAACACCTGGTCCTCTAATGGCTAGACAGAGACCTGAAGAGGTCTACAACCCACAGTCTCTCGCACCCACTGTGTAATTTGGTGGAGGATTGGTGATGATCTGGTGGCTCTTCATTAAGGCTAGAATCGGGCAGATACGTCTTTGCCAAGGATGCATAACTCAAGCCACGTACAAGATTATCCTGAAAGAAAAATTGCTTCCTTCTGCTCTGACAATGTTCCTCAACTCGAAGGATTGGTCTATTGGAATTATTGTAAATACTAGTTTCCTAGTTAAAAAATTGGACATGAATGCCCTCAAGTCAAAATTTGAATGCGAGGAGCTCGTAATCATGACTTTAGAAGGTGGAAGAAGGACATTTTCGATAGCACGTGAAGGCGACATTAGAACTAAACTCTTAAGGACAGTGACCCTCCAGGGATTGAGTTTTGCACCCCTGTACTATAGTAAATGCTAACCAGCTATTTAAATGTTGAGCAGCAAGCTCATTGGCTGCATATGCGACAGGAACCAATCAGCTTTTGCCATATAGTAAACGGTGAAGGTTGCATTAAGGACTGTGACAGAGTTTCATGACAGAACTTGGTATATACACTCACCTAAAGGATTATTAGGAACACCTGTTCAATTTACTGGGATTTTCACGCACAACCATTTCTAGAGTTTACAAAGAATGGTGTGAAAAGGGAAAAACATCCAGTATGCGGCAGTCCTGTGGGCGAAAATGCCTTGTTGATGCTAGAGGTCAGAGGAGAATGGGCCGACTGATTCAAGCTGATAGAAGAGCAACTTTGACTGAAATAACCACTCGTTACAACCGAGGTATGCAGCAAAGCATTTGTGAAGCCACAACACGCACAACCTTGAGGCGGATGGGCTACAACAGCAGAAGACCCCACCGGGTACCACTCATCTCCACTACAAATAGGAAAAAGAGGCTACAATTTGCACGAGCTCACCAAAATTGGACAGTTGAAGACTGGAAAAATGTTGCCTGGTCTGATGAGTCTCGATTTCTGTTGAGACATTCAGATGGTAGAGTCAGAATTTGGCGTAAACAGAATCAGAACATGGATCCATCATGCCTTGTTACCACTGTGCAGGCTGGTGGTGGTGGTGTAATGGTGTGGGGGATGTTTTCTTGGCACACTTTAGGCCCCTTAGTGCCAATTGGGCATCGTTTAAATGCCACGGCCTACCTGAGCATTGTTTCTGACCATGTCCATCCCTTTATGACCACCATGTACCCATCCTCTGATGGCTACTTCCAGCAGGATAATGCACCATGTGACAAAGCTCGAATCATTTCAAATTGGTTTCTTGAACATGACAATGAGTTCACTGTACTAAAATGGCCCCCACAGTCACCAGATCTCAACCCAATAGAGCATCTTTGGGATGTGGTGGAACGGGAGCTTCGTGCCCTGGATGTGCATCCCACAAATCTCCATCAACTGCAAGATGCTATCCTTTCAATATGGGCCAACATTTCTAAAGAATGCTTTCAGCACCTTGATGAATCAATGCCACGTAGAATTAAGGCAGTTCTGAAGGCGAAAGGGGGTCAAACACAGTATTAGTATGGTGTTCCTAATAATCCTTTAGGTGAGTGTATGTATGTATATATAATTGTGTGTGTATGTATATATATACACACACACACACACACACACACATATGTTTTTGTGTCCTCCCGTGCTGTTTTTTTCTATTATTTGTGAATATGCATAAGATATGTTTTTATCCATTTTGACCAAAAGACACCTTAGTTGCTCTCACTGATTGTTTACTCTCAAGTATATATTCAAAATATACATTCAGATATATATTAAAGTCTATATATGTAAGGTTTTTAAAAAATCATGACCTCTCTTATTAAAGTCATATGTCCTATGTTAATAACTTGAACTTAAATGTCTGAAATGTATAGGGATCTACTGTTATTAGGGATTACAGATGAAAAATGGCCTCTTGGCTAATTCTGGCTTTTTTACTCATGTTTGTTCATGTGTTTTTATGAAATTGCATTGTCCCCTTACAAATAAATTAATCTAATAATCTAATCTAATTAATTGTATTCAAGTGCATGGGCACTACAGAAGGTCATGTGCTTTTGGATATGCCATGGATATGGTGTTATATACATAATTAAGGGAAATCATTTATTAATATGAGGGTCTTGATGCTGCTACTAAAATGGCCATTTTGAGCAGTTTGTGATCAGACTCTCCTTATTGATTAATTTCATGTTTCACTTTCTAATGGGATGCCAGCAGGCAGTATTTAAACAACCAACAGTTATTTGACCCAGAATGTTAGCAAAAAGGTCTAAATCCATAATAAAGACGCACCAGGCAGTCAGGAGGATCACGCACAGCAAGAAAATTAGCGTTATGGTATTCAACAAAGGTCAAAATAAATGAGGAGATGACCTGTGAAATTCAATCAGCAATTACGGACATTCAAATCTCAAAGGATGCACAAGTTAGGAGAGTTTGTGAGAAACAAACAAATGTGTTTAGTTTGGATGTGATGAAAAAGTATGTCTGTGAACATTTATATGTCTGTCTGAGTTTTCAGTGCTTGGTCCCTCTGCATGGTTAAGCAGATAACCTCTTATCGAGCACACTGAAAGACGGCCCATCTGTCTGGCACCTCTGCATGAAGTGCTGGCTAGAAGATTACAGAGAGACTAAACTGGCCTGCAGGCTCACCCAGGCTTCAATCTCCCCCCCCTAAAGCCCAGTTTAAAAATGTGAGAAAAAAATCGTCCAACTGACTTTAGGACCATGTGAACAAGAGTATGTGAAGAGCAAGGAGGAAAACCAGAGTGATGGATGCCTTGTCTTACAGAGGATGGATATTTGAGACACCCTGGAGGAGATGAGTGGTACTGCAGCAGAATTAGACATTTGTCTGTTGCTATACATAGAAGAATGCTCACTGATCTGTCACTGATAAACCCACCACTCATGTAAATGTATATTTGCAAGCTTATTTGATTTTAACTGCAGCAAATGCTGTCTTGTTTTTCACTGAAAATATCCAAACATCCTTAAAATAAGAACATGTGAAAAGTGTGAATTAGAAAGAGCTTTATTCGCCAGAACAACACAACGAAATTTGTAGCAGAAGATTGCAGAGGCACAACAGCAAGACAGAATAATAAAATAGCATATGTACAGAAAGGAACAAACACAAAATAACATGTACAGAAAGGTATGTGGTATATAAATACATTTTTCTGAGGTGACTTCAGCATCCCTGACCTTAATAGGACAAGTGGTTTAGAAAATAGATGGATGGATAAAAATTGAATTATTTGATACTTACCAATGAATCATAGTACTAATAATGGTGTATATAGTTATTTAGTTGGCTAGTTTGCTAGTTAGTTAACCAGGATAAAATCCCACTGATATCGAGACTCTTTTGCTCTTTTGAGTGACCTGACCAAGACAGCATAAAAAAAATAAATAAAAAAAAAACACAAAAGCACAGTAACTTACAACTGGCAAAACAGGTAAAGTCTAATAAGAAGCCAAGAGATAAAAAGGTGTACATAAATTGTAGTTAAATAAATTAAAAATATATAATGAAGGACAGAACAATAAGAGAAAAGGACAACACCTGTCTAAATCCAATATGGAATATTCCTTTATTTTAACATCCTTTTTTTAGAGTGAAGGTTTTATCCATTTTATCCAGTTTTCCAGCTAACAGCATTTAATGACATATTGTGGATCAGTGTGATAAGGTTAGGAAAAAAAAAATCTTCAATTAACACAGCAATGCAATAACACACATCCAATAAAACAAATCACAAACCACAGCTAGTGGTTAGTGGCTATACAAATGTATAGTAACACTTCATGATAAGTTTGCATTTGTTAACTTTAACTAACTACATTAGTTAGCCTAATGAACAAACAAATTCTAAAACATTTATTAATCTTACTGTTAATTTGAACATGTATTAATACATTATTAAAATAACAATGAACAGCTGTATTCTTATTAATTAACGTTAACAAAGATGAATAAATACTGTAGCAAATTAATTGCTTATTTTTAGTTAATTTTAGTGAATGCATTAACTAATAAGACCTTATTGTAGTGTTACCAAATGTATTGTTATAAATAATATTAATAATAATAAAATTGCATTGCAAATTCTGGATCAGCTCTGTTGATTAGCCTTCAAATCAAAACAACAGGTCAAAAAAAAAAAAATCGCACATGATCTAACCCGCAGCCAACACCACACTGGGCTGTCAGGCAGGAAACTGGCCAGCAGGTGGCGGTGTTCAGGCACGCTAAAGCTCGACAAATAGAGAGAGAGCGCATGACAGGCACAGAAGGAGAAGGAGGTGCTGTGGTTTGTTCGTGCTGAGGGGGGAGATGGGAAAGTAGAGCACCCACATCAGGACAATCATTATATCTCCAGGCGTCTGGCGTGCAGAGAGATGTCCACCATAAATCAGACAGAGAAACAGGGCCAGCGTTCACCCAGACCCCCATGGGAGGACGCATTTTTCTGCATTTTACACGGATGAGGCGCAACTATCTTTAAGCATTCTAATTGGATCATAGTGGTTTATTAATTTATGAGTAAAGAGCATCAGGTAATTAAGCTTACTACTTAAAGGCATCCAATAACAAGTTAATTCCTCTGACAAAGGTAAACCCAGCCTGACACAGCAATGGCATGAGTTTGGGGGTGGGACATTTTGTCTGTTCAACCAATGGCAAACGTGTTGATCTTTTGAGGAAACCTATTTGAAAACAATTCTTTTTGTGATTCCCTGGTGAGGCTAGTGGTGCAGAAATTACACACTTAATCAATGAATTAATATAATAGCTTAATTTTTATAATTTATTTAAGAACTAATGCGCCAAATTGATTAGCTAGATACATTTTCTGGATCGTATATGCAATATTCTTCAAAAAAGTAGTATTTTACCATGTACTAAATTATTATTGTCCAAAAAAAAAAAAAAATAAAGAACACACACAAGGAGTGCGTCAGTTGTTCCTCAGGTGTCAAGCCTGGTTTCCGTATTTAGCCAGACCCCCACACTGCAGTGGCCACAGTGGGCTATGCCATGTTGTGGGCAATCCTGGGAGACTCAGGTGGGCGTATGGAAGCTTGAGCTGGCATGGGGAATGGGCGGGAGGGAGGATGAGGAGAGTTCCAGATGGGTTTAGGCATTCCATTAGCCGCATGCCGACAGACAGGCCAGCTGCCACGCCGGGCCGGAGAGACCTGGGACTCTTCCCCCAGGAGTTACCCCAACATCAGGATTCTCGTTGTCCTTAAAAGTGAGAGCAGGTCAGATTTAAAAGGTAAATGAGCTGATAATTACACATTAGCCATAAGGTATTAGGTTGATGGAGGGAGTACAAAAGCTAAATTAGAACAGAATATTAACTTTTAGTCATTCCTTGTCTGAAGACTTTAAGGCTATATAATTATTCCTATCTTTTGACTGGCAATGAATATAAAACACAGATTTTATTAATGCAGAGCAACATTTAATCATTAATTACTGAAAATCTTCAAAGGATTCCGAAATGTAGCACACACATTGTATGTACTAGTTTTGTAATTCCTTTGGAAATTGAACCGTCACAATTAACTTTTTTGTGTATCATGGGATTAAATGAAATTGTGTGAATAATTTCATTATTATGACTCATTTTGATCAACTATTTTATTCCTTAGTTTTTTTTTAACAATCAAACATTTTCAGATCACAAGAATGCCTAGTTTATAATTAACAGCCACAAAGAACCACAGTCAGGCCCTGCCCTTAAACTAAAATGTATTGTGTACCTAGACACCTTTATGGAAATTGTGGTGACTGACAGGAAATAATTACACTTGTGTAATTACTGATCTGCATGGTTAAATAATTGCTGACACTGAGGGAGGCTGTGATTTTGCATTTGCAACCCCAGCGGTGGGCAAGACCCCAGGAACTTTTTATGGTAGAATATGAGATTGCACTATTTTATAGGCCTTGTTTCCGCATACGTACCAAAGCTTTCTGCATAGTACCGCAATCAATATCACACACTGCTATTACATCATGATGTGTAAACAGCAGAACATAGCTTTACCACCAATGCTGTTTTCTCCTGCACATGGAGTGAGCATTTGTGTGGGAGCAGTATAGACACAGGAGGTGGCCATGCCAGTACAGACCGCTCTGCTGCTTTAAAATGGGATGCGCTAACAACGGGATTTCCTGCCCCCCGCAGCTCAGCTTCTCCTGTCAATCAAAGGGCCGCCATTTTAAAAGTTCAATCCAGCCTGTCTGCTTTACATCCACGCTTTAGTACCAGTCAGACGTGACATCTTTT
Source organism: Rhinogobio ventralis (assembly GCA_039654625.1). Lineage (NCBI taxonomy): Eukaryota > Metazoa > Chordata > Actinopteri > Cypriniformes > Gobionidae > Rhinogobio > Rhinogobio ventralis. The sequence continues at coordinate 32,962,757 of CM077208.1, forward strand.
TCATCATTGCCTGTTTTTCCATTTCCCTTTCGTTTTCTTGTTTCCTCTTAAATAGGCCTTTGTTCTCTGGTCCTACATCTATTTTTATCCCCCCGTTTCCACGGGAAGAGTCATGCTGATGACGACGCTTGGGAGATTTGCTCCTGGTCACCATGGCAACACTATCAAAAGCTCGAGTCAAACAGGCTCATGGTTGCCGTCTCTCTAGAACATGCTTTGTTTTTTCTCTTTATTCTCCTTCTGCTCCAGCCCCATTATGATTTACTTACATTTTACACAATGTCATGATGTTACGCTATTTTCAGATGGGGTTTTTTTTGTGCTCACAGTATAAGCACAGAAAAATTCTCAAGACCCCATACAACCCATCCCCCCAAAACATGCAAATCAAGTCATGTTGTTTTCACTCCCCTCATCCACCTCCTTTCTACACGGAATTTAACTGTCTTTACCTCCCTAAACCAACTGGCGTGCTGTTGTAGAGTGAATTAGAGCCACTATATAAGACTTGTTTTGACTAGTCCATTGGGCGTATTGTAGCAAACACTGATAGCAACCTTTTGAAAGACACAGTAATACAGTGTGGACAATAGTCATGTTTACACTTGGCATTACCTTGCTACCTGTCTTTGGATGTTGTCCACTACAAGTGTAATAAACGTGTAATAAAAACGCATTACAAGTGTAATGCGTTTGTGATTGGTTGTTATCTGGTTCTGAGGTAGTCAGGATCTCAGTGTAACCTAGCCTTAACATCACACAAGACCCCACTTGCTATCATTATGCCCCATCTTCTCTTCAAGGGCTTTACCAGACAATATACCTGAAACGCTTAGGGCGACACTTTGCAGAAGAATTTTAAAAGCAACTCAAGCATTTCACATAAAGAAAAAGAACACCCCCTTTATGATCACTGCATTTGTCACTCAGTTCAGTTCAGCAAGACCTCAATGACTGAGTTCTGCAGTCTCACAAAACTCTCATTACCAATCAGTGAAGCTTTCTACACTGCACTATGAATATCGTTTTTTATTTTTTTTTATTTTACATTGTGTCTACACTTTATTAGTTATAATCACCCATGTAATCATCACCCATGTAAACATTTGCGTCCAAATTAACTAATGTTTTTTGACCAACACCAAGGTTGTGTGGTAAATTAATTGTCATCCAAATCCACGTCTTTTGAGTTTAACAACAACAAAATGCCAAGGCACCTTTATTTATATAGCGCTTTTTACAATGCAGATTGTTTCAAAGCAGCTTCACAGTGTTAATAGGAAAATAATGCAACAGAATTTGATTCGGCTGTACAGCCGCTCTGGAGAAAACAGTGATGTCATCCAGCTCAGTTCAATTATCATAGCAGATCAGTAATATAGTTGAATATTTAGTGTCCCCAACTAAGCAAGCCAAAGGCAAAAGAGGCAACGGTGGCAAGGAACCTAAACTCCATCAGGTGACATAATAGAGAAAAAAACCTTGGGAGAAACCAGGCTCAGTCGGGGTGCCAGTTCTCCTCTGGCCAATGAACAAACAGTGTATGATTATGATTCAGGCAACATTACAAGTCAGAAGTCAGATTAGATCGGAACATTCAGAATATTTGTTCAGTTCCATCTGGTTGAAGATCAGAGTCATCACGCCGGAGACGGGTTTGTTGAGGATCAGTGCCACTTAATGTCGTGTCGATGAGGCGAATCTAGTTGACATGCTCTCTGCAGACACTTCAGAGCTGCGTTGTGGTCGTATCTAGGCGCAGGTCCACCATCTGATCTGGATACGGCCCGGATCCAGCAGACTACAGTAAACCTTGGGATAAACAGAGAGAATAATATTAGCATAGATGCTATTCTTCTTATGATGTAACGAGTACATCAGGTGTTATGGGAAGTGTTCCCGGTTCCAGCTGACCTAGTTAATGCAGCCTAAAACAATCATTTAACTGATTTGAATAATATGAATTGATATTGTTTTATGTATATGCCATAGTAAAGAGATGTGTTATTAGTCTAGATTTAAACTGACAGAGTGTGCTGCTTCCCGAACAATGCTAGGAAGGCTGTTCCAGAGTTTAGGTGCTAAATGGGAAAAGGATCGACCGCCTGCAGTTGATTTTGATATTCTAGGTATTAGTAACTGGCCAGAATTTTAAAACCGCAATAGACGTGAGGGAGTATAATGCGTTAAGAGCTCGCTCAAGTACTTGGGAGCTAAACCATTTAGTGCTTTGTAAGTAATTATTTTAATATTATTTGTAAGCAAGATTTTAAAATGTATATGATGTTTAATAGGGAGCCAATGCAGTGTTGACAGAACTGGGCTAATATGGTCATACTTCCTGGTTCTAGTAAACTCTAGCACTAGCTGAAATTTATTTATTAGGTGTGCAGGGCAACCACCCAGTAGAGCATTACAATAATCTAGCCTTGAGGTCATGAACGCATTAACTAACTGTTCAGCATTTTGCATTGAGAGCATATGTCATAGTTTGGATATATTTTTAAGATGGAAGAATGTGTTTTTACAGATGCTAAAAACGTGGCTTTCAAATAAAAGATTGGTATCAAAGAGCACACCCAGGTTCCTAACTGACGACGAAGACTTGACAGAGCAGCCATACAGTATTCTAGGTTACTATTTGCTGAGTTTTTTGGTCCAATAATTAGAATATCTGTTATTATAGTAATTAGGAAACTACTAGTCATCCAATTTTTATATCAGCTATGCATTCTGTTAATCTTGTGAATTGGTAACTGTTGTCTGGGTGGGAAGAAATATAGAGCTGAGTATCATCAGCATAACAGTGAAAACTAACGGCATGCTTCCTAATGATATCTCCCAAGGGTAGCATGTATAGGGTGAAAAGCAATGGTCCTAGCACTGAGCCTTGTGGTACTCCATACTGAACTTGTGATCGGTATGACATCTCTTCATTTACTTCTACAAGCTGATGATGGTCAGATAAGTATGATTTAAACCATGCCAATGCAAATCCACTAACGGCAACATCATTTTCGAGTCTATTCAAAAGAATGTTGTGGTTGATAGTATCAAATGCAGCACTAAGATCCAATAACACTAAAAGAGAGATACAACCATGATCGGATGATAAGAGCAAATCATTTGTGACTCTAATGACAGCAGTCACAGTATTATGATAAGGTCTAAATCCTGACTGGAAATCCTCACAGATATAATTTCTTTCTAAGGAACATAGTTGTGAGGACACTGCCTTTTCTAGTATTTTTGACAGAAAGGGTAGATTTGAGATTGGCCTGTAATTGACTAATTCTCTAGGATCAAGTTGCGTTTTTAAAGGGGTTTAATAATAGCCAGCTTAAAGGTTTTTGGTACATATCTTAATGACAAAGATGAATGAATGATATTAAGAAGAGGATCTATGATCTCTGGAAGCACCTCCTTCAGTAGCTTAGTCGGTATAGGGTCTAGCATACATGTTGTTGATTTAGATGATTTAACGAGTTTAGACAATTCTTCCTCTCCTATAGCAGTGAAAGAGTGGAATTATATTTTAAAATGAAAATTTTCTCCCTAATATTATCAATCTTGCATGTAAAGAAGTTGTGGGAATGTTCTGCGTGATTGTGTCGTGAAGTACGTGTGAAATCAGTCCAATGGTGTGATTACACATCAGAGGCAGGTGACGTCACAAACCAGGAAACTATAAAGCATGCCCAAACAGTGTAATGATAGCTTCTAATAGGCTGAAGCAAGTCGCTGTAAGGCAGGGCGACACAGCATCTCGTTCCCTCTTCAGGGAACCATGGTTACAGTCATAACTGAGACTTTCAAGGGAACTCGCGCTGCGTTGAAGACGCTGTGGGAACGTCTATGCCCATGCCGAGAGCACCTGAGTCGTAAAACCTCACAAATGTGTGTGGTGAGGATCAGCCTGCCGCATCACAAACATCTTGAAGTGAAACTCTTGAAACAAGAGCCTTAGAGGCAGCCATACTCCTAGAAGAGAGAACTATCCACTTGCTCATCCTCTGCTTAGATGCTGGGGACCCCTTATTAGGAGGCCCAAAATAGACAAACAGTTTTTTAGATTTACACCACAGGGCAGCTCTGTGGACGTATACATCTAATGCCCGAACTGGACATAGCAGGTTATTTCTTTCTAGACATTAGTGGGGACCATAGGAATGTAACCTGGCCTAGGGTGAAAGAACGCCATTACCATGCCAGGCACAAAGTCCAAGCATGAAGGGGCAACCGACAGAGCTTGCACATCGCCTAACCTTTTAAGAGAAGTGATAGCTAAGAGGAACAACGTTTTGAGAGTCAGAAACTTGACTGGAACCTCTTCAACACCACTTCGTGGCGTACTGTTTCCTCATAGAAGGAGCTCTGGAGTGAAGGATGGTCTCAACAACCTCAGTTGAGAGTCCAGAACCTATGAGCTGGGCCCCCTCAGAGGCCAAGCCCACAGCTTCCACAGCTCTGGCCGGGGGTGAAGGATTGAGCCTCCAACCTGGGACAGAAGGTCCCTCCTAAACGGAATCTCCCATGGAGGAGAGACACAAGATTCGAGAACCATATTCTAACTGGCTATTAAGAGAAGACAGACCTTGTCCCGGCAGAACTCCCGGGAGCAGAGCAATCGGGGGAAAGGTGTCGGCCATGTCTGAACCATAGCATCCAGTCCGAGAGGAGCTGGCTGCGTAAGGGAGAACCAGAGTGGACAGTGAGACGTCTCTCGAGATGCAAACAGATCCACTTGAGCCTGGCCGAACACCCTTCATATGGAACACCGCCGCCTGCTTGTTGGCCTCCTGGAACCTCTCGACGACTGTGCTAACAGCGTCACCAAAGAGACCAGGGGGGGCGATAGCGAGGCAACCAAAAGGAAGTTCTTGTCTTTCTCTTTAATAACACTTAAATTCAACCAAAGATACCTTTCCGTGGCCACCAGGGCTGCCATAGCACGACAGATGGACCTGGCCATCTCCTTGGTGGCCCATAGAGAAAGATCTGTGGCCTGACGCAACTGTGTGACTGCGTCAGGGCCAATTTCCCCACCCTCATCAAGTTCTCCTAGCAGATCTGCCTGGTAGGCTTGCAGAAAGCTCATAGTGTGAAGGCAAGCTGCAGCCTGACCAGACTCTGCATATGCTTTGCCCATCAAAGCCGAAATGGTTCTGACCTGCTTGGTGGGCAGCGTCGTGGCGTCGTGCAGACTGAGGGGAGAGATAGCTCGCAAGCGTCTCTTCCACCTTAGGCATTGCCCCATATCCATGTTCTTTATGGCCAACTATCATTGAATAGTGTGATGTCTGGACACTGTGCACAGGATAGGAGACCGGTTTCTTTCACAATCTCGACACCTTGGTGTGGAGATCAGGAAAAAACAGAAGGCCCTGCCGCAGAGGCAGGTATAGGGGATATAGGCACGCCAGATCTAAAAAATGCTTTGCTTTGTGTGGTCCCCGAGGGAGTGGTCCTCTTGTTTGAGGAGGAGGAGGCGAATTGCTGGTAAGTCCATCTTTATTTTTCTTTACTCATTTTGAGTGTCAGTTATTCTGTCAGCAGTGTAGTGCAATCCAAACAAGCTTGACACAGATACTAACATTAAAGTCTTTAATACACAAAGTGAAATACACAGGAGATAACCAGGAGTGACAATCCACACATTAAACAATGACAATAGCCAGACAGGGGAGTATAAATACACAGAGAACTATACGAGACACAGGAGGTGCTAATCAGTAACTATAGAAACAATAAAGGACATAATCAGAAACCAACCCTGCATCCCAATGTCCATACTATCCATCCTAAATAGTATGTGAGATTAGAATAGGTGTGTCCCAAAACCTAGTATGTTGAAGATAGAATGCCAGAAGTCCCCCAGAAGTGTGGATCTGTGCACAGCCCTATAACAGCTAATATTGCCCACAACCCATTGCGCATTGGAGGAGGATTTAGTTAAAAAAATGTAAAAAGTGTTAAAAACTACAAAACATGCTGGATGTGCACGGCCAACGGTTAAGTAGAGAGGTTTAGATAAAGGGGTTTGAGTGACTAATAATCAACATTTAAGCTGATAAAAAATATTTATTTAATATTATCCGTTTTATATTTAATCTTCAACAACAACTTTTATAAAGATCTGTTTGGCCATTAACTTTTAAATGCATCGTTATGCATTGATATGTTCTCTGCATTAAAGACGCAACTGTCAGATCAACGTGCTACTGCATTTCTCTCCAGTACGGTAGGAAATGAAATGTGGAGGATGTTAACTGTGACAAGATGATTGACATGTCAGTTTACAGTGACATAATGCAACCATTAAAGACAGTATTTTATGATGTATTTTTTTCATAAAAAGAGTACATACTTTAAGGGCGTAGTATAAGTAGGCAAATTGGGACACAGCACAAGAAAAAACAAAACTATAGAGTGTATAGTCATTGCGGTTACACCCACCGAGTGGCAGCATTGGTTTTCAGCGTGAATGCCGCGAAAAACACACAAAACACAAAAACGTGAAAGAGCTTTGAGATTGACTGCACAAACAGTAGGGGAAACAAACGTGAAAGAGCTTTGAGATTGATTGTACAAACAGATTTGACAAGAAAACTGAGGTATATTTTTACAGACTTCTGAAAGCTACCGAAAAGAGAAGCAAATGGATCGCTGCAATTCACAGAAACAACTGGACTCAAGTCAGCGAAACGTGGATTTGCAGTTATCATTTTGTCTCAATATGTTAGATTTTGGGGTAAAATCATACCCTATAAATTGTATTGTTATATATTGTATTGACAACTCATCAACTAAATATTTAATATCAATTCATTTGATGTTTTTAAATAAACTGACAAAGACTATACAAATTGTAGGGCTGGACGGTATGACGATATATATAACAGTAAATGATCACCTGGGTTTAGACCTACCTATATTGTATTTATATAAAGTGTATTTCCCTGGCATCGAAATCAGGCACATATAAATGTCAGGAAACACGATTCCTGGCTGCATGTCAATATCCATGGATCACTGGATCTTTGGTAAGTTGTAAAGAACACTTATATCGAGTCCAACCTTTAATTTAAATTGAAAATTGTTTGTTTCACCTATTAACTCCAGTCATGAAGCGGGCTCTTTTGCCACTTAGTCCGACTGAGGGGGCGTGTTCCGGCGGGAAAGTGACGTCAATGCATACCTTCTATACAGAGCAGGGAAACAGGAACTAAAGGAAATGGAAAAGAATTTCAAAATAAAAGACATGCGTTTTCTTTAGCTTATTTTTGCTGATTTTTCAGTTTAGTGTTCTTGTAACTTGAATTAATCCCTGTTAGTATCCTTAGTTACTGATTATTGTCACCTGTGTAAGGGACTCAAGGAATCAGGGAAACAGGTCTATTTAGCTCAAATGAATGAATTAATTAATTCATAGGGAATTTAGAAAGAGTCTATTTTACGACAGAGCAAATGACTCATCCAGCGTTCATTTGAATGGGCCATAACTATCAACACTGCAGGGGATATTGATATCCACACAATAGTGAAACACTATTTAACAGCCAGGTGACTTAGATCAGCAGTTTAAGACATTAAATTCGTAAGCACATAACACAAGAACACTTATCTTTAAATACAAACAAAACTTTATTGATTACTCTAACATGTAAAACTAATATCTAACACAAACACACGCACACACACATTCACACACGTTGCAGGAAGGAAGAAAGTGAGGAAAGAATGAGTTTTAAGAGAGTGAAATTATGAAATCCCAAATTTCTAGCAATAAATGCATTTACAACACATGTGACCTGAATGAACCACCAAGCATTAATTTAACCCTCCTATAATTTCTTAGGCGGGGTTTTTAAATTTGATATCAATGCACCAGTTTAGTTTAGAATCTGGAGGTTACTTGCATTTGTGTCTCGTGTCGTCTTGGGGATTCCCTTTTCAGTCCTGGCTGCAGAGGTTTCCCAGGTTCTGTGATTAGCTGACGGCCTTGTCGTGTCTTTTGATCGACGTCTTGGAAAGCAAATCACGTGGCGTGCTGGCGGCTGGATGGAAAGTCTCGTGGGTATTGTTTGAAGTTGGAGCGCGCTCGCTATAGATTTGTCGAGAGAAACTTTGCGGCGAAACTTAACTTAGAACATGAGACTCACGGAAAGAAAATAAACTGAAGTAAAAGAAAGGAAAGTGAGAAGAGAGTTTTAGATGGCTTGAATCAAATTAACCCATTTTCTTCAGATCTTGGTCTGCCTCGATCGTCTGATCGTCTATCTCTCCTTTAGACTGACTTGAACATTATTGAACTGATTTTCTTCTTCGACTGATTTCTTTGTTTGTGTTCTGAGATTAAAACTCAAATTTGTTTGCCATCCTCCTGGATGGATTGACCAATTGGGAATCATCTTTGGTTCAGAGGTGACCAAAGATTTTATTCAACTCATCTGTTGGATTATACTTAAACAAACAAAAAGATACCAAGCACGGTGCATTTTCATTCACTCGTTCAATAGTTACATGATTACATGAATTGGGAGTGATATATATACATAATGGTCACATGTATCGGTTGTAGACACACTAACAAAACTATGCCGTCGAAGGCTATTTGAATGCAAGTCCAATGATCAATGATTTAATGCCGTTTATGTGTAACACGGTTTCTGTGAGTTTTTCTTTGTTTCACCCACTAGTGCTGGGGTCCTGAGGAATTTTTATGGCAGTCACAGACCAGGACATAAGGGATTAGTTTCTAGATGGGTGAAGGGCAGAAACTGCATGTGGACCAATGAGAGGTCCTGTTCTTCCTGGGCTTGGTACCACAGGTGGTCTTCTTGGCCTCTAAGAGGTGTCTGGCTGTTGTCCTAGTATCTTTATCTGATGGCGTTGGACAGTTTGTTTGTGTTAGTCCACCAAGATCCAATCAAAATGTAGCAAACCTTTGTCCACTGTTATGGGGAGAGAGGGGCCCGGCCAATAACGGGGCATTGGAATGTTGAGTTGTGTTTTGTGTGGAATTATGTTTGAACGAATCATCTGGAAGATTCATTTATGTCTGCTTCCACAATTCCTACACCTGTGTCTCGTTTAGTTCCCATGTTTGCTCTTGTGTATATATACCCTTGGTTATGTTCAGTTCTTTGTCGGTTTACATCTAATGTTAAAGTCATGAACTGCATTGTTTTTCAATTTTATTTTATTCTGAGGTCCACTTATAATATTATCAAGATTTTTAGATTTACATCATAATTTAGAAGTAATAGGCTATTTTATATCCTGTTTTTGACCCTCTTTCAAACACGCTGTTTTGATGGGCATACTGCATTCAAGACTTGGAAGTAAACGCTCACTGCTATGATTGGGTAATATTTTTGCATATTCAAATAATTTTTCAACGTCCTAGCCATTACATGTGTGGAATTGTTTTGAAAACTTCAGATGTTGAAAAATATAAAAACATAATAATAAACAAAATAAAACTTTTGCCAACAATGTGAAACATTTATGCATATTACTTATGCTTTATAAGTCTTGGTTGTGGCAAATTAAGTTTAACTACTTGGAGTTACTGCAGTTATAGTTGACAAACTTACAGTGTTTCATGTAAACGGAATTAGGAATGAATTATATCATTTGTTGCACTGTCGTTTTTATAGGCTTTTCATCGTTCATATTTTTCAATGAAGTGAAAAATGTATTCATTGTAATTTGCAGTGTCGTGTTTTAAATAACATTAAACATGCTGTAATGTCTTACTGATGACAAAACAGAAGATCTTGCTCACTGAAGCTTTTATTCAGGACTACAGCGAATGGCTTAGATCAAAACAATTGCTGCATCCCATTTCGCCTACTGTCACAGTCACCATGCCTGTCACCTCTGCACACTTCATTTCCCACAATCCTCCCTGCTTATCACCTGCACTCACATCACAATTACCACACCTGTTAACCATCAACCTCATCTATTTCACTACAAAAGCCAGCACCACACACACAGAGATTGTCTGGTCTTGTTCTTACTAACTTGCAGAGCTTCATTGTCTTTATCTTGGACTGCTTACATTGCTAATCGCTACTTACCTGCATCATCTTCCTGTGCTCCAATCATCTATGTTCCTGCTTCCCTGACTTCCTATCTCCTCCATTATCGTCTGTTCTGCTTCTTCAAAGATTAGAGACATAACTATTATTATTATTATCATCATCTTCTGTGATCATCAAGGTCTGTGTGGTGCAACTTGCCTATTTAGTCGGTGATATTCCTCATCCATTCTGGTTGTTATGTACTACATTTGCCATCTCATTCACCCTTTTTGATAATAAACTGTTTCATCATTGACCTAACAGTTCTCCTGAGTCTCTGCCACTGTAAAAAATAATCGTGATTTTAACGGTAAAAGACTGTAAAAATGCTACGGTTAAAAACAGTTAACTAGTTAACAGAAAGTTTCCATACTATATACGGTGAATAACTCTAATATATCTAACCTTACATTTGATGTAATTTTACAGTAAAATACTTTTAAATTTACAGTTTTTGGAAGTGAAAAAGAACAAGTCGTTGTGTAATTTACAGTGAAAAACGTAAATTGACATTCCCAGAATTCTGCGTGACACTGTGTGATGTATTTCCGTTGAAATAACTATGTTTCTTCTTAGTTTTTTCTAATCAGTTATGTACATTAGGGTTTTATGTTACATTTAATTTAGTTAAATTAATGTATATTGCATTTTTTTTTATTTCATGTGTGTTACCATTATGGTGTTTAGTGTTTGTGTGAATGACACTGTGCACCTTCTATATATTGGTATTGTCCTCCTAAAAGCTTTGATTCATCATGTGATTGTCATCACCACTGTGATTGGTGGTTGTCAGTATATATCAAAGGTACATAACAGATATTAGTATTTCAATAGGTTGGTAATGTAACATTATTTTAGTTAATGAAATACGGTTATTTACTGTAAATTTATGTCAAATCTGTAAAACCTAAAATGTTTCTACCGTATTTTTTTACGGTAAAATTCTGGCAACCACAGCTGCTGTTTTTTTACCGTAAATTTTTACGGGGATTTTTTTTTTAACAGTGTACTATGCTCTAAAAGTATGTCCTGTTTTTGTGAAGGGAAAAAGTACATACTTTGTGTAACAAGAGTAGGCAAGCTTTGGGACATACTACTTTGTCATAATTGTGTCTTTAACAGACAGCTCTGCTGCTTAGTTACGTGCATCATGTCACTGTTAAAACTGCCCTGTCAATCATCTTGTCACAGTTAAAATCCACCATTCAATTTAATTTCCTATCATTTCAGAGAGAAATGTAGAAGCATGTTGATCTGCCAGTTGTGGGTCTTTCATGTGGGGAACACTTGTGTTTTCAATTTGCATAATGATGCATTTAAAAGTTAATGACCAAACGTATTTTCACAAAAGTCCACAGTGCTGTTGCAGATTAAATATAATGTGGATCAGACTGAACAAATATCTTTTCGTCAGGTTAGAAACTGATTATTAATCACTCAAACCCCTTTATCTAAATCTCTCTACTTAACCGCCGGACTCGCACATCCACCATTATTGTAGTTTAACACTTTTTTTAATTGTGTTTGTAGTTCTAATTCAAATCCTCCTCCAACGCGCAATGGGTTGTGGCCGATATTAGACGTTTTTACTATTTACTATTTAGGAAAGTACAGAAAGTATGCAAATTGGGATGCAGCAAATAACAAAAAACAATGCTTACTTCCGTATTCAGGAATTTCCTGCATTTACCCCATAAATACAGAGGCAAAGGAAAGAACAGCAAATAACAACTATTCACAGTTTAACTGTGGCACTACTATATATACACTATATTGCCAAAAGTTTTGGGATGCCTGCCTTTACATGCACATGAACTTTAATGATATCCAATTCTTAATCCATAGGGTTTAATATGGAGTTGGCCCACCCTTTGCAGCTATAACAGCTTTAACTCTTCTGGGAAGGCTTTCCACAAGGTTTATGGGAATTTTTGACCATTCTTTTAGAAGCGCATTTGTGAGGTCAGGCACTGATGTTGGACTAGAAGGTCTGGCTCGCAGGCTCCACTCTAATTCATCCCAAAGGTGTTCTATCAGGTTGAGGTAAGGACTTTGTGCAGGCCAGTCAAGTTCCTCCACACCAAACTCGCTCATCCATGTCTTTATGGACCTTGCTTTGTACACTGGTGTGCGCAGTCATGTTGGAACAGGAAGGGGCCATCCCCAAACTGTTCCCACAAAGTTGGGAGCATGAAATGGTTCAAAATGTCTTGGTATGCTGAAGCATTAAGAGTTCCTTTCACTGGAACTAAGGGGCCAAGCCCAACGCCTGAAAAACAACCCCACACCATAATCCCCCCTCCACCAAACTTTACACTTGGCACAATGAAGTCAGGCAAGTACCGTTCTCCTGGCAACCGGCAAACCCAGACTCCGGATTGCCTGACAGAGATATGTGATTAGTCACTCCAGAGAACATGTCTCCACTGCTCTGGAGTCCAATGGCGACATGCTTTACACCACCGCATCCAACACTTTGCATTGCACTTGGTGATGTAAGGCTTGGATGCAGCTGCTCCGCCATGGAAACCCATTCCATGAAGCTCTCTATGCAGCTTCTTGAGCTACAGAAGTTTGGAGGTCTATAGCTATTGACTCTGCAGAAAGTTGACCCATTTTTTCACAAATGTTTGTAGAAGTGTCTGCATGCCTAGGTGCTTGATTTTGTACACGTGTGGCCATGGAAGTGATTGGAACACCTGAATTCAATGATTTGGAGGGGTGTCCCAATACTTTTGGCAATATAGTGTATATACAAATTAGACAAACCAAGAGTGAAACATGGTAAAAATATTTTTACTCACACTTAAAAATAAAATTCATCCATGTTTTCTTAATGCTAAGATCAGAAGGAAGGCAATGCTAAGACTGTATTTTTCCACAAATTGGCACTGCAAAAAAATCTTGTAATCCTCAGAGGCATCTCTATCATTTTGTTGCTCGAGTAATCCTGTTTTTCCGTCTCTCTAGTATTTACTACTACATGACATGCGCGAATCGGTGAGCGATGAGGCAATGATGTAGAAGTAGGTGTTTATTTTCTTCTGTAGAGGCGGTCTTTTGTCACATGATGTGACTAAATCCAAAATGAGTTGTTTGGGCAGTTTTAAGTTCTTACAGGATATTTTTATAGTACAATGAAAAATTTTATTTCTCAATTCATAAGTTTTTATGTTCTCTGTGTGTACCCCTGTGAAGATTAGTGTTGATTAAAGTCCTAGTGAACTGGAAATTGCAACTGATTTTATTTCAGTGCTGTGACGTATTTCCAAGTGAAACGGAATATTGAATAGAGGGCAGGTTTTACTTCAGTGCTCCTCCTCTCCATCTCTCGCTCATAGCAGATTTTGATTAAAGATTACCACGGCAAACATTTTTTTTCTGTGTATTAACTTGCACGGATTAATTGTTCACCCTAAGACCAGTAATGTTTGCTAACAAAGTAAATAAGGTCAATTTTAATTTCATGAGGACATTAAAATTATCTTTGTGTTTTATGCTGCGTCATGCATCTCTTGACTACCAAAATTTACCTGAAAGATAAACTAATCGAAACTGAAATGAAAGGGGACAATTACCTGCAAAACAGCCGGACACTGGAGGTCTACGTGAGGGTTTAGACAAAGTCCTTTGCCAGATGCTGCTGTTGGGAAAGGATCACCATCCCTTTTCTGATTTTGTTGATTACACCCTGTGGTTGTGTGGAATGTGGAACCTACCTCACAGTGGGAGTTGTTAAGGATAACACCACCATCTACGACGGGTGTCCAAACTCGTTCCTTGAGATCCACTGTCCTGCAGAGTTTAGCTCCAACTTGCCTCAACACACCTGCCTGGAAGTTTCTAGTATGCCCAGTAAGATCTTGATTAGCTGCTTCAGGTGTGTTTAATTGTTTTCACTTGCGGACGTTTGACCTTTAACCAGAAAATATTTCCCTGTGAAAGAAGGCAGAGCACACTTGAATCTGATATTGGTCACATGTAAAAGATAATGTGAACAGAATTCACATTAAAAATAAATAAATAAATCGGATCTGAGCAATAAACCGAATTGAGCATTAAGTCCTGCAGTGTGAACATGGACTTAGTAATTCTGTTGTGTGTTTTTGTCATTTTTATTAGAATTTGTTTTTAGCTACACGTCTAATATATATATACATACACTCACCTAAAGGATTATTAGGAACACCTGTTCAATTTCTCATTAATGCAATTATCTAATCAACCAATCACATGGCAGTTGCTTCAATGCATTTAGGGGTGTGGTCCTGGTCAAGACAATCTCCTGAACTCCAAACTGAATGTCAGAATGGGAAAGAAAGGTGATTTAAGCAATTTTAAGTGTGGCATGGTTGTTGGTGCCAGACGGGCCGGTCTGAGTATTTCACAATCTGCTCAGTTACTGGGATTTTCACGCACAACCATTTCTAGAGTTTACAAAGAATGGTGTGAAAAGGGAAAAACATCCAGTATGCGGCAGTCCTGTGGGCGAAAATGCCTTGTTGATGCTCGAGGTCAGAGGAGAATGGGCCGACTGATTCAAGCTGATAGAAGAGCAACTTTGACTGAAATAACCACTCGTTACAACCGAGGTATGCAGCAAAGCATTTGTGAAGCCACAACACGCACAACCTTGAGGCGGATGGGCAACAGCAGAAGACCCCACCGGGTACCACTCATCTCCACTACAAATAGGAAAAAGAGGCTACAATTTGCACGAGCTCACCAAAATTGGAAAGGGGGTCAAACACAGTATTAGTATGGTGTTCCTAATAATCTTTTAGGTGAGTGTATATATATATATATATATATATATATATATATACACTCACCTAAAGGATTATTAGGAACACCTGTTCAATTTCTCATTAATGCAATTATCTAATCATCCAATCACATGGCAGTTGCTTCAATGCATTTAGGGGTGTGGTCCTGGTCAAGACAATCTCCTGAACTCCAAACTGAATGTCAGAATGGGAAAGAAAGGTGATTTAAGCAATTTTGAGCGTGGCATGGTTGTTGGTGCCAGACGGGCCGGTCTGAGTATTTAACAATCTGCTCAGTTACTGGGATTTTCACGCACAACCATTTCTAGAGTTTACAAAGAATGGTGTGAAAAGGGAAAAACATCCAGTATGTGGCAGTCCTGTGGGCGAAAATGCCTTGTTGATGCTAGAGGTCAGAGGAGAATGGGCCGACTGATTCAAGCTGATAGAAGAGCAACTTTGACTGAAATAACCACTCGGTACAACCGTGGTATGCAGCAAAGTATTTGTGAAGCCACAACACGCACAACCTTGAGGCGGATGGGCTACAACAGCAGAAGACCCCACCGGGTACCACTCATCTCCACTACAAATAGGAAAAAGAGGCTACAATTTGCACGAGCTCACCAAAATTGGACAGTTGAAGACTGGAAAAATGTTGCCTGGTCTGATGAGTCTCGATTTCTGTTGAGACATTCAGATGGTAGAGTCAGAATTTGGCGTAAACAGAATGAGAACATGGATCCATCATGCCTTGTTACCACTGTGCAGGCTGGTGGTGGTGGTGTAATGGTGTGGGGGATGTTTTCTTGGCACACTTTAGGCCCCTTAGTGCCAATTGGGTATCGTTTAAATACCACGGCCTACCTGAGCATTGTTTCTGACCATGTCCATCCCTTTATGACCACCATGTACCCATCCTCTGATGGCTACTTCCAGCAGGATAATGCACCATGTCACAAAGCTCGAATAATTTCAAATTGGTTTCTTGAACATGACAATGAGTTCACTGTACTAAAATGGCCCCCACAGTCACCAGATCTCAACCCAATAGAGCATATTTGGGATGTGGTGGAACGGGAGCTTCGTGCCCTGGATGTGCATCCCACACATCTCCATCAACGATGCTATCCTATCAATATGGGCCAACATTTCTAAAGCATCTTGTTGAATCAATGCCACGTAGAATTAAGGCAGTTCTGAAGGCGAAAGGGGGTCAAACACAGTATTAGTATGGTGTTCCTAATAATCCTTTAGGTGAGTGTATATATATATATATATATTTTTTTTTTTTTTTTTTTATGGTATTAGTTTTACTCTAGTTTTAGCTAAAGATAATATCTCTGAGAATGTCTTTAAAAACATACTCTAAACCAGGGTTCCTCAGTCTCGGTCCTGGAGTGCCCACTGTCCAGCAGAGTTTAGCTCCAACCCTGATCAAACACACCTGAACAAGCTCAACAAGGTATTCAAGATCACTAGAAAATCACAGGTAGGTGAGTTTGATCAGAGTTGGAGCTAAACTCTGCAGGACAGTGGCCCTCCAGGACCGAGTTTGAGGAACCCTGCTCTAAACATACTCTGAGTTAATCCCAGAGTAATAAAGGTTGGGTTTAATCAACTATGATTTTATTTTTTAATGTGACTTAAAGCTAATGATACTTTGAATGCTATGAGCACATGGCAAAGTAACCAACAACCAATGCCATGTGCTCAACAGAACACATTGAGCATGAACATCCATAACCTGACACCAGAACCAAAACCAAACTACACAGAAATGTTAGGATCCAAACACAAATCAAACACAAATCAAACAGGAGAGAGCGCACTTGGTGTGCTCACCAAAAAACCAAGAACAAAACCCAGAATATGGGTGCCAGGATCCTGTCATCAAACTTTAAACATGACAGATCAAAGTGACAGGATCCTTAGACTCTTGTATCTTATTGCTTACTTCCTCATACCGTCCACCCCTACAAACATATAATCTACTTTACTTAATGTGTGTACATGATCTAAAAAGATGATATTACACCACTAAAGCAGGCTGTACAGCTACAGTAAACATACATGCACACACAGGCCCATTAACTCAATGGTACAAAAGCAGTCATGCATCTCTACAGCAGGCTACACAATTGAGGCAATCTTCAGTGAGATCCCAGATTTGCTGATAATAGGATGGCTTTACTGCTCCCCCTGTGATGCTAAATGTTTTCTCCTACTGATGTCCTTCCTGTTCCCACAGTGTCCAGCTTCTCCTCCCCGTTTCACCTGCCGAGCAGAAGGCAGGTGTATGCAGCGGGCCGACTGTGCTGGTAATAGCTTCACCTGCTAAAGCTGTCACATCGCCAGCACGCACCATGGTGCATTGCACCACATGTGACCTACAGTTCAAATGAATTCAACACATGTGCTACACTCAAATTAGTTGCACAGGGGCAGTTTAGAGGCTGGTTAGTGCATTAAACTAAACTTGCATTACTTGTATAAGCTAAATTTGTTGTAATCATAAGTTTGTTCCAGGCCTGTTGATTAAATTCAATATATTTCTGTAAGCTCTAAAAAGATGTAAAACACTGAAAGGTCAAGTTTTACATTGTATTGGAGGCCAGGCTGAGGCCTCATTAGAGATGGATTGGCCATAAAGAGCACTGAAACTTTTTTCCTGGCTGCCGAAACCAAATTTATAATACAAAGAGGGAAGAAGGAAAAATTTTAATTCCAGCCACTAATATCACTGAGCAGCTCCCCGTGCTTAGTTTCACTCCCCACCGCTGGCCTGCCAGTCCAACTTCTACTTCTATCTGTCTATCTAGCTTCTACTGCTATCTGTCTGCACACGAGTCTCCTCAACATGGTGATGAATAAATATTATGTTTAAAAGACCATACTATTAATCAAGTGAGTGAAAATCAATTGTGTCTGCTATTTTATTAAAGACTGCAATGTAAAATAATTCAGGAATTGATCCTAGGTCTAGGAATTTTTTTACCCTACAGTAGAGTTGGACAAAATTCAGAAATTCGCAATATGACTGTGTAATTATTATTATTGTTATTATTATTATTACCATTATTAGTATAAAATGTTTACACATTGTCACGTTATGCGTTATGTTCAGTTAGTTTCATTTTCAAGGACTTTTAGTTTGCATTCATCACTTTAGTCATCACTTTAGTGACTTTAGTTTCCTCTCTCCTTTGTTCTCAGTTTCCCGCCACTAGTTTGTTATCTTGGGCTATGTCCGAAATCGCCCCCTATACCCTTAATATTTAAAGGGACAGCCATTTGGTGTTCGAAACCATAGTGGACATTATTGAGTGCACTCATTCAATCCCACAATGCACCGCAATAACAAGTGTACAACCGATGTATGCTCAACGGCTAGAGAATACCCACAATTCACTCTGAGAGTCGCGCGCTAAATGATTTCCCGCCTCTCGCCACTAGATGGCTCCCGCAGCTGAAAATCAATGCTTAACAGTTCTCGTTAATGCTACTGTGAGTTTGGTTAAGATTTGTGTTTTGTTAATAAAGTCATTTTGAATTAATCTTCTTCGTCCTTCCTTCTACCTACACCATGCTTGGAATCCTGACACACATATCAAACATTAAGTAAATATTTTACATTTAAAATCAACAACAATGAACAATTGCTTATTTAACAATTTTCCTTTTTTCTTGAATATTTTAGACCATTCTTGACTAAATAATATACTACTAGATAATAATACAACAACAACAAAAAAATACTAAAAATATATTAGCTTTTTACCACACAAATGAATGGAGCATTAATTATGGTTTGAAATCAAAAACATGTGGTGGTAGTGGTAACCCAACTATTTCATACAAAGGCAGTATATGCATCAGGTGTGCTTCATTATGCCAGCAGTGGGCAAGCTCATCCTTTTGGTCACCTGCACTGAACACTGCACAGTGATTCAAAGGTGTGCAGTAATGCTGAATAAACATAAATACCATTAGCCTTAACATTATGGTTTGAAAGGAAAATAACAGAGTTACAATTAAACCCCTATTTTTACATAGGATTAGTTTTGTAAATTATGTCTGCAGTACTATTATTTTACCCTGAAATTTGGCAGCACAGCATGAAATTTAGCTTTAGTTAAGGTAGTTGACAAAAGTCAATAGAAGGTAAGTTCTTAAACATAATTTAAGGAGGAGTGAACCATCTATAATCTTTCAACTGACTGCCAGAGCATATAAGCAGCTGCTCACCTTGCTCTGGCATCAGGCAATTTAGGATTCCATGGCCATCTACAGAAACCGACGCAGCAGCCCATGGTTTCATATTGACTGTAATGCCTTTTTTTCATGGTTTTATTTTTATTTGTCCCAATTACAGTGGTGGCCAAAATTATTAGAACAGCTGACAGATCTGAAAATATTGACCTTTTTGCCTCCAAAACATGATTTAATTTCATCATGTTTATGAAACATGCAGACAGTTGCTCTGACCATCAAATATCAGATGTCGTACTGTTTTTATACACTTTTAACTTTAATATTTGGTATGTCCACCTTTTGCAGCAATTACAGCAGCACATCTCTCTGGCATAGTGTCAATATATTTCCTCTGAGAACTTTGAAACTAATGTTATCCCATGCTTTCTGCAACTGAAGCCAAAGGCTTTCTTTTGAATGTACAATAGATCTGTCCAGTTTATTTTCCAACTCACCCCAAATGTGCTCGATGGGGTTGAGGTCCAGACTTTGAGGGGGCCAGTCCATCATTTTCAATTTTCCAGCAGATTCCTTCCATCGCAAATAGTTCCGGCAATAGTTAGAAGAATGTGTCGGGTCATTGTCTTCTTGGAAAATAAATCCAGGCCCAATAAGACGAATCCCATATGCCAAGTTCTAATAATTTTGAACTTACAGCCAGAAGAAGTTCCTACCTTAATTCTACCACATGGAAACTGACCAGTTTCACATCACTTGGAATACATCCTAGAATAAAAATCTTCTGACGTCAACATTGATTCGTTCTTATTCGCCTTATAGTGGCTCTCTTCTCGGCCAGTAATGCAACAAATTTCCCCTCTGCTTCTCCGCTATGCCTCCACGCAGGTGGCACTAATTACTACATCAGTGTTCCCTATCAAAAGCTACTCTCAATGCTGCTCTCATAGCACTTTTGGAAAACAGCTTTGTTTGACCGGTTGTAAAGTATGTGTGGCAAACACGCCAAGAACTTGGCTTTAAATAACCTCTGACGATGACGTCATTGGAATGCGTGCTCGTGAGAGGCTATAAATAGACGTGAAACAGGTGTGCCTTCAGGTTTCTTTGTCTTCAGAGACCGTATTGTGTGTGTGTGTGCTACACTCTGTCCACAATCTGTCCACTTTGATAGGAGTTCCAGCTGTCAGTGTGCATACATTTCTCAGTGTGAAAAAGAGAAAAAAAGAGAACATCAGGATGCAAACAATCTAGTCTCGTGTAGAACTTTTTCGCAGCTTTCATTGGTCAAGGACCGTCCAGAGGCCGTCTAACTCAAATGTAACTCAACCAACCAGTCATGTTTAGTGGCGTGAAAATGTAAAGTCGATGTCCCTGCAATAACAGACCGGCGTGCATTGAATTATTCATCCTAAAATTAAACATGATCTCTACATACTTTTGAAAATCCGGCATTTGATTCTGATAAGCGTTCCTTATCACAGTTGTAAAACGACAGCATTCTTCTTCCACGAGGGAGTTTGGCCTCAGGGCATTTGTTTCCAGGCGGACCGTTAAAGAACTCAACACACACATCTTGCAGACATCCTGTAGAATTCAACCAATGACGAATTCCAATCAGATGACGGCTTCGAAACTCCTGAAGTGTTTCCAGATAAGTGTGCCATATGCATCAGACATTCAGCCAACAGTCTGTGGGCATGACATCTGAGGCTGAGACTACAAACAATCAGGAGATGCCTGCCTCCGTGTTCACGGCCCATCCCTGATTATGATACACATGAGTTCTGCTTGCATTTGAGCATGCCGAGTGCGAGCACTGTGAGTTGTTCAGAAACTAGCAGTTAACAGTAAGAGTAAGAGTTAAATTAAAATGTTTCATTTATCGGTATACAATTTACATTTTATCTACATAAAATATTTAAGTGGATTTGTTTAAGAAATAGTCTCTTTATGAATTATATTAATGTCAGTCACCCCGCAAGAGCTTTGTTTTTCCATCTAACCTTTCCTTCACTGCCGCAGCAGTGATATCTCCTCTGCTCCTGCAGGAACTCAGTTGCTCCATCTAACCTTTTTCTTTCACTGCCAATGCAGTGGTATCCCCTTCACTCCCACGGGGGCTCTGTTTCTCCGTCCAACCTTTCCTTCACTGCCGCAGCAGTGATAATTCTTGCTGTGAGTATCGAACAACAGCAGTGCCCATTCACAGTTATTAATCGTGAACACATCTCTAGGTCATTTTTCCAAAGGTAGTTCCCGCAGGAGCAACTCCCGAGGGTCACTACCGCAGCAGTGTCTGCTTACGACTCCACATGTGGACATAACTGGGATATGTGGTCCACCTTCAGCTCAGGCAGGAGCAACTCTTGAGTGTCACTGCCACAGTAGTAACTCTCACTCATGACTCCAAGTTGATTAATACAACAGTTTCCCAGAGTAAAGAACGTTTGACTACGTATGTAACTCTCGTTCCCTGAAGGAGGGAACGGAGACGTACGTCGGACGTAACCGACGAAATGGGATCACTTCTGGGAGCCCCTAACAGCTGCGAGTGTATTGAGAACGGGCCAATGACCATTGGCGTGCGAGATTTGCATCTTGCGCTCCGCCCTGCACCGTGGGTATAAATAGGAAGCGGATACAGCGCACATTTGTTTTTCACTAAGGTGCCGAACTTGTGACTCAGTACCATCAGTACCATTGCCAATGGAAAAATGACCTAGATATGTGTTCACGATTGCCAATGGTACTGATGGTACCATCAGTACCATTGCTGTACCATCAGTACAGCAACCATGGTGATGGGACGTACGTCTCTGTTCTCTCCTTCAGGGAACGAGGGTTACATACGTAACCGAGACGTTCCCTTTCAGTCGGTCACGTTCGACGTATGTCGGATGTAACCAACAAATTGGGATCTCTATAGAAAACGCCATGGTTACTACAACTTCCAGTGCCCAGCGAAAAGCCCCGTCTGTTCGGGGCGGGGAACTCACGCAGGGAGAGTCACTGCTGCTGTTCCGCAAGACCCACTCAGCAGTGTATTGGATAACACTGGGAAAGCGTGCCCCTAGGGGCCGCTGCGGAAGCCACATCCTACCCGTAGGGAGGTATCATGTGGAAGATACACATATGGACTGGCCATGTGGGCAGTACAACATACAAAGTCCGAGGAGTGGCCCCGGCCAATCTAGGCGGGGGACTACACTGCACAGAGAGAGCAGAGCAAGCTCTGCCAAGGAAAAGACACAGGCTCACCATAGGGAGCCGTAACATGGAAGAATACACATATGGGACCGCCGTAGGGGTCTCAGGATTACATGAGAGTTAGCTGGCCCGAACTCCAGGCATGATTCGTCGACCGAAAATGCCTGCAGGTCCCCTACCCTCTTGATGGAAGCCAATGCAATCAGGAGTACTGTCTTCCAAGACAGGATCTTTAACTCAGCTGACTGCAAAGGTTCAAAGGGATTTCATCTCCTCGCTCAGATCATGCTTTCCCACAGACTTACCTTCAACTACATCATGATGAGCAGTAATGGTGGCAACATACATTTTGAGGGTGGAGGGAGACAGCCTTCGCTCCAACCCATCTTGCAGGAAGGAAAGCACAGACCTGATCGAACATCTTCGGGGGTCTTCTCGTCGAGAAGAACACCATTCGACGAACAGGTTCCACTTCAAAGCATAGAGGTGCCTCGTAGAGGGAGCTCTAGCCGAAGTGATGGTGTCTACCACAGCCTGTGGTAGGCCACCTAGAACCTCTGCGTCCCTACCAGGGACCAGACAGTTTCTAGAGGTCTGGATGCGGGTGCCACAGGGTGCCCCGTCTCTGAGTCAGAAGGTCCTCCTCAGAGGAATGGGCCAAGGAGGTGCCGTCGCGAGGAGCACTAGTTCCGAGAACTAGGTCCGGTTGGGCCAATACGGCGCAACCAACAAGACCTGCTCCTCGTCCTCCCTGACCTTGCACAATGTCTGTGCAAGAAGGCTCACTGGGGGAAACACATATTTGCGTAGGCCCCGGGGCCAGCTGTGTGCCAGTGCATCCAAGCCGTGGGTCCCCTCGGTCAGGGAATAGAACAACTGGCAGTGGGACGTGTCCGGGGCGGTAAACAGATCTACCTGTGCGGTCCTGAAGCGTCTCCAGATCAGCTGGACCACCTGGGGATGGAGTCTCCACTCTCCCGGAGGCGCTGGCTGTTGTGAGAGCTCTTAGGCTGCAGGATTTAGCAGGCCTGGAATGTGAGTGGCACGAAGCGACCTCAGATGCTTCTGACTCCAAAGGAGGAGATGGCGGGCGAGTTGTGACATGCGACGGGAGCGTAGACCACCCTGTTTGTTGATGTACGCAACGGTCGCAGTATTGTCCGTCCGGACCAGAACACGCTTGCCTAGTAGCGACCTCTTTAGGCGGCCCAGCGCAAGACGTACTGCTAACAACTCGAGGCAATTGATATGCCATTGCAAATCTCGCATGCCAATGGCCATTGGCCCATTCTCTATACACTCAAAGCTGATTGGGGCTCCCAGAAGTGATCCCAATTCGTTGGTTACGTCCGACGTACGTCGAACATGACCGACTGAAAGGGATCCTGAAATTCTTCTACAGCTCCCCAGGAGTGTCCCCTAAGTCACAGCCAGAACAGAGCCCCATTCAAACTTCTGCCAGAGTCCAGCTACTATTGTCCCTCACCTTGAATCTTTCATTCTCCTTACTCCTTTTGTGGGGTCTTCCATACTTAAAACTGAATCTTCCATGGCAACTATTGCCACTAGCTTTGAATGTGTCTTTTTCAGCTTGCTGTCCTAAATCTAATTCACGCTTTTTGGGGGTGTATATCTTTTGGGGGGTATATCTAAGCTCAAATTGAAGCTGCTTCCTTCCTTCCACTGCGGACAGCAAGCCAAATACATTTAACCTTAATAGCTTAAAGATTATATGGGCAAGCAAAATCATGAAGTAAAGTTCCTAAACGTAATTTCTGGAGGAGTGAACCCATCTTAACCTTCAATTAAATGCCGGAGCATATAATCAGCTGTTTTGGCATCCCTCCAACTCCACCAACATAATTCAGGCATCTTGCTATCAGACTCATCTTCCAAGCTTTAGTCCTACTGGGGGGTATATCTAAGCTCGAGTTGAAGCTGCTTTCTTGAGCCCCTCCACACTAACCGCAATAACAGACTTTCCTATTTGGGCACAGAGTTAGCCTAAAGTCAGGTCACCTTTATTTATATAACACTTTATACAATACAAATCGTTTCAAAGCAGCGTTGCAGTGATAACCAGAAAATAAGACATTTCGGCTGTTATTAAGCTGAAGTCAGTTCAGTGTTGATTCAGTTTTGTTGTAAAGATCATCAATTATTAAATTAGTTCATTTCGTCTATAAAGCAGTTTTTTTTCTTCGAAAAACAGTAGTTTGTTTGCGTTTTGATTTTGAAGAACATTCTTTGATTTGGATGAGATTGAATAGCATAATATGCCTGCAAAACATACATTTTCTCAAGCAGGGAAAACTAGTATTGTCCAAGTAGGACCCTAACATGCAGACAAAAACAAAATTATAATTTGTTATTAACACTTTAATTGACAAAATCTCATTTGTTTAGTCTTGTTATGGTGAAACTAATGTTAGGGTGAAATTGACTTTCAAAGCAACACCACAAACACAGAGATGGCTGCTCTCTATTAAGCTATTCTCAGCAGAGCAACCATTCCAGCAAAAACCAGTGATTAGGCTTTGATTAGAGTGATTACAGCCCAATTCGATCAGTTAGCACATCACAATTGTGTTGAATCTATTTCAGCTTTTTCTCTGCAGCAGACCCAGCTGGTCAGAGACGAAGCCATCTCTGGGTTTGTGAAGCACAGTACAGCATAGCCCGAGTATTAGCAAATAGTCATTGAGATCTCAATGCAATCAAAAGACTCTACATATACTCTACCTCAACTCTACCTTCTTGAGTTGGATATACACTGCCAGAAGCCTTCATTTTCAGGGCCTTCTTCTGACCGAGTTAAACCCTACCTGTGTTTGATGACAGCTCATCAAATCTTTTGAGGATTAAATGTGGTTTGGACAAAAGTTTACCTGTCGGACCATTCAGACAATGTTTTGAGAGTGCCACAGAGCCACAGTGTTCACATTTTTCCAGAACTTAACCTACAAATGGCTTCCTCTGGTTATTAAATTAGGATAGGAAAAAGTATATTAACATGGAAGGGATACTTCTGTCATCATTCAAAGGGATATTTCTGTTCTCATTTACCCATAAAACATTTTGGTAACGCTTTAGATTACAGCCCGGAAAGTACTGCGTAAGTAAAACGAATTTACAGTGTAACTTTCGGTACTTATAGTGTAATTATAAAGTATGTATGTGTAGGTATAAGGGAACAATATGTAATATTCTGGGAATAAAGGGGTAACTACCAGGAAAATGATTTATACTGTAAGTATTTTTTAATCAAGGGGTAATTATTTGTGTAGTTACAGGGTAAGTGGTGCTTGTTATTCCATGTAGTTACAGGGTAAGTATGAATCTGCAGACTGTAATTAAAGTGGTTCTTGTTCCCCTTTTGTTTCATGTAGTTACAGGGTAAGTATGAATTTGCAGGCTGTAATTTAAAGTGGTTCTTGTTCCATTCTTGTTTCGGGGTAAATACAATAAAAACACGTACACAATCGTCTCGGTTACGTATGTAAGGGAACGTAGGAAGGGAACGGAGACGTTACATCAGTTACTGACGGAATGGGGGTTTCGCTTAGAAGCC
This sequence comes from Rhinogobio ventralis, assembly GCA_039654625.1. Taxonomy (NCBI): domain Eukaryota; kingdom Metazoa; phylum Chordata; class Actinopteri; order Cypriniformes; family Gobionidae; genus Rhinogobio; species Rhinogobio ventralis. The sequence continues at coordinate 32,988,607 of CM077208.1, forward strand.
AATCGACTTTGAGATCTACAAAACGAGCCAATGGCATAAAAATGCCATTGCTGCCCCACCGCGTGGTTATAAAAGGCGTTGCGTGGCAATCTCGCATTATGTTACCTGCTGAAGAGCCGAGGCTGAGTGCCCGGCCGTTCCAGTGGTACAACGGTAGTGGCAGGGGGACGTAACGTCTCCGTTCCCTTCCTTCAGGGAACGAGGGTTACATACGTAACCGAGACGTTTCCTTTCAGTCAGTACACTACGCCAGTTACTGACGGAATGGGGGTCCCAATTCAATCTTGCCACAACGGCTGTCTTCCAGTGTCCTGCGCTGACCAGAGCTCCCTGCCGTGAGTCTTAACACAAGCGAGGAGCTAGGCTCAACGTCAATACCAAGGTACACTGGGAAGCATATCCCATGTGGAGAAATGCAACACAATGCCTGCCCGAAGGGAGGACTTAAGAATACACATATGACCCCCGTAGGGACTGCATATGGAACACTCTAGGGTATTCAGCCGCAGGTGGAATATTTCAACCCCAGGAGTGGCAAGGTGTCTTGCCAAGGGAAGACACGTGCTCAGAGAGACTTACCGTGGAAATACACATGTGGGGGTTGCCCAACGGGGGAACCATGCACACGGAGGCACCTAGCCGAACACAAGGGCTGACCAACCGGGCATGCACTCTGGTGTCGACATCAACAGTGCTGGAGGAGCTCAGGGCTTACTGGGAAGCTCACCTGAGAGAAATGCGCACGCATCCAGTCTGAGGAGTGGAATGGCGCAGTAAGCGATGATACCTGAGCCTGTCCAGTTACTGGCCATCTGGGGCGAGTACATGAGAGGACACAGGCTCCACTCGAGGATAATAAAATCTTGCGAATGTGTTGGGTGTCGCCCAGCCTGCAGCTCTACAAATGTCTGTCAGCAAGGTGCCATGCGCTAGAGCCCAAGAGGAAGCAATGCTCCTGGTGGAGTGTGCTCTTACCCCAAGGGGGCATGGCATGCCCTGAACCTAATATGCCAGGACAATGGCATCCACTATCCAGTAAGACAACCTCTGCTTGAAGAGAGCCTTCCCTTTCTGCTGCCATCCGTAACAGACCAAGAGCTGGTCTTAGGTCCTGAAACACTGCGTCCGGTCGACGTAGGTGCGAAGGGCGTGTACTGGACAGAGCAGTGCCAAGGCTGGGTCTGCCTCCTCCACAGGCAGCACTTGCAGGTTCACCACCTGATCCCTGAAAGGAGTGGTGGGAACCTTGGGCACGTATCCAGGACGGGGTCTCAAGATAACGTGAGAATTAGCCGGCCCAAATTCCAGGCACGCTTCGTCAACCGAAAATGCCTGCAGGTCCCCTACCCTCTTGATGGAAGCCAGGGCAATCAAGAGCGCCACTTTCATTGAAAGAAACTTCAACTCTACAGATTGCAGGGGCTCAAAGGGAGCTTTCTGCAGGGCAGATAGAACCACTGCAAGATCCTAAGAGGGCATTTGAAGAGGGCGATGTTTAATTTAATCTCCTCGCTCCTCTAAGGAACCTACTGACCAGGTCGTGCTGTCCTACGTTTTTGAGTCAACCAGGTTGTGGTGAGTCGTTATTGCGGCCACATAGAACTTCAGGGTGGAGGGAGACAGCCTTCACTCCAGCCCTTCTTGGAAGAAGGAGAGCACAGACCCGATCGGGCTTTTCCTGGGGTCTTCTCGGCGAGAAGAGCACCAGGTGACGAAGAGGTTCCACTTCAACGCATATGCCTGTCTCGTGGACAAGGCCCTAGCGGAAGTGATGGTAGCCGCCCCCTGAGGTGGCCGGGTACTCAAACCTGCCGCGTCCCGTCCAGGGCCCACACGTGTAGGTTCCATAGATCGGGACGTGGGTGCCAAAGGGTGCCCCGTCTCTGAGTAAGGAGGTCCTTCCTCAGAGGGATCGTCCAGAGAGGGGCTGTCGAAAGGAGTATGAGTTCTGAGAACCAGGTCCAGTCGGGCCAATATGGGGTGACCAAAAGGACCCGCTCCCTGTCCTCCCTGATTTTGCACAGGACCTGTGCGAGAAGGCTCACTGGGGGAAACGCATACTTGCGTGGGCCCCATGGCCAGATGTGCGCTAGTGCATCCGTGCCGAGGGTCCCCTCAGTCAGGGAGTAATACCAGCGGCAATGGGAAGAGTGTTCCCAAATCAGCTGAACCGTCTAGAGGTGGAGTCTCCATTCCCCCGGAAGCTGCTAAAAACGTGACAGCTCATCGGCTGCACGATTCAGTTCTCCCGGGATGTAAATGGCACGAAGCGACCTCAGATGCTTCTGACTCCATATACAGCCAAATCATCATCTCCGGAGGAATCCAGCCCACCTTGTGATGCGGCGATCGACATGGTGTCCTCCACCAGTGCGCCAAATGAAATGCAGGGCCCAGGACAGGAAACCTCATCTGGCAACATCATGGGTTGCAGTGTGCTAGAGGGGGGTGTGGCCCGAGGAACATTCATCGGGTTGGCCCACACCGTCACCCTCAGATCACCCTGACCACCAGCCAAAGTATTGTGGGAGTACAGTGTTGTGGGAGTGGGAACATGACTCATCCATGAACGCGCGCTCAGTGTTCACGAGGCCCAAGCACGCCAAACAGCGTCCATGCCCGTCAAACGGAGCAACCAGACGACCGCACCCAGAAACGGAGCACGGGCGAGACATCTTGAAAAAGACGTGCCGCGTGTAGCTCTTTTAGAGAGGAGTTTGCTCTGCAGAAATGCTGAAGTTCCCAGGGAAAACACGCACGCTGTGCTAGATCACTGCACAGATCAGACAGGAATGCGGAACTCGCTGGAACGTGCCGTAACACCAACACTCTGGAGAGATGCTCGTCTTGAAGAGAGAAAGCTCAGGCAAGTAACACTCGGCTCTGAAGCAGAAACATAATGCAAGATTGCCACGCAACGCCCTTTATACCCACGCATTTGCGTCATGCAAATTCCACAGACCCATGGCATTTTCATGCCATTGGCTCGTTTTGTAGATCTCAAAGGCGATTGGCTTCTAAGCGAAACCCCCATTCCATCAGTAATTGACGTAACTCGTAGTGTACTGACTGAAAGGGAACTGATATCACTCAGAAACATTTATTTGAAAAACAACTTTCAAAACAGATTTACGACACTTATTCATTTATAATTTTTTTTTTATAAACTTCATTTCAAATACTAACATCCTGACAGAAAAAAGCACGTTTGGTCTCTTTTTTGTTTCTCTAGCTTGGCTTCTCCTCCTCCTCTTGTTCCTCAAGAGGGGAGCAAACAACACTTTAATTTACAGCCTGCAGATTTACACTTACCCTGTAACTATACGAAACAGGAGTGGAACAAACACCACTTTAATTTACAGCCCACCGATTCATACTTACCCTGAAACAAGCGGGAAACAAGCACCACTTACCCTGTAACAACACGGATAATTACCCCTTAATTAAAAAATACTTACAGTATAAATAATTTGTTAATTTTCCTGGTAGTTCCCCCTTTTTTCCCATAAATATTACATATTGTTCCCTTATACCTACACGTATGTACTTTATAGTTACACTATAATTACCGAAAGTTACGCTGTAAATTTGGTTCACTTACGTAGTACTTTCCGGACTGTAATCTAAACCGACATTTGTATTCCTTTCATAGAAAACAAAGGAAAATCTTTGAAGAATGTTCATGCTGCTCTTTGCCATGTAATGAAAGTCAATGGTACCCAGGGGTCAAGAAGCGAAAAAATACTTCAAAGTAGTCCATACAACTTGTGTGCTATATTTAAGTGTGCTGTATTTTTTAACCATTTTATATATTTCAATATATTTTTGAACCCTTTCATTATTTGTTATTTAATAAATTATTCAATAGTTGACTTCTTGCTCTTCACCACAACACTCAAATTTCATATGTATTCACAAATTCAAATGGTGTGTTGTGATCACATGAGTATGAATGCACTTGTCACAATGTGTCTTCACACACCATATCTGAATATGGCAGGAGGGTAATATGATATTTAATATGATAATGTGATATTTTAAGGTGTATTTTGGTCCTTTTGAGCTTGAAACCCTTGGTTACTTTTATTGTATGCAAAATAACACCTTGGGAATTCTGCTTAACATATTCAGTAACACTGTACTTAAAGCCTTTATGTTAATGCAGTATACAAGTATTTTAATGCATAATTTTTTTTCCTTGTAATGCACATTGTAATGCATTGTATGGTCTCATAAATAATAGTAACCACAGATGTAAAACATTATAATACTTATCTACTCAGTGTTAAACCTTTTATAGTATAATGCATTAAAGCATGTGAAAAACCACCAATTTCAGATGTAACAAGGAACCTACAAATGTTATAATGCTTTTTTAAAATTTGGTTACAATTATTTATGAAAAAATATATAACGCATGTACATTATAAATACCTTTATAATGCATTATACTTAAGTAAAGTGTTACCACTTATTCTTTTGTGTTTGACACAGGTTTAAAACAACATGAAGGTGAGTAAAGGATGACAAAATTTGTTTTTTTTTTGGTTGAAGTGCACTTAAATATTTTAAATGTGCACTTGTAGTGTACTTCAAACCTTGCAAATAGCAAGTATTATAATATTAATGAAATAAAAGGCCACTTATGTGTACTAAAAAAGAGTGCACTTTCATTACTATTTCTTAACACAACGTTACTTAAAAAGTGCATATTGTAATTTACTTAGTACTGTAAATAACATGCAATTAAATGTACTAAAACATTACATTCACTTTGCACTTAAGTATATTCTCTAAAGTATATTATTTCCATAATACTGTAAGTACTCTTTTTTAAAGTGTACTTCTTTTTCACAAGGGATTCCTTTAATTCAAATTTGCGCGATATACAGTATGATTCAGTATTCATGTCCTGACAATAAGACAGATATAACTTCTTATGTCTTTAAAACAGAAGAAGCAACTGTCCTTCCTCCACCTCATAGCTATCGTTTGTACATCACATTCACACTTCTGAGTAAATCCATTCAGTGACAATAGGCCAAGACCTTGGCATCAGTCCCTTACCCTACACTACAGTAATATGCTGCGGACATAAGCCAGTCATTCGAGTGTGTTGGCACCTACTCACTGGCCCGTCTGTCTTCCCACCTCTACAACATGCCACCTTCAACCGAAGCAGCCAGCCACAGACTGCTCGTTCAGGAAGATTTTGTATGTGTCGACACAATCTCCCAGAGTGCTTATCTTGCAAATAATAATACGGATGGTCTAATGCACGGGAGTGGCGAGGGGGGCATGACCTCGCCGCAGTCTGAGTGACAAGTAGGCAATCTGCAACAGATGTCCCAGGTCACGCGCCATTGAAATACTGCCTGATCAATAATGGCAATGAGAGGTAACGGTTAGGGGCACTGCCTATCAATAGGAAGGCTCAACAGCCTCCCAATGCTGAGGGCAGAGGAACAACTCACATAAATCAATCTTGTCATTCAGGTTGGGCTGTCTCTCTGAGTCTTTGGTAATCTGGAGATGAGATGAGGCAGGTGGGGTTGTCCACCCCCACAGTGGAGTGATGTGTTTGCGCAATATGGGATGAGGCTTCCAGGAAGTGCCTCTTGAAGGGGAAAGAGTAATCAGGTCGAACTACATCAAGCCAGATGACTACAAGCAGATTGCTTTCTCTTAGAAATTTCAATGCATTATATATCTACTGTAATTGCATATTTATGGCATTTCAGCCTCACCATGTGAGTGTCAACACAGTGAGGTGCATATTCATGCACTTGCCTAAATAGTACAACCAAACATTTAGTCTGACCTGGTTAGAGCTTAGCTAACTCCTTTTCTACATTTAAATGTTGACTATCCAAATGTTTGTTCTGTGATGTTTTTAAAACATTGCTTTGTTCAATTTAGCACCCAACATGTCAGTCTCTGGTCAAGCAATGATGTGCATTTGTGGCAGGACTGTTTGACTGAACAATGGAGGATGAGGAGAGTGTTTAAGAAACCTGTTTGAAAAACCAACATTGGAGTAGTTCTATTGCTCATACTTTGATTTAGGGATTTAAACAAACCCCTAACCATATTAACTAAACTTTAGGGTGCAAGGCTATGAATGAAACATCAAATCACATGGCTTATTAAACTATACTATTTATTTTGTATGTAATCTTTCGCCAGTTGGACGATAAAATAGCTAAAAAACTATAGCACCAAATCTAAGGACCAGAATATCATATGGTCTTGGGCGTGGGCTTTTTGTGGACTGTAGAAAACACCTAGTCATGCCCTTAAAATTCTAATTTCCTAGTTTGCAATTCCCCCAAAGTGCAGAAATGGTTAACATCAACTATAAACATCAGGCGAGTAAAGAGCACTCATTTATTCACCATTCTAAGCTGCAGCATAGAGTGCCTCCTTTGCCTCACTATAAGACACACACAACACATGCTATATACTCCCTATACCTCATCTCTTCACATCCATTTACTTTCAACTCTTGTTCTGTGGAAACCTAAGTGGTGATGTAAGACATATGACAGAATCACCAGACCGATAGACAATGCTCGCTACCCGCGAAGAGCTGTGCATGCTTCATTGCCTAGTTAGCTCCTTTATGTAAGCTGGGATTCTGTACAGTTGTAACCTTCAGCTCTTTGAACATGATAAATGTTGGGATGGAGGGTGAGGGTCGGTGTCCGCTGTATGAGAATGCTGAGATGATTTACTGAGTTCTGATGCCCTCTACCTGAAGAGAGAATAGACCCAGCGTGTCTGTTTTTGAACCTACATGCATAAATGCAGCATATTGCACAGATATGCAGAACAGTATCTGCCCAGCTAACAGGGAACATTCTCAGAACTTTAGCTAACATTATGGCAACGTTCAAGGTTATGAATAAATGTTTACTCCAGTAATGTTAATAAAAAAGTTGTCTGGTCTTTAATAATGTTCTCAAAAAGTTAGCACAAAATGGTACATTAATACCCATTGCGCCATGCTGAACAAATGTCTACTCACTATGCTGTGAAATTACCCAGCGAGCTACGCTGTAGCCAAAAATTGCCATACAGCATGCCTAGTGACCAAGAGCTGAAGAGCCTGAGGTGCACCATCCACAGCTCAATACAGAACTGACTAGGTAGATCGTAGCCTCACTGCGTCTTCCAACCAGTAAGGAGGGGCAGACTAGAGCACTGCTTCCCAGGCCCTCGGCCATCAGTTTTAAAGTCAACCTACTCCAAGGGAGCCAAGTATTAAAGGAACACTCCACTTTTTTGGAAAATAGGCCAATTTTCCAACTACCCTAGAGATAAACAGTTGAGTTTTACTGTTTTCGAATCCATTCAGCCAATCTCTGGGTCATTGGATCATTGAATCTGATTAGACTATTTGCATCTCGCTCAAAAATGACCAAAGACTTTTGATATTTTTCCTATTTAAAACTTGACTCTTCTGTAGTTACATCGTGCACTAAGACCGACGGAGAATGAAGAGTTGCGATTTTATAGACCGATATGGCTAGGAACTATTTTCTCATTCCTGCGTAATAATCAAGGAACTTTGCTGCCGTACCATGGGTGCAGCAGACGCAATGATATTATGCAGCGCCGGAAAATAGGTTAACTTCCGTCAACATAACCAACTTGACAACCTGCTTGCACAGGGAGTGTGCTAGGGACTATTTTCAGGCACTCATGGTACACCCATGGTACGGCAGCAAAGTTCCTTGATTATTACGCAGGAATGAGAGTATAGTTCCTAGCCATATTGGTCTAGAAAATCGCAACTTTTCATTTTCCGTCGGTCTTAGTACACGATGTAACTACAGAAGAGTGAAGTTTTAAATAGGAAAAATATCGAAAGTCTTTGGTCATTTTTGAGAGAGATGCAAATGGTCTAATCAGATTCAATGATCTATGCTAAGCTACACTGTAAAAAAAATTCGTAAAAATACAGTACAATGTACCGTAATAATCTGAAGGAATTTTCCGTATTTGTGTTTTACAGGTCTTTATCCGTATTTTAAATTACGCATTGCATTGTGGGAACAAGAACTGCTCGTGAAAAAAGCGAGACGCAAGCGCCATTACACACGCAGATGATCTCGGCCAAAGTTTCTTTTTAAAGTCGGATTTCGGATTTGTGGAAGCAGTTCTAACACTTCTGTGGTAAAAAGTGAGAATTATATTTTGTTAAATGTCAAATAAGCTGCTTACGTAACGTTATTTAGTTGTCATCTGGCTTGTTTGGCAAATGAATGCGGGAGCTGTCGCGTTTATCATTTTATGCATATCGTCACACATTGAAAGATTTAGTTCATACTCGTGAAGGTTCCCTGATTGTATACGTGTTATAGTGTCTTCACTTGTAAATGTTTATTAACTTTTATTTGTCGCTGATGCGGTTCATTTCGTGCTGAGCATATCGTTTCAAGCATCCAGGTGTAGTAACGTTAACCAGTTGTGGAAAAGTGCCGTAACGTTAGGCCTATATTGTGCTTAGCAGTTTAATGCCTTCGTACAAAAGCTACCAGAGGAATTGTCAAGAAAAGAAAAGGCCATTTTCAGACTTGTTTGATTTGAAAGGGTTGGAGATACAACGTGAAGTCAAGATACTGTACGTGAAGATCCAGTACAACGGATTTTTAGCATTGCGAAAGGAAAGGTATGTATCTAACTCTGGGGGACACGGTGAATAAGCTAAAGTCCCAAAAAGTCGGCGTGTTCCTTTAATATTAAAATATTCACACTCAGGTAAGATAATGTAAAATTAGAACAGCCTTCTGTCTGCACTGTCTTGACTTCTTTGCTCACTGGAACATTTCACTCTACTATTGACTATACGTCTTTAGCAATTTTAGCAATAATTATACAAGCAGCAACCCTGTCTTTGTATTCTGTTTGTTTGCTGCTTTCTTTTTGTATTGTATTGCATTTGAAAATGAAATGTTTACATAATATAAAAATAAACCATTTTTAATGAGTATATATTTTTCTTGATTTATTTGCTACTAAGTATATGCTATAATTTTATAGAAATGTCTTCATACAGATTGTCCGTGAAAGTACAGTAAATGCACTGTACATCTACAGAATTTTCCATTTTAGAGTTCAAGGAAATGTCCGTAACTATAACGGAAAATGTACTGGTAATTTTCTGCCAGTACATTATCCGTTTTTTTACGGAATTTTTTTTTACAGTGCATGCTAAAAGTTCTACCGCCAGACCCGAAGATCGGCCTTTAAGATTCCTGTCCTAAGGACTGGGAGAGGCCTCGGGAGAGAACCTTGTTCTCTCAACTGCCTGCTCTACCTAAGAAACATGGCAATGTTCTTTGGCAAGGCCTATTGAGAGAGCATCAAGAGTGGAGCGCCACATCAGCTCTACACCCTTATGCTCTCTATCACTGATCATCAACGTGACTGTTGGGCAGGATTGCCCAATCTTATTTTGAGGACTGAAAAACTTTGCCGCCGAACCTCTAGGGAAGCGCTCTAACCAATAGACAGGTCTCCAAGGGAACTAGCCAACGTACATCAGTCCAACTACTACCTCCAGTATTAACTGGAGGGGCTACTGAGAGAACGGATCATGGATTACAGTAGGAATACAAGTTGTAGCATCTGGAGTCTCTCTGGACAGGATCAAAGATGAGTCGATTCCACTATAAACGTCAGAAAGCTTTTAGCCGTATATAAATTAGGTTCTGGTACCGAGGAGTCTGAGGAAGATGGCATCGTGGACAGTTTTGTGGCTTGGCTGAGGTAGAACAGACGGCACCGTTAGAATCCTGTGAGAACTTCAATCAGGACACAGTCTCTCCCCCTATCACACCCCCACCCCCCCCCCCCCCCCCCCCCCCCCCCACCCCACACAGGCTCCTTGCAATACAGAGACATCTCAGCGCTCAGTCATCTTCAAAAAACTCAGACGAGACAATCTTCTTTTCCTCCCCTTTTCGGCATTCGCTTCAACCACCTTCAAACTTCCCGCGGATCGAGAACGCTCCGGAAGGACCAAAAGAGAACACACTCCAGCTCAAAGAACGCTCTGAGAAGACTCACGCGCATTCTTTATACTCAGCACAAAACAACCCATGCAAGTATAGATTCCATCGAAATGTAGATGCGTTTTAAGATGTGTACCCCTGTTTAAAGTGATATTATTCGTTGCTGGCTCTCGTGGTTATGTTTGTGAAATTGCCATTCCTGAACCTTTCCTTCCTCTCTTTCGTTCTCTTCTTTTCATTCTCTTTGGTTACTATTCGTTGTTCTGTATATACATGTATTCTTTGTTTAGTCGTATGTATTCGTAGTATCAGTTATTAAAACCATTGTATCCACGTTCGATTGTCATTGTTGCCGCTCACAAGACATGGTCACTTTAATGTTCAGATCTAGCTACAAGCTCTCATAAGTATCTTTGAATACTTTAATAAATATCATAATAGTTCGGAAAGTTTATTCTTCGTGACCAGAAGGATAACCTTCCCGAGGATTTGATAAGAAAGAATAAAACTTTGTGAGAGTTGATAAAAGATTGTACTGTTCGTTCGTTAAATGAACGGATCAGATGAATTTTGAATTAATTCTAATTCAAAGGTTATTCTGTAATGATTTAATATATATTCGTAGTTAATTGCAACCCATTGTTGTTAACCATATATATATATATATATATATTGCATAAATACATAGGTTAGGTATTTCCCTTTTTGGGTGATTTGGAGATTTATAATTTAATCATAACCCGTTGCGATTAGTTATAAATAATTAAATATTAATAATCATAATTCCCTATTGAGCTCATTTAATTTATTATTATTATATGCAGCCGAGTCGCTACAAGTTAATAAAGCATTTATTAACACACTGAGTAACTATTACTATATGTCTAAATAATAAGATGTATACATTTAAATAGTTTAATAATCATTTACTTAAACTTTCTAAATGATCTTATGAACCACTGACATCTAATTAACTGGTTTGTAAATAATGTAAAACATAATGTAGAAATGATAAATTTATCATTACTAAAGTATGAAAATACAATTATTAAACACATTATAGATATGCTTATAAATCAAGAATAAAGCATTTATAGCTGTATTTATAAACTGCTTATTAATGTCTAGTAATGCTTTATAAATAATGAATTAACTATTTACTAATGCTTCATAGTGTGCGGTTATTATAAAGTGTTACCGATTGGTTTTATAAACATGCCTTAGAAAAACACAGATACTGGTGTGTTTCTTGAGACAAAACAATGGTACTGACATATTTTAACATCTGTCAGTGCAAGTTCTTTAGTGTTAAATCAGCTCAGTAATGCATTTTAGTCTGAGACTAGGCTTAAGCCTTGTCTGTGAAACCAGGGACTTGAGTAAAATGACTCAATTATCTAATTACTTTGCTCACTTGAAGGGAAGGTTATCAGTACTACAGTTCTCAGGTTACAGTGACAACAACCAGAATTTTCGTTAATTCCATACGAGACCACTTTTATGGTGCTTGTACCAAATATTTGAAAGCATCAATCCTCAATTGCATAGAAAAGAGATACCAGTACAAATATACACTCACCTAAAGGATTATTAGGAACACCTGTTCAATTTCTCATTAATGCAATTATCTAATCAACCAATCACATGGCAGTTGCTTCAATGCATTTAGGGGTGTGGTCCTGGTCAAGACAATCTCCTGAACTCCAAACTGAATGTCAGAATGGGAAAGAAAGGTGATTTAAGCAATTTTGAGCGTGGCATGGTTGTTGGTGCCAGACGGGCCGGTCTGAGTATTTCACAATCTGCTCAGTTACTGGGATTTTCACGCACAACCATTTCTAGAGTTTACAAAGAATGGTGTGAAAAGGGAAAAACATCCAGTATGCGGCAGTCCTGTGGGCGTAAATGCCTTGTTGATGCTAGAGGTCAGAGGAGAATGGGCCGATTGATTCAAGCTGATAGAAGAGCAACTTTGACTGAAATAACCACTCGTTACAACCGAGGTATGCAGCAAAGCATTTGTGAAGCCACAACACGCACAACCTTGAGGCTGATGGGCTACAACAGCAGAAGACCCCACCGGGTACCACTCATCTCCACTACAAATAGGAAAAAGAGGCTACAGTTTGCACGAGCTCACCAAAATTGGACAGTTGAAGCCTGGAAAAATGTTGCCTGGTCTGATGAGTCTCGATTTCTGTTGAGACATTCAGATGGTAGAGTCAGAATTTGGCGTAAACAGAATGAGAACATGGATCCATCATGCCTTGTTACCACTGTGCAGGCTGGTGGTGGTGGTGTAATGGTGTGGGGGATGTTTTCTTGGCACACTTTAGGCCCCTTAGTGCCAATTGGGCATCGTTTAAATGCCACGGCCTACCTGAGCATTGTTTCTGACCATGTCCATCCCTTTATGACCACCATGTACCCATCCTCTGATGGCTACTTCCAGCAGGATAATGCACCATGTGACAAAGCTCGAATCATTTCAAATTGGTTTCTTGAACATGACAATGAGTTCACTGTACTAAAATGGCCCCCACAGTCACCAGATCTCAACCCAATAGAGCATCTTTGGGATGTGGTGGAACGGGAGCTTCGTGCCCTGGATGTGCATCCCACAAATCTCCATCAACTGCAAGATGCTATCCTATCAATATGGGCCAACATTTCTAAAGAATGCTTTCAGCACCTTGTTGAATCAGTGCCACGTAGAATTAAGGCAGTTCTGAAGGCGAAAGGGGGTCAAACACAGTATTAGTATGGTGTTCCTAATAATCCTTTAGGTGAGTGTATGTTCCATGGAAGAAATAGTCATATGAGTTTGAAAAGCCAAAAAGGTGAGTAAATGATCACAATATTGTAGTTTTTGGGAACAAACCCCCTTGTTCCCTTGGGCACCGGACATATGGTGCCTTCAATTGCTTGGAAAGTTTCTACTTATGAACTCGGAAGTTGTAATTACAATGTAAAGTGAGTCCAAGAATTTTTAGTCAGGAAATTTGTTTTTATTTCTTTCTTTTTTCAAAGATTTTTCATGAATTTAACTGATCTGGTTCTTGAGTTCCACTTACTGACTCTATGATCCGGTCACAGCGGTTAATAGCGGTTAACAGTTCACTGGAGGGAAGGATTGTCTGTGAATTGACAAAGACAAAAAGCTTTTTTAGAGCTACTGTAACAAAATAAAGACCAAAGGATGTGCATTAGTTGAGAAATTGATGCTTTATGTACTTTACCATTCTTGTGCTGGGATAGGAAATTATGGTGAATGTAGTTTTGTCATACAAGCCTATCGATTGATGTATGGGTTGTTAGGATAGGACAATATTTGGAAAATCTGGAATCTGAGGGTACAAAGCAATCTAAATATTGAGAAAATCGCCTTTAAAGTTGTCCAAATTAAGTCCTTAGCAATGCATATTACTATTAATGATAAACTTTTGATATATTTACGGTAGAAAATTTACAAAATATCTTCATTGAACATGATCTTTCCTTAATATTCTAATGATTTTTGGCATAAAAGAAAAATTGATAATTTTGACCAATACAATGTATTGTTGGCTATTGCCACAAATATATCTGTGCGACTTATGTCTGGTTTTGTGGTCCAAGCTCACATATGTCCAAAACATAAGGCATGTCTTCTTTACAGTACATATTTTACAAGAAAAAAAAAAAAATCTAATTTTAAATTAATATAACAAAAAGAGATATTTGCAGCACGCCAAATGTGTGGCAAATATCAAATGTGTAAAATAAAAGGGATGAACATCTACATGAAAGTACTAGTCTCAAATATCATGGCCATTATGTGCCTATAGTATAATATGAGAAGTACAGTAAAATACAAAAATGAGTCTATAAAAAAAAGATACATGAATAATAACATAGCATTTTGTATTTGCAACACACATTATGTTGCATTATTAATCAGTACGTTACATCGGATATCTAAAATTGTTAATACTGATATTTATTAGTATACAAATTTACTTGATTACTGAGACATGGAATATACCAGTCAATTTGTATTGATTTAAAAGAATGCTACCTTTATGTGTTACGGAATGTAGACTCGGAAAACAAAGAGGATTGGTTAACAGAGTTTATTCGAGACAGCACGAATAAACAGGCAATGTAAACAGGTGAGTAGACACACAGTTGAGACTTGATGTTCTTAGGATGTGAGAATGATGGAATGTCCTTTCCTTACAGGTGCAGGGACTCGTGGGATTCAGGTGAAGCGGAAACCAGGTTGGATGCACACACCTCTATCTTCGACGGTTGAACATGGAGAGTAAAAGTAAGACTTGAGGGTAATCGCTGGAGAAACAGGTAGTCCGTGTTGTATGAATAAGATCGGACCAATAACTGAGGTGAGGTGTGTGCTTATGAAGTGAGCTGATGAGGGTGCAGATGAGGTGCAGGTGTGTGTGATTATGAAGTGCATGCAGGTGAGAGTCAAGGAGGATGCTGGGAAGTAAAGTGCAGAAGTGACAGGTGACCATGTGACTGTAACATTATGTCCCTTTTGGAGTTTTGGAGTTCATTGACTTTCAGAATATAGACATTAGTCTTCTTCCACATATTTTGTTTTGTTTTGCTTTTTTGGAAAAGAAAGAATATGAGTTTAGAACATAAGAGTGAGTGAATGATGACAAAATATTTATTTTTGGGTGAATTATTCCTTTAAAGGTGCCCATTATGAAACATACTGTAGGCAATTATTATATAAAACCCCAATGTAGTGATATATTAATAATGGATAGTAAAAAAAAGTGCTATCAATCATTGCAGTCAACAGAAAAAAATGTAACGCTCTATTTTCAATTTCCATGTCACTGGACCTTGTGCTTGGCAAAAATGTCGGCCAGGTCCCAGTGATAACTGAAAGCACTTTAGCCAGCTGCTAACCAAGTGTCCTTAGAGAGAGACATTCTGCTAGAATGAATTAGATGAGTGGCTGAAGAAAAGTCGTGTTTCTGAGGTTACTTCATATTTCTGCTGCAGTTCATTTGTTTATGCTCATACAAGACGTCTCCTGACATGGACAATTTAATGACATTTGCACTTACTGCTCTATAGTTTTTCATAGTTTTGCTGAAACATGTTGAGACAGGAACGCAAAGGCGATTCTAAATCAGTTGTTAAGAGCAGGGAGCTGTTCAGAGCCCTCGGGCCATAGGCACATCAGGTCATGCAAGGACTTTTGGGTAAATGTACTGCTTCAGTCAGTGTGTACAAGACTAAGGCTGCATTGGAATATGCATACTTCCCTACTATAAAGAAGGTGAAAAACAGTATGTGAAAAGAGTAGTATGTTCGGATTCAAATTATTCATAAAACAGTAAGTGCCCGGATGACCTACTACTTCCATTGAGATTCTGAAGTGCGCATCCATTGGACGCTTTACTATCCCATGAGGCCACGGGAGAGGATTCAGAATGACAGTGAAGCATTACAACTAATGCTGGTAGGTCACATGACAACATGAGCAATGTAATATTTCTGAAATGCTTACTTGCATTAATACTACATGGAACATAATTTTTTATGGCCATGAAGTAATTACTGATTCCAAAGATGTACATACTAATAACAGCATATATTGATACATCCACATGGCCAACAGTGAGTCCACCTGTACAGCGCTATTTCCATATAGAAACATTTATTACTAAATTTATCTCCATCACACATAGGGAAAAGAGCCTACAGCATTCAAATGTGTTTGCTTAACATTCAATGGTGCTGAAATCGGCTGGGGGAGGGATTTGTCACCATGTGTTCACTTCTGTCTCAAAAGATTCAAGATTCAAGTGTGGGGCCTGACCCAACAGAACCAGCCCCCGGCTTCAGCATTTCACCCATCCGCTGAGATATTGAACTGAATCTATATGTGCCATTATACAGCAAGCAAGGCAGAACAAAATGCCCTAGGGAGATTCTCTAGCCCCAAATTAGTGGCCATTGAAGGCTGCATTACGGAAGAGTGCATAATCAGCCTTCAAGAGTGCTTAGTGCAACACTGACCAATAAGAGAGACCAACTCTCTCACACACAGGCACATATGTGTATGCAAAAGAGCAGCGATTCTCAACTGGTTTTGCTTCAGGAGCCTGATTTTACATTGGACAAGGTTACATTGGACACATATACACCGATCAGGCATAACATTATGGCCTAATATTGTGTTGGTCCCCCCTTTGCTGCCAAAACAGCCCTGACCCGTCGAGGCATGGACTCTACTAGACTACTAGACCCCTGTAGGTGTGCTGTGGTATCTGGCACCAAGATGTTAGCAGCAGATCCTTTAAGTCCTGTAAGTTGCGAGGTGGGGCCTCCATGGATTGGACTTGTTTGTTCAGCATGCTCGACTGGATCTGGGGAATTTGGAGGCTCAAACTCGTTGTTGTGCTCCTCAAACCATTCCTAAACCATTTTTGCTTTGTGGCAGGGCGCATTATCCTGCTGAAAGAGGCCACAGCCACCAGGGAATACCGTTTCCATGAAAGGGTGTGCATGGTCTGCAACAGTGCTTAGGTAGGTGATACTAGTCAAAGAAAAATCCACATGGATGGCAGGATCCAAGGTTTCCCAGCAGAACATTGACCAAAGCATCACACTGCCTCCGCAAGCTTGCCTTCTTCCGATAGTGCATCCTGGTGCCATGTATTCCCCAGGTAAGAGAACACCAGCAATAACTTTATAAATTAAATTAAATTAAATTAAATTAAATTAAATTAAATTAAATTAAATTAAATTAAATTAAGCTACAGTAGCTCATCTGTTTGATCGGACCACACGGGCCAGCCTTTGCTCCCCACGTGCATCAATGAGCCTTGGCCGCCCATGACCCTGTCACCGGTTCACCACTGTTCCTTCCTTGGACCACTTTTGATAGATACTGACCACTGCAGACCGGGAACACCCCACAAGAGCTGTAGTTTTGGAGATGCTCTGACCCAGTTGTCTAGCCAGCACAATTTTGTCCTTGTCAAACTCACACAAATCCTTACGCTTGCCCATTTTTCCTACCTCTAACACATCAACTTTGAAGACAAAATGTTCACTTGCTGCCTAGTAAAATGTTTTTGTGTGCTGTTGATTAATCTTTGAAGGTCTCGTCCAGTTTGGGCACTTCAGTGAATGAGGAGCAGCAGCTGTCCTCCAAATGCAACAGTCCCTGGATGTGCTGTCCCCAGACAGCGACTCATACAGCTGTTCCTGATAAGAAAATGCTCCACGACTGGCCCAGTGTATATGCATGCATTATTTTCCCCCAGTGGAACGGGCGGCTAATGTCTACACCCCATGGGCAAACTGCTCTGGCAAGCATATAAGACAGGTAAATATTTACATTCAATATGGCATTATCATTGGTTTGCCTCTAATGTCCAGCTTCTATTAATAGCCACAGTGCTTATATTTTACTGAGGTTTACCATTCACTGCTTTATTTTTATAGGCAACCTTTCTCAAGTATAATAACTCAGAATGTGCAGTCAATTATGTCATGTGACACGCACCATATATGGTAACAGGCGTTGTGCATTGTATGCCAAAGTTAAGAGCTTAGATGCTATACAGCCAGCCAGTCATTTGAAACATGACAACTAATTATGGAAATTAAATAGATGTAAAATGTTGGTTTGAGGTAAAATAGTTTTAATATGGCTGAAGAAACAGAGCGCAGGGTGATGCTACAGACATGAACATAGCACAGCTGCCTGGGAAAACAATAAAACAGCTTAGTGGTCATTATACAAATATATTTGACCGCAGGATGCAGCAATTGACCAGCAAGCCTTCTAATGATATATAATAAAGAGATACTTCACATATATAACCACATAATCAGCTTGTTTTTACACTGAAGGAAATCATTCAAATTCATCGTCCTGGACCCCATGGTCTTGTCTTGTTATGATAATGACTTAACAAGGTTGCTGAGTAATGAAAGTGCAGACAGTGAGTGACTGCCATTTGGTTATTGTAGCAAAGTGCAGAAACCTCCTGTGGCCACTCATAGCTAGCGTGCAGTAGGCCTACACTATGAAATTCACATACATCTGTGAGCAGAGACCCTTATGGATTTGGTCTCTTTAGACTATTTCCTTAATCAAATGAACTGATTTTGCTAAACAGATTTTACAGTGTCCATGAAAATATTTTATTCAATTAGACTGAACTAATGTAGCCAGCAATAAATGTTATGGTATAGTTTGAATAACAGACCACAATTGTTATTCTCTGATTTAATTCTTTAATTTAATTATTTTACACGTCCAGATAAAAAAAAAAAAAAAAAAAAACTTCAGATGCTATTGCCATAAGCTTCTTAGAAAATTATATTTTTTTGCCTCACAATAACATAACAAATAAGAGCATATGAATTTGGAACAACATGAGGGTGAGCATATTACGTAAATAATTTTCATTTAAAGGTGTTCTCGTTACAGTTTTAATACTGGCTTAGGGTTAGGTTAGGGCTTGGTTTAGTTGTATATAATTATGCATAATTTACTATTATTACTATCATAAGTACATGTAAAGTACAACAAGGACACTGTAAAATAAAGTGTTACCAATGATTTTGTTTAAATAAAACCAGTTCATTTAGATATTACCAAGTATATTTTCTGGATTGTTAAATATTTTTATATATATTTTACAAATTGGAAATATATTGTTGTCTCCTAAAATAAACCATTGTGAATTCTGTACTGCCGATGTAACAGTACGGTGTACACAGGAACAGGCTGAAGACTCAAACGATCAAAATACAAACTTAAACTTTAATAATGCTTAGGAACAAACAGAAATGCAGGGAAACACTCCAACATAACGTGTAACATAACAGTGACTAGACCAAGACTGAAGGCGAAGGTGTAACTTAAGTAGTGAACAGAAACAAGATGATTAACAAGACACAGCTGGGACAAATGAACTAATGAGGGTAACCATGGTAACAAAGTATTGGCAGGAAAATGAACAAAGGAACACCGAATGAAATGAAATCAAAACACAAACTGAAAGTCTAAAACACAAACAGAACTCTGACAGCCGAAGTGAGTTATCAAGACTCAGTTCTAGGTTTTTAACAAATTTGCATAATGCCAGTCTTTACTGGCAACATTTTGTTGTGCTTTCTTCATTTTACTGTCGACTGCTTCTCAAATCTCAGCGAGGTCAATGTGGGATTTGTAAAACACTTATCCATTAAAGATTGGGCAGTACCCACTTGTTCAACTTTTTCTTCTGAATCACAACCTATAAGTATGATAAATTATTGACTTTATTTTCTACCAAGCATTCAAAATATGTGTTCCCTTTCAGTCGGTGACGTCCGACGTATGTCTCCATTCCCTCCTTCAGGGAACGAGGGTTACATACATAACCGAGACGTTTTATAGAGTATGCACCCAGTGCACAGCTGTAGGTTTCTGCTAACCATCTAACTCACTTTTTATTGTTTTCTGTAACACTTTAGAATACTGTCATTAAAGAATAACTACACAGGGACAAATGAGTAATGCATTATTAACACTCTAGTAACTACTATTAACTAACAAGAAACTCTAACAAATTAATAATAGTAATAGGGCTCAGTTGAATGTGGTAATTCACTATTTTTCACACCTCCCAGTGGACTACTAAGAGCTACTATAGGTTCATAATAAATGTGAATAATGCATAATATATAATTAATTCTAAAGTGAAGGTCATAGTAACCCATTAGTAATGACTCAAGTATTACCAAATCCTTTAAAAGTAATTACTAGGGGTGTGACGTGACGAGACGAGACGAGACGAGATGTTTACATAGTATTTTTAAGAAATCCTCAATGATGAAATACATGACTAGAAAAATAGTCTGCAGGTGCATTTTGACATGTTTTAACTAATCAAATTGTAATGAATGTCATTTCAGTTCTACTTTCTGAATATGAATTATCATATGCAGTAAAAGACAACAATACTCAAGCACTGTAAAAGGTTTTTCCACAAACTCAACTGACTGGCTTTTTTTTCTGTATGATTGTCTCTTCAGACCTTAGAACTGCACATGATTTATGAGCTTCTGCAACTTTTGACCTCCTAACTGAATTGATCATAGATATTAAGTGCAAACAATAAGTGCAACCATAATCAAAGTACTATCTCAATATTCAAAGTGCAAATAGAGACCGTTTTGTTCTGCAAGCATGATACTGAGCTAAGATGTGTGGTTAACTATACAGCCCAGCCTAAGATAGTTTTCATATTGGGAGATATTTGCATGCCTCAGGGAGTCGGTTTCAAACAGCGGTAACTTATTGAAATCGCATTTGAATGCACGCTCGGGATTACTTTTACTTTCAATTTCGCGATCGTGCGTACTCTGTGAATAGGGAGCAGTGGGGCTGAACGCGCACTTTACAAGATAAGACATTTATCTGACGCTTTTGTTGCGCAAAAATCCTCCGCCACGGTCCTGTCAGTCTTCTCCTCAAGTGATCAGTGGCTGTGCTGTGCACTATGGTCGACCGTTATCCACTGGAATTAAATCTTTTTTATTTCTATAAAAAGCAAAATGACAGTGAAGGCATAATGTAAACGTTGCCATGGCATATTCTATCCTAACTTCACCCTCACACTCCATCATAACAATATGATGCGAGACAGCTTTTCACCTCGACGAGAAATCTCGTCACACCCCTAGTAATTACTAATTATTAATTGCTAATCAGCAGTGGGCCTTGGACATAGAGTAATGATAAAGGATGAAGCAAGATTTTGATTTTCAAACATAAGTCATTCACATTTTTGCTCTGCTTACATTTTTTTTTTTTTTTTTTTTTTTTACATATATTTACCATTATTGTTTGAGTAAGTGTTTACTATTTAGCTGTGAGCTCGGTTTGCTCACATAAGTCTAATACAAAGTGTTCTTTTTCTGAGTCTTTATTAATAGAACAGAGTGCAGTACTATCATAATTGGATGTAAAGATACAAACACAGTCCACGGTAGTCCTCAATAACTTGCTCAAGTGCTCTATCTGTAAACACCCCCAGTGATGTCCAACTTAACACTGAAAAACATCCTGCTCAAGTCGTGCTAGTGATGGAGCTTCGGGTTAATCACCTAGTTCTTCCAATGTTTCATCATTGGCTCCAATTGATATGGAAAACTCAACACCATCGTTACTGTCTCTACAGTGTGTTCGATTGCTGAGGATTAGGGAAGCTTCCGGAGCTGAAATTCAGATATGGTATGGGTTTTGGTTTCTGACACGCCAAAAGCGGTAGACCAATCACAACAGACTGGGCCATCTGACCAATCTGAGCAGAGTAGGCGCTTAAACAGGAGAGATCTAGAGAGACAGGATCTTCAGACTGTTTGAGAAATGAGGTGATGTGCAATGCGCATTTCTATAGAACTTCCCTGAAGCACTTCCTGTAGATTGACGGACTTACTGCAGTTGTCCAACCTGTCTACGTGTCATAGGCGTGACTCTAAACAACTGCCTCCATTCCCCCTCCCCCTGCTGTGGCTATTTATATCCTAATATCATGACAAGTACTTCATCTTGCAGAGTTTAATTGACCTTACGGGGGGGCGCAGGCACCCCAGGACAAAGCGGCAGTAAGATTAATGCAGCAGAATGTTCAATGGGCTGGCGTGGAGGACTCTCAGAGGACTCTGAATGCTGAGTCTATACATTGCTGAGACTTGCCTCACAAGCTCTTTAGTGAGGGTGGACATCCCTGCCCCTGTTGCTCTGGTCGGAGGCCCTGTATCCCAAGCTCCCGACTGCAGGGGCGTCTTATCAGAGGGACAGTCCGTGCAGCTTTTGTCATTGTCAGTGTTGACATTACCTCTTGCATCCATCCTTTTGTTTTGGTTTTAATTACATGTCGGACGATGAAGAGCCTGTCAGTGTATCTTTGTCTGTAGCGCATGCTAGTGTTTGGGGACTCCATTGTTGTTGTGAAGCTTGCACAGATTAGCTTTTCACCGTGATTGGGAGGAAGTGCATTTTTTTAAAGAACTATTGAGCTTCTGCGCTGTCTAAGACCCACAATAACAATGCAGCAATGTGTTTTTTATGACTTGAAGTTTCACATTTTGTTGCCAATGAAGAATGTGATAAGATACCTCAACCTTGAAGCTAAGAGATTGTCATATCAAGACTTGCCTGCACGAAGACAGAGGTGCTGGATGGAGTCTGAACCGCTGATAGTTCTTCAATGCTGTTTGTACAGTAGGGATGGGTTCAACTATCTTTAACTAACTCAGTAGTTGATTAGTCAGGTCAAGTCACCTTTATTTATATAGTTCTTTATATAATATAGATTGTTTCAAAGCAGATTTACAGTGATAACAGGAACATAATGCAAACAGTGAAGTCAGTTCAGTGTTGATTCAGTTCTGTTGTCATTTATTAAATTAGTTCGATTCATATACAGCATAAAGCATTTATAGATTAGTGTTGACGATTGTTATATTTTTGTTTGAGTATTATTTAGCACTAGTATAGTATAGCTGAAGTGTGTAATTTCTTCAATAGCACCACAAAAAAAGTTTTCAGAACACTTATCAGCATTGCAGTGGTCAGACAAAATCGTGTTTTTGAAAATTGCAGTTGCTTGAACCACTGTTGCTGTTTTGGGCTGGGGTGCTTTTCTGTACAAAAACGTAACTCGTAACTGCTTAACTACCATAGTACAGTGCAATGATAGAATTATTAACTAATTAACTAGCTACTAATTAACTAGCTGGTCATGACCATTTCCTGTTACTTTGTTACACACGTATATACACGTCACACATCCGTCTTTCGAACCACGTTGGTTCAGTAAAACCTTTAAAGTCTCTGTAGTTTGTCACACCACAGAAAAATTTATTATTAACCACCCAGCCACATTTGAATGATAAAAAAAACACCAAGTAAATAAAACAGCTTATCAAAATCTTGAAAAATTAAGCAACATTCTCTGCTCTCAAACGCTGGGGGCGTGTCCAGTGTCGGCACTGAAACCATGCCCACTCGCGGGAAAGCTGCCGTAAGCACACAAGACAGCACTCACTGGTGGGCACGTACTGCTAATCCCAGTTGTCTCAGATAAAAGTTTGTAAAACTATCCGGTGTAAATTTATCACTGTAGAGGCAGGTGTGGTGGTGGTCCTCAGCTCTCCATCAAGGAGAAATTTCTTCACAAAATTAATCCACCTCTTTTTAATATCATCGTTTTTGTTTTGTAAGCTGTTTTGTAAGTTATCACAACCAGGTAATATGCATTTACGTAATGAAGGCATAACTAGCTAGCAAACTGTGGGTTGTAGTAACTAACGGTACTGACAGTAACTCGCGATTAAGCGGGCAAACTGATGCGAATGTGCTCTAGTTATGATAGTGTTAGGGGAGGGGCCAGGCTCAGTGGCTCCAGTGCGTCATCGACAGTTATGATAGTGTTAGGGGAGGGGCCAGGCTCAGTGGCTCCAGTGCGTCATCGACAGTTATGATAGTGTTAGGGGAGGGGCCAGGTTCAGTGGCTCCAGTGCGTCATCGACAGTTATGATAGTGTTAGGGGAGGGGCCAGCCTCAGTGGCTCCAGTGCATCATCAACAGTTATGATAGTGTTAGGGGAGGGGCCAGGCTCAGTGGCTCCAGTGCGTCATCGACAGTTATGATAGTGTTAGGGGAGGGGCCAGGCTCAGTGGCTCCAGTGCGTCATCGACAGTTATGATAGTGTTAGGGGAGGGGCCAGCCTCAGTGGCTCCAGTGCATCATCAACAGTTATGATAGTGTTAGGGGAGGGGCCAGGCTCAGTGGCTCCAGTGCGTCATCGACAGTTATGATAGTGTTAGGGGAGGGGCCAGGCTCAGTGGCTCCAGTGCGTCATCGACAGTTATGATAGTGTTAGGGGAGGGGCCAGGCTCAGTGGCTCTAGTGCGTCATCAACAGTTATGATAGTGTTAGGGGAGGGGCCAGCCTCAGTGGCTCCAGTGCGTCATCAACAGTTATGATAGTGTTAGGGGAGGGGCCAGGCTCAGTGGCTCCAGTGCGTCATCGACAGTTATGATAGTGTTAGGGGAGGGGCCAGCCTCAGTGGCTCCAGTGCGTCATCGAGCCACCCAAAAAATCCTGAACACAGAAATGGTGAAAAACGTTTACTACTTTTAACTCCACAATTAGTACTACACAGTTCACAGTCTTTGTAACGTGTTTCAGCAATACATTTCTAACATTTATAATGTGAAACAAATCTCAGAATTGCCAGAGCACTAATATGCATTCACCAGTTCTAACTCTATAGCGACACTAACTCAGTAGCGGTTGACCCAAAATCGTCTAATTTATTAGAAAACAGCACACATTTGCGTCTGTCCTCTACGCTGCATTTTTGATTGGTTAGGACAGTCATCGTTCAGACATCCCACCAAGTATTATTAATTTTTAAAAAATATGTAGCTGCACATTTCTAGTATAAAAGCATTACAGAGAACGAGATCCCCAATGAAGCAATGTTGCTGTGTTACATACAGTACATCAACACAATGTTTATGAGCACGCTATTAAATGCAGATACATCATGTAATCTCTCTGTATCTGTGCTGCTTGATCTCATCCTCTCTGTTAAACCCTCCCCTTCCTATCTGTGACCATGTCATGCTTAAATGTCACTAAACATGTGGCCTGTTTGGTCACCATAGGCCCATCCAAGCACAGATATCTTCGGAAACAATTCTGTCCTCCCCTCTGTACCTCTTTTTCCTATCTGTCACTCTCTTCTGCTCTCCTCATCTGTATGCTTGCGGGGACGGCCGGCCGGCTGGTGACTGCTTTGTGTAATCCATCCCTGCTCTGCATTGCTTGTCAAATTAATGAATCATCAGTCACCAGGTATTAAGGATTGAGAAGGCCTCCAGTGTCTGTCCCCTCCTCCTTTATTCACTGTTCCATCAATCCATCCATCCAGCCGTTTCATCAGTCCTAGTGTGGGACCTGGACATGTCAATGCTCACCATTGATGATAACAATATTCACTGAAGATGATCCAAACATCTGAAAGTGAGTTTTTATTGAGTAACTTGTAGATTTTTGCTGACTCAAGCAAACTGTTTCAGATGGTTCAGTTTGATTTGGAAAGAACCGGTTCAAAATAATCTTTTTGTGAACTGGACATCACTATTTGTGATGTGCTCACCCAAATACAGTTCTGACCTTATTTTTCTCAGCCTCTTGACATACCTATATTACTTCCAGTATTAGCCTACTTTCTATTGTATTCTGGTGCCCAGATATGGCTTGGAACTGCATACATATACTGAATCAAAAGAGCCTGCCCTTATTGCTCTGTGATACCCTATTGCCAAAATATAGGTTGTTACTATATTGTTGGAGGTTGTTAGGGCATTGCTAGTGGTAGTTTGTCAGTGCATTCTGGGTGGTTGTTAGGACATCGCCAGGCTGGTTTCTTACTGGTGCAAGTCAATAAATGGTTTCGGTCCCACTTTATATTAGGTGGCCTTAATGTACTTACATCAAAAAATAAGTACAATGTACTTATTGTGTTCATATTGTATTGCAAAACCCTTTTGCTGATATTGATGTGGGATACGGGTAAAGTTAGGGACAGGTGTGGTGGTATGGGTAAGTTTAAGGTTAGGGTTAGGTGTAAGGGAAGTGTCAACAGTAAATGTAACTACATAAATTAATTATAGATGTAATTACATGCATACATATTTTTTAAAATGTAAGTACAATGTAAAGACATGTATGTACACAATAAGTGCATTGTATCAAATTATTCATTTAAATGTTAGTACACAGTAGTTAAGGCCACCTAATATAAAGTGGGTCCATGGTTTCTTACTGGTTCAAGTCAAAAGAGTCCACCACCTAGGTCTTTATGATATTCTGACCATTTTCAGTGAAAGTGTAGGGAAATTTTTCCTCTACAGTATTTTTCATCTGCCAGGCATAATTCATTTGTCTGATCTCTTTGAAAGGTCAGATTACAACGCTCCTCAAAAAGACACATTATTTGCAGCATAATTTACGTGCAAATATTTTACCTGGAAGAAACAATAATAGTGATTATTTGCTTTGCAAGCACCACTAATTAAATACAATCCAAAATGCCCAAAGAATTCCCTATTGCCAGCTTTCTCTCTGGGCCCATGCCCTCCCATTCCTGTCTCGCACTGCCCCCACCCTGCACCCCCCGCTTCATAACGCCTGCGGAGAAATGTGAAAAACATGTCATCACTGAGCAATGTCTCCAAATATAACCAAGCTCACACTACAGACAGATACAGCAGCGGATATGGGAGGGCCTGCACTCTCATTTGTGTTACATCACAGAAAGTGTCGACCATAGATTTGTAATGCAGAAACAAAACACACTTCCACTCTGTGACGTATTTCCAGTCTGCTGTGATGTCCAGGATCTTTGGTCAACAGATGATGCGATATCCTCCAGCTGTGGATACAACTGCAATTGTAATCGCATGACTGTGCACAAAGTGTACAGAGATTATTTATAGCCCATCTGTTTAACTTGGGTCTCCAAAGTGACTTAATGTGAGGGATGATTTTGCAGAGTTAAATTCCGGTGATAATATCCACATTAAGCCTGCAATACTTGAAATGTCGCAGAGATATAGGTCAGGTAAATATGAGCATGTTGAATGTTAAATTTCTGATGAATAAGAGGACAGAGCTGGCCATTGCCCTGGAAGAAGTGCCTCAGCGTGGATCTTACCAGGGGTGTGAGCCCGAGACACCAGCGGCCGAGGGAACTGAAATGGAGGACTGGCTGATAGACTTCAATAGGGACTCGTTTGCTCCCACCCTATCCCACCCGCTATCTGAATCACCTGTATTGCTCAAAGAAAACTGTGAGAACTGGAAATAATTGTTTTGCTTTATCCTGTGTGATAATTACCTTTATTTTCTCAAGTTTTGTTTCATCGGCACCACCACAGAGCTTAGCCAGTCCTTCAGTCCCATTGCTGCCGGATGCCTCGGGCCTCGGATATCTTTGCTCCGTCTCGGCCCGTCTGCCTGTCGGTTTTGCCTTGGCTCCTCCCACCTTCAGCTCCACCAGAGACACTTAGCCTAGTGGCTCTCCCAGGTTCCCTCGTCCCACCGGCTCCCCCTTGGTCAGTCGTCACACCACTTCCGTCACATGGGCCATCTGATCTGCTGCGCTCCATCCCTCCACCCTTTTGGCTGCAGCAGGTTCCTCCTTCCCGTCGGCATCACCTCTGTCCTCAGTCACACCGCCATCGCCCCAGTCATTGGGTACTCTGGTTCCACCTATGACGCGCCATCTGATCCACCGGCTCTGTCTCCGTTGGTCATCCCCCAGATGCCGTCAGCCACCCTAACACCATCTTGGCTCCTCCCTCCCTCTACTCCGCCGTGGGCTGTCGGCAATGGGGAGCTCTGGGTCTGTGCCTTCAGACACCCTCCATCATCGCCACTGGGGTCTTGTTGTCTCATTTTTACACAAACCACAAGCTGTTTCAGTGTATGTACTGCGGTGCTTTGGACACTGACCTCCACAATAGTAATTCCTGGGCTGCCGTAACATCTCTAGTACAGTTTGTAGATCGCTTGATCACTCCACACTCTCTAAATCCATCTTGCCATTTCCAAATCAGGTTAAGGTGCCATTTACACAACACCGTTTTCAACTAAAAACTGAAAACTTTTTATGTGTTTTGGCTGTTCATTTACACAACAACCTTGTTAAGTTTTGAAAATGCAAACTTTTGAAAATGGGTTTCAAAGTGCTAGTTTTTGGAAAATTATATAGTTATCGTCTCTGTGTAAACTACAAAAACGCAAAAAAATCTGTGAAAACGGTGACAGCATGCACATGCGTATTACGTTAGTCTATACAGTAGGCATGCGCGTTTGGCGCGAGTGCTCTTTAAAAGAATGCGTATGTATGTAGGCACGTAGTCTTTACTGACCTGGCATACATAATACAGCATTTTTAGTCGTTTTCACGGATCCGTGAAATATATATCCCAAATATGCATGTTATCATATCTTATTACATGTATGTGCAAACTCGCGAAATGAAGTTTATTTAACAAAGTGGATTACCTGAACGTAATACAACTAATCAGCACGAAAAGAGACGTGTATAGCCGCCCCTCACCTTTGTCCCATGACAGTTTTGAAGCATCCCTTCACCACCCCAATGCCTCACTTTTGACTGGTTCCTGTCCAAGTCTAGGATGAGGGGAGTACTCTAGGTTCGGGCCAAATTCCGAGCTCTGAGCCCTCTCCTGGGAAAGCACGCCAAATATACACACGTTTACATGTACGTTCAAACTTGTGAATTTTCAGGTGAACTTTACCTCATACTAAACACAGAACATCCCTTTAAATGTCACAGGAATTTCCAGTGTCAATTTTACCCCTGAAATTCTTATTTTCTTGTAATGATCAGATCTCGTTGTCCTTTCACCATGTGTCACATGATAAAATCATTACACTCTGCCTTGCATGTACAGACACATGAGCAGTAGAGTGATCTTTTTGGTCTCATCCTTATGTTCTCATCATTAGAGCGATACTCTGTGATCACCAAAAAGAGAAGCAATTGACATCTGCCTAATTAACAATATGCCCAAGAACACTGTAATTGCACAGTGAGCATAGCCAGTGATTAACCCCTTAGGTGCCTGCAGGCCTGTCATCATACTAGTTGTACCCTTGTGCATTAGTGTGCATATAGATCGGTCAGTACACACACACACACACACACACACTATCCAATTAGCTTCAGCTGATAGGCCTTAAAATAGACATGGAGGAGGTATTTCACGGACCACTTGCTCCTAGGCTTTGGATTCGTGAATGGACTCATACTCAGCGAAGTGGTGACATTTCTTGGCTGATTGCAATCAATATGGGCGACCTCTCAGAAAAAAAAATCTCAATGCTCAACTGACTCTCTTAGTACCCCATGACAATTGGATGCTTATCAGGCTGCATCCAAAATGGTTTCTTTAAACACGTAGCGGATGTGGAATTGGAGTCCCATTGGAGCAAATACCCTGTCAAGTGGCACACAATGATGCATGATTGATATAAACACTCCTAGCTTCACACTGGTGAGTCAACAACTGTTAGACCCCCAATGGATGCAAGATCTATCAACATTATGTGACAGTGAGTTCCTCGTAATCTTGACTATGAGAAAGAGCAATGAGCACTGCAATAGAGTGTCCTTGTTTACATTTTGAGTCTCACATGAATTTCTATGATGTAAAAAACATATCTATATTTTACATGTAGGTTTGTGTTTGTAACAGATTCTTACCTACCAAGGTACAGCCAGCATTTCTGAACATTTCAAATATTTTGGGATTGAATGGTACAGGGTTGAAGATCAGTGCAAAATTGTTAATAACATAATTAGGGCCAGATTTACTAAACAGGACAAACTAGCATGAGAGCGCTAATTCCAAAAAGGCACAGATGGGAGTGGAAAGTTCTGCGCGTGATCTACTGACGACGTGCACATTAAAGCACACAGATGCAGCCGGATAATGATCAATGCAATCTAGAGCAGTGAAAAGCATATGGTCGCAAACAAGCAAAACCGCTGATAATCAGGTGTGGGTGATCTACTAACAACACAGGTACAAAATGGGTTAAGACATGCTTTTTTAAGTGTTAAATAATGGCGCAAATAACAGTAAATTAAATAGCACAAACCTTAGTAAATCACCTTACGTTGATTTTGCATCTGAAAGGGAAACTCCTACAAATGCATATGCAATGTCAGCCGCAAAAATAACCTGTCCACGCCTTTTAAGCCCTATTTTTTCCACAGCGTCTTTAGCAAATCCTGACAGTATTTTTTACTGACAAAAGAGGGTTTGCGCAGACGCAAGCTGTTAGTAAATCTGGCCCTTAAATAGAAACTATTGCATAACACCAAATTATTTATAGTCATCCATCTTTATTTTGTTCTAAGAAAAAAAAAAGGATCACTTTACCAAGCCAATATAAGTGTACACAATGAAATACCTGACTATTAGAAGAACTTGCCTCTGTTTGAACCATATGGACAAAAAAACAAAAACATGATGATGTCCCTCCGTCATATACAATGCCTGAAAAATCTGCTCTTTTAAATGATGTTTTATAAACAAAGTTCAGGAGGAAAACATTCAAATTGCCTATCAAATCAGTACGAGATGAGACCTATACACAGATCAGGCATAACATTATGACCTAATATTGTGTTGGTCCCCCTTTTGCTGCCAAAACAGCCCTGACCCGTCGAGGCATGGACTCCACTAGACCCCTGAAGTTGTGCTGTGGTATCTGGCACCAAGATGTAAGGAGCAGATCCTTTAAGTCCTGTAAGCTGCGAGGTGGGGCCTCCATGGATCAGACTTGTTTGTTCAGCACATTTCACAGATGCTTGATTGGATTGAGATCTGGGGAATTTGGAGGACAAGTCAACACCTCAAACTCATTGCTGTGCTCCTCAAACCATTCCTGAACCATTTTTGCTTTGTGGCAGGGCGCATTATCCTGCTGAAAGAGGCCACAGCCACCATACCGTTATCATGAAAAGGTGTACATGATCTGCAACAATGCTTAGGTAGGTGGTACATGTCAAAGTAACATCCACATGGATGGCAGGACCCAAAGTTTCCCAGCAGAACATTGCCCAAAGCATCACACTGCCTCCGCTGGCTTGCCTTCTTCCCATAGTGCATCCTGGTGCCATGTGTTCCCCAGGTCAGCAAAGCACATGCACCCGGCCGTCCACGTGATGTAAAAGAAAATGTGATTCATCAGACCAGGCCACCTTCTTCCATTGCTCCGTGGTCCAGTTCTGATGCTCACGTTCCCACTGTTGCCGCTTTCAGTGGTGGACAGGGGTCAGCATGGGCACCCTGACTGGTCTGCGGCTATGCAGCCCCATACACAAAAAACTGCGATGCACTGTGTATTCTGACACCTTTCTATCAGAACCAGCATTAACTTCTTGAGCAATTTGAGCTACAGTAGCTCCCCTGTTTAATTGGTCCCCACGTGCATCAATGAGTCTTGGCCGCCTATGACCCTGTGGCAGTTCACCACTGTTCCTTCCTCGGACCACTTTTGATAGATACTGACCACTGCAGACAAGGAACACCCCACAAGAGCTGCAGTTTTGGAGATGCTCTGACCTAGTCATCTAGCCATCACAATTTGGTCCTTGTCAAGCTTGCTCAAATCCTTACGCTTGCCCATTTTTCCTGCTTCTAACACATCAAGTTTGAGGACAAAATGTTCACTTGCTGCCTAATATATCCCACCCACTAACAGGTGCCGTGATGAAGAGATAATCAGTGTTATTCACTTCACCTAAGTCATAATGTTATGCCTAATCGGTGTATATATACATAGCCGACTCACCTATGTTCCTCGACAGTTTCCTGCATCCCACCACCACCCTGTCTCCTCACACTTGCTTGCTTAACTATCCTAATCAGAGATACGGGGGGAGTACTCTGGGTTCGGGCCAAAATTCCGAGCTCTGAGCCCTCCTCTCGGACAGCATGCCAAATACGCATACATTTGATTGTTTGTAAGTGTGAACTCGTGAAAGGTGGAAAAGTTACAGCATAACAGGGTTGAACAGAAAGTGCAGTGCACTTATGAATAAATCGTTTTAGATTTTGAAAGTAAAGATTTTGTTTCTTTGTTTTGCATTACTAAACAAAGTTGGTAACACTTTAGATTACAGCCCAGAAAGTACTAAGTAAAACGCATTTAGAGCATAACTTTCAGTAAAATTCTTTGCTATTCTTTGTTTATATTTATTAAAAGAAAAAATACACCCAGAAATGCTCTCATAATTGGCTAGGCCTAATCTTTTCGCTTCTCGTGCGAGAACTGAACTCAGAGACTGTCTTCCTGTCTTGTTTGTTTCTCATTGCTTTTATCATATATTCTGTTATTGTTTGTATACTGTTGTGAGCATTAATTAAAAATATATATATATATATAATAAAAACTGACGGCATCCGACATCCGCGTGACCAGAGTTTCTCGGTGCGCTCACGTCACGCTTCAAGTTACGTCAAGCGTGAACTCAACCCTCTCATGCATGCACAGATTACTGTTGGTCGGAAGAGATAGTCTACAGTTTAAAATGTTTTAAATATTGGTATTTCTTATCGTTTCACTTCAGAAGACACTGATTCATCCATTGGGGTCGTATGGATTACTGTAGTTATTGCTGTATGTGTTGTTTGATGTTTCAACTTTTAGGAACCCAAATGAATTTTCATTAGCAGAGATAATTTATTTTTCTGTGTTTATCTGAAGAAAGAAAGTCGTATACATCTCAGATGGCATGAGGGTAAAGGACGAGTAAATGGTGAGGACATTTCTAGGTGTACTGTTTCTTTTAATACATAATACAGTATAGCTAGAGACATAGGATTCCTTATTAAGATTCATCTGTGGCAAGAACGAAAAAGAAGAGGAACAAGAGGAGGATGAAGCCAAGCAAGAGAAACGAATAAGAGGTGTTGTAAATCTGTTTTGAAAGGTGTTTTTCAAATAAAGATCTCAGAGTGATATCAGATTGTGTACGTGTTTTTATTGTTCTTACCCTGTAACTACATGAAACAAGAGGGGAACAAACACCACTTTAATTCACAGCCTGCAGATTCACACTTACTCTGTAACTACACAGATAATTACCCCTTAATTAAAAAAAACTTGTAGTATATATAATTTGTTATTTTTCCTGGTAGTTCCCCTTTTATTCCCCAAATATTACATATTGCTCCCTTATACCTACACGTATGTACTTTATAGTTACACTATAATTACTGAAAGTTACGCTGTAAATTTGTTTTACTTACGCAGTACTTTCCGGGCTGTAATCTAAAGCATTACCTACTTTGCATTACCACAAAGTTAAATCAAATGTGACTCTGTTCAGTTAAGTATCCTGTTGATTATATTAATCACAAATGGAACACTTTTCCAACGTCAGGCCAAACCATTCTCATTGCTTAACCGTTTCATTCTGTCCCCAGCTTGTATGGATATGGTTTCATTTTCCACTGTGGTGCTGATAATAGAGCTTGTTGGAATGTAATACAAGCGTGTCAGTCTTTGCCTAACACAAGAGTTTACAGACGGTATGAGTTGTAAATAGCGACCGCATTACGGAGGACCAGGCTCAAGTGGAAATATAACTGGAACCGTTCCTTACCTGTCATAAATTCCCTGTGTGTTTGTGGACTCTTTTGTTATTTCCTGTCTTGTGGCATGTTTTGTAGTCCTTTGTAGTTTTTCATGTTGATTAGTCTTCCCAGGTGTTTCCCATTTACCAACCGCCATGGCTCCCTGAACTACTCCACGGCCCAATTTGCACATCCCTATTTGTCATTTCCCAGAAACCCATGCAGCATTAACCCTTGTGTTATGTTGCGGGTCAATTTGACCCGTTTTGATTTTTAAGTTGTCAGAAATATCAGTTAACCTATGTTTTTTTTCTTGAAATTTTGTGACTTTTTCTCATTTAGGGTCATGAACATGCATGCAAAATTTCAACACGCTGATGTGTTTTGACATATACACACTAAATTACTGTTACATTCAATTTGACCCGCATATTTTAATGTTCTAAGGCAACTGTAGAGACCCAAAATAATAAAATGTCTTGGTTATATTTTGTTATTTTAGTTTTTTACTGACCTATGGAGCTTTTCCCCACTTATTTCAATACAGAAATATTTGTTGTGTGCCACAAATGATAAAAATGAGCTATAATTTTTTTTTTTATCTATCTGAAATACTATCTAACCTACATGGTTTTTCTTGAAATTTTGTGACTTGTTCTCATTTAGGATCATGAACATGCATGCAAAGTTTCAACATGCTGATGCGTTGTGAAATGTGCATACAGAAATGTTATACAATCTTGCTGTTTGTGGGTCAATTTGACCCATATAGACAGCTATTCAAAAGCAACTGTACAGACCCAAAATACAAAACACTTTGTTGTATGTCAGAGCTCAACTCTAGTCCTAAAGTGCCAGTGTCTTGCTGAGTTTAACAACTTTTTATTTTCAAAGTTTATTAAAAAATAAAAAGTTGTTTTACCTGTTAACTGTCTGTCCCACTTTTTGAGCATAGACTTGAATATGAATTGTCCAACTTAAATTGTTAAAATACATCTTGAATACTTCAGAAACTTAAGTTTGGCATCTTTTTAAAGGGAACACTTCACAGATTATTGTAAAAGTAAAGTTTAAAAAATGTTATAGAAGTTTAAGTTTATGAAAAAATATATATTTTTATATTTTATATAAAATATACATTTTACAAAACATGTTCAACTCTAAAACTTCAAGAAAATCAAAGCTAAATATCTGAACAAGTTCTTTGCCAAATTTTAGGTTGATATCTCAAAGAAAGAACTTTCAGTAAGATTATTTTGTGCACAGTACCAAACTTTTCCACTAGATGACCATATAAGGACTCTTCGAAGGACTCTTCGATTTTGAGTGGTCTGAACCATATATTTCCATACTTTTCAAAATATCTATGAAGTAGACATCCTATTCAGAAGTAGTTTGGGCAGTAATGTTAATATTTGATTTTAATTCAATCTCTAAAATGCATATAAAAAAACATATGGAAAGAGTCACCAAATATGAAAATTAGAGTATGAAAGCTTTCAAATGCTATATAGTTTGTCAAGATTACTTTAGGTTTAGACTAAGATATTATTGTTATAAATGTATAATGGCAAGTGTCCCACAGGTGTAGAGGAGGTGCAGTCTTAAAAATAGTGGTTTTGAAGACCAAAAAAGTGTATCCATCCATTATAAAATTAATCCACACAGCTCCGGGGGGTTAATAAAGGCCTTCTGAAGCAAATCTATGGGTTTTTGTAAGAAAAATATCCAGATTTAACACGTTATAAAGTAAAATATCTAGCTTCCGCCATGTGTGACGTCAGACGTAGCGTAAGCATTTTGAACTGCGAGAGGCGTTACACTTTCTTCGTAAGTTGTATACAGAAGGCGAAAGAAGAATGTCATAAACACCAATGGCTTGAGGGTGAGTAAATTATGGGATAATTAAAATTTTGGGGTGAACTATCCAAAAGTGTAAACTAAACATAATACAATACCTCACAACCAAAGTTGTATTTGTTAAATAATACTTTGGCGCCGTAGTGACTGGGTTGCGCTAATTCTAGAATTGGATCTAGAACGCTCAGTGATCTGTTGTGATACAGAACCTCTCTAGATAAGCCGTTCTTTCACACGGAGCATCTGACACATGAGTGTGCTGTACCAACAGTGTTTACAATGAATGGTTTGCCTTTCCATGGTCTTTAATGCATTCTCCCATGCCTCAGGCAGTGAAAAGGGATTCTAAATGTTTCCAGAGCGCCGCTCCAATGATTGAGTCAAACGCAGCACAGCTAAGCCAGCACTCAGGGAAAGGAAGAGGAATAAGATGGAGGGGAAAACAGAAGAGGAGGGTAGGGGGATTCTCTGTGTGCCCCCTTTTCTACGTCATCACGGATTTCTTCTCTCGCTTGCTCCTCTCTCTCTCTCGATTCTCTCAGCTGCACTGCCTAAGGTTTTGCACTCTGGCAGTTAATTCCTTTATTTATGGTTTTGTCTTGCATTTCCTGCGTTTTAGCATCAACAGGAAATGTAGACCATCTTGCATGTTATGTTTTCCTTCAAATCACACTGCATAGAAACGCTTAGTATAGGGAGGGGGGGCTGGCCAGTACTGACTGGCAACTTCCTTGTTTTCTGTTTTCCTTTTTAATTGACTCCACCCTTCTTAATTCTTAAATACAAGCTAAGTGTGCT
The DNA here is from genome assembly GCA_039654625.1 of Rhinogobio ventralis. Taxonomy (NCBI): domain Eukaryota; kingdom Metazoa; phylum Chordata; class Actinopteri; order Cypriniformes; family Gobionidae; genus Rhinogobio; species Rhinogobio ventralis. The sequence goes on from CM077208.1 coordinate 33,024,510, forward strand.
TTGAACGTCAGCGCTTTCAGAATTGTAAAATACTTCTGGCGCTATTGTTCTGCCTCTGCCTCTGCCTCATTCTCAGCAACCCACCCTCGCCTGTGTGTACTGAATACAAGCTGCAAGCAGTCACGCAGCTGTTTCCATGGCAATATCTATCTGCGAGAAAGATTCGTTAACCCTCTCTCACAGGCATTCCTCACCGAGAGCTCACACTGTCTATGGCCAAAGCAGGGGCGCTGCTATTTACGACAGGCTGTGTTACATTACAGACATACATATGTCATCTTCTTCTTGTGTTTCTGTATGCACATTTTGCACGCATTTAATTTGTGTGTGAATATGTGGTATGTGGTTTCCATTGTTGCTGATATATTAATATCCACCACATTTACTGTACTCTGAATACACTGTATGTTATAGAAGAAAACGAGATTTGGAGTGTGGGGGGCGGGGGGTGGTGGTGGGGGGGTAGAAAGGCATTGCTGCTCAAAAGATTTTTTTTTTCTCAGCCTTATTGTGTGTAGGGAATCAATTAGAAATGGCTGCAAATTGTACAGCTTCCAGCTGAAAAAGATAAAAGAAAGAATGTAAAAGGTTTTTCTTCTTTTCCTTTTTTTTTAGATTAGTGGTTCCCAACTGGTTGTGCTTCAGGCATCAGATTGTACCAAAACTGTTCTTAAAAGCAAAAAATGTATTGATGTTACTATGGACTATGGAAGAAATATGCAAAATTACAAAATTAATTTATTAGTTTATTAAAAATTGAATTTCTGTGGTTTCATGCTCTCAGTAGTCACTAATTCCCCATTTACAAAACATATTATGGTTGACACCTTTTTGTTGCATGCAAACATGCATGTAGTGTCGTCTAGGTCACATTTTCTGTGGTTTTGCACATGGTTTTTGAGGACGAAGGCATACAGCTCTGGAAAAAATTAAGAGACCACTTAACATTGATTTCTCAATGTTAAATGGTCTCTTAATTTTTTCCAGAGCTGTATCTGTCTTATTTGACTTGCTTTAACCAACTGATGAACGTATATTCACCAAGATATTGCACATTTTCCCTTCATCCGTAATCCTCTCATAACAGATTTTTCACCCATTTTGGATCGTGACCTACCTGTTAAGAACCACTGGTGTAGACAAATATTGTTTCATAGGCAAGAGGTATACAGAGTGACTACAATTGAAAGAGAGTTTTCTGGTCAGATCATAACAGAACATTGTTGAAAAAAAATAGACCAGTTTTTGTTTTTTAATGTGTGAACTATTATGACAACATAAATTCAGATTTATGTTTTTATGACATACGTTGAACTATTGGTAGTGAAGAAAGCAGAAATATAAACATGTGTCTCCAATGAACAGATACAATAAAAATAGGAACACATTTTCATAAAGTGCATGTTTCATACATGTGCATGTTTTCTTTCATATGCATGTATACAGTTTCTGAAAAAAAAGGCTGTGTTGATGATTTGAGTTTCATACAGTTTGGTTTACATTATTCAAAGCATGAAGAAAATTTCTTAAATATTAACACCTCTTCAAAACATGGCAAACAGCCTGAAAAAAGGTACTTAATTGTGGTAAATTAACAGTTTTAATTCAAGCAAAAAATATTATTTGGTTGTTTATCAAAAAATGAATCAAGAACAAGTCTGGGTCATTTCATTTTAATTTTTGATAACAACACAAGGATCATGGATTTGATTCCCAGGAACTACCTGCACTGATGCAGTGGACACATCGAACACACAATGTAAGTTTGCTTAATTGTCATGAATTTAACATCACAATAAAAAATATTTATTGGTCATTTTCTTTTGAATTTGGAGTACAGTATTGATATGTTTTTGTGGGATACAGTCATTTAGTTACACTGAAGTCAGAAATAAAAAAAATAAAAAAATTCACTTTAGAGAGAAATTTTATTTGCAGCATTTCGCTGTATAATGTGAAAATATATCTCTCTGATTTTTGCCATTTAAACATCAACTACACAACAACTAAACATCTGTGAATGATGTACACAAGTATGATAATGTGCAGTTCACATGGTAATTACACCTCATGTGTTATATCTGAGTGAGGGGAGAAATTTTTCAATTATACTATTGTTTGAATTAACTTTTACATTGCACCCTGCAAGCACCTAATTGACCGTGTGTGTTAGATTAATGAACATCATGTGTGTGTTGTCCCAGGTTAACAAATACAAAGTGAGAGACAACGCTTGTACTACCCCAGAATACATTATATTTATATGAGGAAAGAGGGCAGCAAGTAGGTTATGTTCTTCTGGGGGTCACGTGCCACCTGAGCAACTGCCATTGACATGAATAGAAATGGTCAGTCCAAGTCACTTGAGTTGAGTTTGAGTGAAAAAATGGGAATGAATGACAGATGTTGTATGATGTTTTCCTCAAATATGAGTGACCAATTATCTTACTACACTATATTGCCAAAAGTATTGGGGCACCACTCCAAATAATTGAATTCAGGTGTTGCAATCACTTCCATGGCCAAAGGTGTATAAAATCAAGCACTAGGCATGCAGACGCTTCTACAAACATTTTTGAAAAAATGGGTCGCTCTCAGGAGCTCAGTGAATTCAAGCGTGGTACCGTGATAGGTTGCCACCTGTGGAATAAGTCAATTTGTGAAATTTCCTCACTACTAAATATTCTACGGTCAGTTGCATCCAATCCATACATCATTAAGTGCAATGCAAAGCGTCGGATGCAGTGGTGTAAAGCACGCCACCACTGGACTCTAGCGCAGTAGAGATGTGTTCTCTGGAGTGACCAATCACGCTTCTCTGTCTGGCAATCCAATGGACGAGTCTGGGTTTGGCGGTTGCCACGAGAACAGTACTTGCCTGACTGCAAGTGTAAAGTTTGGTGGAGGGGGATTATGGTGTGGGGTTGTTTTTTTTAGGGATGGCCCCTTAGTTCCAGTGAAAGGAACTCTTAATGCTTCAGCATACCAAGTCATTTTGGAAAATTTCATGCTCCCAACTTTGTGGGAACAGTTTGGGGATGGCCCCTTCCTATTCCAACATGACTGCTCACCAGTGCACAAAACAAGGTCCATAAAGACATGGATGAGCGAGTTTAGTGTGGAGGACTTGACTGGAGTCCTGACCTCAACCCGATAGAACACCTTTGGGATGAATTAAAGCGGAGACTGCGAGCCAGGCCTTCTCGTCCAAAATCAGTGCCTGACCTCACAAATGAGCTTCTAGAAGAATGGTCAAAAATTTCCATTAACACACTCCTAAACCTTCTGGAAAGCCTGCCCAGAATTTTTTAAGCTGTTATAGCTGCAAAGGGTGAGCCAACCCCATATTACACCCTATGGATTAAGAATGGGATGTCATTAAAGTTCATGTGCATGTAAAGGCAGACATCCCAAAACATTTGGTAATATAGTGTATATGAGCTAAAACAGAAATTATTCTATTTGACTTCTCTATATTTTATTTTTTCTAAAGCCATACAATATCTTTATGTCAGGAATTGGCTAAAATGTATCAACAACGCCAAACAACATTGGATTTTGCGGATCTCATGAGTAATGATCATTGACACAAAAAATATTTTTGGGTGAAATGATACTTGATGACATTCACGAGGCCATTGAATTTGAACATGACTACTGCAGTCAGAACACTCCATCTTATGACCACCCATATACGATCATGTACGAAGAGAAGGGGGTTGTGGGATTGGCTGTAGAAAACAGATGAATGAAAGCCTTGCGGGAAGTCGTCAGTGAGATGATACGAGAGTAAAGTCTCGAACATTCATCAGTTTTACAACCATTGATTTTCACATGCCGCAAGCTCTCCTGCTGTGACGCTTCCCATCAAGGTGAGACTCTTATATCGGGATGTATTTTTCAACCTTGTGACTTTGCTGTGATGTTGGAACGCTCTGTTCCTTCTTGAGGCAAGAACTATTTCCAATTTCATATTAAGAGCAGTTTGGCCTGCTGTAGAAAAAAAGACTAACATTAATAATGATGAGTTTACAGATTTGATTTAATTGGCTAAAAATTGGAGAGTCCTACAGCCAACTTAACTGATATTTAAGCCACAAAATAAGAGGAATTCTGTCCTTAGTCAGTGTCCTCATTTACTACCTTGCTCTATGTTTAACCACAAGAGAAATTTTGCTGAAAGAATTAAGAATTGTATGTTGTTGGTTACACTTTATTTGGTAACACTTTATTTTACAGTGTCCTTGTTACATGTGTTACATGTACTTACCATAGTAATAGCTGTAAATTATGCATGCAACTAACCCTCAAACAAATCCTAATCCTACCCTAACCCTATAGTAAGTACATGTTGTTAATTATTATTACTCAGTACTTAAATATATAATTACACTGTAACAATGACACCTTAAAATAAAGTGTAACCCTTTATTTTAATGTCTCCCTGTTACAGTGTATTTATACATTTAAGCACTGAGTAATTTTGATTTAGTAAATGTACTTACTATAGGGTCATGGTAGGATTAGGGTTTGGTTTAAGGTTAGTTGCATGTAATTATGCTTAATTTATAGTTATTACTATAGTAAATACATGTAACGTGTAACAGGGACACATAAAAATAAAGTGTTACAATTAATTTTACGGTGTCATTGTTACAGTGTAATTATATATTTCAGTACCGAGTAATATTAATTAACAACATGTACTTACTATAGGGATAGGGATTAGGATTTGTTTGTGGGTTAGTTGCATGTAATTATGTATAATTTATTGTTATTACTATGGTAAGTACATGCAACATATGTAACAAGGACGCTGTAAAATAAAGTGTTACCTTGTTTTTTTTTTTTTTGTTTTTTTTTTTTCATACAATAGAAGTCAACCAAATGGCAACCAACTCTTGGGTTAAAACATTTTTCAAAAATATTTTTTTTTCAGTAATGCTCTACATCAAATATTAAACAATGTAACACCAACACCCAATGTTTTCAATAACCAAATGGAGAAAAATAAAATTGTGACACTTTACAATAAGGTCTCATTTGTTAACATTAGTTAGTGCATTAAGAACAATATACTTTTAAAGCATTTATGAACTGTTAACAAATGAAACCTTATTGTAAAGTGTTATTGAAAAAAATATAAATGCATAATAAACTTGAAAATATTTAAAATCTGAAATCTGAAAAAAAGTATTTCGTAACTAAAAACCTTTTTGATAGTGAAAATCACCATTTGCACATTTGTCTCAACAGTCTCTTTTTACTCTGACCTTTGATATTGTAAGTACTCTTCCACAGCTTTTATATTTTTTTCACAGCTTTTTGTAAGTTGGTTTTCAGCTTCCTTTGGCAGTCTGTGTGTCCTGAGGTTTTAGGGGCCCGTGGCAGTCCAAGGCCCCAGGGCACTGGTCTCACTGGCCTAGTCCATAATCAAGCCCCATATTTGATTGATCTACTGATAAACTAATCATGGAAAGACTGAATTGCATGGCTAACAAACACCTGACCCACAGGCAACCTGGTTTTCTAATCAATATAGCTTAATTGATTTATAACAGTTGAAATCACTTGTAAAATCTTTAAGGAAATGTGAATCTGTAGAGCAACCACCTGTATAATCTGCCAACACTTGAGTTTGCCTTGGTTGCATGGTAGCACATGAAACCCTAGTTTATTAATAGCTATAAAACACATTTTAAATGAACTTTTTCAATTCAGCAGTCTTATTTTAGACACAAATCTTTGTGAGCAATGAACAGTGTATATAAAAAGAGCAGGCAAGTGTCTTGAAGGCAGCAATGCATTAAGCATGTGATACTATTTATATCTAAGAAGTGAGAGTGACCTAGTAACTCACATGTCTTATGCAACATGTGTGGTTGTGTGTGTGTGTATAAATAAGAGCCTGTGCACATGTTGGGACTCAACATAAATACATATTCTCAAAAAAAAAAAAAAAAGATTTATTTTCTGCAAATGTCTTTTTTGGATAATGTTAAGTCACATAGCTATTTATGCCTTGTCCGAGAAAACTTTATGCTGGTATGTAATACGCACTTTTCATGACCTAATCCCAGCCTAATAAACTATGAAATGCATCAAATCATGATAGTAAAATGGGTTGTAATTAGCAGTTTGCAGTGACTTTGATGTAAGAAAAATTTGATATGAGAATGTTTTACACAGACATTCCTCACATTATACAGTTTTTCATGACCTGCATGTCTGGTCTGTTTTTCAATCAAATCTTTTTTATTTGCACATTTTGCACATTTAAGTGTGAATGAATGATGCAGTGTCCTCTTGTGTTCTGCAGACTTTGAAAATTCACACTGAACTGTATGTTGTACTCAAGCAAAGTTTGAAATAATTGGTGTAAGCACAAATAAACTGCTCAATAGTGCATTTCCAGAATTCAGCAACGGAAACAGAAAGAATGTCTATCTAAGCCGTTTCAGGACTGCATTCTTACAGATAAAGCAATACATCATGATGTAAACCTCACAGAGTTGGGGAAAAAAAAACTTAATTAGCTTTCCACAACAGAACTGAGTGACATTTTTAATAAGAGAATTTGCAACAAACAAATTCAAGTGTTGTAGCACTTCCAAAGTGCATACATTCAAGTATGCTTTCCAAAGCGCATTTTTGAGTGAGTCAGCACTGGCGAAATTGCTGTAGCTATTCGAATTTACCTCATGATTGCCTTTAAGTTTCGAGATATTTAAATTGAGACAGAAACACATTTTCTTTTCACAGGCTCCCCTGAGACAACATGCAAAAAAAAAAAATAAAGTGCATGAAAAATCTATGACTGAGGTGTGTATGGCTACCCAACATGTAATAGCCTTGCTATACAGTGTGAAGAAGGGTTACAGCAGGGTGTTTATTTTATAAAATAAACTAGATCAGTTTGTGTACTAACAATGTCCAACAATATGTATACATGCATCACAGTAGAATTTTGTCTTTTTTTCTTCTTTATGAAATGCGTGGCATTTCCACAACATCTCAAATTATGTAATATTCTTGATAATATACAGTATATTGCCAAAAGTTTTGGGACGCCTGCATTAAACATGCACATGAACTTTAATGACATCCCAATATTAATCCATAAGGTTATACCCTTTGCAGCTATAACAGCTTCAACTCTTCTGGGAAGGCTTTCCACAAGGTGTAGGAGTGTGTTTATGGGAATTTTTGACCATTTATCTAGAAGCGCATTTGTGAGGTCAGGCACTGATGTTGGACGAGAAGACCTGGCTCACAGTCTCCGCTCTAATTTATCCCAAAGGTGTTCTATCAGGTTGAGGTCAGGACAGTCGTGTTTCCACACACTAAACTCGCTCATCCATGTCTTTATGGACCTTGCTTTGTGCACTGGTGCGCAGTCATGTTAGAACAGAAAGGGGCCATCCCCAAACTGTTCCCACAAAGTTGGGAGCATGAAATTGTCCAAAATGTATTGGTATGCTGAAGCATTAAGAGTTCCTTTCACTGGAACTAAGGGGCCAAGCCCAATGCCTGAAAAACAACCCCACACCATAATCCCCCCTCCACCAAACTTTACACTTGGCACAATGCAGTCAGGCAAGTACCGTTCTGGCAATTAAGCTAATCTGAAGGCCACAGGAAGTTTGGAGGTCTGCAGCTATTGACTCTCCAGAAAGTTGGTGACTTCTGCGCTCTGTGATTTTATGTGGCCTACCACTTTGTGGCTGAGATGCTGTTGCTCCCAGTTGCTTCCACTTTGTTATAATACCACTAACAGTTGACTGTGGAATATTTAGTAGTAAGGAAATTTCACGAATGGACTTATTACACAGGTGGCAACCTATCACGGTACCACGCTTGAATTCACTGAGCTCCTGAGAGCGACCCATTCTTTCACAAATGTTTGTAGAAGCAGTCTGCATACCTAGTGCTTGATTTTATACACCTTTGGCCATGGAAGTGATTGGAACATTGATTGTGATTGGAGGGGTGTCCCAATACTTTTGCCAATATAGTGTATGTAGTGGAAATTACATTTTAAAACTTTTTTAAGATAAAAAATTTAAGAAGACCCCTTGAATGTAATTTCATAGTTAGCATTTTATGTATTTTAATTACACAATTACATCTTTAATCTTTAAATAACATTTTCACAGTTTTTAGCATAATTTGTGTACAAACTGTGTAAGACTGAAGTTTGGCAATTGAAAGTTTTGCTGGGGCAAGGATAAAACAATAAAATCTTTCAAAATAAATGATGATGGCATGGTAGCAAAAAAAAAGGTAGTTTTGAGGGGTTTTTATATTTTGATGGTCCACTTTTGACATAAGTTAGATATTTAGACTAACTATAAGTAACTTTGCATCTACATGTCAACTAAGGGTATGTTTACACGACAACAATGTACTAAAAATGGAAACGTTTTTTTATTTTACGGTTTTCACGTACAGACGACAACGTTGTCCAAAGATCCCCGTTCCCACGGATCCGCGGGAACGATTAAAAACGCTGTATTATTCAAGCCAGGCCAGTAGTTGGCGATGTCACTTTGTAAAGAAACACTACGCGCCTATAGACTGAAGACGTAATACGCATGTGCATGATGTCACCATTTTCACAAATTCGTGTTTTTGTAGTTTACACAAAGATGATAATGTTGTTTTCAAAAACTTGCACTTTGAATCCTATGTTCAAAAGTTTGTGTTTTCAGGCCCCCAAAATGCCGTTGTTGTGTAAATGAACAGCCAAAACGCATAAAACGTTTTTAGCTTTTAGTTGAAAATAGTGTCTAATAAAAATAATGTAAACGGCCTGTAGCAACTCATGATGTAATAACTGCACATAATCTAATAAGTATTACATTATTATTATAATAAAATGTTCATAATGTAATAAAATCTTGAGCTCATAATTTAATAACAATTTTTACATTATGAAAAATGTATTACATTATAAACTCACCAAAAACATGTCATATTTTCATTATTGTAATAGCTTTTCAAACACAAAAAATATTAGTATTACCTTACAGTACATTTTTAAAAATCGAATTTTTTTTTTTTTTTGCAACTTTGCACCTTTAAACTACTACTACTGCTACTACTACAACTAGTAGTAGCAGTAATCTGGGTGATTTTGTAGGCAGGTTAAGACTGGATTTAGATTTTTTAAAAAGTACTGTAAGGTAATACTAATATTTTTTATGTTTTAAAAGCTATTACAATAATGAAAATATGACATGTTTTTGGTGAGTTTATAATGTGATACATTTCTCATAATGTAAGAATTGTTATTACATTATGAGCTCAAGATTTTATTACATTTTGAGAAATGATTACATTATGAAAATTTTATTACAATAAATACTTATTACATTATGTACAGTTATTACATTATGAGTTGCTACACTCGTAGAGTATTAGTAGACTGTCTGCTTAATATCTGCTTACACTTTGTTTTGATGCTTCCCCAACAGACATTTGACTATACGTAACTTTGCAACTACATGTCAACTTATTCTACTTACCCGAACCCTAACAGTCTACTACAGTCTACTAATACTCTAATGAGGGTTAGTTCACATGTAGTTGACAAGTAGAATGTCTAAAATGGACTATCGAAATAAAGTGTAACCAAAAAAAAAAAAAAAACAACCTCTGGGACATAAAAGTGTTTGAAGGAGAAGAAAACTCAACTAAGCTATGATCTGTATATGCTGCTGAAGAATGTGAAGATGATGATGACGGTGATGATCATCCATCTGCTGAAACTGATTTCAGTTGCATTTACAAATAAAAAAGAAGCCATCAGAAAATCTGGTCTCTTGTGCCTGCAGCCATGTTTCTTCTATTGCTTGACTGTAGAGCAATTTAGATTCAAATAACTACGCATACAGTGGTGTCAAAGGAGCACTGTCATTTCCATTGTCATTATCCCAGTGGTCTTTAATATCATAGCTGTCATTCTAATTCATTAAAGCATCTAATGGCGTTCGGACAGCCTGGAGCTCTCGCTAAAGTACCTTACTTTAATGAGATGACTGCAAAGATGTCTTGCATCCAACTCGAGGTTGGATAGAGGGTGAAGCTTAGAAGTAACTAGGAAATTTGTCTCAATGACCTTCTTACTCTCTACATTCACTTGACAGAGGTCTGTAAAGTTTTGCACCATTTTACCATAGAAAGCACTTTCATCAGAGTAGGCTCATTCGACCCTGGGGTCTATGGGATTAGCAGGACTTTACTTGTACAAACATGGCTCCATTAGCTAATCATATGATAAATTTGCTCCTTAACTTTCAAACACAGAGGCTGACTAATGCATATTCATTGTGGAACACATGTGCATTTGGGTGATGATACCTAGACCTAAAATGAACATTTTGAAGCCATTATCACATTGTAATCTGCTCATTTATTGTGTGGTGATTTCAAACTAAAATGTGTATGTTTTATGTTAGAATACTTGTTCCTACACTATATTGCCAAAAGTATTGGGACACCCCTCCAAATAATTGAATTCAGGTGTTCCAACCACTTCCATGGCGACACGTGTATAAAATCAAGCACTAGGTATGCAGACTGCTTCTACAAACATTTGTGAAAGAATGGGTCGCTCTCAGGAGCTCAGTGAATTCAAGCGTGGTACCGTGATAGGTTGCCACCTGTGCAATAAATGCATTCATGAACTTTCCTCACTACTAAATATTCCACGGTCAACTGTTAGTGGTATTATAACAAAGTGGAAGCAATTGGAAACAACAGCAACAGCATCTCAGCCACGAAGTGGTAGGCCACGTAAAACCACAGAGCAGGGTCAGCGCATGCTGAGGCGCACAGTGCGCAGAAGTCGCCAACTTTCTGCAGAGTCGATAGCTACAGACCTCCAAACTTCCTGTGGCCTTCAGATTAGCTCAAGAACAGTGAGTAGAGAGCTTCATGGAAATGGGTTTCCATGGCCGAGCAGCTGCATCCAAGCCTTACATCACCAAGTGCAATGCAAAGCGTCGGATGCAGTGGTGTAAAGCACACCTCCACTGGACTCGTGTGGAGATGTGTTCTCTAGAGTGACCAATCACGCTTCTCTGTCTGGCAATCTGATGGACGAGTCTGGGTTTGGCAGTTGCCAGGAGAACGGGACTTGCCTGACTGCATTGTGCCAAGTGTAAAGTTTGGTGGTGGGGGGATTATGGTGTGGGGTTGTTTTTCAGGGGTTGGGCTTGGCCCCTTAGTTCCAGTGAAAGGAACACTTAATGCTTCAGCATACCAAGACATTTTGGACAATTTCATGCTTTCAACTTTGTAGGAACAGTTTGGGGATGGCCCCTTCCTGTTCCAACATAACTGCGCACCAGTGCACAAAGCAAGGTCCATAAAGACATGGATGAGCGAGTTTGGTGTGGCCTGCACAGAGTCCTGACCTCAACCCGATAGAACATATTTGGGATGAATTAGAGCGGAGACTGCGAGCCAGGCTTTCTCGTCCAACATCAGTGCCTGACCTCACAAATACGCTTCTAGAAGAATGGTCAAAAAATTCCCATAAACACACTCCTAAACCTTGTGGAAAGCCTTCCCAGAAGAGTTGAAGCTGTTATAGATGCAAAGGGTGGGCCAACTCCATATTAAACCCTAGGAATTAATATTGGGATGTCATTAAAGTTCATGTGCATGTAAAGGCAGACGTCCCAAAACTGTAGGCAATATAGTGTATATCTCAGTTTAAAATCAAGAGACAACTATAAGTTAGTTAGTAAATTGATTTTCCTAATCCAGCTAGTTCTCATGAAATAAAAAAGTTACTTTTAAAGTTACTTTTAAAAGTAATGCATTACAATATTGTGTTACTCCCTAAAAAAGTATCAAATTGCATTACTTTTTGTGTTACGTTATTTTTTCTCAACTGAGCTTGCTTGTTTGGTTTATAATAACAAAAAATGTTTATTTTTGGCAAATATAGAAGTCAGAACGAATGAACAAATTCACTCCTGTACAGTACAGGGTGCAGCTACAACTACAATTTAGTTGAAATAAGAGATTACACAGCATTAGAGCTAGCTAATAAATAAACAAAATAGATAATCAAGAGAATAGATTAAAAATAAATGAAACATTTTCACGTAAAATAGGAAATGACAAAATAAAAAATGAAACAATTTGTCAGGTTTATGTTAATTTTGTTTGTGTTTGCCCTGTCTGTCTGCTCATCTGTATTCACTAGTTAGTTCCCTTGATTACTGGGCATGTTACACACCTGTTTCAGTTTCTATTGATTAGTTTCCCCTGTGTTTTTAAGTCCTGAGTTTGGTTCTGTTCTTGGTCTTGTCTCAGTAGTGCATTAGCAGTCTGAGTATTAGTTGTCTTCCCTTGGTTACTCTTGTGATTTCTGGATTATTGTGTTTCGTTTGAATAAAAGACTGCTGCGAATCCCTTCTTTTCTGCTCATTTTTGCCTGAACGTGACAATTTAGGCAAGCAATATATTTTTGTAATAATGCCATGTTGTCCAAGTGAATTGCTAAAACTTAAAACAAAAGGATGTTTGTCATGGTGGGTGAAATGAAAGGAAGCGGAAAGTTGTTTCACCTGTTTCCCACACTTCCCCACTGGAATTTCCTCTCCAGAACATTAAGCACAACAACAATGGACAAGTCCAGGTGAATGACATGCAACATAAGCAGAAAACTAGTTTTAAAAGACAAAAGATTTTAGTCTTTGACTGTTATGTGACCCTGGACCACAAAACAGGTCATAAGTCACATGGGTATATTTGTGGCAATAGCCAACAATTGTATGGGTCAAAATAATTTTCTTTTATGCCAAAAATCATTAGGATATTAAGTAGAGATTCCATGTTCCATGAAGCTATTTTGTAAATTTCCTACCGTAAATATATCAAACATTTATTATTATTAGTAATATGCGTTGCTAAGGACTTCATTTGGACAACTTTACTCAATATTTAGATTTTTTTTGCACCCTCAGATTCCAGATTTTCAAATAGTTGTATCTCGGCCAAATATTGTCCTATCCTAACAAATCCTTCAATCAATGGAAAGTTTTTTAAGAAAATTGACCCTTATGACTGGTTTTGTGGTCCAGGGTCACATATGTTTTATACATGACCACATATCATATGGATTTGTGGGAACTGTTCCAAAATGAAAACAAACCAGATTATTTTAACTTTCAGTTTTTAGGTACAGTATTAAGATGTTCTGCTGTAATGATGTAAAAAAGTGCTGTATGTACTGTAAAATTGCTACCCAGGACCTTGTCCATGGTCCTGAAGCCACACTGCCTCACCTGAGCGAACATGATACTGTCCATGGTCCTGAACTTACTCTTCAGTCATAGCCCTCAGCAGAGGTACATCTGATGGACATTTCTTTCAAAGAAGAAAATCATGAGCTGTCCAGCTGTATATATTTAGTTAGTAGATCTGTAATAGTTTGGATTTATATTTATTGTGACACACGGATGAGCACTAGTAAGGTTTAATATTACCTAATATACCCAAGTCACTGCCTTGTCCACTGCCAAGCACACTACACATTAAACAGTAAACATATGATGTAAAGTCAGGGGGCGTTGCTGATATGGCTTGTAATGCCTCATTAAGCTAATCTTGTAAAGCACAGCTGAACTGCTGCAGATGGCCGTCCATCTCTGCCCTTCACATCAATGTTCCTCACGTTTCAGTGGGGTCCATCAAAGAGCTAAATGGGGGTTGAGGATGCCATCACCATTGGGGCCCTCCTGTCCAGGAGATGCAACAGAGAAGCTCCTTTAAACGTGCCACCTAAACACCACTGCTCTGCATCACTACTAGCATGGTTGCCTAGCAACTAGACAGCAGATGCCTGCATCCCTCATCTACTGAGTAAAAATACATGGGGGGGAAAAAAATCACACCTCTTATCTTTTTGTGCAAATATGCACAATGATTTTTATAATTTCATTTTATCCTTAATCTTGATATAATATCGCAACCTGCATGTCAGCATGTGCAAAGGGTGGCACTGATTTCAAAATCCTATTTGCCCGTCATTATTTAGCCATTTGTAAGTTTGTGAGTTTGTGTTTTTGAGGGTGTGTTGAGCTGAAGAATGTGGAAAAGTGGGAAAAATGCATGAAAATGCGCCGGGATACTCTCGCAGCATTTTAATAGGTTGCAGCGCGCGAGCTGACAAGTACAGACATCATTCCTCCGCGAGACAAGCGCGTGGACAGACTGCCTTTCCTCTTTAGTTCGCTTTCGCTTTTATTTTTTCAACAAACACCGGCATTTTATCCCGCACATTCAAGAAGGAGCATGTCTTTTACTCTTCTTTTGAAATCCAAGCGTGTGCGGAGGAGATTTCTGTTCCAGTCTTGATTATTTTTTTGCGGTTCCTGGAGGTGTTATTGCAATTGAAGTGTGTCATCATTTGCTCTGAACAAGAGCAGGAACATGCTCGGGGATTCAATCGAGAGATAAGGGGGCTTTTCCAGTAGGCTAGACAAAGCTTGGACATTTGCAAGCGTTTTATTGTGATACATAGGTTTTTTTTCCTGCTTCTGCTTCATTTAAGGTTGTACTATGGACTACAAGCTCTGACGTCTGCATCAGATATTCTCTGCTGCATTTCTTTAAATGTGCATCTTTTCTCCCCAGTGACTTTGAGAGGAATATCTCGACCATCAGCAGTAGGGGATGCAGATTTCATTTTTTTTTCTTCTTCGCCTCCAACCTTTATAGCTGAGGGGGGGAATAAATACAAATATCACTTACTGTGGAGCACCCCCCTCTTTGAAGGAGCATCTCTGGAGCCATGGCTTGCCCACAGCTTTGGACCTGGAAATTGCGACGACAGGTGTAGAAGAAGATTGATTCTCTTCCATTTTTTTTATTTTATTTATTTTCATCATCATATCTTTATTTTTTCTCCATGGTTTGGTTGAAGAAGACTTTCCAGCACTTTCCCAGAAGTCCAGTCGAAGCCGAGAGAGATGTCTGATCTTCTGGTTTTGATCGAGGGGGTCTCTGACCTGCACGGATTTCCATAGCTGAAGAAAAACAGCTTGGACCCATTAAAGATTTATTTTATTTTATTTATTTTTTATTTTTTTATTTTTTTATTTCGCGGGGCCATCACAAATGTGTGCATTGGTGCTTTGATCTCACTCATTCATTTGGCCTTTTTTTCCCTCCCATCTCCTTCTGTTGGATTCTTTTGGATTGTTATTTTTTGGGGGGTTGTTTGTTTGCTTTTGTTTTGTTTTCCTTTTTGTTTGTTTGCTTTTTTGACATCAGTTTGGAGCACAGGCGGTTGGATTACTGAAACTGAATAAACGGATTTGTGGAAATGTTGGGTCCTCAAGAAGACAAAATATGTGGAATTGTTTCTGCTCTGGCGGCTTTGTCCTTTGTCTGCTTTGCACAAAGGTAAGAAAATGATAAATATCGGAAATTATGATTATTGGATTGGATGAATGAACCCACTTATTGGTCAAATCCCAACAGACACTCAGATATAGCGTACATAATATTTCATTTCCTATGCCATTTTTTTTTTTTACCTGAATAAACAGTCGAATTGTGTGTATTCAGTGTCTATCAGTTCTGTAGCACATATAGGCCTATTATTGAAAACGAACAATTTTTCTTTAGGAATCTGTCTTGTCTTTTGTTTGTGTCGATTACAAATTCCCCTTTGAAAAAAACAAAACAAAACAAAAAAAATGTTAGTTAAATAGTAAATTAATGAATAACTAATTTAACATATTTAAAACATTCTATATAAATAACCATATTCTACATCCACTTGGCCCTGCAATTTAACAGTGACTGACATCTCAGTATTCTGGCATCAATTAAAAGCAGGTCATGACAGAGCTGTGTTTAGAATCGCATTTAAGCAAAATGTTGTAGCAACCCTCACGGTTTTCCCCCTTGTCTTACAACACCTGCAAACAACGTATTTTTGATGCAATGGTCCACTGAGTGAAATACACATTTACAAATGATCAGTGCTTTTCTTCTGATCCACCCCCACCCATACCACCATGTCGCTGGCGTTAGAAGAGATCCATCATCTCTCAGCCAATAAGAATAAAAACGACGACGCCTATCAGTCAATAATGGTTAATGACATGTGTTCACTGGTGATCATTGAGATGCGACGTGGCTTTGAAGCCTCTAAGGCCGAACATCCTACATCCATACATCTTTTCTCCATCTCATACTGTGTATGTGGAACACCTGTAGGACAAATTTTATGTTAAATATTACTGTCTTTACTCATCGCACACGTGATTATTATGATTTTCACTAAAGCTCATTGAAATTAACAGTGGTGGCCTAAAACCCCTTACATTTTGCCTATTTTTATTTTAAGTGTAGTGTGCATGGACTACGTATGACATTTTCAAATGCATTAGTTTGAAGCCACATAGGCTTTCATGTGCAAATTATCCGTTATTTTTTTCTTCTATTTTAAAGGCAACACTACATACTTTTGGTAAGCTGTGTAATATGCTATACTGCATCGAAAACTATTTTACTTATGAATTATTTTGCATACAGCCTCCTATTAGTTGAGAGTCTAGAATATTTGCTCAAAATGTCTGTCATATCACACAACTATCTTCAATTAAGTCCAAATTGTAAAAAGGTAAACCTAAAATCTACCCATCTGTTGACGGACCCTCAGGGGTCCCAGGGTCTCAATTGAAAACCCTGGATGTAAACTGCATGTTTGAACCAGATAAACCATACCACAGTCATACCAGTCATCAAAGTTACATGTTATGATGTTTGAATGATTTTGTTCGTTTCAGCAACAGGACACAGTCATACACAGACATTTTTAGATATTACAGTTTAAGATCCAGTGGCGCTTTCAGTAACACTTTATGCTCTGGAAAACAATGAATTATTCAATCCTATAGATTTATGTTAATGATTATGTGGTGGTTATATTGATCTAAAGATAAGCCTCTTCGGATTGGCAGTTAGGCCAAACATTCAAGAAAAAAAAACTACAAAACATCTGTCTGAATGAATACAAAATGCATTGCTATAAAATAAACAAATTTGCGATAAGCTGTATATTTGTTTTAGCTGAATTTTGACAAAAAACGCTCTCAATTCTCTCTCCTGCAGCACCTCCACCGGAAATACCGGAATATCTGTGGCCAAGACGACAGTGGACAAATTGCTAAAGGGGTATGACATCCGTCTCCGGCCAGACTTCGGAGGTACACATGATCCTTTCTTAGAAACGTATTCTTATACCCTCGCCAGCCAGTCACTATAGAGAAGTCACTCTGGAGTCTAGTGATAAACATTACCATTGGCAAATGCAGTACTGTATGTATCTAGTCATGCTATATTTTCCGCATTGCACATCTGATCATAAATCTCCTGTGTAGGAAGGTTTTCAAAACTTTGTACTGGTTTGTTACTCGTGATCTCATGTAAAGACTGAATATAAAGTGAGTGTATGAATGCAGACATTGTCAAGAAATTGCTGAAACATATCATGGATTAATAGCATCAATTTCAAGGTTAGGCAGAGAAAACAAGGAGCTATTTGGGATGGAAAGGCACTTTGTACTTTTTTTTTTTTTCCGGACCCCTCCTTTCCTATAAAAAGTTGTGTGGGTACAGTTTTCACAAAGGCTGAGCACACAGTTTTAGGTTGCCGCTCATGGTCCATATTTCTGCACACGTTCACATTGTTGAAGGACAACGAGATGCTTTTCGGACCACAAAGTCACGGAAAATTTTGTTTCACCACAACTAGAAGTTGGCTTGTCCGACTATTCATCACAAGCATTCTATTTGTCCCCTGATATTGCAAAGAGACTATAAATTTGCTACAGAATGTACAATTCAGTTATACAGCTCCCCTTCAGCAAATTGCTTTGTATTTCAGCAAAGAAGGAAGTCTATTATCTATCTATCTATCTATCGTATATGTGCTATTTATGTTTATTGTCAATATTCGATAGATTCCCTCAACATGTATTCATGTTTTTTGGATTTGCTGGTAGAGATGACAAGTCCGATATAGAATTCCATGCTGCATTGTCTGATTTGCTGTATTTCAGGACACATTGACCAATTGAGATCTTTAACATGTTCTCTATTCTCTTCAACACCATTTTTTACACCACACAAAGAATGTTTTAATCATTTCATCAGCAGTGATGGCCCCTCCACAGAGCACTGATACAGTGCTGCACGTTTGTATTGGGAGCAGCGTCTGCTCTGATGCAGGCCAGGGAACTGTAGTCTATCACATCCTGATAATTCTATCATCAGTCAGAGCCCAAGTCTCCTGACACAACTGCTGACCAGCTTCAGCTTTGGAGCGTCGTGCATTTTAATTGGACCCAGACCGCAGCTATGCTAGCCAGAGAGAGAGAGAGAGAGAGAGAGAGAGAGGGTGAAGAGGGCAGAGAGATGGAGAGAAAGAAAGAGGCCAGTTAGGTTGTCGGGAAACAAGGCTGCCCTAAAAGAGCTTCATCTCTCTGTCCGGCTAGAGGGATAGCCGCAGGGTTTGGTCGTGGTGTATTTGTGTGTGTGCGCACCCCTGAAGTCACACCCCAACACAACACACATGAAGGCAAAGCCTGCTTACACATGCGAGCATACATGGATTCACACACAAACAGTTGCACAACTGTTGCACTGTTGTACAAAAAAAAGCCATTTAAAAAATATCACCAAGCGAGTTTAATGAACCTCTGAATGTGCTGAAATTACATTGCACATTGCGTTTTTTAAAGGCATTGTCATTCTTTTCAGTGCAAATTGCACTTCCAATTTGCTGACAAAATTAACATTGCAAATGCCAAATTTCAATCCCATTTAGCAGGCTTTATATATAGATTTAGTGCTTAAAATATTATAAAAGTACTGATTATTAAATAGAAAACAAAGTGACTATGACTATTATTAAACTGACTATTATTAAAGTGCATATATTTTGCTCATTTAAGTTCCTAATTTGATTTTATTAAACATTGCAGTTTTTCTCAGTCGCTTTGGTGCATTTCTCAGATCACAATTGAAATTCTCAAACACATCATAGTCACTTGTGCACATCATAAAAACAATTTCTCATTGTTTTGAACAAATTGCCAGTGCTTTGATACATTCATGCACATTCATGTACTATTGTCTGCTGTTTCCTAGTCAAGTCAAGTCAACTTTATTTATATAGCGCTTTTTACAATGCAGATTGTTTCAAAGCAGCTTCACAGTGTTAAACAGGAAAATAATGCAACAGAATTTGATTCGGCAGTACAGCCGCTCTGGAGAAAACTGGTCAGTCATCTAGCTCATTTCAAATGTCATATAGCGACAATGTGGGCAGATCAGTAATTTAGTTGATATAGTTAATTTAGTTTAGTAATTACATTTATTTGGATATTTATTTGAAAATTTTGTCCTACAATGTTGATTTCTTATGTCATGTTGATCATAACTTTTTCCCCGGCGCCAGCATTTTGGATCATTTTCACAAAATGTTAATGGCCCCCAGAATATATCAAAAGAAAGAACGAAGCCTCTGCTTAAAAAAAAAAAAATCTAGCTTAATTCATTCCTTTTTATCTACACTTAAATGTGGGTAAGTTTCATAAAAAAAGCAACATTTTGAGCAAAAAACTGAGAAAATAAAATGTTTATGTGACTACGTCTGGATCTGATTCAGAACGATGATCTTAAACATAGATGGAGTAGATCGAGTCCATCAACACCCGCTAAGGTTGCACAGTCCAACGCTATCTCACAACCAATTCGTACGTATTTGTACGAGGTGGCTAATTTGTACGAATTTGTACGACCTCACTTGTATGAATTTGTACGATTTGTCTAAATTGCAGTGACAGGTAGGTTTAGGGGTGGGGTTTGAGGTTAGGTCATTCATACGAAATCATACAAATTGGGCAACTCGTCAAATACTTACGATTTAGCCACCTCGTAAATTACATACGAATTGCTGTGAGATCGGGTTGCACAGTCCTTTACCTCGTCCTGGGTCGACATTTAATTTAATTCGTTTTGATTTTTATGCTGTTTAATGTTGATGATTGCGTTATTTTACATATGCATTTGCTTACATATGATATCACTTCTGGGCTTGTGTTTTGATCTTGAGATTCTGTACTCTCTCAGAATCCCCCCCCCCACCGTATAACAGTGGAAACACAGAACGCCGGAAATTTTTGTCAATGGCGGGAAAAGAGATAATATATTATACTGGTTATCTGAAAGCATCTAAGCATTAGGTCATTGTGCAAGTCATGAAATGCAAAAGGGTTGTCATAATCTGTCAAGAATATTTTCTATACATTTCTATTCAAATTTTCTGGGTTCAAATATTTAAAGTGTCCTGAATTCATGAATTGCACAGATGAATCTTATATTTAACTAATGAAGGGGAATGTAAAGCATTAGATCAACCAGTTTTCTAAAATAGCTCAGAGGTGCATCTCATGACCTTTCAGTAGACAGAGAACAACAGTGTTACAAATTCTGATAATAGAAAAACAAGGAAATTAACAGGATCAACAGCCAGGAAGAAGAAGAGTAGTATAAGGATGCTTGGAGGAAGGGTAGAGAGGCAAAACAGTGGAAGAGTGGAAGAGGCCAATGACATACGGTACTGTAGGCACATTTCCGATAAAATAAAGGCCACTATTGTGAATCATACTTTCAATCATGGCCTTACAATGGCACAGGCTGGTCAAGGGGGGCTGCCAAATGTTGGGATAACAACCGTGTCCTTAATCATTCAAACATTTCGTAGACAGAACAGAACAGAACAGATCTAACAATACTGTAATGCTTCATGTTACAGTAGTCCACTCGCATTTTACAGTTTACATGTAAATATACTTTATACAGATATATACATGCATATATTATAAAGATACATACACAGCTTTTTCTTTTCCGTGTCACAATGACATTGTACTGTAATTTGTTGTCAGACCAACAGTAAAAGTGAAACCAGTCTCTTGCTATTAATATCCCGCATACAGTAATGCGTGAATTTGTACTGTTGAAATGAATCTTTGCCATACAGAAAAAGTGCAGCCTTGTGCATTTTCAGTCAGTCGTCAAAACCGTCGCCATAGTTTACATCAAGAAATACTGTCAGAGTATACACTGTTATATTGACAACATGGATAAGCATTTTGACTATCTTGTTTGTGAACAATGACACAAGGACTTATTCTGATGGCACTGATATGTTCATTGACATAAATACTCTTGAGCTATGAACTATGGATTTTGAGCAAGTTACAGGCTTTTGCAGGTAGGGGCAATTCTAGGATTTTCATTTTAGGGGGGCTCAGCCCCCAGTGAGGGTATGAAAAAAATGGTAACACTTTAGTTTAGGGTCCAATTCTCACTATTAACTAGTAGCTTATTAGCATGCATATTACTAGGATATCGGCTGTTTATTATTACTTAAAAAGCAAGTATTAATGCCTTATTGCATGACCATATTGTACATCCCTTAATTGTACACAGGAATGTAGGCAGGGTTTTATAATCACTGAGATCCCAAATGTGAGGTAGTTAGGGGGGTTCAGGGTATTTTCAATTCAAAATGGTGAAATTAGACAAAAATATTTTTGTCATTTTGTTTCTTAAAGAAGCAGCTGTCAAATATGAAATGTTTAGTTTAGCTACTTACATATCTCTCACTTGACGCCGAGTCACGCTGCTAAAATTCGCACTCAGCCTCAGCAGCTTCTGTGTGAACATAAAGCCCGCCTACTCTGATTTGATTGGTTTTCTCAAATATTTTGACATTGACGAGTGGTGACAGGCCAATGAGGCTCAGATGAACGCACACACCTCTGCTTCTGACGTGCGCTCAGCTCGGCGCCGCTGCGGATTAAAGAACACGCAGACTAAAAGACGGGACGAACCCGAAGCCTCCTGCCAGTTTCATATGTTTTAAAGGTTAATCTCATATTTTTTAGTGATGCTGTTTGGAGAAATGCACTGGTTTACAAATGTTAAGGATGATTCGAGAAATGAACCAAAGCATCTGAGAAAAACTGTGTTTTCTCTGTATATTCTCAGACTATACATTGTATAGTCTGTATATGTGTAGTCTGAGAAAATAATGTTTTTTTTTTTTTTTTTTACTTTAAATCATGTAAATGTATTCTAACAGACAGAGAAAACACTCATTTGGAGAGGTTAACTCCCTTTGGTGTGGACTTTTATTTTACTCAGTAAAATAAAGTTAAAATCAAAATGCATAATAGGTGTCCTTTAAAAAAGTAAAGCCAAAACATTCCAGTACATTTTAAACACAATTTTTAATACTCCATGGGTGTGTTGTCTGAGGATGAGACTGACATGTATTTGTTAGATCAAGACTTCCTATTGTAGCCATTCTCACCCTGTTAGTGTTCATTGTTTCAGTAGCACTAGATGATGAGTCATTTTATTCAGCCTTGCTTTACACTCGACTTTGTTGTTCTTCATGTTAGCATTATAGTTATTGGCTTTGGCTTTGGCTCCAGCTTTCAACAAGTACAGCCCTATGGATGTGGTGTGCGGTCTGAGAAAGCAACTTGTCTGAGCAGAACTCAAATGTCTGAGCAGAACTCAAATCGGACTCAGTTTGAGTAGGATAAAAAAAAAAAAAAAAAAAACTGCTGCTTTGCTGTCTACTGCCTTGTTTCTTAGGCAATATCCTGAGTCCTGACTAAAATGATACCAATTGATTTGAAACTCTTCATTGGCAGCAATGCAGCAAAGCATAAAAGACGTGACTCACAATTGAAGTCAGTTCAACATTAGAATATTGCTAAAGCAACTTGTTTCACAGTATTTTCTTAGCAAGTGCGAATAGTAGTTACCTGCTATTTATACATATTGCAAATAGTGGTAGATACTATTTGCACTTAATTTGTTGTAGTACATTATAAAACAGTATGTTATAACATTCATTGTATATTATTATATTTATTTTAATATTCTAATATTTATTTTAATATAAAGGCACGATATGTACGATTTTTTGATTAAAATATCCAAAAAACACTAGATGTTACAATCCACGCCTGTCCTGAACTCCATTTCCCATGATCCTCCCTGTCTCACACCTGAAATCACTCACTCCTCATCTCTCCCACTCTCCCTGGATTCCCTGCACCTGGTCATCGTCATTAGCACTCCCTTTATATTGTTCTCACTTCCCTGCACTCCTTGTCCGTTCTTATGTGTTATGCCTATGTGTGTCGTGTTCTGTATCCCTTGGTAAATAAAGACCCATCTTTGTGGAAGCCCTGGATCTTCTCTTCCCTGCTGCACTACACACCGTAACAGAAGAACGGACCAAACAGAAGGACTTTGCTAGATGGGCCTCTTCCTCTTCCCCAGCTCTCCCAGGCTCCCCAGGAGAGAGACTTCAGCGGTGGACCGGCTGTGGAGGCTTCGGCAGGACGGTCGCCCGCTGGAGAGGTACGTGGAGGAATTTGCTGAGCTCTGTTATTTGGTGAACTGGCCAGATGCTTCTCTTTCTGCCTGTTTTCTGATGGGCCTGGACGAGGATACGATTCGCTTCATTGAACCTGCCTGCTCCTTCTCCCTCGTAGAAACCATTAATGTGATCCTATTTTTAAATTGTTCTGATTTTGAAATTGAGGAGGTTCAGAGCGAGGTGTGTCGTCCTCGTCCGGTCCCCTCAGAGAAGCAGGCAGCCTGGTCAGTTCCACCATCGCCAGCTTCCTCCACCAATCCTTCCAGTGGGTCTCCCAGTTCTGTCCTGCTCGTCCCACAGCCCCAACCAGCAAAGACTACGTCCACCACTGTATCCGAGCCCTCGTCTCCTGCCAAGATGGCCGCCGCCACGCCAGAGCCAGTAGAAGACGGGTGGCTAATGGACTTCTGGAGTGAACCAGTCACTCCAGCTCTCCGCGAACCCGCTCCTATGCTCCGCGAAGCCGCCTTAGTTCCCCACGACCCAGCTCTCCACGAGTTCACCCCAGGCTTCCAAGTTCCCGCTCCGAGTCTCCTGGATTCCGCTCCAGGCTTCCAAGTTCCCGCTCCGAGTCTCCTGGATTCCGCTCCAGGCTTCCCTGTTCCCGCTCCGAGTCTCCTGGATTCCGCTCCAGCTCTCCTCGAGCCCGCTCCAGCTCTCCTCGAGCCCGCTCCAGCTCTCCTCGAGCCCGCTCCAGCTCTCCTCGAGCCCGCTCCAGCTCTCCTCGAGCCCGCTCCAGCTCTCCTCGAGCCCGCTCCAGCTCTCCTCGAGCCCGCTCCAGCTCTCCTCGAGCCCGCTCCAGCTCTCCTCGAGCCCGCTCCAGCCCTCCTCGAGCCCGCTCCAGCCCAGGAGCTCATCCCATTCCGCGTGCCCTCCATACTACCCCTGAATTCCCCCAAGAAAGTTTTGGGGGGGGGCTATATACCCGGGGGTGGGGAACATGTGGGTGGAGCACATGTGGGTGGGGCTCCTGATCCGCCATGGACTCCCAAGGCTCCTGATCCACCATGGCATCCCACGGCTCCTGATCCGCCGTGGACTCCCGAGGCTCCTGACCCGCCGTGGCATCCCACGGCTCCTGACCCGCCGTGGACTCCCGAGGCTCCTGACCCGCCGTGGCCGCCCGAGGCTCCTGACCCGCCGTGGCCGCCCGAGGCTCCTGACCCGCCGTGGCCGCCCGAGGCTCCTGACCCGCCGTGGCCGCCCGAGGCTCCTGACCCGCCGTGGCCGCCCGAGGCTCCTGACCCGCCGTGGCCGCCCGAGGCTCCTGACCCGCCGTGGCCGCCCGAGACTCCTGACCCGCCATGGCCGCCCGATGTCCTAGTCCCGCCCTGGAGACCTCTGTACCTGTCCGCACCTCCCCCGCACCTGCGTGTAGGTCTCCAGGGCGCCCACCCCCCCTCCCCGGTGTTTCATCTAAGGCGCGAGGACGCGCCTACCGGGAGGGGGAAGTAATGTTACAATCCACGCCTGTCCTGAACTCCATTTCCCATGATCCTCCCTGTCTCACACCTGAAATCACTCACTCCTCATCTCTCCCACTCTCCCTGGATTCCCTGCACCTGGTCATCGTCATTAGCACTCCCTTTATATTGTTCTCACTTCCCTGCACTCCTTGTCCGTTCTTATGTGTTATGCCTATGTGTGTCGTGTTCTGTATCCCTTGGTAAATAAAGACCCATCTTTGTGGAAGCCCTGGATCTTCTCTTCCCTGCTGCACTACACACCGTAACACTAGAACAATGTTATATATTTTGTTGACTTGTGTACTTACATTATCCCAAATGTTTAAATCCACACAAATCTAATCATTGTTATATAGCTCAATACAGTCTTATTCTAATCTCGTTTTCATGATTTACCGCGAGTACCATGTTTTACCATGCCTAATACTGATCTAGCTTACTGCAGTGTGCAACAACTGTCTCATAGTAGCTACCGAGCGAACGCACAGAGAAGCATTATAACATAACTCTGTAAATAGCCTCTGCCAGCAAGATGGGCTGTTTATTTAAAGGTGCACTATGTAACTTTTCCGTCCGCTAGAGGTCGCCTATTCAAAACAAAGGCGTAGTTTAATGACGCCAGGTTTGAGCGCAGAATCTTGGGACGTGGTCTTCACCTCACAGCCGGTGGAAAAGAATCGGGATAGGACAGAAATCATGTTCATGGATGCGATTATTAACGTTACTGTAGTATGAAGCAGAGCAGGACCGAGTGTTGTGGGAGCTGAGCAAGGCCGCTGAAGCGATTGCGCAACACACGCCTCGCGAACGGCGGGACTTTTATTATGCCACAGTCGCCGGCGCCATTTCCGCTTTTCCGGTCATGAGTATGAGGTAACGAAGCTCTGTTTATCATATTAGATACATTTGAGTGTGTTGAAAATCATGTTATAACATTACTCTGTTCGCTCGCTCTGTGGCTGCTATGACACTTGTTGCACACTGCAGTAAGAGTAAAGCGTTTCTGCTAAATAAAACCGGAAACCGAGGGTAACACAGATATGACGCCATTGACAGGCGACTCCCTCACACGTCCCGGTTCCTTGGTTAAAATAGCAATTTTCTCACAATTTACAAATAGTTGGAAACATTTGGGATATTGTAAGTAAAACATTTTCAGAAATAACCCTGTCCACGCGTTTTCAGTGCAAATTTTTCACTGCGCTTTTAGTAAATCCTGACAGTCGTTTTTTTAACGGCAAAAGAGGGTTTGCACTGGCACAAGCAGTTAGTAAATCTAGGCTAGAAACATACAATAATTTAAATTCAGAACAATATTTAAAGTATTTACAAGTATTTATTTATTATGTAAGCAGTCGTATAAAAAGTGAGATAATGTACAACCAGTTGGTCGCAAATTAAACTCCTTTTAACGAACCTGCTGCAAATCCTGATCACCTTGTCTTGGTTTTAATTTGCGATTGGGACCAGCTGGCTGTACATGATCTCTTATGTATAACCTGCTAAAGAGTGTAAATATCCCAGTGGAAATGGAAAATGATAATTTTGCTCCATTCAAATCAAACCGAATTCCCCATTGTCTAGAAGAGGAAGACACAGGATTAATTACAGTCTGTACTGGCCTTATTTACAACCTTAATAATCAGGGCAGCCTCTGAAGGTCTCTGAAGACCTTGAATTTACGAGATTGCTGTTTCTCATTTCAAGTCATCCTCTCTAACAAAAGATGCCTTCATGTTCCCAGGTCTGGTTGAGTCCGGATATGTTACCAGACCTGTTTATGTGCAGCCCATAAAAAACATGCTGAAAGTTTAATCAACAGAATGGAACATGAATACAGTTGCCTAGATACGCAACATGTCACACCGAGGCCATAAATCAACTACATGTTTTTTTTCTCTCTCGCAACAGAAAGTCTTCTTTTTTAATAAGGATAATTATTATTATTAATATTCACAGTATGGAAATAAAATTACTCAAAAGCTATATAGTGACCCTGTTAAGAATGTTAAGAATATTAACATAAAAAAAATAGCTATTTTGAAACTGTAGCTTGCCAAGATACAAGCTACTCATTGTTTACATAATTTAATAGCTACATTGAGGGAAATACATCTAGTTTTTAAATGAATGAACAATCTCAAATAGGTTCACAGCATTCAACTTGAACAGATAAATTACACCATAAAACATCAAACAGCAGCTTTAACTAAACATTTCACTATAAAAGAAGACCTAAAATGCACCGAATGAACTATAGTAAGAACTATCCAAACAAACCACTAAATTCACTAAAATGTGATTCACTACATATGAGAGAGTGGGTAAGCCCACTTTGCTGTGTAGCTGTTTGTTCCATACAATGTGAAATACAACCATATATTGTTTTTGTTGACCTGCAATACTAAAAATAAGTAATAAGTAAGTGATTAGTAAGGTCACTACCTTCACTAGTACAAGAAACAGCCTCTGATGATCCAGATCATACACACACATATTTATTTGCGAAAATGAAACATTACATTCACATACCAGGGTCACACTTCTCTCTCATCCTTACATATGTGTGAGAACCCCTCTAGACATACATCTACCCACACACAGTGCATTCTGACAGAACAAGCTCCTTTCTATCTGTCTGTTTCAGAGGACAGCTTAACTGAAATTACAATCTACCTGTATGGAAACATTTTCATTTGACATTATTACAAATTGCAGTTTTAAGAAGTATACTTAAAGGAATAGTTCACCCTAAAATGAAAATTGTTGATGACCAAACAGTTGACTTCCATAGGATTTTTTTTCCTACTATGGAAATCAATGGGGACCATCAACTGTCTGGTTACCGACATTCTTTAAAATATCTTCTTTTGTGTTCAGCAGAAGAAAGAAACTCATACAGGTTTGGAACAAGTTGAGGGAGAGTAAATGATGACAGAATTTTCATTTTAGGGTGAACTATGCCTTTAAGTGTGTTAAGAAACATAGTTGTGAATGTGCATTCTCGTTAAGTATACTATAAATGGCCATTTATTTAATTAATATTGTATTATCTGTAAGTGTAGTTTTTATTTAAATACTTTTAAAGGTGTGCTGTGTAAATTGTAGTGGCATCTAGCAGTGAGGTTGTGTTCACCCCTCCCTTTCGAAGCACATAGAAAAGCTACGGGGGCCGACACAGGACAAAGATGGCGTCGCCTGAGACAGCAGAGAGTAGCGAGCGCTCTGTAGAGCAGTTTGTCTGTTTAGAGCTACCGTAGAAACATGGCGGCGCAAAATGGCGACTTCATTGTAAGGCGACCCGTTTATGTCTATGTAGATAGAAATGGCTTATTCTAAAGTAATTAAATCATAACAGCTCATTATGTAAGTTCTTTATACACCATTGAAAACATAGTTATGTATATTATATTGCATTTCTGTCAGTAGATCCTCATAAATACTACACACTGCACCTTTAAGATTTGAAATACACTACAAGTGCACATTCAATAAAATTAAGCACTTTTTTTCCAACAAAGTAATATTGTCGTCATTTGCACACATTTTTTTTTCTAATCATATGAATTTCTTTCTGGGAACACTAAAAGTGAATCTTAAAAAATTGTATACTGATTGCTTTGAGACTTAAAAGCTTTAAGGATCCTAAAGCACCATAATACATGTATTGTAAAAGCAGTCAACATGTTTGGGCTACACTAATGTCTTTGTTTGATGAAGAGACCAAAACTGAAGTTATGTCATGAAAATCTTGCCTTCTACCACAGCTCTCAAATTTCATTTACATTGACGTATATTCAAACACGGTTTGTCTCGTGACTGATCGCAATGTGCCAGTGTTAATATGTGTATATATAATAATATAAAACCCAAATCAGGTTACTGTTTTCAACACCATGCTAGATTACCTCTCTCTGTCTCCCTGGTACTAAAGCCTCATATGAAAAAGTGGGGTGTCCTGCTCCCTGAAGAATAAGGCCCGTAGCCTAAGAGAGAGACCACTGAAATGAAACTACAAACTAAAGGCCACTAATTACATTATCTTTAAGAAGCTCACCATTTTGCCCAAGATGTAAGTGGCCCCCATGGACTGCAGGAAATCTAATAAAAAGCAGTGGCCTGTAAATTGTAGCAGTAAGTGTTTTTTCTGTGCTGGGTTATCGGCATCTCCTTCAACTTTATTACCGTGGGCAATGTTTTAAAAGCTTTGTTAGATCAACACTTTGTAAATTACATTGGAATTTAAAGGTGCAGTATGTAGGATTGACAGCTAGTGGTTGAAATAGGTACTGCAGTCCAAATTCAAAATACTGGAGATCGTTGTTTCCCCGCCCCCTCCTCCTCAGACTCGATGCTCACGCGGGTTGCCAGCTTGAGGACACAAACTGGAGCGAGTGCAATTGAAAATGAAAGCCACACTGTAAGATGATGAGTGGATTTATCTGCGTTTTAATATGCTCTCGTTCATAGAGATATTTAGATGGATACAGAGGCTTTTTAGGTTGGGTAGAATCTGCGATCTCTGACCCAGTTGGTTTACTGGCTTCCATGGCGGCAATACGCTGTGTTTTCCGGCAACTGGGAACCTGTGGTGTCGAAATACTATTGGGTAAAGTGGCAACGTGTGGTTTCGCACAGACCAAAACAAAAACAGATATTCCAAAAACGGTATGCACATTTCAGAGTAGAATAACTGGCTGTAGCATTGTTTTTTGAGAAACAAATAGACATCTGCAAACATATTATGGTATTTTTATGCTTTAGTATTGTGAAAAACTTACATACAGCACCTTTAAAGAAATGCCATGAAAATATAGCAGATGTGCTATAACTACGTAATAAACATGTAATAGAAAACATTTCTAAAGCATAGCTGCTCGGTAATGTAATGCAGAGCAAACTGCCATTTTATGCGTTTTATTTCTCCTTAATTAAAAATGAATCATAAGAATTTCAAACAAAAATGATAAAAACATTAATTTAGATTAGATTAATGGGGCATCTTCTGTTAATGTGCTCTTTAATGTGTCAAGCTCTAGAAGCAAACATATAGGGTTCCTAACTCAAGTGCGATATGGCACCACATCTCATGAGTACATTTACATCGCAGGGCCGATATATAATCCAAATGGTTGCCAAGTCTTAGACAAATAGCAGTGCAGAGTAGCCAGAGGGCAGACCATCTCGTTAGCAGTGTGATTTACTGTCCCTGGCCTTAGACAACAGTGTATGTGTGTGTGTTTGATGATATGTATTCACTCTGATGGAACGTACATGCTGACACTTCTCCTTGAAGCTTAATGCATTGCTGTGCATTACATGCGACTGTCACAGACAAGGTGCTTTAGATAAATCTTAACATGGGAGGATGTATATGTCTGTATGCTGTCTTAACGCTGGCCAATACGTTACTGTGATGTACCATTTTCTGAGGCTCTCAGGGACTTGTCTCAGAAAACCATTTAAAGCTGGGCTGTGATATTTGTGGTTACTAAGCAATGCAATAATTTCTCTACTTTTTCCATGTACTATCACTTACAGCTGTACAAGCTTAACAAAATGGAGGATGTAGTGCTAGTCAAACAGAGGTTATTCTGAGGGTGGGGCATCAGGAATATGTTACAGCATATTCACAGGGCTCCAAAAAATGGCAGGAAAATGTGCCTGCTGTGTTTGATTTGGGCATGGAAGGCAGGTTCAATGAGTCACTGGCTAGTATCAGAGCTCCCCCAACCTTAAGAAGGGGAACCGCTCTGAATTGATTTTGCACAAGATGTGCAAAAGAGAAAACGTGGCCACCAACTCTCTCCCACCCTTCCAGTTTGAGCCCCTCACCCTGGAGACAGCACTTTACAGTAAATCTGGCTGTCATCGCCTCTGAAATGGGTTTTATGGTCTCAGATCCCGCCGTTAAGAAAGCTTGAAATGGTGGCGACACATCCGTAAAGCTGCGAACATGTACCCTTTTCCCTTAAGAGTGAGTCTACTCTAGGCCTTTGGTTGTGCCTTGTATCTTGATATTAAACCAGGCTTGAGTTACCACACAAGGCGAACTACATTTTTAGTGGTGTTTGCTAAGACAAGTAACACTAGTGTTATTGCTCATTCTTAAAGTTAGGAATCTGAATAAACCTTAAACCTTAAAGATGCACTGATTATTGTTTTGGTTTATGGTATTTGGTTTAGGTTTTCAATTTACTAAATGCTATATTTGCCATTAGACATAATTAATATATCCCACAATTTAAAATACAATATAGTATTCAGCAGGCCATGTGATCCTAAAGGGACAGAGTACCCAAAAGTGACAATTCTGTCATAATTTACTCACCCTCATGTCATTTCTTCAATATAGGTTCATTGGAAATATGTGTCTCTACACATATTTTTGTAAAACTTCAAAAACTTACCAACAATTCACTGAAGTTTCAAGCTGAAATGAACACTAGTGTCAGGAAAACACCAACATTTTTCATTCCTTTCCATCCAAATGATGATTACGGCAGCAGACTATCAATTAATAAAGACTAATAACTTTAATAAAGATTTAATAAATATTTCCATTGAACATTGCACTGATATGAACTCAAAACACTTTTACATAGTGCATGATTTGAAAGTATGGTCCCCCTTTATATTAGGTGGCCTTAACTACTATGTACTTACATCAAAAAATAAGTATAGTGTATTTATTGTGTTCATATTGTATTGCAAAACTATTTTGCTGATACTGAGGCGGGATACAGGTAAAGTTAGGGAGAGGTGTGGTGGTATGGGTAAAATTAAGGGTAGGGTTAGGTGTAAGGGAAGGGTCAGCAGTGTAATTATAAATTTAACTACAGAAATTAATTACAGATGTAATTACATGCAGGTATTTTTTTTAAAAATGTAAGTACAATGTAAAAACATGTACGTACACAATTAGTGCATTGTATCAAATTATTAATTTAAATGTTAGTACATACAGTGGTGGTCAGAATTATTGGCACCCCTGGTAAATATGATCAAATATGGCTGTAAAAAATAAATCTGCATTGTTTATCCTTTTGATCTTTTATTCAAAAAATTCACAAAAATGTAACCTTTAATTGAAGTAAAAGAAAGTGGGGGGTAAATCACATTATGAAATAAATGCTTTTCTCCAAAACACGTTGGCCACAATTATTGGCACCCTTTTATTAAATACTTTTTGCAACCTCCTTTTGCCAAGATAACAGCTCTGAGTCTTCTTCTATAATGCCTGATGAGTTTGGACAACACCTGACAAGAGATCAGAGACCATTCCTCCATACAGAATCTCTCCAGATCCTTCAGATTCCCAGATCCATGTTGGTTCTTCTTCTCTTCAGTTCACCCCACTCATTTTCTATAGGGTTCAGGTCAGGGAACTGGGATGGTCATGGAAGAAGCTTAATTTTGTGTTCAGTGACACATTTGTGTGTTGATTTTGATGTTTGTTTTGGATCGTTGTCCTGATGGAAGATCCAACCACGGCCCATTATAAGATTTCTAGCAGAGGCCGTCAGGTTTAGATTTTTTATCTGTTGGTATTTGCTAGAATCCATGATACCATGTATCTGAACAAGATGTCCAGGACCTCCAGCAAAAAAATAGGCCCACAACATTAAAGATCCAGCGGTATTTTTAACCGTGGGCATGGGGTACTTTTTATCCCTGTTGCACCAAACCTATCTGGTGGATTTGCTGGCAAAAAGCTCTTTTTATAGTTTCATCTGACCATAGAACCAGGTCCCTTTTAAATTTCCAGTCGTGTCTGACAACTGAATATGCTGGAGTTTGTTTCTGGATGAGCAAGAAGGATATTTTCTTGAATCCCTCCCAAACAACATGTGGTGATGTAGGGGTTGTTTGATTTTTTTCTGACCCCAAGACTCAACTAATCTCTGCGATTCTCCATCTGTGATCCTTGGAGAGTCTTTGGCCACTCAAACTCTCCTCCTCTCGTGCAGTAAGACAATATAGACACATATCCTGTTTCAGGCAGATTCATAACATCTTTAGTTGATTGAAACTTCTTAATTATTGCCCTGATGGTGGAAATGGGAATTTTCAATGCTTTAGCTATTTTCCTACAGCCACTTTCTATTTTGTGAAGCTCAACAATCTTTTGCTGCACATCAGAACTATATTCTTTGGCTTTCCTCATTGTGATGAATGATTAAGAGAATTTGGCCTTTGTGTTTCCTCATATTTATACTCCTGTGGAACAAGACATCATAGCTAGACAATTTCATGTTCCTAGTCACCCTGGTGTGCTAAAAAATGTAAATATTAATGGGAATATACTTCAGAGATATTTTACTCATAAAAAATTCTAGGGATGCCAATAATTGTGGCCAACGTGTTTTGGAGAAAAGCATTTATTTCATAATGTGATTTCCCCCCAACTTTCTATTCTTTTACTTCAATGAAAGGTTAGATTATTGTAAATTTTTGGAATGATAGATCAAAAGGATTCTTCTGATCATATTTACCAGGGGTGCCAATAATTCTGACCACCACTGTAGTAGTTAAGGCCACCTAATATAAAGTGGGTCCGAAAGTATGAACTAAAGGCCACTCATTACATTATCTTTGAGGAGCTCACCATTTTGTTAATTGATAAAATTGCACTAAAATAAAAGCATACATTTGCAAATGCAAATTCTGTTTTATATTATATTATAAGTAGCCTATATGTACAGGCCTGGAGTAGCCATTGGAAAATTCGGGAGAATTCCCAGTGGGCCGCTGATAAATTGGGCCGGCAGCAGTACCACATCGACATACGGGACGCGGAAAGCACAAGTCTCTAGTTCATTTTCAATGTGAGATGCACGGAAAGCGGCAAATCAGTGGTAGTCTCTGTGCGTGCCCAGCTCTTAGTAGCGGTTATAAATATTAGTAATATCAATATGGCATCCCAGCAAACGTTGGTCCGACGGCAACGTTGTGTCTCTGGCTAAAAATAGTCGCTGTAGGACGGCATAAATCGGGAAAAAATTTACGTCGAGTCAACTTTCATTTTGGAACTATTTTTCAACCATGTGAGGACGTGTCAAAGGGACGTCTTTTCAACGATCATTAAACGTCCAAATGTTAGCTGTAATATATAAATGCACACAATAAGGTGAGCCACATAACTTCTCCCCCGCTTTCTCTCACATACACACATGCATAAGCCTACCTTTCAGAAGCATGTGTTGGGCTTTAAAATCATTAGCCATCACCAGCAGTAAAAGTAGTCATCTTTTGTATTCATGTATGGATTTTTATTTTTATTTTTTGTATGATATTTTTGGATGTACATCAGGGAGTTTTTCATGTAGACCGATGGCACTCTAGTGTGGGGCGGGATGGGGTGGGCATGGTACACTACTAGAATGAAGGAAAGTTCATTTAGATTTAGAATAACTAATGGAGTGATAACGATGATGGAAGTGCAATAATTCAAATGAATGTCCAAAAAAAAAAAAGAATTAAATGGAAAGAAAAATCTCTTTATTCTTGCCGCCTTAGGCTGCTGCCTAGTTCGCCTATAGGCACGTGCCGGCCCTGGGTACGAGTCACGTAAAACCCGTCTCACAATAAAAGAGCTCAAAGCAAGCTATAATGGCCACACAATGTAATGTCATTTTGTAACTATTTTAGATTTTGGCAAATTGGTGGCTAAAACGTACGAACTTGTAGGACCTTTTTCTTATGTTTTTGTACAATCTGCTTATGCCCAAGTGACTATGTTTCAGTTGTACGATTAATATTTTCCCTAATAATCTTACAGGAACATTTTTGTATAAATTCACAATTGCCACCTCGTAAAATAGTACGTTATCCTTTAAGATCTGGTTGAAAATGGCATTGCTGCTTCAGCAAATGCATTTTTATCTCATGTTTGTTTGTTTGAAACACTATCGGCTAGGTTTTGGGCAGGGTTTAGTTCAGTGTAAACTACAAAAAACGTGTACATTATTTTTTAAACATGATATATGCATTAACTTGGCACCACTCACTGGATATTTCATCTGCAATATCTCTGACTGAGAACTGAAAACCCATCTCTTCCTTAAATGCTATTCTTGATTTTGTGTATGATTTTGTGTGTATTGCCATATGGACCATTCACTTGTTCTCTTCTTTATTGCTGTATTTTTTCCATAGTTGTATTGTGAAGAATCTTTGAGTTGGTAGAAAGGCACTATATAAAATGAACATATAATACAACAACCAGTGTAAAAAACATTGCCAGATTCATGATCATCTGTTTCAGATAAAACTGAACATGCTTTTAGTGCCACTCACTTTATAGGGGGCATAATACACACAGTTTCTGCCAGTCTCATGTTAATCTTAAATACCTATGGAGTCGTATTGCATCCTTCATATGTCTGAAGAGTCTTTAGTTTTATCATATTTATAAAAGACAGATACGCTGTACCGATTCTTTCTGAAAATAGCCGAACTCGTGAAGGCGTGCAGTGGGCGGAGCTAAAGAATCTCAAGCACACACACACTCCCTGGATAACTTTCGATTCACTATACGTTTGTGTTGTTTACATTATATGCACTTAACACAGACATTTGATGCAGTTGCACTCACCGCCTGCGACTCATGACCGGGAACAAACAAACACACTTGCAGAAATCTGTTGTTGCTTCTGGAAAAACAAACTGCATCCATTGTTCCCTTAACACTGGATTCTTTGGGAAGCTGAACAAGGTTATCTTTCCCTCACAACCAAAAACACACTTCTTAAGTGACAGTGGTAATTTCGTGGTCTAAAAACTAAATGACAGCGCTGCCGACGGCTTCCGTAACCCGAACAAAGCTCGTTGATGGATGTGCTCTTGCTCTCGCTCTGGTTGAAAAGGTGTGCATGCTCATCCGGGAGAAGTGCCCATAGAAGGAATTCCGTTACAAAAAAAAACTTTCCGAAACGTGTTACAATCCTGAAGGAGTGTATTTGGCACAGAAATACTCTGTCATACGTCCAACTTGTTTTTGGAAATTTTGGCCATGTTTAGCACGAGAATCCAACTCTTTAACAGTGTAAATAAGTCAAAATGCATGAAATAGCAATAGACCCCCCTTTAACTAAGCATTGACATGTTTTTCCAATTAAGTCTGGGTTTCATTTCTTTCTTACATGGAACAGAAAAGAAAATATTTTGAGACACATTCATTAAAACATCTCCTTTTGTGTTCCACAGAAGAAAGAAAGTCATACAGGTTTGGAATGACATGAAAATTCCATAAATATCACTTCAACATGCAAGAATAAAAACGTTTTTATTAGGCTACTGATTTGACTGGAGTCTTCATCTCTTGTGAGTGTATATTTCAAACATATTCTTCAAATAAATTATTTTTAGTAACGATTTAATGAGGGAAAAATGAGTGTACTGCAAATAAATGATACCTCAAACCATGCAGCTTATTGGACATCGGACTTATTTCTGTCTGGTGGACAATAAAGGGCTGTTTACGTGACATTGTTTTCAACTAAAAACAGAAGACTTTTTATGCATTTTGGCTGTTCATATACACAGTGTTTTGGGGCCTAAAAAATGCCAACTTTATAAAATGGGTTTTAAAGTGCAAGTTTTTGAAAAAATGTACCGTTATTGTCTCTTGTAAACTGCAAAAACGTGAATTATTGAAAACGGTGACATCATGCACATGTGTGTAACGTGTTCAATCAATAGGCGCATAGTGTTTCTTTATAAAGTGACATCGCCAACTACTGGACTGGCAGCAGAATACAGCGTTTTTAACCGTTTTCATGGATCCGTGTGAATGGGGATTGTTATGACACTGTTGTCGTCTGTGCGTGAAAAACGCAAAAATTTTATTTTTTTGTTTTTAGTACATAGTTGTCATGTAAACATACCCTAAAACCCAAAACTATTTCATAGACCTAAACTGAAGGAGAGACTCAAGGGACCAGAATGTCACAGATATTTGGGGATGGACTCTTTTGATTTAAACAACTAAGCAATCACCTACTGTAGCAGTAGCATTAAAAAACAACGCAGTACAGAGAGAAAAGTTGAAACACTCTGATATGTTGAACATTACATCATGTTGCTGCAGTGGGTTCGCTCCCACCTATGGTTAAGGTTGTCAGGGACACCAGTGCATTCTCTAAATAGTTTGCACTAACTGTTAACACACCGCCATCTTGCAAACACTGGCCTTCATGAGGTCAGACTAGAGTCAGATGGCTAGAGATGCTGCCGTTTTAGATGGAAAGTATTCGAAAGAAGGCTGGGTGGAAGTTGTAACCCTTTGGAGCCTACAAGCACACTGGTGTGATTAGAACGTTCAGTGCATCACATGATAAACTGCTAAATTCAGATCTGCTTTCGTGCTTCAGCTGGCGCTGAGCCAACTATTCAGTGTTTTCAACTGCTTAATCTTTATTTTAGGTTTCAGACATTTAAATATGCATAAGTACTAGATTTATTGTTGTAAAGTACACACTGATGATAGTGGAAGTTGATGATATTGGAAGTTGCAAAATACATACACATATTTGAGATTTGGAATATGAATTGCATCAGTCATGCACTATTGTGGCTTGTCACATGACAAGCTTTGCGTGTAATTGTGGAAATAATAAGACGATACATTTTAGAATTAGGTTCACCTTAAAAAAAAAAAACACATTCCAGGCTAAGTTAGAACATTTGCATGTGAAAGGGTTAAAAGCATGGGCGGTTGTGGTTGATGACAGGCCATTAATGTCTGGTATTAATTATTTTTAAATTGTGTCAATGTCATTCTATATTGTTCTAAACAACTGCCTCTGGTAGGATCAGCAAACTGCAGTGGCCAATCACCTGATACACTGCAAAAACTGTTTTTCTTATTTAGCATTTTTGTCTTGTTTCTAGTCTAAATATCTAAATATTCTTAAATCAAGATGCATTTACTAGATAAGTAAAATTACATGATATTTTTGCTTGTTTTCTGGAAAATTTAATTAAAATGAAGTTTTGGCTTAAAGGTGCACTATGTAACTTTTCCGTCCACTAGAGGTTGCCTATTCAAAACAAAGGCGTAGTTTGATGATGCCAAGTTTGAGCGCAGAAATCATGTTCATGGATGCGATTATTAACGTTACTGTAGTATGAAGCAGAGCAGACCCGAGTGTTGTGGGAGTTGAGTAAGGCCGCTGGAGCGATTGTTAATGAGATGAATGCAACACACGCCTCGCGAGCAGCGGGACTTTTATTATGCCACAGTCGCTGGCGCCATTTCCGCTTTTCCGGTCATGAGTATGAGGTAACGCAGCTCTGTTTATCATATTAGATACATTTGAGTGTGTTGAAAATTATGTTATGACGTTACTCTGTGTGCTCGCTCGGCGGCTGCTATGACACTTGTTGCACACTGCAGTGAGAGTAAAGCGTTTCTGCTAAATAAAACCGGAAACCGAGGGTAACGCAGATATGACGCAATTGACAGGCGACTCCCTCACACGTCCCGGTTCCTTGGTTAAAATAGCAATTTTCTCATGATTTACAAATAGTTGGAAACATTTGGGATATTGTAAGTACTCAACTGAACAAAATATATAACACTGGCCAAGTGGTTTTTGGATATTTTACTGAAAAATTTTTTACATAGTGCACCTTTAAAACAAGCTAAATTATCTGTCAATGGGGTAAGAAAAATTGTTCTTGTTTCAAAAAAAATCTTGTTTCTTGTTTCTGTCCCAAACAGTCAAAAATACTAAGTAAGAAAAGCATTTTTTTGCAGTGTAAACACAGGTTGGCAAATATTGGTTGGCATGTGCTCTCATTGTTCATACAAGAGACACAGATTGGAGTCTGTTGAGTCTTGTAAAAAATAAATGTTACTGAAACAAATTTATGGAGTGAATGCCAGAAATGTTCATTTGACAACCAATCAATCAACAAATCAATCAATCAATCAATCAATCAATCAACCATCCAACCAATCAATCAAGTTTCACATTTATTTTAATTTATATATTTATTTTATTTATTTATTTTTAATTTGAGGGAGAAATATGACTGGGACAGTTTTTGTGATAATAACAATATTACTTTTTATTATAATAATTATTATTATTAAATATTATTATTATTGTTATTATTATTTTAATCCACATTATACCCATGTGGTTCGGTTATATTACAGGAAAAAGTCAGCTCATCCTGAGATAAGAGATACAAGTAATAAAATGCAGACCACCCAAACAGTTAAGCTATGGATTTGATAAACCCGCATGACTCAAAGTGTTCTGTGACCACACTGTGCCTCACAGGGGACACACTCCCATATCCAAGGACAACTGCACACCGCAAAATCTCCCCTAATTGCTGACATCTTTCCCAGCTGGCATAAAGTCTCTTAATTAATAATGAATACACCTACAATGCTTCAGCTAGTTTCCCTATTAATTAACTTGACTCCTGCAAGCAGCCACACGGATTCTCTCCCATGTGCCGACGCTTAAAAGAAAAGGAGCTTTTTAGGCGTGTGTGGGCTGAACGCGCATCAGCGCTGGATGCGAAAGTAGCGCGCATTCAGCATAAAAGTGCGGCATTGTCAGAGCGGGGCGATAAATGGACGAGCAGAGCACAAATGATCTCTATCCCGATGAGCAGAGAATGCCTTGTGATTTATGGGGGAAAGAGCCGGTCGAAGGGAAAATGCTTTAGGAGGCTGTTCCTTTCGCATTCTCTCGTGCTGCAGTCCTCTTGTACTAGAGGAACATGCTATGTGTGTGTGTGTGTTAGGCAGTTATGCTTGAAAGGAGAATAAAGAAGGCCTATTAGCAGGCACGTAACCACAGAAAGCACGCTTCACTGTTCACCTACAAACTGCATGTTTTAGAGCTTTGACGAGACTCGTTGCAGGTGAAGGCGCATCACAATAACGCACATCCTCACGGGACCCTCTTCGCACCCCCAGTGATGGATAGGGAAGACTAGTCCTTGGAAGTCAGGAGGGATCTGTCAAGGACAGGATACGGCCCTGTGATCGTCTCAGATAAATACACAGTGAAAGACATGTCATTTATCGCAGAGTCTGAGATGGATGCGCCTGGCTCAATGGCCAGGAAGCATGTTTAAAAACCCATTTCATTATTATATCTCAAAAGAGCCTTTGGGAACCGTTGACCTTCTGGATGCATTTAGAACAACCGACACACTGATGACACTAAATGAACACTAGGGTGGCCATCCATCCGGTTTTAGGTCGGACAGTCTAGTTTTGAAATAACATGTCCGCCTACCAGCTCAGCCTTGAGCCGGATGCTCAGTTGTCCTCTTTTTAACTCTTTCCCCGCCATTGACGGAATTTTACGTCATTTATGAGCCAACGCTTCCCCGTCATTGACAGAATGTTCCGGTTTTCCATGTTTACACTGTTATATGGTAGGGGGGCGCTATTAGGCATCTTCTGAAAGAGTACAGAATCTCCAGATCAAAACACGGATTTTCTTTACGTTTAAAAACAGAGGCTCTGTTCTTTCTTTTTTATATATTGCATGTTCGGATATTCATACAACAAAATATTCTGGTGGCCATGAAACTTTTGTGAAAATGATCAAAAATGCTGACGAGGAAAGAGTTAAGATTATCACTATTTTATAATTTATCCAGTGGTATATAATTAATAACTGCACTGTAAATGCATTCATGGCATCTCTGAGCTGCATAAAACAGTCTGTTTAAATGCACCTTCTGTGTCACCTATTCAGTATAAAGATGGATTTTGTTGATACTGATGCAAATTGACTGGTAACAGCCCTATAGTGTCTTATCATTCTAATTGAATACAAATAAGGATTTAGGATTTTTTAAGA
Organism: Rhinogobio ventralis; assembly: GCA_039654625.1. NCBI lineage: Eukaryota > Metazoa > Chordata > Actinopteri > Cypriniformes > Gobionidae > Rhinogobio > Rhinogobio ventralis. The sequence continues at coordinate 33,065,324 of CM077208.1, forward strand.
AAGTGGATGCATACATTTAAAAAGGTTTGAAAACTTATATTGATAAAAAATGCCCTTGGAAATAAATTAGAAGGGATAGTTCACGCAAAAAAGAAAAATTACCCCATGATTTACTCGCCTGATTTAAGTCATCCTAGGTGCTTATGACATTCTTCTTTCAGACGAATACAATCCAAGAGTTATACAAGGTCCTAATCCAAGCTTTATAATGGCAGTGAATGGCAGCCCAAAATTTTAAGCCCAAAAAAGCCAGCCTGGTCTCATCGTTAATACGTAGATATTTATACGTAACTTTCAAAGACACACAACGTACGTTTTTGTACGTTTGGATAGGTGCTGAAACGTAAAATTTGGACGTATTGACGACATTTAAACGTAGCATTATTACGTTTTTACAGCTAAAAACTTTTATTTCATAAAGATATCTGTATAATTTCCCTTTTACCATTTTACAGATAAATGTAAGATCCCCTAACCTAAACATATCCATTTTATACAGAATATTAAAAGAATAAAACGTAATGGACAAAAATGTCAATTTTAGTAATACGATAATACGATATTTTGAGCCGCTAATCCTACACCAACCCCTAAACCTACCCATAACCATTTCTCAAAACTATGTACTGTTATACATAAAAGCATAATGGACAGACAAGTGTATTCCCAATAATTTATTTATTTATTTATTGCGAAAATGTCAAAAGTTCTACCAAAAGTAGTTCAGCTGACGATGTGTTGCAGTCTCATTTTTTTCTCTCTGGTGGTATAGTTTTGTATGTGGTACAGAGCAGAATTTAAATGATTTATCCATGAAAATGTTTTTTCCGTGAAGGCGCACTTCAAAAATCTCCCATTTCAAATGTACATCGACTAAAACACGACATGTCGCAATGTGTGATGAAACATGAGAGAGCCAATGAGCATTCGATACCACTGTCGAGTGTGTGATTTTTAAAATTTTGAATTCATAACAAGTCAAGTGCGGGATTTGACGTTTACACGGTCGCTGTTTGGAATTTAGATGAAGATTGCTGGATAAAGGGCTAAATTTGGATCTGTTCCGCGCAAACATATGGATTCTAAAGATTTGGATTACAGCAAACAAATAAAATGTTTGTCTTTTGTGAATTTCTGTTGAGTTTTGGTGTATTTTATGATTGTATTGTCACAGCATAGGATAAATATTACAGTAAGTAGACGAGAACTGCATTTAATAAATGTGACTGAAAACATGTAATTGATATGACAATTAAATACAATAGAATCAAAACTTTAATTCCAAGATTTTAATATTCATACATGGGAACTGCTACACATTCACACGGATACGTAAATATTTTACGGTTTTAGTGCTGTCAATACGTAAATATATTGTATGTTATAATGTTTATGAAAACGTAAGAAAATGTACGTGTTGTAGAACCACACTTTACGTAAAAATAGACACGTATTCTCATGAGATCACGTTGAAAAAGCACATCCATCCGGCTCTGGGGGGTTAATAAAGGCCTTCTGAAGTGAATTGATTGGTTTTTGTAAGAAAAATCTTAATATTTAACACGTTCTAAAGTAAAATATCTAGCTTCCAGCAGACCGCCTTCCGTATTCAACTTACGGAAAAAGCGTAACCATCGTGATGATGACGTCGGAGGTGGCGCAATCATTTTAAACTGCGAGAGGCGTTACACTTTCTTCGTAAGTTGAAAATGGAAGGCGGTCCACCGGAAGCTAGATATTTTACTTTATAAAGTTCTAAATATGGATTACTTTTATAATGGATGGATGCACTTTTTTGGGCTTCAAATTCTGGGCTCCCATTTACTGCCATTATAATGCTTGGATTAGCCAGGACATGTTTTTATATAAATCCGATTGTATTCGTCTAAAAGAAGAATGTCATAAACACCTTAAGCAAATGATGAGGTAATTTTCATTTTTGGGCGAACTATCCCTTTAAGGGGGCAAATGCCTCTTAATGCTTATAGGTTTGGAATTATTTTTCTGTTTTTATCCTGACTTAACTAAATCCTGCTAAGTGTTCTCCTAATTGGTGTTGAAAATGGCCACGCTACTGAATACTGACACTATCTCTGATCCCTGCTCAATATGCAGAAACGACTGTAAAGTATTCATATTTACACAAAAAGTGTAACACTGTGGCTCTGCAACTTTGTATATTTATTTTGTCCCTACAGAGCAACATTGGCTCAAAGTCATAGAATCATAAATGTAAGCAGTTATCATGCATTGTGCTTTAGTTGGTGAAGGCTACTTTTTGGTCACTATTACCTTAGCTCTTATCCTGACCATCCAGCCAATGAACAGTTACTACTACTATAATATTGGCATTATTCACACAGCTGTGTTTTAATAAATACACACAATTTTTATTTCTTTTTACATTCAGGATGCAGTTTTATTAATATATCAGAATAAGTATAGTCCTGAAGATGTACTGCCGGCTGACGCAGTTCGGCAAGGTGTTTGTTCTTCTTGCTGATGTGTATTTCTGCAAATGTGCCATATGGCTGCTTGCTGAGTTTCCTAAAACTTGCAGAACTGTACACATTTATCTCTTTGTTCTGGCCTGAAGAGCATTTTAATTCATCAAAGACTGTCAGTGTCACAAAGCTGTTTTGTTAGCCACGGATACACAAATTACCCCTCCAAATGTGTGTTAATGTACAGTTAATTAAAAAAAAATAAAAAATTTAATTATTCCCATATACAGCTTGACAAGCAGTGTCACAGCAATGACTTAATAACAGTCAGAATTTTGCATAATGCATAAATTAATGACCGGCATTTTAAACCCATCTATCGATGCAGGCAACACTTTCTATGAATAGGGTACAAAATAGGGCCTGAAATTCACAAAAAAAAATTGAGCTGTTTTATTTTCCAACCATTTTTAGCAAGGTTTGTCAACCTGTTACTAAAATATAGGTAAAAATACCTGAAAAACCCTGATTTGGTTGATTTGGTTCTACCAATATACATTAAATTAAATGCAAATAAGAAAAATAATTAAGCTATCAGGGTTGAGCAGAAAAAGTGGGACAAGAATATGATATTTTTGGTAAGTTATACTATTGCTTGATATTTGATGTGTTTAAAACAAGCTACTTTTAATGTTGGGTTGATTTTATGTTATTTCTAACATGATTCTCACAACAACAACAACAAAAACTGCACATAATTTTTTACAATGTTAAAAATCCAGGTATTGTCAGGTATTGGATAATACTTTTCTAAACTGATCAAAAATAGTAGGCCTGTTATTTATATATCTTATTATCTAAATCGATCAAATTAATGAATTGTGATTATCTTTTGATTATTCATTTTGTAACAGTTAGTGTTCTTTTTTTAGTGTAGGTGTTTCCTATGACTATTTCAGCATAATAAATAAGTTGTTAGTTCTGACTCACCACATCCAGAGACTTTTTAAAATGTCAACACTGTGTTAATAGCTACAAATGTCTGTCAGGTAGAGCAACATATAAATATTCTCCTTTCATTCAGGCACATGCGGACACTTCATGTTTTAAACATGTGGCTTAAACATCTATTTATATGTTAGTCCACTCCTCAATGTTCCATCCATCTCAAATGATTTAACAGAGTCGCCATATATGTTCCTCATCCGAGAAAGGGACACGATGCCAACGTTTGGCCATTCATGAGAGGGAAAAATGAAGCAGATTGAGTACAATGTATGAAAAGCGCCGTGTTTCTCGTTGCAATGTTAGAGTGACAATGCTGCCTTGTTGCTATGGAACCCCTCTGTTGCTAAGCAATGAGTTGATGATTAGAATTTTGAATCAGGAGGAAGAGTGGTATTTTCTTTGCCACTCTGTTTCTCCATGTATGGTGTTGTGCATGACTGTGTTGATGAAAGGCATGTGGGTCTGTCCTTACTCTAGTTCACATGCAATTGCCTTTTTCCACCAATGGATTAAGCAAACATTTGCTTATACAAATACTTTACTTATAGCATTTATTGATATTTGTCCAGAACACCCAAAAAAGATAGAGGAAATTATCAAAAGATAACATATATTCCACTACACTCCTAATGCACTGATGTCTTGTCTTTAGAATAAAACAGAATGATTCACAGCACACGCAGAAAGATGAAATAACCCTGCAGGAACCCATAGCATCAGTAGAGGGAGCTCTAGGGCACCTCACGTAATCATACCTGTGGTACGGGACTCCTGACCTGTATGTATGTATTTGTTTAGTGCAAACTGAGACATAGTTATATTATGCTCTGTTATGCCATGAAAGCTCATCAACTTCTAAACTAATTGGGGCAATAAATCCTTGGCAATCCACTGTTATGCTGAAGACTTGCAGCTATACATCATCCAGATCGACTGCGATGAGTTTCCTTCACCCCCCACCAGTAAGCACTTTCAGCTCTCTCCTAAGGAAAGAGGTTCAACACAAACACTAGGCATTACCGTCATCATTACCTGCAGGAGAGATACATTGCTGTGTCAGTGAAAACCTGCTTAGGGAAAAAGCGGCGGCCCATGAGAATTCAGCCCGGGACACAGTATCCTTGGCACTTGTGTTCCGTCAGAACTGCAATTTTTGCTGTTTCTACCTGTTTTTTCCCCGTTTTTTGCTGTGTCGGGCCCAGGCTCCATGTGATCTGCCCACAGTTTTGCAAAACAAAGGCATTGGGGGAGCGAAGTGGTCCTCTGAATGGAGCAAGCGTCTCGAGAGATGCCACCTGCCTTACATTTGTCATTTAAATATGTACACAGATGATGGTGCCATCTGCTAGTGCAGTCGGAGAGGGGAAAATGGGTGGAAACACACTAAATTCTTGAGGTGGTTGGTTGTGGGTTTTAGGAAGGGGGATGAATTCAATGAAAAACGCAAATGAATTCTAAATGTCAGGGTATTCTAAAGGAGCAATGGCGCAAAGAGTCATATTGAACATTTGACAGCTACTAATTAAAATGATGTGCCATTTTGTACTCTGTGTTTCTTTAGAAAAGCAGCATCCTTTGCCTTGTGCAAGAAAAAAAAAAAAAAACACTGATGAGTGGCCTTGTTTATTTTCATTGAGCGCAAGAATTTGTGGCATAATGTTGATTTTGACAATTTTATTTCCACTTATCCTTAAAAAAGCTGGGTTAAAGTGAGGCACTTACAATGAAAGTGAAAGGGGCTTACTGTTTTAGTATTATAGCAACCTGACTTAAACAGTATACATATACAGTAAACATGATGTTAGTATGAAAAAAAGGCTTGATAATATTTCCTGTCAAAACTACTATCCAATTTTGTAACTTTGTTGTCATGACAATGCAATGGCATCAACTTAAACACAGCTAAACAACTGTAAAACAGATTTACAGCTCAAATAATACACAAGTTTTGACAGAAGAATTAATGCTTCACATACTCACTTCCAATGTAAATGTCATATTAAACATTATGCTACCAATTTCTTGTCATTTCTTGTCTTCTATTGTTAGGACAAACAGATTTCAAGCATTTATAGTTGACTCTGCACATTCAACTAGTATATGATAAAGTATTTAAACATGACAAAATGACATACTTCAGCTTTAAAACACCTTTTTGCATTGCATGAACTGTTTGTAATATTTCTGGCTTTGATTAGTTGACCTGATAACTTAGTATGACCAATTTGTAGTATATTGAGTTTTGCTGTTATTATTAGGAATATTTTTGAAACAGTTTAACATTTAACAACCACTACCACCGCTGCAACGAGAGCATGCACTTTTATCGATTTGTGAATTTGTAATTACCAACAAAGTAAACATGAAAATAAAATGATATATTATTTAAAATTATATAACCTCTGAGACGATCAGAGAACAGATCTGTTAATGGACAAAATAAACACACACATTGTTTTTTTTTGTTGTTTTTTTTGTGGTGCATTCCATAACGTAGGGTTTAGCAGGACCACACACGCACACTTTTAATATACTCCATCAATTTTCGGTGTGCTGTTTACTTATGGTGGAGCAAGACTTTTAGACTGCAATGTCTAAAAACCGCATCAGGACACTAGCTGGTTGCTTGCTGGCTACAAAAGTCTCACAATGTGCTTGTGTCTTTCAATGAGATAGTTAGAAGTTCAACCCAGGTGTCACTCAAATCTTACAGAATGTTCCAGGTTCAATACAACTTAAGCTCTATGTGTATATATTGTGACATGCTGTGGATTACAACAGACAATAATTTAGTTTGTCAGTTTGTAAAAACAAGCAAAAATTGTGCTTACACTAATGCACTTGTCTATGGGACAAGACACTGTACCAGAATAAACTATAATACACAATGTTACAAAAGTATAGCCACAAAACTTATACATTAGGGCCTGGTTTCACAGACAGGGTTTAGATTAAGCCAGGATTAGGCTTTAGCTGAATTGAGGTTTTAAGTCGTTTTTATAATCGTGCCTTAGAAAAAAAAGAAGCACATTACTGGTGTGCATCTTGAAACAAAACAATGGCACTGATATATTTTACAATATGTCAGAGCAAGTTGCTTTCAGTTAAAACAGCTCAAACATGCATTTTAGCCTGGAACTAGGCTTGAACCTCGTCTGTGAATCGTCTGTGAAATGTGTTAACACAAGACTAATGTACCTCATAGTAAAACGGTAACTGTGAGATATTTAAGAGATTAAAATAAGACATTCACATTGAGATATAAAGTTGCAGTTATGAGATATTAAGACGCAGATATGAAAAATAAAGTCCCAGTTGTTAGATATTAAATTTAAAATTACTTTTTTTTTTTACTGTAAAGCAGAAACAGGCTTCCATATAAATATTGACTACTAACCTTCTCAATGTCATATCGTCACATCTCTCTCTCTCTCTCTCTCTAGACATATATATATACAGTGGTGGCCGAAATAATTAGAAAATTATTCATTTTAATTATTATTTATTTAAATTAAAATTGTCATCTTATTGGGCCTGGATTTATTTTCCAAGAGGACAATGACCCGACACATTGTTCTAACTATTGCCGGAACAAACTGCGATGGAAGGAATCTGCTGGAACATTGAAAATGATGGACTGGCCCCCTCAAAGTCTGGACGTCAACCCCATCGAGCACATTTGGGATGAGTTGAAAGATAAACTGGACAGATCTATTGTACATTCAAAGGAAAGCCTTTGGCTTCAGCTGCAGAGGACATGGGATAACATTAGTGTTGAAGTTCTCAGAGGAAATATATTGACACTATGCCAGAGAGATGTGCTGCTGTAATTGCTGCAAAAGTTGGCCATACCAAATATTAAAGTTAAAAGTGGATAAAAACAGTACGACTCACTTCATCTGATATTTGATGGTCAGAGCAACCATCTGCATGTTTCATTAACATTATGAAATGAAATCATGTTTTGGAGGCAAAAATGTCAATGTTTTCAGATCTGTCAGCTGTTCTAATAATTTTGGCCACCACTATATATATATACACTCACCTAAAGGATTATTAGGAACACCATACTAATACTGTGTTTGACCCCCTTTCGCCTTCAGAACTGCCTTAATTCTACGTGGCATTGATTCAACAAGGTGCTGAAAGCATTCTTTAGAAATGTTGGCCCATATTGATAGGATAGCATCTTGCAGTTGATGGAGATTTGTGGGATGCACATCCAGGGCACGAAGCTCCCGTTCCACCACATCCCAAAGATGCTCTATTGGGTTGAGATCTGATGACTGTGGGGGCCATTTTAGTACAGTGAACTCATTGTCATGTTCAAGAAACCAATTTGAAATGATTCGAGCTTTGTGACATGGTGCATTATCCTGCTGGAAGTAGCCATCAGAGGATGGGTACATGGTGGTCATAAAGGGATGGACATGGTCAGAAACAATGCTCAGGTAGGCCGTGGCATTTAAACGATGCCCAATTGGCACTAAGGGGCCTAAAGTGTGCCAAGAAAACATCCCCTACACCATTACACCACCACCACCAGCCTGCACAGTGGTAACAAGGCATGATGGATCCATGTTCTCATTCTGTTTACGTCAAATTCTGACTCTACCATCTGAATGTCTCAACAGAAATCGAGACTCATCAGACCAGGCAACATTTTTCCAGTCTTCAACTGTCCAATTTTGGTGAGCTCGTGCAAATTGTAGCCTCTTTTTCCTATTTGTAGTGGAGATGAGTGGTACCCGGTGGGGTCTTCTGCTGTTGTAGCCCATCCGCCTCAAGGTTGTGCGTGTTGTGGCTTCACAAATGCTTTGCTGCATACCTCGGTTGTAACGAGTGGTTATTTCAGTCAAAGTTGCTCTTCTATCAGCTTGAATCAGTCGGCCCATTCTCCTCTGACCTCTAGCATCAACAAGGCATTTTCGCCCACAGGACTGTCGCATACTGGATGTTTTTCCCTTTTCACACCATTCTTTGTAAACTCTAGAAATGGTTGTGCGTGAAAATCCCAGTAACTGAGCAGATTGTGAAATACTCAGACCGGCCCGTCTGGCACCAACAACCATGCCACGCTCAAAATTGCTTAAATCACCTTTCTTTCCCATTCTGACATTCAGTTTGGAGTTCAGGAGATTGTCTTGACCAGGACCACACCCCTAAATGCATTGAAGCAACTGCCATGTGATTGGTTGATTAGATAATTGCATTAATGAGAAATTGAACAGGTGTTCCTAATAATCCTTTAGGTGAGTGTATATATATAATAAACAGGAAATAATGTTGTTAATTCATCATGCAATTGCAAAATTCATCATGAAACAAATTCAATTTCAGCTGTAAAGCAGATCTACAGAGGGCAATACTGTTATTTTTCAGTGTTGATTCAGTTTAGTTCAGTAACTGTGTCAATGTTGCAGTTCATCAATTAAGAAATTAGTTCAGTTCAGCTGTGCAAAGTTATATACTACATTTACTTAACTTTCTACACCTTATAAATGACCAGTAACTCCATGCAACACCAGTAAACCCACTAACAGTAAGGATATAGGTAGAAAGTGACATGACATAAGTATATGGATACTGTAGTACATCAAATAAACTCCACCCACAGGAACTACATCATTAACACGTTACCAGAGTTTTATCTGCCTAAAAACGTAGTCCTCGTAGTCCACCTCGATTGAAATCGCGTTCCGGGGGCGGTGCGGTCAGAGTACTGGCAACATGTAAGAAATCAGGGTATGCTACAGATTCAAATATAGAAGTGCTTATGCGTACTGGCCCACTTCGAGCACTGATTGTACCAAAATCTTACTCCCCATGAAATTTAGTCTCCCCTGCTTCTGATTGGTTCATTCGGTGGGGAGGCTGCCACCAGAGTGGTCCCTACCTCTAAATCCCACCGCCCACACCTAATCCTAATCCTACCCTCATAGGAAAATGCAGGGGAGTCATAATCTCACGGGGAGTCGGATTTTGATACCACACCAGAACTTTCTTTTAAGCTGTGGGAGCACAAGTGTTCATAAGGAAGACAGTTAACATTCACAGCACTTCCTAACGATCAGGGTAGTAGGAGAGCAGGCCGAAACACACTTTTACTGTAAGAGCCTCGGACACAGGTAAGTGGTTTTATTTTGAGCTGTGGCATGGAAGCTCAGGGAGAGCATATCAGGGGCACCTTTCTCCAATGTTCCTAGTTTCATGGAATCCCGGGTTAAAAATATGTAGCGGCAGGAGCGTGCGTGAGATTTCAGGCTTTGCAGTTTACAACTAGCCAATGAATGTACTTTGACATCTCCTGGGAAAATTCTTGCTGGTTGCCTTCACAAAGCGCACAGGAAAATGGCTCCCTTTTTTCCTTTGCTCCACGAGCGGCATTTCTCTCTCTGATTTTCTCTCCCTCTTCTGAGGTGGGGTGAGAGAGTAACGGAACTGCAGGCATTTAAGGAGTGAGGCGGAATGCCATGCAAACATGTCATGGGGGTAAAAAGTACCACTGCACAAAAAAGATGGAGAGGATACACAGAGAGATGGAAGACTGCACTCTCAGTCAAGTGCTCAGTAAATATTTCAAAACTGCGGTCAAAAGAATTATGTTTTTTTTTTCTTAGTGGGTCTGGATGGCATCTTAGAGATATTTTAAGACAGCACAGAAGATGGATGACAAACAAAGGAAATGTCAGAAGATGCACTGTAAAAAAATCAGTAAAGTAACAGTAAAATGTACGATAGCAGAGCAAAATTTAAATCATAATGAATTGACGTACAAATAGACAATTTTTGTGAACTGAATTAACTGATTCCCTTATGAATCCGACATTCCGTTTCTCTCAAGAACTGTGTCAAGGAGAACTAAAGTGGATGTCAAAATTGTTTTGTATCGTGTTGGGATGTTCTTGGTCTTATTGTGCATGATTTATTGGTGAATGTTGGTCCAAATATATACTTCTTTTTTTCGTTTCTTTTTTTGAGTAGTAATAACTTGCTCTTTCCCTTAAATTATTTTTCTTTTCTGCTGATTTTGACACTTTTTTTTTGTGTATCTGGACTTTCGGATAGTTAACCAGTAGCTGATTCTCACTCTGGAGTATTTTTGGCCCTCATGGCTAAGAATACTAAATGTCACACCTGAAATGTTCTGCTCATAACCACACCTCTAACTCTTTCCCTGTCAGCATTTTTTTTTTTAAGTTGCCAGCCACCACCAGTGTATTTGATCATTTTCACAAAAGTTTCATGGCTCCCAGAATATTTTGTTGTATGAATATCTGCAATATATCAAAAGAAAGAACAGTGCCTCTGCATTTAAACAAAATACTTTTTTTTTTAAATGTGGTAAGTTTCATAAAAAGTAACATTTTGAGCAAAAAGCTGAGAAAATCAAAGAAAAAAAAAAAAAGAAAAAATGTTGTCAAAGACTAGAACCAGATCGGATTCAGAACGATGAATAATAAATGGAGTAGATTGAGTCCATTAACACCCGTACAGTCCTATGGCTCGCCCTGGGTCGACATTTCATTCAGTAACATTAGGCAGTTTTGATTTGCTGTTTAATGTTGGTGATCGTGTTATTTTACATATACATATGATTACATATGGTATCACTTGTTTCTGCTTCTTCTTCTCATGTGTTTTGATCAGGAGATTCAGTACCCTTTTTAAGAACATGTGTAATAGTGCCCCCTACCATATAACAGTTAAAACACATAAAGCCGTCACAGAAAGAGTTAAAGGATTAGTTCACTTCAGAATTACAATTTCCTGATAATTTACTCACCCCCATGTCATCCAAGATGTTCATGTCTTTCTTTCTTCAGTCAAAAAGAAATTGAGGTTTTTGAGGGTTGAAGGTCCAAATTGCAGTTTCAATGCAGCTTCAAAGGGCTCTACACGATCCCAGGCGAGGAATAGATGTCTTATGTAGTGAAACAATCTGTCATTTTCTACAAAACATAAAAATGTATATTTTTTTAACCACGTTGGAAAGGTCATGTGTGACGCAACATTCGTCTGTGTACTCCGGTTTAAAAAAAAAAAAATCTTTGAAATCCATATCATTTTCTCCACCAACTCCATGATTGCCAGACACCATTGTTTTACCTTTTTTGGTAAATGTTCACTGTGTAAACACCGGGGCAGTACTTCCACCTAAGTCACGCGTGACCTTTCCAACGTGACTACGCAATGCGTGGTCGCTAGTGGCAAGACGAGCATTTGTAGTTAAAAAAATTATTTTTTTTTTTTTAGAAAATGACAGATCGTTTTACTAGATAAGAACCTTATTCCTCGTCTGGGATCGTGTAGAGCCCTTTGAAGCTGCATTTAAACTGGAATTTGGACCTACAACCCGTTGGTTCCAGTATATGGAGAAAAATCCTGGAATGTTTTTCTCAAAAAACTTAATTTCTTTTCGACTGAAGAAAGAAAGACATAAACATCTTGGATGACATTGGGGTGAGTAAATTATCAGAAAATGTTAATTCTGAAGTGAACTACTCCTTTAAGAAATATTGACATGCACTGCAACAGCAGCCATTTTAGAGTGTCATGGTGTAAATGTGTTTCTCTGAAAATCTTAGCTATCACAGCACAATGGCTGAAACAAACCTGCTCTGCTATAGAAAATATATATTTTAAAATACTATTGGACAGACAAGGCTTAAGCCTGTAGTCCCAGACTAAAATGGTTATCCACTTACTTACCCTTAAATTATTATTATGTCACATAACCTGCTTTCTGGAATATCCCCCTGGTTGATACAATCAGTATAGAGTTAAAGAGTATAGAGTTTGCCAGGTTCAAATTTAACCATTGATTTGTTGGAAGCACTTAGCAGCAAGTCTATGTCTATGTCCACTTTTACATTTAGATATTTGTTTTTGTTCATCAAATAAGCATATGCAAGCATATAATATAGATAAAATACTGATGATGTTGTGGTACAATGATGTTGTAATTAACTGACATTTTCCTCTGTCTTTGTCTTTTCTGTAGGTCCTCCGGTCATCGTGGGAATGAGTATAAATATTGCCAGTATTGACTCCATTTCAGAAGTCAACATGGTTAGTAACACTAATTTGGCATTATTTTTATTGTTACTGTTGCTGATTGTTATTAAAAACTCTCAAAAAGCTGAACATCATGAATTGATCAGTAATATTTTAATTAGTATGGATAATCAGTATGGCTATTGTCATTATCCCAGCCTGTGTTTCCTTATCTTGTGTGAACGTACTCGGTTATTCACGTAACATCGGTTCCTTGAGAATAACGGGAACGAGTACTGCGTCTTGTGTTTAAAGATGCTATGGGAAAACTCATTTTTCTCGAAATATTAAAGCCTTTATTTTAAAACGCAGTGCAGCTGCACAACCAACATAGAGCACAGCTATAAGCGTAGTAATTGGTTGGGCTGCGCAAACTGCACAAACCTATGGCAAGGTGGCGTGTGCGAACCAATAGGGGCGCCTCCCGCCGCCCGTGAACTGAGGCCGCCAAAATGGGCAGAGCTACTGGCTATAAAAGCGGACCATTTTGCCATAGGAACCAGGTTAATTCAACTGAATCGACAAGACCTGGATGTAAAGCTTAATAGCACGGCCGTATCCACAATACTCGTCCCCGCTAATCTCAGGGAACCGAGGTTACGTGAGTAACCGAGTACTTTCCCTTTCGAAAATGGTAACTCGTATTGCGTCTTGTGTTTAAAGACGCTATATGTGAACACAATCCAATCACGCCGTGCTATTTAAGCAGATGACCTCGCTCTGAAGTCACGTCTGAGGAGCAAAGCCTGAGGTTGGGGAAGAGCTTTGGTCAGAAAAGGGTCGGGCCCACAGAAGGGGTACCTAGTGGTTTAGGCTCTTAGAAGCCAAACTCACTTATACAGAAAGGACTCATGCCTGCAGTGCAGGGACCTCCAAGTTGTAAAACCTTACAAATGTGGATGGCGAGGACCAACCGGCCGTCACACAAATGTCATCAATCGTTACGCCACTGGACCAGGCCCATGAAGAGGCCATGCCTCTTGTGGATTGAGCTATGACGCCTATGGGGCATTGAAGGCTAAAGAGGCATAGATTAAAGAGATAGCATCTACTATCCAGCGTGATAATCTTTGCTTCGTAACCAGAAGCCCTTTGGTGCGGCTACCGAAGCATATAAAGAGCTGTTCTGGCTGCCTGGCAGAAAGCTCTATGTAGACTCTGAGAGCCCTGACATGGCAGAGTAGGTTTAGTTCTCTGTCGTCTTCCGAGGGGGGAAGGGCAGACAGTGAAATGACCTGGGCTCTGAACGGCGTTGAGAGCACCTTAGGCACATAGCCATGTCTCGGCTTGAGGACGACATTAGAGTCGTTAGGTCCAAACTCGAGACAGGAAGCATTCACGGAGAGTCACCCACTCGCTTGACCGATGCTAGGGTTAGCAGGAGTGCGGTCTTAAGTGAAAGTGGCTTTTAATTCAGCCGACTGCAGCGGCTCGAATGGGGGACCCCTGAGGACCGTGGATAGTTCCCATGTGGGTATAGAGGGGCGATGGCCCCCTTGAGGAAGCGTACGACTAAGTCATTTCTTCCTAAGGATTGGCCGGCCACAGGAGCATGGAAAGCTGCTATGGCCGCCACGTATACTTTGAGCGTGGAGGGGGTACGACCCACGTCCAGTAGCCTTTGTAAAAACGAAAGTACCAGTGTTACTTTGCATAAATAGGGGTCTTGGCTCCGAGCTGAGCACCAGCTGGTAAACACTGACAATTTAAGGGCGTAGAGGCATCTCATGGACTGGGCTCTAGCCTCAGCGATAGTGTTTAGGACTCCTTCTGGAAGATCCCTTGGTACCCGTTGAGTGGGGTACATTTAAGTTGAGTCCTTTCTCAGGGGTATCGGCCTGCTCCGAGCAGCTGCAACAACTCGGGGAACCATATTTGGGTCTGCCAGAGAGGGGCTATTAAAAGGACTGCATGCTTGCTCTCCCTGATCCGTTCGATGGCCTGCTGGAGCATCGAGACCGGAGGGAAAGCATTCGTGGGCCAGCGCATCCCTGCTCTTTGAAAAGAATATTGGGCAGTGAGCGTTGTCTTCTGAGGAGAAGAGGTCTACCTCTGCTCTCCTCAAGATGCTCCAGATTAGCTGAACCGTCTGAGGGTGGAGAGACCATTCCCCAGGGGGAATGTTGTCTCAAGACAGCATGTCTGCTTCCTGGTTCAATTTGCCTGGTACATGCGCTGCTCTTAGAGAGCGCAAGTTGGCCTGTGCCCATAGCAGGAGGTGTTTGGCCATGGCATACAGGCTGTTCGACCTGAGTCCACCCTGGTGATTTATGTAGGACACCACTGCCATGTTGTCCGTCCGGACCAAGAATTGGTGTCCTGCTAGGCTCGGGAAGAAGGTTTTTAGGGCCAAAGAGACCGCTCTCATCTCAAGGCAGTTGATGGAGGTTAGCCTGCCCTCATACAGAGCTCCCCAACCTAGGTTGGAGGCTTCTGTTGAAATGACCTTCCTCCTTGAGACTAGGCCCATGCTTACACCAGCCTGGTACCAGTTGGTGTCTTTCCAAGGGGCCAGGGCTTTGATACAGCCGGATATGGATGTATACATGGATGTACGTTTGGTGCTACTCATTCTGTTATCTGTTCCTTGGTTCTCTGATCTCTGTGGTTTTGTTATGTTTATTTTGTTATTTAACTATTTTGTGTTTGGATCCAGCTTTCCCTTTTGTTTTTGAGTTAACCCTAAGTTACAGAATGAGTAGCACCAAACGTACATCCTGACAAAGAACCAGGGGCAAACAAGCTTAAAAAGTTAACAAGATACACCTGGGGAAGACTAATCAAAGAACTAATCAAGAAAAACTACAAATGACTACAAAGCATGATGTAAAACAGGAAGTAATACAAGTTCACACAAGATAAGGAAACAGGCTGGGATCATGACAGCTATAATGTTTATTTAGTGCTTTACTCTTTAGTCACAATAATGCTTTTAATTATCTTAATTTCTTAGGAAATGTATATTAGGAAAAGCACCCAAATGAAGATAATTAAAAGCATTTTGTGGCTGACGAGTAAAGCACTAAATAGACAGTATAATAGTCAGTATATTATTTGGAAAAACTAAAAACATGTTTCTTGATTTTCCTGTTTTTATACAGTATATAGTTATATTATGTAGTATATATTTTTGTAATTAATTAACATGTTTAACATCCTAAGTTTGCCTATTATGAATAATTTAGCTGTGATTCCTGAGAAAAATACCATGTTTAAAGGCCGTTCTATTGAGTCTTCATGGTGTTCAGTAAGGAAATGATCAGTATGCATGATTATGTATAACTGCGGTCATGACCAATTATGTTGCACCAGTAGACCTTTTGGCTTTGGATCATCACCTCAAGTTAAACACCACCCTGGAGCCCTTAAAAAGCAGTTTACTTAAAGAGCAGTCGTCTAAAATTCTGCTGACAACTCCCTATACATACTTACTGTAGAGACCCCATGCAGACTTACTGCATTCATCATTTCTTCATGCAGAGTCAGGGACTTTGGTTTTATTAGTGCCTTGGCTTCAATGACTGCGGCCTGAATCCATAAAGTACCCAAGAGAAGAAGTGCTGCACCTGGATCGGTTTTTCTCAGGTTACTGTCGGATAATAATGGTTTGACAGCAAGAAAATATGATCCTAGATTAGATTTTGTAGAAACTTGAGAATACACCTAGAAAAAAACTGCTTGGTTAGTCTTAATGACTGCTTCTTGGTCCTAAGCAGAGTTTGAGTTCTTCCCGCTTCCCGCAGATCTCTTTTTACATTGTACTTTTGAGTCTGAACCATGGTAAGATTTAACTTTGGTAACCATACTACACTGGAAAACGACTGTTATGTATTTAAAGCATTTATCATGGAAAAAAACATGGTTTAAACCTGTTTTGTTCAGTTTGGGTAAAAGCAAATAACAAAAACAAAGAAAAGAAACAATTTTGTTTAAATAGTATTTTTCCTTGACACCATCGTGTTAATGTGTAGAACACATTAATGGCTACAGAAATTATTGTGGGTTATTTATTTATTTTTTGTTAGTACATTACAAAAAAGATGAAAAGATGATGCATATTTTAAAGACATCACAATAAACATTAAGTTGTAAAAAACCTACAAATAAACAGTCAAGATTGAAAATGATCAGCAAAAAAAAAAAAAAGCTGGTCAACTCTGGCTTGAGGGCCACTGTCCTACAGAGTTTAGCTCCAATCCTAATCAAACACACATGCCTTTAATTTTCAAGTAAATCTGAAGGATTTTGTGTTTGATTGGGGTTGGAGCTAAACTCTGCAGGATGGTAGCCCTCCAGGAACAGGGTTGGCTACCCCTGTTCTACCCTGCAAGAAAAAATCTAGTTGAAAATGCAATGATGTAGTCAACTAAATATAATATCAGTTTAAGTTTAGTGTGAATATTAACATTTGTGCCTTTTTTAACTCAAAGTACATAGATTGTCAGTATTGTGGATTAACCCTTTTTCTTACCTTTATCTTGCAATGTATCTCAGAGGATACGGATAACAGTATTGAGTGAAAAAAAATATTTCTAATGCCACCTACAAGAGACTAAAGAATATGTATCTTGTGGTGCAAATTACCTATTTATTAAGTGCCATTTTGGCTTGTGTCTAAGCAGAAAATGAGATTGTTAGGTTAATATTTAAATAATCTGGATCAGTGTTTGCTGTAAATTGGTCCTGCAGCGCGGTATCAGAGTTTCTCTAAAAAACTCTCCACCTCCCTCAGGTCCACCTGTCTAGATCTGCTACAGGATATATGCGCTGTATATGGGTCTGTGTATCTATCGCAGTAACAAATCCATAGTAATATATATGATTAGGTCTTTATAATAAATACTATTTCTACTTTGTTTGAATGCACATTTTTGTATTTGGGAAAATAAATATTTTGTATAAATATTAAATATAATTTGAAGCAAACCATAATATGTGAAAACCTAATAAATTGGGCTGTAACAAATAAGAGTATTTTTTTAAGTTGTTGCAAAGTATACATTTTTTCAATGTAGCAGCAGCTGTTTACCACTGTAGCTACGAAACAATTCAGCAGAGTGTTATTGAACTATTTGTCCCTCTGGATTTAACACCAAAACTTTATACAGTCTGCCACTGATGCGAAACACTCAAGCTGCTATCCGAAGGTGATTTTTTTTTTTTTGAGACAAGCAGTAATGTGACTAATGGAAAAGTAAATTATACATCATACATAGCAGTTTTTCTTACATAATGTTGCAATTATTAGGAGGGAAACCCAAGGCTACATCAACTCTATGGACTTGTATGCGTTTCACAACCTTAAGACCCTCTGTGTAAATTAGTTGGGTGAACTTATGGCACTTCTGGGGACTTCAGTTTCCAGAGGTCCCTGAGACATGCTGTATCCTCATCATCAGAGAGGGCCCATCAACAGTCATCACAGGCAGCAGTCTTCACCTGACTAAAATAAACCCAGCCTAGCAGATGTGTGAACAGAAGACACTGTGATCAGAATATATTAGCGCCTTGGTTTTAAGTAACAATTTCAAATTTTTGTCTAAGAAAAAGTCGTGACTAAGCGGTTCTTTCAAAGTGGTACTTTGAAGAGTACCTCTCGAGTTCATTTTACAGCTCTGACATTTCTCACTGTCCAGTTTTGCCTCTGAGAAAACGGTTGATGAGACATTTAAAAGGAATTGGAAAATTGGCTACTGGTTAAATATATGCTTCATTCAAGTGTTCCTAGGAAGTCTCTATAACTCTTAATTATGTTGTGATGTGTGTTTGAGTGATTTTGGGCATATATATTGTTTTTTAGTGCAAGTACATCCAAATGAAGAGAAATAGATGCCCTCTCTGATGATGTCATGAAAATGCTAATTAGCTTATGACACCACAAGAACATGTAACAATAAGCAATGTGCAGTGAGACATTTAAGTTTATTTACAAGTACTTTTACAAATAATTAAAAAAGAATTAAAAAAATATTTTGATACAAATATTTGGTAACACTTTGGATTAGAGAACGTCTCGGTTACTGACGTAACCCTCGTTCCCTGAAGGAGGAAACGGAGACATTACGTCAACTGACTGACATAGTGGGATCTCACTTGGGAGCCCAATCACCATCAAGTGGTAATTAAACAAGCTAATGGACATTGGCGAGTGAGATTTGCATGGCAAGCCACTCCCCCAGATGTAAGCTCGCAAGCAATTCACTCATTCAGGTTTGTGCTGAGGAGCTGGGGGTCCCGGCCATTCAGCTGTGGTACAGGTTTGTGGCAGGCGGGACGTAGTGCCTTTGTTCCCTCCTTCAGGGAACGAGGGTTACATCAGGAACTGAGATGTTCCCTATCAGTCAGTCACGTTCAACGTTACATCAACTGACTGGCATAGTCGGGTCCCTATGGAAAGCGCCACAACCGCTGACTCTTCCCAGCTCCCCCTGTAAGTCGCATAGACCTCTGTACCTGGTGGGACGAAAGATCAGAACTTTCCAAGGGGAAGGTCGATAGTCTCTGTTCCTTTCTGTTAACCATATACAGCGAAGACTGGTTGGATAATACTGGGTATGCTTGCTGAGTCCAGATGGAAAGGGGACCACATTGTGCCCGTAGGAAGGTAACATGTGAAAAATACACATATGGACTGACCCGTGGGGCAGTGCTTCATATGGAAAATCTCTGCGGTAGGTCCTGCCTAGACAGGAATGTAACCATTACCAATGCAAAAAAGGGTCAAAAAAGTGGAAAAGAAACAGGCTCAACCTGGTGATTGTAGAATCTTGCAAAGGTGTTAGGTGTCGCCCAGCCCGCAGCTCTGCAAATGTCTCTTGCGACTGGCACACCAAGACAATGGCATCTACTATCCAGTTGGCCAACCTCTGTTTGGAGACAACCTGTTCCTTCTGCTGACCTCCAAAGCAGACAAAGACCTACTCTGAGCTTCTAAATGTCTGTGTGCGGTCCACGTATATGCACAAGGCACACATGGGACACAGCGATGCAAGGGCTGGGTCTGCTTCCTCCAGGGGCAGCGCTTGCAAGTTCACCACCTGGTCCCGGAAAGGAATGGTGGGAACTTTGATCACAAATCCGGGCTGGGGTTTTAGGATTATGTGAGAGTCAGCCGGTCCAAATTCCAGGCATGCAGTGAGGAGCGCTGTCTTGAAAGATAGTATCTTAAACTTAACTGGCTGCAGTGGCTCAAAGGGCACTCTCTGTAGGGCTGTAAGAATCAGTAAGAGTTTCCATTGTCCTGGGAGTGTGAGCTGTCATCAGAGTCTATTAAATGCACGATTGAGCTTGCCCAGAATGTAAATGGCACAGAGTGACCTGAGCCACTGCTGACTCCAGAAGAGGAGATGGCAGGCGAGTTGCAACATAATAGACCACCATGATGAAACTGGTGCAGGGCCAGCAGTACTGCTAGCAAGTAATTCAAGGCAGTTGATGTGCCACCAAAGTCAAGGTCCTGTCCAGGAGCCTGATGCTGCACGCTCATTGCATATAGCGCCCCAGCCCATTTTAGAGGCATCTGTTGTAACAACAACATGCCTGGACACTTGTTCTAGTCGGTGTGATGGTCACCCGATGTGTGCCACGGCACCATGCCCATCTGCAAATGCATCAATCCTAGCGCCGTGACCTCAGCTGCAAATGCCACATGCCCCAGGGGCCTCTGAAATAGTTTCAGTGGAACCGTTGTTTTCCCCTTGAATGAATTCAGGCAGTTCAGCACCGACTGTGCGCACGCATTTGTGAGGCGCACCGTCATGTTGACCGAGTCTAACTCCATAACGAGAAAAGAGATACTCTGCACAGGGGAGAGTTTGCTCTTTTCCCAGATAACCTGAAGCCCTAGATGGCTGATTTGCCTGAGCACCAGTTCCCTGTGTCACACAACAGATCTTGAGAGTGAGCCACAATGAGCCAGTCATTGAACCCCCACTTCCCTTAGCTGGGTAAGGGCAGCCTCCGTGAGTCATTAAGATGCGGGGCGACAGGGACAGCCCAAAGGGGAGGACCTTGTACTGATATGCCCAACCCTCGAAAGCAAACCGTAGGAATGGTCTGTGTCATGGTAAATACGAGACATGAAAGTAAACATCCTTCAGGTAGATCGCTGCAAACCAATTTTGGGGCTGAACGCACATGACGATGCGCTTCTGCGTTAGCATCTTAAACGGAAGCTTGTGAAGGGCCTAATTCAAGACACACAGATCCAAGTTTGGCTGTAACCCACCACCTTTCCTCGGTACGATGAAGTACGAGCTGTAAAACCCTGACCTCATCTCGGCTGGAGGGATCAGCTCTATTTCGTCCTTCGTTAGCAGGACTGCAATCTACACACACAGGACAGGAGCATCCTTATCTGCCATTGAGGTAAACAGGACGCTGCTGAGCCAGGCGAACTGAATTGCATAGCTGATTCTGATCGACCAAATAAGCCAACTAGATGGACTGGGAAGCCCTAGCCAGGCCCCCAGACACCGTGCAAAAGCGGCACCAGCCGAACTACAGATGCACCCGCAGAGGGGTGCTGTGGCCCAATACAGGAGGCATAGCATCCTGAAGTAGAGGCAGTGAGTGATGTGACTCTTACCAAGCTCCATGGTTCCCATGAGGGAGTGGATGGAGATGTGCCAGGAGGCACTGTGTCCCCAAACTAATACATAGTTATTACCCGGTTATAATTATTATTGTCCATATATTTTAATGGTTATTTAATGTTAATTCCTAGAATAATTGAAAATCAAACAAATCTTTTTTTTTTACTGTGTAGACAAATTTTACTAAAGGGATTAAATGACCTGTCCGTGAGTATTAAATATGATATTAAATATGATATATATATATATATATATATATATATATATATATATATATACACTCACCTAAAGGATTATTAGGAACACCATACTAATACTGTGTTTGACCCCCTTTCGCCTTCAGAACTGCCTTAATTCTACGTGGCATTGATTCAACAAGGTGCTGAAAGCATTCTTTAGAAATGTTGGCCCATATTGATAGGATAGCTTCTTGCAGTTGATGGAGATTTGTGGGATGCACATCCAGGGCACGAAGCTCCCGTTCCACCACATCCCAAAGATGCTCTATTGGGTTGAGATCTGGTGACTGTGGGGGCCATTTTAGTACAGTGAACTCATTGTCATGTTCAAAAAACCAATTTGAAATGATTTGAGCTTTGTGACATCGTGCATTATCCTGCTGGAAGTAGCCATCAGAGGATGGGTACATGGTGGTCATAAAGGGATGGACATGGTCAGAAACAATGCTCAGGTAGGCCGTGGCATTTAAACGATGCCCAATTGGCACTAAGGGGCCTAAAGTCTGCCAAGAAAACATCCCCCACAACATTACACCACCACCACCAGCCTGCACAGTGGTAACAAGGCATGATGGATCCATGCTCTCATTCTGTTTACGCCAAATTCTGACTCTACCATCTGAATGTCTCAACAGAAATCGAGACTCATCAGACCAGGCAACATTTTTCCAGTCTTCAACTGTCCAATTTTGGTGAGCTTGTGCAAATTGTAGCCTCTTTTTCCTATTTGTAGTGGAGATGAGTGGTACCCGGTGGGGTCTTCTGCTGTTGTAGCCCATCCGCCTCAAGGTTGTGCGTGTTGTGGCTTCACAAATGCTTTGCTGCATACCTCGGTTGTAACGAGTGGTTATTTCAGTCAAAGTTGCTCTTCTATCAGCTTGAATCAGTCGGCCCATTCTCCTCTGACCTCTAGCATCAACAAGGCATTTTCGCCCACAGGACTGCCGCATACTGGATGTTTTTCCCTTTTCACACCATTCTTTGTAAACTCTAGAAATGGTTGTGCGTGAAAATCCCAGTAACTGAGCAGATTGTGAAATACTCAGACCGGCCCGTCTGGCACCAACAACCATGCCACGCTCAAAATTGCTTAAATCACCTTTCTTTTCCATTCTGACATTCAGTTTGGAGTTCAGGAGATTGTCTTGACCAGGACCACACCCCTAAATGCATTGAAGCAACTGCCATGTGATTGGTTGATTAGATAATTGCATTAATGAGAAATTGAACAGGTGTTCCTAATAATCCTTTAGGTGAGTGTATATATCACTTGCTGCCTAATATATCCCAACCACTAACAGGTGCTGTGATGAAGAGATAATCAGTGTTAATTACTTCACTACTTCACATAATGTTATGCCTGTTCGGTGTATATATATATCTGGCCTCCTAACGTTGACTATCAACATTTTCTGACCATTTATTGAGAACAAGTTAGTCTATTGGATGTTTCGTTTCACTTCCCTTTCCCTGGACATTCAGAAATGTAGAGAAAGGTCCTGTGCTAAATCTGAGAGGTAAAGGGTTGAAAAAGATTTTTAAACATAAGCACGGATGAATTATTCACAATAACATCTATAAAATGTATTAAGAAAAAATATATAGGTTGAATTTACATTCCATAATCAAGTATGTCTCGGGGTACGACTGTAATCTTGGTTCCCTTAGAAGGGGAACGAGACACTGCATCTTGATATTGAAGCTATGGGGAGCGCCATCAGTGTGACTAGTGTCTGAGGCATGTGTAAACAAACTCAGGGAACCAGGGTTACAGTCGTAACCCGAGATGTTCCATTTTAAAGTGGAATTTTGACACTGTGTCCTAGTATTCACACTATGGGGAACAAAAATCCACTATGCCATGCTGAATGAATGCCTCCCTCACTAAGCCATGAATATGCATAGTGGGCATAGCATAAATTGACTACCGATTACCCAGCCGAAGTCAGAAGCATTTCAACCCCATGGGCACATCCCATGTGACTCATATAGTGGTGCTATAAGCCAATACTCCCTGATACTGGGAAAGATCCCCAAGCTTCTGTGCTCTACAGCAAGGGTAGTCCTGGCTATTGCACCTTACCCCCTCCCTTGCAGGACAGGCATCAGCCCTATATGAGCAGAGCACTAAGGGAAATAATCCCCAACATAGCCTCAGCTATGTCAGGCATATCTCAGCACTATTTGACAAGGCTATTAGGAGCTTCACTTTAACAACCCTAGAGTGATTAGGAGAGAATAGCTCAAACCCTGACTTGAGTAAAGGCACTTCTCCAGGACTCACCATAGTTAATGGCTAAACTATAGAATACTACAATGATAAGGAGGGATGCCATCGGCGATCCACCTCTACTCATCAATTTGTAACACTGATCATCCCTATAGAAGCGCCCACCAAAGGGGAGCATTTGTCCCTTCTTCAAGACTCAACAACAGTTGAGGAGGTAGGTAAACAACCCTTGTCTACACTGTTCTACCCTAAGGGGTACTTGAGCAGCCTGCAAAGCGAGCATGCAAGGTGCTAAAAACTTCAGTAATTAGCACCTCCCTTCGGTATTGCCACTCATCCAAGGGGGAGAATACATCCTTACCCTTTACTCAGGAAAGGGAGTATGACGAGAGTAGGACATAATGCAGTTTCCCATTAAATCTCATCACCCAGGCTCTAAACCCCAAGGAAGCTACAGGAGAGCCTTGGCTTTAAAGACTCCAATTTAACTGGGGGAGATTAGCTCATACCCCCTCCACCCGAGTCAAGGCATTCTACCTAAGACCCACTACAGCTAGCACTTTGACTTTTTATTTTGACACTAGACCATAATATGTGACGTATAACAATTAGGGATGCCCCACAGGTGAATTTTCTCTACTTATTAGCATTGTCGAACCAGGGGCTATAGTAGAGCACCCATCAAAGCACTCATCCAAAGGGGAGCATACATCCCTACTTTAAAACCCGACAATAGTTGGGAAGGGAGGTAAATGAAGTAGAGGGACTCTATACTGCCCTACATAACTCTGTTCACCCTGCATCAACCCTAAGAGGGTAACCATCAGCCCTTACTGACCCCCAGAGATGGCTATATTTCTAAAAGCTGCACTGCTAAGTGGAAATTGGGAAATTTCATGGTGGGCAGGGCCCCACAGTCTTCCGCATATGCATTGCCATGAGCCTCAAGGTGGTAAGCAGAGAAAGCGGACTTATTTGATAACATCTGCCTCTACCCACCTATGGCCCCATGATTGAGGCTGCCGCACTGTCTCAGCAGACACACGGCCTGAACCGCGAGGTGCAAAAACCTGACTTTTATCCCACAAGAAAAAAGTCAAGTGAGAGGGGAGCTCCTTCACCGCGGCTCATCACTGTGAGCGCATTCAGTTTCCTCAAGTATTGAACACACTCGCTCCATTGGCAAGGCAGGAGCCTTCAAAGAGGATGCAGACATAGCTCACAAGCAGCTCTTTAACTGAGGCATCTTTACATATCGTTGCTCACACAGTCTCTCCATATATTCCTCCATTATCTTGACACCTCAATGTAGAAATATAGAAGGAATATAAAACTCACAAACTTATATGCAGCACAGCGTAGGAGGACACCTGCCTCAACGCTCTCTGCATCAATTCCTCAGAATTAGACACGTCACAAAATCCTGTTAGGCTCCTCCCTATGCTCCACCTACAATCTACCTCCTGATCGATCTCGTCTTGCCACCTCAGCAGCCGCTAGACCTGAATCACGAGGTGCAGACACTCAACTCTAATCGCTCAAGAGAGAGTCAAGCACAGGTGGAGCTTCTCACAACCTAACACATCACAATGAATGCATTCAGATCGAATGCTAGATTCTTATATCTCCAGAGAGAATGAAGCAATAACAGAGCTTCTTATGGCAAATGTACTGCCATGAGTACCTCCAACTCCCTTAAGAGCTGAATGTGTTCGAATGAAAGTGCTAGATTTGTGTCCCTCAGTAGAAAATCAAGCAAGAACAGAGTGTCTTACTGCAAATGCAAAATAAGGAGTGCATCCAGCTCCCTCGAGAGTCAAATGCACCCAAATTGGATTAATTAATTGTATTCCCTCTATACTGTAGAAATAGTCTTAAATATTTCCTGGGTGTGATAGTTTTACAAAGGATACACACTTTCATGATATACTTGTTTTAAATCAGATAATAATGGGCCCTTTTGCTTTAAAAAGTAATGGGAAAAGTAACCAATTTTTTATCATATTTATGGAAAGTGCCTTGCAGCATTATTTATTTGAAAAGGGCTTTGGCACCATTTATATATGATGCCAAAGCCCTTTTCAAATAAATATATATCTATTTATTTGACTCCAGGTACAATAATGAAATAAGAAGTAGGCCCTACATTTGTTCAGCAATTCTATTGATGCTTCAATAAGACAGATAATGAATCAACAATAAACACTACATTATTCTCTTGTAATATACACTATTACATATTGCTGTATGTCGAACAGTCTCATCATAGAAAGAAGTTCAGACTCTAATTTTAACTTGTATATGATTATTATTATTTGTTAGGGTTAGGTATCAGTCATCAACTGTACAAAATATATGATATTGGCCTATGAAATATTTTATTGCTTCTATTACAGATTGTAAACATGGGCCTTGCCATGTGGATGAATAGGAAATCAAACACTTTACATCTTTGCTGACCATTTCATTAAATCATCCAGCACAATTAAATGTAGGCTTATTACAGTAGAGTAGTTTCTGTGCAGAATGCTGTATCATTAGAGATGCCAGTCCAGTTTTTAGTTAGCGTTGAAGCAGCGATGAGTCATATCAGTGGATCTTAAAAGTGTCCTCCTTAGCCAGTCGTATTTGCCCTACATCCAAAAGTCACTGCTAAAATGGACCTAATCCCATCAAATCAGTATATTTTTGCTGCTTAATTCATATCAATGTTGGTACACATCTTAACACATCTTATAATGTTTGCATTACCTTCTCATTCAATAGAAATGTTTTTAATGAGTTTGCTGTCCTACATGTTACAATGTTGTCAAACCAGAGAAAACAAAGACTTAAGATTTCTTATTTATTATCCTAATATTCATTTGAAACACAATACTGAATTATCTTGTAAAATATATTGATTGGATTACAATGCCGTTACATTCACATTATCATGAATAAAGTGCTACTTTTGCTAAAGTTACATAGTAACAGAGTAAATTGGACTAAAATCAATAACATGATGAAATGTTGACTAAATTTAAAGAACATTTTCTTTGAAAAGAAAAAAACTATGACTGATAATAATAATGATGATAATAATAATAAATACTTTGATTACACCTTAATTCTCAATCTCAAACTCTTTTTTCTGTGCTCTTTACAGGACTACACCATCACCATGTATTTCCAACAGAGCTGGAGGGACAAACGGTTGGCCTACGCTGAAATGGCTTTGAATCTTACTTTGGACAACCGTGTGGCTGATCAGTTATGGCTCCCAGATACCTACTTTCTGAATGACAAGAAGTCTTTCCTGCACGGTGTGACGGTGAAGAACCGAATGATTCGGCTCCACCCAGATGGCACTGTTCTTTATGGACTGAGGTAAATGCCACTGTACCTGCTACCTATGTTTGTTGTGCTTTATAATGTCAGAATAACCAATAACACTGCAAGACACAGTCTTAAAGTCCATATGATATCAGAAATTACCCTTAGCACACATTACTAGTGTTGTGGTGAACAATTAATTCATGACAATTACATGTCATAATACTGAAGTAAAGTCACAATTCTCAGTTCACACACTTTAAGATGATTGTAATCGACTGAAAGAAATGAATAGGTTTCATTCACTCAGTCCAAGTTCAATAATTACCTTATTTACAGTCATTTAGCCTGAACTTTGCAACATCATTCTTGAATTTATTGTTGCTATCAGTATCAAAGTTCTTAGTTTAACTTTAATTATAGGTAAAACTTCATGTCACACTTGCTATCACAGTTAGGAGGCAAGGTTAGCTATGGAAAAGCTTCTATTCGGGGTGTGTGAAAGATATCTGTTAATGGTTCACAGCACTGACAGACCGTGTTGAAAATGAAGGTGCTAATGATATTGGGTGGAAAGTGTGATCACATGAAGAAGCTTTGCCTTGTTTGAGTTATAGCAACGCTTCAAACTTCGTAATTGATGGTTCTTCTCCTTTTGGCCAAAGTATGGTGGTTGCTTACTCTCAGAAAACATAAAACTTCATTACTCACTAAATTACTCACAACTGTTTCCTGAAACCGTAACATGGTCGCACCTCTGTCATTTGAACCATGTTATTTCAACAATATAGGAATTATGTTAATGATGTTACACGCACAGACCCGGCGCCAGACACAAATAAACAGACGGGCATTCAATTTTTTCAGGGGGACACAAATGAGATCAACCTCATTGCTCATTAATTATGACTTAAATAGACAAAAACCAACCCATTGATGCGATACAACAGAGGAGCCGTAAAAGCATTAGACCTAGCCTACTGAAGCAGTCTAAACACACGCAGGACTTGACATTAACGCTTGTCCGGGACAAGTACATTTTTGAAGGGGCAAGTGAAAAAGGATTTTACTTGCCCGACCGGACAAGTAGCCTGATTAAAATGGCAAGCACAAAAAATAACTAGGGAATCACCAAAACGCAGTAATGATTTTGCATTCATTTAGTGTCAGTGCCGATTGATAGTGCATAATAATATATCATGTATAATGTACTGACGCTAACAGGGTTGCGCTATTGAAGCTCGCGCAGCCTCTCGAGGAGACAGAAGTAAAATGAGTGCAGCTTAAAGAAACTCAGTTATATACTGTGGTAAAAATTCAAAATGTGGAGTTTTTATATTTATAACATACGATACAGTTAAGCAACATCACACCACCAAGAGTGCTATGACAGTTCAATAAACAAGTAATTAATATGTCACTTACATTTTAGACGCAATATTGACTGTTTTTGTTTTATTTTAGCAGCAAAAATAGTTCCAAACAAAGATCACAGCAGAACCATAGCGCGTCTCACAGCAACACTCAAACATTTCCACACTCACTATCGACAAACCAATCAAATCCATTAAAAAAAAAAAAAATTTTTATCAGACCAAACACATTTTTATATTTTTATTCAGGAGTTATGTATATACAAAACGATAACTTTTGATAACAGTAGACTATTGATAAAAAAATCTATATTGTGCAAACAAGCAATGTTTGTGACATGGAGTTGGTGAAGGGAGACAGGCTCTTCAAGGGCGGGCACTAGTGACTCACAGGGCGGGCCAGGCCCTCCGAGGCCCGCCCATGGCGCCGGGACTGCACACGCAGGTGGCTAATTAATCGAAATTTGCCATTCATGTCAGATTTTATAATTAATTAACATGAAACAACAAAGCTGTTCATTTATGTAAATAGAGATACTTTAAAGGGTACTTTGGGTTATTTGGGAAGCTGAACAAAGATATCTTTTCCTCACAACCAAAAACACACTTCTTTAGTGACATTGTTGATTTTGTGGTCTAAAAACAAAATGACAACGCTGCCAACAGCTTCCGTAACCTGAACAAGCTCGTTAATGGATGTGCTCTTGCTCTCGCTCTGGTTGATGTGTGTGCGCACTCATCCGTGAGAAGTGCCTGTACAAGGAATTCCTCCCTTTATGACGTTATACAGGGTCATACTCAAAAAAAACTTTCTGAAACTTATTCGAATCCTGAAGGAGTATATTTGGCACAAAAATACTCTGTCATACATCCAACTTGTTTTTTTTATTTTTATTTTGGCCATGTTTAGCACAAGAATCCAACTCTTTAACAGTGTAAATAAGTCAGCATGCATGAAATACCATTAGACCCCCCCCCCCACCTTAAATATACATAGTTATTTGAAATCTGATAGCTACATAGCTACAAATATTGTGCCTTTAATAGCTTCAAAGTAGCTTCTTCTTAGTAACTTGTATGTCACTAACTACTTTAAAAAAAAGTTAACTACTGTAAATTATGAACTGCAGCCACAGCTGTAAAAAAGTTTTCTCAACACTAAATATTTATATTCACTTTTTTTATTTTATGTATTATTATCATTTTATATCGTTTTTAATATTTAATGATTGCTGCCCAGTTTTTAGAAAGGCGTGTCTACACCGGTGCGACTATTGCTGCACCAGCTTCATGGTGTCTATGCTGGACACGTCGTCAAAGCAAACATTTCAAATCCATTTAGCATTGTGTAGCACAAGCAGACATAAAACTGTCACCTACTCTTCCACCATGCTATGTAGATAGCATTTTAATTTGTTCTGTTAGCTTTTGATGCACCATATTCTGCTGCTTATGTCCAGTGTAGACGTTTTCTCTGAACTTTTGAAGATGAAACACAATGGAACAAACTGAGACAAGTTTAAAATTAAAAATGCATTACTTACAGTGTACGCTCTAAAATCTGTGCAAAACATGATGCAATTGCCAAAAGCGGTAGCAGTGATGTAACCATCAAATGGTTACAAATAAGATGGAACATCTACAAACTGTTGTCTCACATGTTGTCCTCTTTTGGACAAACAAAGGCACGAGTATAAAAACAAACCACTCTCCCATGCATTAACCTAGAGCTGCTCCGGCAAGGCAGAGAGTACGCTCTGGAGCTCCACTCAATCAAACTATCAATAATGAAAGATGACAAACTGTTTCCTCTTCCAAGAGGCTCTGGCACAGGTGGAATCGAGGAATAAGCAGTGAGGCCACAGGTCGGTAGCTTTTTTCCCAAGAGGGTCTCTCAAACCTGCACCGCTGTGAAGAATTTAAATAAGGTGAACTACAGCTTGGATGTTTGCAGTATCGATATGTCCACTCTTTATAATGTCTTAAGATGGACCTTTGCTGGCTTTAAATTATTCATGTGTCAGGGCTGTTGTTAATGTTTAATTATCATATCATGCCCTGTCGTGTCTAAAGGGATTCCGAATTAATGTGCCTTAGTCAGCTTTAGTACAGCTACAGTATGTATGCAAAACATCCTCCATATGACCCACAAATGCATAGATTTATAAATATGCATAGGTTTGTGCTTTATGGGGATTTGGAGGAGAATGCTAATGCTCATATTGAAGGGTTTTAAGCATTGTGTTGAAATCAAAGAAATTTTATAGAATGTTAACACTGAGCGTCTACGGTATAACTGACAGTTTACTCTACATTTCAAAGAAAGCATAGTGGAATAATGAGGAAGAAAAAGAGTGACATTAAATATAGACAAACAAGCAGCTCTTATTGCATATGATCAACTAAAAGTAGTGCAAGTATGATATAGAAATAGGCTACAGTTTGTAGTGCTAACACACTATTCATGAAACAGTTCACCATTTTCTCACAACTATAAACACAATCTTGTAACTACACATCAAACTTTAGTCAAAAATATATTCTCTTTTGTCCGAATCAAACTTTGGCCTTAGATGACACACAAAAACAAATACACAGACTACTTTCCTGCCCAGCGAGCACTAGTGAGATCAATTCATAACAATGTAACAACAACCTCTTACAATACATTATACAACATAAATGATAGAGTGCCGATACCGGTAAAATACAACAGTAAGCTTGTAAGCAGGAAATGTTAATTTTCATTACACTACTGTAAATTGATCTTGCAGTAGATGAAATGTGAAAAGAAAGTTCAAATACCAAAGAATGGAATATGAACTCGGTATGCAACACAATACAGTATACTGTCAATTACAGTACAGTAAAAATAAATAAATAAATCCTTCGCACATTCAGCCAAACTTCATTACTGTATACAGTATTATAGCAGTTTCTTGGTCTTCTGACAAAAGACTTTCTCTAAGTCCCTTAGGAAGTCGTCAGTTTTTTCCAATTGCTAACACACTAAAATGACATGCACAGCACAATTATTTAAACTGTCACTCAAGGAGCAAAACCTCAGCCCAGATCTGTACAACTATAAGCACATTCTCAGCTTCACACTTGCACTACACACAGTGTTTTGCAAAACAATATACACACTTACTCTGCATTAGACACAGAAATCTAACCTGATGTCACTTTGCCATTTCAAAGCACTGCTTTCCAAAATACCACCCCTATAAACCAATTGATCAAACAGGTGTGTAGACGCTTAGGTGCTTAATTGTAAACTCAGGGGTAAGCACTATAAAAAGGCAACAGGAGAGTTTACCTGTCTTTAACAAAAATGGAAGGCAACGTCGCAGTAAGAGGAAGAGTGAGGATGAGACGGGGAGCCCGTGGAGGAAGAGGGGTAGAGAGGGGAAGAGAGGGGAAGGGGGGAAGAGAGGGGAATGGGGAAAGAGAGGGGAATGGGGGAAGAGAGGGGAATGGGGGAAGAAAGGGGAAGGGGGGAAGAGAGGGGAAGAGAGGGGAAGAGAGGGGAAGAGAGGGGAAGAGGGGAAGAGAGGGGAAGAGGGGAAGAGGGGAAGAGGGGGGAAGAGGGGAAGAGGGGGAAAGAGAGGAGGGGGCAAGAGAGGAAGGGGGAAGAGAGGGGAAGAGGGGGGAAGAGAGGAAGGGGGAAGAGGGGGGAAGAGGTGGGATGAGGTGAAGAGAGGGAAAGTGGGTAGAGAGGGGAAGGGGGGAAGAGAGGAGAA
Source organism: Rhinogobio ventralis (assembly GCA_039654625.1). Classification (NCBI taxonomy): domain Eukaryota; kingdom Metazoa; phylum Chordata; class Actinopteri; order Cypriniformes; family Gobionidae; genus Rhinogobio; species Rhinogobio ventralis. Next base: position 33,097,327 of record CM077208.1, read on the forward strand.
GAGGGGGGAAGAGAGGAGAAGAGGGGGGAAGAGAGGGGGGAAGAGAGGGGGGAAGAGAGGGGAAAGGGGGTTAGAGAGGGGAAGGGTGTAGGGGGGGTAGGAAGAGGTAGACCTGGAGTAGGACGTGGACAAAGAAGACGGGGACCAAATTTATCAGATGCAATTTGTGCAACCTTGGTTGTCCATGAGTCCTGAGTAGGCTGGACAAAGAGTTCAGCCCAACCTCAGCAGATATAAAAAACAAACCTTTGAAAATGCATGAATGAATCGAATGATTTTACAATGTGGAGAGAAATAAATATTTTCATCAATATGCAGTACTGGTCTTGTTTGGTCAATATATTCATATACTTTACTATATATATATATTATATATATTTTATATATATATTCATATACTTTAATATCTCTGAAAAAAATCAAACCCAGATTATATCATTAGAAAAGTAGAATTTTTATTTTTATTTTTAAGTGTTTAAGATTGAGAACAGCAGTGTCTAAATGAATCAAACAGAATCAGATTGTATGAACCATGTGTGTGCCATACGGTGTCAAAATTGGGTTTTGTTAAATTATTGTAAAATTTTGAAAGAAGTGTTTCATTTTGCAAAAGAACTAAGGTGTGCTGCTACTTGTGTGTGTGGATGTGTGAATTGTGTGTAGAGTTTTGACAAAATGAGCCTTGTTTTTAAAATTGTGCTTCGTAAATCGTAAAAAAATGCAATTCTGCAAAAATACAGGACATGTAGGAAACTGGCTACAAATACATTTGACAATCACGAGTTTGAGGGTGTACAACGTGCTACAGTTTACTGTACATAGTGAAATTTCCCTCATTTAAAGTGTAAGCACTGTATGTGTAAGTAGTATACAAACCCTGTAGATGTTATTTTTTTTAGTTCTCTCTCCAGTGTTAGGATACATTTTCTACTTAATGTTTACTCATGGATAAATGTGTAATTGTATTATGTGTTTGTGTTTTATGAATGAGAACATGGTTAAACCTGTGTAAAACGAGGGCATTTTTTAAAATGTGTTCAACATTTTGAGAAATGTGTCTTTGTTTTGAGAACAGAAGGAATGGTTTAGGGAAACTGTGCCAACTGAATCAGTAATAGTGTGTTAGCAATCGAGAAAAACTGTAAATAAAGCACATTTATGGATGTTGTATGCTCCTTAGCCACATATAGAAGTTGCAATTTGAAACGTTCTGGAGCTAAAAACAAATCCAACCCTGTATGTTAATTATAGGACGCTCACAGTGAAATGTAGAAGGCAGTGTAATAACTATGTTACTATGTTACACCCATGCTCCATTACCTAATTTAACTCTACTGACATGTGTATGGCGTGTTCACTGCTATCGTCTTGCGATTTTATATACACTGAACCAGACACTTTATAAGGTACACCTTGCTAATTGAGGGTTGCACCCCCTTTTCCCTTCCGAACTGTCTTAATTCTTTGTGGCATAGATTCAACAAGGTGCTGGAAACATTCTTTAGATATTTTGGTCCATACTGACATGATCGCAGCTCATCGTTCCAGCTCATCCTATGGGTGCTCTATTGGATTGAGATCTGGTGAATGCGAAGGCCATTTGAGTACAGTGAACTCATTGTCATGTTCAAGAAACCAGTTTGAGAGGATTTGAGCTTTGTGACATGGCACGTTATCCTGTTGAAAGTAGCCATCAGAAGATGGGTACACTGTGATCATGGGATGGACATAGTCAGCAACAATACTGTGGTGTTTAAATGATGCTCAATTGGTACTAAGGGACCCAAAGTGTGCCAAGAAAATATCCCACTATTACATCACCACCAGCCTGAACCGTTGATACAAGGCAGTCTTTCTTTCAGCTTGAACCAGTCTGGCCATTCTTCTCTAGCATCAACAAGACATTTTCACCCACAGAACTGCTGCTCACTGGATATTTTCTCTTTTTTCAGACCATTCTCTGTAAACCCTAGAGATGGCTGTGCGAGAAAGTCCCAGTAGATCAGCAGTTTCTGAAATACTCAGACCAGCCCGCCTGGCACCAACAACCATGACACGTTCAAAGTCACTTAAATCACCTCTTTTCCCCATTCTGATGCTTACAGATCGTTTTGTCTACCTAAATGCTGCCATGTGATTGGCTAATTAGATATTTGCAATAACGAGACGTTGAGCAGATGTACCTAATAAAGTGGCTGGTGTGTGTATAACACAACAAGAGATGGGAGGGTTACTTTATAAATGTATTCCAGTATAAATGACTAATTACTTGCTTTATAGTAACCTAATACAAGTATTACATTATTAAAGTAATGCAATCTGACTACTTCTCAATTACCTCAAGGCCATATATGCAAATAAAGAGAGAAAAACTAGAGAAAATTGATATCAAGTTTGCTTTTTACCTAAATGTCTGTTCTACGAAAAACAAAACAATGTTAAAGGGATAGTTTACCCAAAAATGAAAATTATCCCATGATTTACTCACCTGATTTAAGCCATCCTAGGTGTATATGACATTCTTTTTTCAGACGAATATTATCGGTGTTACATAAAAAAATGTCCTGGCTCTTCCAAGCTTTATAATGGCAGTGAATGGCTGGTTTGTTTTGAAGTCCATAAAAGTGCATCTATCCATCATAAAAGTGGGAGAGGGGGGGTTAATAAAGGCCTTCTGAAGCGAATCGATGGGTTTGTGTAAGAAAAATATCCATATTTAAAACTTTAAAAACTAAAACAAGGCGCTGTGTAATATCATTGCGCCGCTGCACCCATGGTACGGCAGCAAAGTTCCCTTTATATTACGCAGGAATGAGAGTGTAGTTCCTATCCATATCGGTCTAGAAAATTGCAACTTTTCATTGTCTTAGGATACGATGTAACTATACACATCACAACATGTAAATAGGAAACTGTTGGCATTTTTTTGTCACTTATTGAGCAGTAGGCTAGATGGAGCCGTTTACCTCCAGTCTTTGTGCTAAGCTAGGCTAGCGGTGGGTGCGTAAGACAGAGTTATGGCACGCACGGAGATAAAAAAAGGTATCTATGGACTTATCTAACTCTGGGGGATACAGTGAATGAGCTAAAGTCCCAAAATGTCTCCAAAATGAGAAATCATTGCTTATTCTGAATTTTTTACAGAGTGCAGTTTCACTTTTTTCCGTCTGCAGCACAAAATGAATAGCCTAAAACAGTTAAACATCAAAAAGATTGTGTTTGATTAAATTACAAGAATTATGTTTGACAGGGACCGCATCTCCTCAGCATAATCGCCTGCACCAGTCGCAAATATTAAACATGTTTAATAAAATCTTTGTGAGCATGACTGGCAACAGCTGGTTCTTGAATTCTAAGACTAGAATCTTTAGATAGGCATACAGCACACTGCTTGATTTTTCACACCGACTGTAGCCTAAACACAGACTGAACGCAACTGTCCCTGATTCAACGCGTTTGAGCATGATTAGTCGTTACAACCAAATTGTTGACATACTTGCAAAGTTACTTATAGGCAGAAGAATGTCTGTTTCGGGACCATCACAATAAAGTGTTACCAGATATTAAGCAGTCTACTAATACTCTAATGACAGGTAGTTGTAAAGTTTCTTATAGTGAGTAGAATGTCTAAAGTGGACTATCATAATGTTACCTGAACAATACGACTAGTAATATGACACTGTTCACTTTCGAATGGAACTCAACGCTGCATCATGTAGTTGACACTATGGGAACGCTTCCACGAACATGTCTACGCATGTACATCAGATTGATGTCATGACATAGCGTAGCATATCACAGAGTTCATAAATAGATGCTAAAAACGGCTTCTTTGTCTGCAGAAACCTTACGTTTGTTGAGTGCGAGTCTATGTTTTATGTCTCAGTCATGAGTTAAGAATTGTAAAACAGTGTCAGGGTTGAGATATAAAAAGTGTGTGACGCCATGCCCCCGCTATATTACGGCAGAAGACTTGCACCCAATGTGTGTTATGTGAATGGGAGAGGAGCACGCTAGGTTAGTTATCGAGGTTGGCTGACTGGCAGCATTGCGAGGGAATCACAGTTCGCAAGCTCCAATACCGCTTGACCCATTTCTTGGGGGATGAATGCCGAGCACCTGCACCCCGTGGCTCGGGTCCCGCTGCTGCCGTTCTTGAAGCTTGATGTAACTCCTTCACACAGAGACGGCAACGTGGCTATTAGATTTGCAATCGCGCTGTGCGCATTTCATTCATAAAGTTTACTCTCGTTTACTTTACACACTCATTATTGTTTAGTGATTTTAGAGTTTATTTATAATATTGTGCTATGCTGGCTCACCTGTTACCTATCCAGCAAAGTAGGAGTAAATGAGTCTGCTGAATTTTTTTTCTATTATTCGGTAGAATTTGTTATTGATTTTCAAGCCTTTATCCGTGCCTTTCCAAATAAGATATTCGGCTTCAAGCACATCCCTAATGGCGACGTTGAAATTGAAATTCCCATAGCATCAACGTCATGACACGGTGTCGAGTTCCACTTAAAAAGGAATGTTTCAGGTTTCGTATGTAACCCAGTTCCCTGAGAGGGGAACAAGGCGATGTGTCACATTGCACACCCTGGCTATGCCTGTGGGTCTTCAGATGAATTGAATCTGTCGACGCATATTCTGCTGTCTATTTATGGACTCCATACATCAAACATGACGAGTGTTTGCTGTATGAAATTCATTTTATTTTAATTCCTTTTTCCCTCAATTCTGCACCCTGTTTTACAGGTTTGCAGTTCAATCTCAAGTTCACAACAGAATACAATCATGTTTTTGTATCCTGATTACATAATGGCCCAGTGAATTGAGAAAACCGGCCATTAATATTTCTTACCAGCCAGCAACTGTACTGTGTATTATTTTTTTATTCATACAGTGCAATATTTTTGTCCTTATCACAATATGATTTTTCTTGCACATTAGTGACAGACAGAGCAGGTCATTTGTCACTCTCAACATCATAGACGAGATGAGTCAGTCTCCATCTTTCAGCAAAATGGCAGCTGTCACGAAAATGCATAGACATCATGATTTTTCTTCTATTATATTCATTTTGGTGGCTTAACACAAGGCAGATTTCACATATGCCTTGTCACACAGAGTTCTAGAGAAAGACTTGCACCATGTCCTAACCAGATGCAATGTGATATGATTCTAGTGAATTTGCTTTATCTGTCCACACCAGACAAAATCAATCACAAATCACAGCCAATCAGAAGAGCATGTGGGTGGGCTCTTTATGCAAGTGCACTGCTGTCTTGTACGCATAATTGCACTACATACATTACTAAAAAAATAAGGTGACACTTTATATTGATGGTCCAGTCAACTTATTCTACTTACCCGAACCCTAACACCTAACCCACCTTACAGTCTACTGCAATCCTCCACTGAGAGAGGAGTAATTTGACATGTATAGTCAAACCAAAATGTATTCAGACACCTTTAACATTTTCTCACATTACCTTAGTTTATTTGCTATAGTTTAGAAAATGGTAATAAATATGACAAGAAGTCAGAGTTAAACTGTGTCAGAACAAATTCATCTTGATAATGTCTGATAACATTAGCCGCTTTTCATACCGTCGAGGCCAAACAGTTCTTAGAATGGTAAGGAATGGTTCCAGTTGTGTTTCCACTTGAGCCTGGTATGGCACGGCACGATTACAACCGTTCTCGGCCCGGAATTCTCAGCACGGTTAGCTAACCGTCATTTTTAACTGTCACATTTTTGTGTACTGTTTTTCAAATACTATATATTCAGACATACTACTCCGACTGGCGTTTTTTGCGTACTATATAGTAGGGAAGTTTCCGATTTCAGACACAGCGAGGAAGTGAAAACACAGGAACAATGGGAACAAAACTATACATCAAAATAAGAGTCCACATCACAGGAATGTGACACGTCTGGTTAGGACGTAGTGTTAATCTGAATTGCATGCAGCTTTGACGAATCTCACATTGTCACTTTACTAAAAGTGAATAATCGTTTTTGTTCATCACAATACTTCATACATCCGTTCTTCACTAAGGCGCACACGCCTGTCAGCATCAGATTTGACCAACTAGAAGGTCTCTGGAGATGCTGAGTCAGCACTGAGCATTGAGTCAGTAATATAAAGTGGGTCCGAATATCATATATTTTGGAACAGTGAGTAAATAATTTCCATTTTTGTGTGAACTATTACTTGACAGTAAATGTTGAGGGTGCTGGAAGATGCATTTCTGATCAGCGACTAACTTACATTTTGTGTCAAGGTACCCAGAAGCAGCTGTGCAAAGTGTTGTGAAATGTTTCGAAGCATTTTCAAAATTTTCTGCATAGCTGTTAAAATCTAGCCAGTTCTTGCATTGTGTTGATGGTGTGCTCTGAACTTTGTGTACTCAGTGATTTAGTGCTTTGTGTGTACACAGACTATCAGGATTAGGGAACAGAAATTCCCTTTCAAGGGAACTCGCGCTGCTTTACCGCTGTGGGAACGCCTCTGCGTGATTGCGTCGTGAAGCACGTATGTAATCAGTCCAATGGAGTGACGGAACGTCATAGGCGGGTGACGTCATCCACCAGTAAATTATAAAGCACACCTGCGTTCCATTTTAGATCTGCACATTCTCAATTGCGCTGTAGCAAAGCTCAAGTTCAAGATGCTCAACTCAAACAGATCGTGCCACAGATCAGGTCCGAGGACTGGTTTGTCTCAAAGATCTCAAAGACACGTACTTCCATGTACCATCCTTCCACAGCACAGGAAGTTCCTGAGGTTCACTTTCGGGGAAGAAGCGTACCAATATCGGGTTCTTCCGTTCGGTCTAGCATTGTCACCTCACACTTTCACAAAATTTGTAGATGCAGCTCTTGTCCCCATGCACATACAGGGGATCCAAATTCTTAACTACATCGACGACTGGTTAGTCTTAGCACAGTCGGCTCAGATGGCGGTTCAACATCGAGATGTTGTCCTCGCACACATGAGAAAGCTGGGGCTGAGACTAAACTCCAAGAATAGTGCTCTTTCTCCGGCACAGAGAACTACGTATCTGGGTGTGAGTTGGAATTCGATTACTATGCAGGCTCATCTATAAGAGCCTTGTGTGGGGTCGATTCTTTCAGCAGTGAAAGGGGTGAAGCTAGACCAGTCACTCACTGTCAAACAGTATCAGAGACTGTTAGGTATGATGGCAGCAGCGTCCAACGTTATACCTTGTGGCCTGTTGTACATGAGACCGTTGCAGTGGTGGCTCAAGACCAAGGGGTTTTCCCCGAGGGAAAATCCTTCACGCATTATCAAGGTCACACGGCGATGCCTTCGTGTCTTGGTGATGTGGAAGGAGCCTTGGTTTTTGGTCCAAGGCCCAGTGTTGGGAGCTCCGTGTTGCCGAGTCATTCTGACAACAGATGCATCCCTACCATCAGTACCATCATCGGTCCTGGCAAATGTAGTATGGTTGAGTATGGTTCTCGGACATAGTGTCTCTCCAAGACGGCTCTTCGATGGAGATCCCGATCAGGAGGGACCTACTCTCTCAGGCGAGAGGGGCAATCCTGCACCCTCGCCCAGAGCTGTGGAAACTGTGGGCTTGGCCTCTGAGGGGGCCCAGCTCATAAGTTCAGATCTCTCAACTGAGGTTGTGGAAACAATTCTGCAATCTAGAGCTCCCTCCACGAGGAAACTTTATGCCTTGAAGTGGAAACGTTTCACTTCATGGTGCGGAGATCGCCTGTGGGACCCAGTTAACTGCCCAGTGGATGCAGTGCTGGATTTCCTACAGGAGAGATTCTCCGCAGGGTTAGCCCCCCACAAAATAAAGGTGTATGTGGCGGCCTTAGCTGCTTACCACACTCCTTTGGGTGGTGTATCTTTGGTGCGACACCCTCTAATTACTCGTTTCCTTCGTGGCACTTTTAGAGTTAGACCTGCGGTTCGCACCAGGGTGCCAGAATGGGACTTGGCCATTGTATTTCAGAGCCTTTTTATGGCTCCTTTTGAGCCGATTGAAAAAGTTCCTGAGAAATTTCTCACACTTAAAGCTATCTTTTTGCTTGCTATTTTGTCTCTTAAGAGAATAGGAGACATTCAAGCATTGTCAGGGGCACCCTCATGCTTGGAATTTGCACCCGGTATGGTTAAGGCCTTCCTTCACCCTAGGCCAGGCTATATTCCTAAGGTTCCTAATAATACTGTAAGACCAGTTATATTGCAGGCCTTCTGTCCTCCTCCCTTCTGGACGTCAGATCAGGAAAGACTCAATCTGCTTTGCCCAGTTCGGGCTCTAGATGCTTATGTCCACAGAGCTGCCCTGTGGAGGAAGTTTGAACAGTTGTTCGTGTGTTTCAGGTCACCCTCGAGGGGGAGCCCGGCATCTAAGCAGAGAATGAGCAAGTGGGTGGTTGAGGCCACACTTACGAGGCGGCCGGTCAGCCTTCACCTTTGGCTGTACGGGCCCACTTTACTAGGAGTATGGCTGCTTCAAAAGCACTACTTTCAGGGGCTTCCCTGCAAGAGGTTTGTGATGCAGCGGGGTGGTGCTCACCGCATACTTTCATGAGGTTCTACGAACTTGACCTCAACTCTACTCCGGGGGCACGGGTGCTTGTTCCGTAGACAATGACACGGGCTGGCGACGCAATCATGCAGAGGCGTTCCCAAAGCGCAGGCGCAGCGTCTCGTTCCCTCTTCAGGGAACTAAAGTTACATACGTAACCAAGACGATTTCTGTCAAGTTGTAATATATTGATTTTATTATTATTTTTATTTTGTTAGTATTATTATTATTATTATTTTACATGCATTAGGATTATAGGGTACAGGTTAAAAAGGATATTACATTTTAAAAGTGGACCTAACTAGAATATAGACTTACTTTGTGCATTACTGTAAATGCAACATTCGTTTGTGTTTTCAAACTGAGGGACTAGTCTGAATAATTTTGTAAGGAAATCTACAACGTTTTTAACATTGAACTTGTTTTGAACTCAGAACATCCTTTATTCATTTAATGTTGAAAAAGGGGGTGTCATAAGTTGCTCAGTGTTTACATCAAGCATAATATAATAATTGTGGCAGGTTTATATTTGCCATATGGCAACTTAATGTTTTGCATTCAGAAACCAGAGGAAGAAATTTGATGATCAGTGGGAAAGAGTGAAATAAATGGACTTGACTTTCCCCATCCCTTGTCACTGGCTTTTTCAGTTCTTCTCCTGAATCAAATATGACACAAGCCCCTTAAGTGGAGTTGAGCAGAGACATGTCCTAAAACTCACGTCTTCTCTCTGTTCCTCAACTTATTTAAAAATAAATATTATTATTAATATTATATTATGAACCTGACATGTTTTTAAACAAGATGCCACCAAAATTGCCTCTACAGGATTATTTTGGATAATTTATAATGGCTGGCACTTCAGAGCAGGGTTGCCTGGTCCCAGAAAAATATTTAAGCCCAAAACCGACTCAAAACCAAAATTAAAACTAGCCCAATTTTCCCCACATCCAATCACAGTTGGATTCCTATAAAGGCCTGGAACGTTCATGAAAGGGGACTAGAGCGTTCAGGTTTCCAAATGAAACATGAAACATGTCACAATCTGTGATGAGGCACATTAAAGCCAATGTCACTGACGTAAAACATTTGTTGCAACGCTTCTAGAGGTGGAAAATGTTGATTTTGTGACATTTGACAGTTACAATCTCAAATTTTTTGAGTCACAACATACTGAGAAATGTATTTTGTCCTACGGCAAACAAAATTAATATTACATGATAAGTAGTGGTTAAATGATTACAGAAATTTTATTTCTTTTAAGGTTTTAAGGTGCATTCTTATTTAACAACAGAAGTCACTTTGGACAGAATTATTTCAAATTAAGTAAAAGAGTGAACTGTGCAAATGAAAGCAAAAACTCAGTGATCATAAATACAACAGTATCAATCGATTAATTCCATAATTTCAGTAATCATAAATGAGGATTTGTAAACATGTTTGTCTATAAAGTTGTTCATATTTAAATAATTTACATTTAACATCCTGTTAATATGTCAGTATTTTACATCATTGTCTACTGCAAACAATGAAAGTAAATTTAAATTTCTACTGCACATAAAATACATTGGATTCTCATGAGATCCCGCTGTCATAAGATAGCCATACAACCATAGACACAGTGTTGGGAAGGTTACTTTGGAAATGTAATAGGTTACAGATTACAAGCTACCCTATTTAAAATGTAGTAAGTAGTAATTATTTCAATTGCTTTATTAAAGTAATGTAACTGATTACATTTGATTACTTTTTGATTACTTTTGTAATTTCCAGCAATGAAACACCTTTTTATCACTCACCATGGTGGCAAGTCTCAGACAGGTTGTAGCCTATAGCTTTCAGCGGCAATGTGGATTAATGTAATTGGCAGACGTGGTGCTCTGCAGATTCAAATGAGAACCAATCAAAAGCATCAGAATAGCATTTCTTTACTAAACAGCCTTTAAATGGCAGGAGGCATGGTGCTCATTAAGTTACATGTTACTACCCAACACTGCATATATATAAATAGGAACTTGGACACCTTGGAGATGCTCATCACTCTCACTAAACCAATACATTTTCATTGAAAATGCCACAACATTGTGTGGCTTGTGGTTGTAAGAACTGTCGAATCTTATAATATTTATAAGATCTTTACCAATATATATTTTTTAATTTACCATATGTAGAAATTATCTAAAATTACTGATAAACTAAATCCTGTGAAAATCAGCTGCTAAAGACAGATAAAGACATTTGTCCATTTGAGACCATTTTTTTAATGAAACAGTTGATCTGGTTTCATAAAATCACTTGCATTTATTTAATGCTCTTTTCTCACTAATAATCCTTGTCAGCAATGGACTGGCCATCCATCCAGCTTGTTTTCCTTACTACAGCCCGAGACTCTAAGCATCCCAGCAACCCCACTTAGGACAAGATGGAAAATGAATGAAAGGATTTTTTATTTATTTTTTTTGCTTGTCAGTAAGTGGTTTAGGCATCCGCCAATCAATCATCTCATAAATCTATTTCATAGAGTGAAAACTATCCACTAATGCTCTTTGTTGCATCATAATGTCATTCATTATACTTTAAAAGCAGAAGCAGATTCAATAGAAAATGTCTAGCATCAACATGTGAACACTCTCACTGCTGTACATGCTGTACATGTTTTGGGCCTACCCCCACACACATTGCAGCCCCTATTTCATCTACACAAGGTGTGGAATTCAAGTCGCTATGATTTAACATGGCAAATGTAATTACGAAAATGTATGGCAACACACACAACTTATTTGATGGAAATTGAATGTTGTGCATACCCTGGCAGAAGGTCCTTGATAGACACACAAATTGTGTATAGGTGGGACACAGAATTATGTTCACAAGGAGAATTGTGGTCTTTGATAGAACTTTTAGTGAGTGAGTGAGTAAGTGAGTAGGTGAGTGAGTGAGTGAGTGAGTGAGTGAGTGAGTGAGTGAGTAGGTGAGTGAGTGAGTGAGTGAGTGAGTAGGTGAGTGAGTGAGTAGGTAAGTGAGTAGGTGAGTTAGTGAGTGAGTGAGTAGGTGAGTGAGTGAGTGAGTAGGTGAGTTAGTGAGTAAATGAGTGAGTGAGTGAGTGAGTGAGTGGGTGGGTGGGTGAGTGAGTGGGTGGGTGGGTGAGTGAGTAGGTGAGTGACTGAGTGAGTAGGTGAGTGAGTGAGCCCAAAAGCGCTTTACAATCATATCAGAGGGTCTCTCCTCAACCTCAAACAGCATCATCCTCCTGCACTCACCACACACCGGCTATAGGTGGAGAGGAGAGAGTGATATAGCAATTCAAAAGAATGGGTATTATTAGGAGGCCATAAATGATAAGGGCCAATGGAGGGAATTTTGGCCTGGACACCGGGATTACACCCCTACTCTTTACGAGAAGTGCCATGGGATTTTAAAAGACCACAGAGAGTCCAGACCTCGGTTTAATGTATCATCTGATGAATGGTGCTTTTTTCAGTATAGTGTCCCAATCACTATACTGTGTTGTTAGGACCCACACAGACCACAGGGTGAACACCCCCTTCCGACCCTATGGACAAATATTCTCCATACTGTCCTGTCGAGCACTGCTTCTTTCAACTGTTTAATGTTTATATTGGTGTCTGTTTTGATGGTGTCAAGTCAGCGAGTTCTTTGCCATCCCCTTCTTCTTGTTCCACTGACCATCTCCAACATTACTGATTTACTAACATTACTGTATGTCTTTATTTGTTTTCCTAGCTGTCCCTGGTATTCGTAACATTTTCCGCCAGCACCACATTTCAAATGCATCGATTCTCCTTCTATTGACCTTTCATAATGTAAAACTCTTGTAACCGTACAGTGTTATGGGAAAAATTATGGTTCTGATTAATCTGCATTTGATAGTTTAAGTGATGTTTTTGCTCTTCCAGATCTTATTCATACCAACCATTGCGCTTAATTTCAGGGGTGTTTTTTCCATCTCAGTCAATTTTTGATCCGAGGAAGATAAAATCCTGAACTGATTTATTTTCTTCGTCATTGATTTTAAACTTCACTTCTCCACTAGCTGTTGTCTTCATGATCTTTGTTTTTTTATGTTTATTTTAAGCCCCTATTTTTTCACTTTCTTTCATGATTTTCAAAATCAAATGTATCAGGTCATCTTTCCTTTCAGCCAGAAAGGTTGTGTCGTTCGCATATCTCAAATGCACTTATTAGGTCCACCAATGAGCACTTTCCATTGACCTGAGACATGCAGACACTACCATGAAAAAATGAAGTCATAACTGATAGCTTTTCTAACTTACAGTCTTAACAGTTGGTTTGGACTTTAATACAGCAAAAATACCATCCTAGGCTCATTGAAAATACGTGCCCCTACAAAAATAAAAAAAATAAATAAATAAAAAGTAGCTATACATAATATTCACAACAGTTTCCAGTTAAAATGAACACTAGAGGCAGTACAAAGACAACAACTTATGATTACAGGGGATTACTGTTGGATAAACACTTATTGCTCTGTAGCTCACCAGGTACAGTATTGCACCTGCAATGCGCCATTGCTCGGGTACAGCTCCTGTGAAAGGCAAGCCATGGTAAAAGAGCTATATTGCTAGACTAACATTCATCTGTTTTACATAAAACTGAGCACACTTTTAGCTCCACTTGCTAGACATTTCACTTTGAAAGTGTCAAAAAAAAGTTGCAAGAACCAATGTAATATCATTGTACAGAAATGACGAGTTGCAAAATACTGAAAAGTTCCCCCAGTAAACAAGCTAAATTCAAAAGTGTTGAGAAGATTTCTCACTAGAATCTCTCACTAGAAAGATAAAACACAGTACAGACTATTCTTTAAAGTACGTACAGTATATTGCAAAAAGGAGAGACGAATAGCCTACTTAATACTGTGATATATATATATACATATATATATATATATATATATATATATATATACATATATATATATATATATATATATGTATATATATATATAGTCACAAAAACAATACATTGACATTTGCATCCTTCTGCTATGGACTATACCCTATATATGCCATGTAAACTAAGGTTAATAGTTTTTATAGGTGCCTCTAGCTGTTACACAGTGATACACACACAGTAACTGGTAGCTATTACTACTTTTGTGTATTTTAACAAAGCTTAAACACTGTAATAGCAAATCAGGATCCAGGACCAGAACCATCCATTTTATAATGTGTTTTCTTCAACACAATCATAATCATTAATAATGTTTAAGAACCAAGAGGTTCTTTAGCTCTGTTTCATAACATATACAGCATGCGTCTTTCTTTTGTTTTTTTAATAACTTTCATTTATCATATTTTTACAGGACATTACAGGAGTATTAATAGCATGCAATATATCTCACGTTGCATCCAAGTGAAGAAAAACAAAACAAAACACCATTTGCCTACCAATGATTGCATTTCCCCCTTTTTTTCATTTCTCTTAGAATAAGAGAATAGATGCAAACATTTCTCATGACTCAGATATTCACATGGCACAGTCAAGGCTAAGCTATGATTTCCTAAAGGTTACCAAGGTAACGGTGTCTCTCATTCTCTCTCTACTCTTTTTTCTATCCTCCTTTCCCTGTTTTTCTTGCTGTCCTTTTTCCAGAATAACCACTACAGCAGCCTGCATGATGGATCTGAGACGGTACCCCCTCGATGAACAAAACTGCACCCTGGAGATTGAGAGCTGTAAGTGAAAGGACATGTGAACACACACACACATAGGCTTTGTTCAGAATGCAATACTAGCATACTGTATACTGCACCTGTAGAGAAGATAATTTGTTGTGTTCTACAAGTCACCTCTATTTATTTATATAGCGCTTTATACAATACAGATTGTTTCAAGGCAGCTTTGCAGTAGCCGCGTTTCCATTACAGATTTGTGCAAAACTTTTGCGATATTTTCTAAATGTCTCCGTTTCCATTAACTGATGTTATGCAACTAAAACATAATTTTTTCCTCTCGTGATGAGTCATTCCAAAAATTATGGCAACGGATGTTGGTAGGTTTACATATATCCCAGCCATTGCACTAGCCATTATTTTTAATCGAAGGAGATGTAGGCGTGTTATCCATGCATTAATGGCAAGGAAAGCTTGGGAGCGGCCAAGTATGAGGTGTTTTTGGGTGTTTCTCCCTGCTATCTGCTTCAAGGTCTTGATAAATTGTGGCATTTCTTTGTTGTTTAGAATCCAGTATTCCCATAATTATTTTGTCTTTTATGAGTTTAATAAAGAACTTCTGTCCAAACATACTGCGTCATCTTTAAAGAATGATCGACTTTTACGTATGCCAGGTGACCCGTAAATGTGGAAAAACTGTTTCCATTGCAGTTTTGTGAAATATTCCTTTTTCGAATTGCCTGAAAAACCACCTCATGTGATATATGGGAGTTTTTTCGAAATGGATGTATTTCCATTAAAAGTATTTTAAATGTGCAATTTCGGCTGTGATAAAAAAATTATTATGTTATAGGAAGTGTTCCCAGTTCCGGCTGTCCTAATTTATGCAGCCTAACAATCATTTAACTGATTTGAATAATAGAAATGTATGTATTATATATGTGCCAGGTTAAAGAGATGTGTTTTTAGTCTAGATTTAAACTGACAGAGTGTGTCTGCTTCCCGAACAAGGCTAGGAAGACAGAGTTTAGGTGCAAAATAGGAAAAGGATCGACTGCCTGCAGTTGATTTTGATATTCTAGGTATTATCAACTGGCCGGAATTTTGAATTGCGTTAAGAGCTCATTCAAGTACTGAGGAGCTAAACCATTTAGTGCTTTGTAAGTAATTGGGAAGATTTTAAAATGTATGAGATGTTTAATAGGGAGCCAATGCAGTGTTGACAGAACCGGGCTAATATGGCCATACTTCCTGGTTCTAGTAAGAACTCGAGCTGCTGCGTTTTGAAACAGCTGGAGTTACAATTGGTAGTTAGATTTAAATAATCTAGCCTCGAGGTCATGAACTTTACTGCATTTGTCATTGTATGTCATACTTTAGATATATTTTTAAGATGGAAAAATACTGTTTTACTGATGTTAGAAATGTGGCTTTCAAATTAAAGAATTGTATCAAAGTGCACACCCAGGTGAATTGGTAAGTTTCATCAGGGCGTGAAGAAATATAGAGCTGAGTATCATCAGTGTAACAGTTAAAACTAACTCCATGCTTCCTAATGATATCTCTCAGTGGTAGCATGTACAGGGTGAAAAGCAACGGTCCTAGTACTGAGCCTTGAGGTATTCTATACTGAACTTGTGATCAGTATGACATCTCTTCATTTACTGCTACAAACTGATAACAGTCAGATAAGTATGAATTGAACCATGCTAAAGCAATTCCACTAATGCCAACATCATTTTTGATTCTATTCAAAAAGAATGTTGTGGTCGATAGTATCAAATGCAGCGCTAAGATCCAGTAACACTAATAGAGAGATACAACCACGATCGGATGATAAGAGTAAATCATTTGTAACTCTGATGAGAGCAGTCTCAGTACTATGATACGGTCTAAATCCTGACTGGAAATCCTTGCAGATACCATTTAATTCTAAAAAGGAACACAGTTGTGCATATACTGTTTTTTCTAGCATTATTGACAGAAAAGGTAGATTCAAGATTGGTCTGTAATTAACTAATTCTTTATGATCAAGTTGCATTTTTTTTAATAAGAGGTTTAATAATAGCCAGCTTAAAAGTTTTCGATATGTATCCTAATGACAAAGATGAATTAATGATATTAAGAAGAGGATCTATGACCTCTGGAAGCGTCTCTTTCAGTAGCTTAGTCGGTATAGGTTCTAGAATACATGATGTAGATTTTGATGATTTAACAAGTTTAGACAATTTTTCATCTCCTATAGCAATGAATGAATGCAATTGTTCCTCAGAGGGTCTATAGCACGATGTATAATACGTTCCCATTCAGTCGGTCACTCTCGACGCCACGTCGATGACCGACAAATAGGAATCTCGCTAGCGAGAGCCAGTCTACTTCGAGTGTAACTAAACAAGCCAATGCACATTGGCATGCAATGATTGCACCAGCTGCTCATACCATGCAGCGTGGGTATAAATGAGCCACAGGTGCTTGCATCAAATCAGCTTTTTGCTTTGGAGCCGAGTGGTGGATGGTTTGTCCTGAAATCCCTCTCTACAAGGCGTGTTAACATTATAACGAGTCAAGCTCTTTGAGTGGACTTCCCCTCATTTGGTGTTGGAGTGACGGCACTGCAGCGGGGTCGATTTTCTCTCTTTCTTTTTCTATTTTGTTTTATTGAGCAAAATCAAAAGGCTGTTCTCACAGTTGGTTTGGTGCATTGTTAAGAGCGCAAAAAAAGCCGTTGTCACGGCTGGTAAGAGATCGCCTTCTATGAGAGAGAGAGCGTGCATGACAGGCTGCACATTTTCCCTGTCTGTGTCACCGCGACTATCGCCTTGCGTGCTTCAGCACTGCCGAGAGCAGTTTCCCTAGAAAGAGCTACACAGGTAGAGCTTGTGTCTTTTTAAAGATGACATTCTACCTGTGTGTTTCTGGTTGCAGTTGTTTCCTGTTCTCACTGACGGCCATGAGCACTGTTTCACATGTCGGGGGGAATGCATGCTGAGACGGCGTTCATTGGTGGTTTTACATTAGAACATGACCACGTCGGCATGCCGGTCAGGAAGTTTGAGAGTTTTGTTGTTGGCCAGCCGCTGCTCGTGTGTAAAAGTACAGCCGCGGGTCTGCTCGACACTCTCAGCGAGAGCTCTTGCTTCTCTGCGTGTCGTGTGCTGTCGAGCTACCGGGCTGTCAAGGCAACCCAGCGCTTGCTCGGCGCTCTAGGTGCGCTGTTCCCTGTCCCCTTGCCTATTTCCCGATGTAGCGCCCTCCCTGGTGGCCAACAGGAGAGGTCAACTTCGATGAAATTGCTTGGGTGACCTGAGGAGGGGAGGGCTTCTCGTTCGGGGAACCAACCCCTAGGGCCCCTCCCCCTCTAGTACACTGCAAGCTGTGCAGCTTCTGGATGGAATTGCTGGTCCTTCTTATGGAGGAACCTGGCGTTTCATTCGGGGCTCTAGCTGAGGATCATATGTCAATCGCTCCATCAGAGAGAGGGCTGTTGTGCTCCGGGAATGAGGATGATACTGAGCCCACTATAATGGTGTGTGCTTCGCTGAATCAGATTCAGAGTTAACAGCCATGCTTTCCCAGAATCTTTCCAGGATGTACATGGAAAACTGCGGGTCCAATAGCCAAGATTATTTCGACTCAATCCGGTACACAGTGATAGGCAGATGCTTCCAAACGGTGCCGTGATTGTGTTCACGCTCTGTCTGTAGACCGTTAAAGTCTTCTGCGCGACTTGCCCATTTAAGCACTGCCATTTGCGCTGCATCTGATTGACAGCTATAGTGATTATATTAAAGGAAGCATGCTTTGCTTGTGTTCTGTATTTATCTATTCACAATATGAATAAAAGTTTTAGCCTATATGCTGGTAAAAAGAGGATCGATGTTTTTTAATCTATGCCTTTTAGACATCTAAGCATATAGCATGACCCAGTGATGTGATTTATGTACAATTTGTACAAAGTAGATTGTTCACTTGATGTATAGTTTTATATCGTTTACACGACAGATGTCTCTCTCTCTCTCTCTCTCTCTCTCTCTCTCTCTCTGGGCTGACTAACCTTGATTGAAATCACGGCGCAGGCCCTCGGCCAGACGATGTCTACCTCGGTCCAGAAACGCCCCCCGCCTTGCCTTACTCAGATGCGAGTGGTCGTTAAAGTACGCTTTCTCGATGCTCCCATCTCACAAGGAGGCCTTTTTGGCAACACTGTTGAGAACTGGGCCCAGCAGTTCTTCACAGTCGGTAGCAGGCTGAGGCAATCAAGAGCTTCCCCCGACATACCATCAGAGTTCCTCGTGGGCCTGAGTCTGGTCGTCACCAAAGGGTTTTGATATGGAGCCTTCACAAGCTAACGCTCAAGATGTTCACACAGAAACTCATTTTCGAATGCGTCCGTCCCTGAGATTGGTTTTCAGCAGTCGACCTGAAGGACGTGTACTTTCATGTCTCGATTATTCCTCGACACAGGCCGGTTCTGCACTTTGCGTTCGAGGGTCGAGCATATCAGTCCTGCCCTTCGGGCTGTCCCTGTCTCCCTGTGTCTTCACAAAAGTTGCAGAGGGGGCCCTTGTGCCCATGAGAGTACAGGGCGTTCGCATTCTCAATTATCTCAGTGACTGGCTCATTCTAGCACAGTCCAGGGATCAGTTGTGCGAACACAGGGACCTGGTGCTCAGACACCTCAGCCAGTTGGGTCTTCGGGTCAACTGGGAAAAGAGCAGACTTGGATCTCTTTTCTCTGTATGGAGTTGGATTCGGTTGAACAGATGGCACACTTCACAGAGGTATGTGTCCAGTTTATGCTGAACTGCCTGAACACGTTTCAAGGCAGGACGGCGGTCCCACTGAAACATTTTCAGAGGCTCCTGGGGCATATGGCAGCTGCAGCGGCAGTAACACCGCTCAGTTTGCTTCATATGAGACCGCTTTAGCATTGGCTTCACGGCTGAGTCCTGAGATGAGCGCGGTGATTATCACACCGGCCTGTCGCCAAACCTTCAGCTGCGGTAAGACTCCTCTTTTTTTCGGGCCGCAGTGCCCTTTGAACTGGTGTCCAGGCATGCTGTGGTATTCACGAATGCCTCTGCCACGAGCTGGAGGGCCACGTACAACGGGCATGCAGTGTCAGGGGTTTGAACGGGCCCGCACCTGCATTGGCACATCAACTGCCTCGAGTTGCTAGCAGTATGTCTTGCACTGAGCCGCCTCAAAAAGCCGCTTTTTTTCACATCAGGGCAAAGATGTATTGGTCCGTACGGATAACACTGCGACTGTTGCATACATTAATTGACAAGGTGGTCTGCACTCCCGTCGCATGACGCAACTTGCATGTCGCCATCTCCTCCTCTGGAGTCAGAAGCATCTGAGGTCGCTTCGGCCCATTCATGTCCCTGGTGTGCTTAACCGTGTGGCCGGCGAGCTCTCACAAGCTGCACTCCCAAAGAGTGGTGACTCCACCCTCAGGTGGTTCAGCTGATCTGGAGACAGTTCGGAGAGGCTCAGGTAGACCTGTTTGCCTCTCCAGATATGTCCCACTGCCAGTTGTTTTATTCGCTAACCGAGGGAACACTCGGCATGGATGCACTGGCACACAGCTGGCCCCGGGGCCTGCGCAAATATGCGTTTCCCCCAGTAAGCCTACTTGCACAAACCCTGTGCAAAGTCAGGGAGGACAAGGAGCAGGTCCTGTAGGTGGCGCCCCGGCCTGGCTATGTGCCCAAGGTTCCTACCACTCCCTTCAGGGACCAGGTAGTAAACCTGCAAGTGCTGCCCCCGGAGGAGGCAGACCCAGCCCTGGCTTTGCTCTGTCCCGTCCGTGCTCTGCGTCTGTACGTGGATAGAACACAAAGCTTCAGGACCTCAGATCAGCTCTTTGTCTGTCACGAAAAAAGAGCAGTTCCTCTATCTCTGGGTCCCAAGGGGTTTCAGAGAGCTGTGGACGGTCCAACACCGGACCACACTAATCCTCTTCCTTTGCCAGCGGACAGCAGTGGACGGTTTGAGGACGCAACCAAGCCTTCTCACATACCCTCTGCCCACCCGTGGAACCAGCGCGGTCCCTGTGTTCCATCTCGCTGCCCCACTGTGGGTATGGCTGTAGTCCCTTTGGTCTCTGCGAGCCTGGCTAGCTCTCCCCAGTCTGTCTCGCAGGCTCATTCGGACCATCAGGCTCAGCTACGCAATTCAGTTCGCCCGGTGTCCCCCCAGGTTCATGGGCATCCGTTTCACTTCGGTGAAAGCTGTCAATGCCCATGTCTTGTGAGCGGAGATCGCAGTCCTACTGGAGAAGGGAAAGGCTGTCTCCAAGCAGAGCACACTCTACTAGAAGTATTGCATCCTCCTGAGCGCTGGCACATGGCGCCCCTGTCAGATATCTGTAGAGCTGTGGGCTGGGCGACACCCAACACGTTCACTAGATTCTACTATAAGGCACACTTTCCCAGTGTTATTCAACAAGTCACTGGGCGGGTCATGCGGAACAGCAGTGATGGACTTCTCTGTGTGAGCTTCCTGAGCTCTCTTAACCGATGAGACGGGGGTCACACAGAGAAGTCCATCACTGCTGTTCCGCATGACCCGGGCACTGAAAGGGGGCAGAGGCCATGGTGCTTTGGTAGGGATTCCTATTCATCGGTCATCGACGTGGCGTCGAGAGTGACCGACTGAATGGGAACGTCTTGTTTATGTATGTAACCCTCGATCCCTGAAGGAGGGAACAGAGATGCCACGTCCCGTCGCCATGTCCTCTGGGCCCCGCTGGGATGCCAGTTCACAAACTCGGCTCCTCAGCAAAAAACTGATTTGATGCAAGCACCTGTGGCTCATTTATACCCACGCTGGCATGAGCAGCTGGTGCAATCATTGCATGCCAATGTGCATTGGCTCGTTTAGTTACACTCGTCGGTCATCAACATGGCGTCTCCGTTCCCTCCTTCAGGGAACGAGGGTAACATACGTAACCGAGACAATGGTTATGGTTAAACATTTCTCTCTAAAAGTGTCAATCTTGCAAGTAAAGAAATTCATAAAGTCATTACTGCTGTGCTGTTTGGAAACGTCTGAAGTTGAAACTAAAAATTGTCTCTATCTACACACTTGTCTCTGCATATGTTAAAAGCACTGGAATGTTTTAGAGGATATAATATGCCAAACAAGGAAATCAGGTACCAGAAGATGTCATCTTTTTTCTTTTTTTCATTCAAACAAACTGTCAGAAAACAGAAAGAAAAAATTTCTAGTTTTATAGATATCCTAAGATTTGAAATACAACATGGTAAGGTGTGTTTTAGCTGCATTGCGTTTCTAAGCCAGCAACAAGGTAAAAAAAAATTGTCAGAAAAATGTTTAATGGAAATACATTTCTAAAAACTTTACAATACATTTAAGATCTATAACTATATTTTGTTATAAGAGTATTTCATTCTTCCAACTGACTTCTTTCAAATGAGACTACAATTATGCTTGTAATGCCAAGACTGGTAACACTTTATAATCATTTTAATTAATAAAGCATTAACAAACATTACGTTTAACAGATCATTAGTTAATATATATTCAAATAGCAACAATGTTACAATATATTCAAAATATCTGATGAACTTGATTTAAAAAATCATTGGTTCTTGTACATTAAAATGCTTTCAAATGTCATTAAATGTTCAATTCAAATATCATCATGCTTTTGATGACATTTGTAAGCATTCAAATCAACATTAATAAATAAACTGTTAATTACATACATATATAAAATTTGTTAAAAGCATTTGTAAATGCTTGATACTATAAGCACTATAAAATGCATGATCATAGTATATGAAATGAAATTTACTTTAACTAATGATCTGTTAATCATTATGTAATGTTCTGTTAATCATTATGTAATGTTCAATAAGTTCATTAGTAAAGATTTGCAAGCACATTATCTCATATTTTTAGCTATTTGATTATTTATTAATTAATGATTGCTAAGCATTATATAATGTTTGTTAATGAATTATGAATGAACGTTATTATGAAGTGTTTTTTTTTTCTCCCAAAAGGGTTAACAGGTTAAAAGAACAAATTTGCAGAAATGAATCATACTAGTATGATAATCTAATCTTCAAAAGTAACACGTTCCCCTACACTGCACAAATGCCAACTCTTACTCACATTCTGACCACATTACCTTGAAGAAATCGTGACCGTGGACAACAGCAGTTTGAACTCGTCCAGCTCATCAATTTCACTTTTGCTTCTTATCTCACTTCACAGATACCTAATGTAAGCAAACATAATCATTAAGCCCATTTAGAGCAATCATCCATATCTGCCGTCCTGCCCACTCTGTCTTTGGGTGTCAGTAGTGATAAATGCTCTTGGAGGGGTTTGACACTGAGAGCTCATGGCACAATTGACAGACATAGGTAAGATTGAAAGTGTTTGCTGGTTTATCAATGAGGTGCCCTGCATTATCGATCAGTCAGTCGTACCAGGATGTTGTGCCCTGTCCATCACGGGTACATCAGTGGAGCCCAGACAAATAGCTAGGGTCATGTTTCAAATGATTACACCATGTACATTGTTTCATGCTTACTGTTTATCACTTGTGCAGATCAATGGGTCAGATGCTACCTGCTGAGGCATGAGCATTTTTTAGATTTGCTTGTATCAACATTTCTGTACTTTTAGAAACAATAGTGTTTGCTTTTCCAATAACTGAATGCCTTTGGTGCCACTAACTGCACTGTGGGCCTTATTCATGAAACATGAGAACAAATTTCTTTGATAATCATTTATAAAACCATGAACTATTCGATACATAAATTACCAACTACTATAATCTACCAATCTACCCAAAAAAAATTGTTACAGTTAATATAAAAAGTGTTTGTCAATGCATAAATTGCTTTTAAAACCATTCTTATGTAAATTGTCTAATTTAATACAAAAATACTGTTTTCACATTAATTGCTGCATTCAACGCCCAAATGTTGTGCTTAGCAGATATTTACTATATGATACTGAGCTGCTACGTTATAGTATATATTAGTGGTTGGACTAGCAGAGACAGAGAATTGTTATTAATATTTATTTTATTTCATTTTTATTTTAGAAATGATGACATTCACTATTTCACAACAAACTATTTCTTGCAGTAATCTCTCCTCATTAGCTATGTTTCCATCCAAAGTTGCGAATTTAACATGCACAAAATTAAAATATAGCATAAATCATTTGCGAATAAAGCACTGTTTTCTATACAGCGAGACGAAGAGAACAACATCGTAACTAGCGCCAAATAACACTAAGAAAAATGTAAGTTGCTACAGCAGGAGAAGACAATGTGGGTCTTTTTCATATATAATAAATTACTTGTGCCTCAAAGCGCGCAGACAAAACGCAATAATGATATCCCAAAATATGCATAAAAATAGGTGTATGAAAACAGCTAATGTGACTGCTTGTCATACAGAAAAAAGGAAGCACACTAAACACTCATCAAACACAAATGTGTGATGAAACTGAACACAACAATCCACATGATAGCGAACAGCAGAACCATTTACTTTTGCAATTAAAACACAAATCACATTTTGTCACCATTGATCAAGCAAATAAAGTAATTTGTTGTGCACCTTCCGGTAGGTTGTGCAGTATCATTTCACAAAACAACATGTTTGCTAGATGTAATATTGCTGTTGTTTACCGCAATGGTTGTAAC
Organism: Rhinogobio ventralis; assembly: GCA_039654625.1. NCBI lineage: Eukaryota > Metazoa > Chordata > Actinopteri > Cypriniformes > Gobionidae > Rhinogobio > Rhinogobio ventralis. Next base: position 33,121,261 of record CM077208.1, read on the forward strand.
TATAAATTATATACTATGTAAACATTCATTACACTGTCTACCATCTCTACAGATGGGTATACCACGGATGACATCGTGTTCTTCTGGCAAGGAGGGGACAATGCTGTGACAGGTGTGGACAAACTGGAATTGCCTCAGTTCTCCATTGTGGAGCTACGTCTTGTGTCCAGGGAAGTGAGGTTTACCACAGGTATGGATGATTCAATTATGTGCAAAATGGCCCTAATACTTCATGACCCTTTTAAAGCACCCTACATTGCAATCAATGTATAAATTTTTATCAGTTTGTGTTTTTCCTGTTTGTTGATCCTGGAACAACATTCCAATCAACCAATCAGATCTGAGGCATAAGTTTAGGCTTACAACCAGGGTTCTACATCACTTCTACATCAGTGTTATTCACCTATCATTTCCCTCTGATTTTAGGGATAACTTATGGGTAGGGTTAGGTTTAGGGGTAGGGATAGGACAGCAATGTTGTTCCATGATCCAGGAACATGTCTTACTTGGCAAAATCATGGTGACCGCCATGCTATTATACAGTCAAACCAAACATTATTCAGACAGCAGATTTTTTACTAGTGGGTGCAGGATACTATAGTTTATTTATGTTAAGTGAGGATAGCAAAATAAAGTAAGCTCTGACATACTATACCCAAAACCCTTCATACAGTGGACTACCAGTAAAATTGATTAAAAAAAATTGGGACCAAAATTATTCAGACACTTTGACCTGACCATGTTTTGCTTGAGGGTTTTTTCTTTAATTGCTAATGCAACCTTTTACACCACAGACTGAACAAAATTAAGCATAGCTTGGTAATTGGTTGACCTAAATTGGTATTATCTAATTGTGTACTTAAATTTAACAGCTGACCTGATTGGTTGATTGTAATCCATTACATACCTTTCTATCAAAGTTATCTGACATTATCAAGATGAATTTGTTCTGACACAGTTTAACTCTGAGATCTTGTCGTATCATGACCGCACCTTTATACCACTGATTGTTGAAAAATGTACAGTAGTTTTAAAAACAACTGAACTACTGTTACACAGCTAAAATGTAGTTGAGTTCTGCTACTTTTATGTTGCACCCCACATTATGTTACCCAGCACTAAATCCATGGCCGGAGCAAAAATAGAGTGAATAAGATATACTAAAGATTTAAGGTTATCGCAATGCACTGCATAGCTTAAGTTAATTTAGAAAATGTGTCTATCATTTTAAGTGCATTTGCCCTAGTGTGCTCTTGTTTATTTCATGGAGACATCCATGGTGATGTGTCCGAACAAGCGTGAAAAAAACCCATTTTGATTGTCGATGACGCACTGGAGCCACTGAGCCTGGTCCCTCCCCTAACACTATCATAACTGTTGATGACGCACTGGAGCCACTGAGGCTGGCCCCTCCCCTAACACTATCATAACTGTCGATGACGAACTGGAGCCACTGAGCCTGTCCCCTCCCTTAACACTATCATAACTGCTGATGACGCACTGGAGCCACTGAGCCTGGCCCCTCCCCTAACACTATCATAACTGCTGATGACGCACTGGAGCCACTGAGCCTGGCGCCTCCCCTAACACTATCATAACTGTTGATGATGCACTGGAGCCACTGAGCCTGGCCACTCCCCTAACACTATCATAACTGTCGATGACGCACTGGAGCCACTGAGCCTGGCCCCTCCCCTAACACTATCATAACTGTCGATGACGCACTGGAACCACTAAGCCTGTCCCCTCCCCTAACACTGTCATAATTGTCGATGACGCACTGGAGCCACTGAGCCTGGCCCCTCCCCTAACACTATCATAACTGTCACTGACGCACTAAAACCACTGAGCCTGTCCCCTCCCATAACATTATCAAAACTGTCGATGACGCACTGGAGTCACTGAGGCTGGCCCCTCCCCTAACACTATCATAACTGTCGATGACGCACTGGAGCCACTGAGGCTGGCCCCTCCCCTAACACTATCATAACTGTTGATGACGCACTGGAGCCACTGAGCCTGGCCCCTCCCCTAACACTATCATAACTGTCGATGACGCACTGGAGCCACTGAGCCTGGCCCCTCCCCTAACACTATCATAACTGTTGATGACGCACTGGAGCCACTGAGCCTGGCCCCTCCCCTAACACTATCATAACTGTCAATGACGAACTGGAGCCACTGAGCCTGTCCCCTCCCTTAACATTATCATAACTGTCGATGACGCACTGGAGCCACTGAGGCTGGCCCCTCCCCTAACACTATCATAACTGTCGATGACGCACTGGAGCCACTGAGCCTGGCCCCTCCCCTAACACTATCATAACTGTCGATGATGCACTGGAGCCACTGAGCCTGGCCCCTCCCCTAACACTATCATAACTGTCGATGACGCACTGGAACCACTGAGCCTGGCCCCTCCCCTAACACTATCATAACTGTCGATGACGCACTGGAACCACTGAGCCTGGCCCCTCCCCTAACACTATCATAACTGTCGATGATGCACTGGAGCCACTGAGCCTGGCCCTTCCCTTAACACTATCATAACTGTCGATGACGCACTGGAGCCACTGAGCCTGGCCCCTCCCCTAACACTATCATAGCTGTCGATGATGCACTGGAGCCACTGAGCCTGGCCCCTCCCCTAACACTATCATAACTGTCGATGACGCACTGGAACCACTGAGCCTGTCCCCTCCCCTAACACTGTCATAATTGTCGATGACGCACTGGAGCCACTGAGCCTGGCCCCTCCCCTAACACTATCATAACTGTCACTGACGCACTGAAACCACTGAGCCTGTCCCCTCCCTTAACATTATCATAACTGTCGATGACGCACTGGAGTCACTGAGGCTGGCCCCTCCCCTAACACTATCATAACTGTCGATGACGCACTGGAGCCACTGAGCCTGGCCCCTCCCCTAACACTATCATAACTGTCGATGACACACTGGAGCCACTGAGCCTGGCGCCTCCCCTAACACTATCATAACTGTTGATGATGCACTGGAGCCACTGAGCCTGGCCCCTTCCCTAACACTATCATAACTGTTGATGATGCACTGGAGCCACTGAGCCTGGCCCCTTCCCTTAACATTATCATAACTGTCGATGACACACTGGAGCCACTGAGCCTGGCCCCTCCCCTAACACTATCATAACTGTCAATGATGCACTGGAGCCAATGAGCCTGGCCCCTCCCTTAACACTATCATAACTGTCGATGACGCACTGGAACCACTGAGCCTGGCCCCTCCCCTAACACTATCATAACTGTCGATGATGCACTGGAGCCACTGAGCCTGGCCCTTCCCTTAACACTATCATAACTGTCGATGACGCACTGGAGCCACTGAGCCTGGCCCCTCCCCTAACACTATCATAGCTGTCGATGATGCACTGGAGCCACTGAGCCTGGCCCTCCCCTAACACTATCATAGCTGTCGATGACGCACTGGAGCCACTGAGCCTGGCCCCTCCCCTAACACTATCATAGCTGTCGATGACACACTGGAGCCACTGAGGCTGGCCCCTCCCCTAACACTATCATAACTGTCAATGATGCACTGGAGCCACTGAGCCTGGCCCCTTCCCTAGCACTATCATAACTGTCGATGACGCACTGGAACCACTGAGGCTGGTCCTTCCCCTAACACTATCATATAATAAATCAATGAATCATACCACACCTGACGTTTAGCATGCTTAGTTTTTAAACAGGCACATGCAGGCCAATCTGGGAAAGGCTGCTTAAAACATGCTGCTTACAGTTTTCTTAAACCACAAACCAGATTTTACACATTAACAGGACAAGCTCTTCAGTTACATATTTTTTTCTAAATTTTTTCCTCTCAAATTCCCTGTATTAAAGGGCTAAATGGAGAAAAAAAGACACTGCAGGTTTTGTGACAATTCTCAAAGGGACATAGACGTTGCCTGCTGAGAACGGGGTTTCAGAAAAATCTGCCATGTTTGCGACTTTCTGCCATGTTTAATTGGAATGGAACTAGTCCCTGGGAAGGAATCCATTGCTTTGGGGAAATTAAAATGCTCCATCTGAACAAATGGGAAAATGACTATCTGTTGTCAAAGTGCAGACTTTGACAATTGCAAATTGTGGATCTATTTTTCCTGTGTTTGCTCTTTTGTGTTTCCACTTACATGTTGACATCTCTTTTTTTATGTACTTGTGTCTCCCCAGGTTCATACCCTCGGCTGTCGTTGAGTTTCCGCATCAAAAGAAACATTGGCTATTTTATCCTGCAGACTTACATGCCCTCCATCCTGATCACAATCTTGTCCTGGGTCTCCTTCTGGATTAACTATGATGCCTCTGCTGCTCGTGTGGCCCTGGGTAACCTTCAGCTTTTGTTCAAAAAAGCATCCTGTCTTTATAGGATGTGAATCCCATAATATTTTTCTTTGTGTATACAATCATATTAATAATTCTGAATGTCTTTTACTCCAAATATACTTATAAACAACTTCCTGTCAACCATGAGTTAAAGGAGTTACCCTTTTACGTGGGTTCCCCAATGCAATAAACTTCAGCAAAGCTCTAAGCTTGCGTGATGCTCAAAGTTCAAGTTCAAACGGTTTCAACTTTGACTACATTTGCCAAAAATTTTTATTTAGTATCATGGGTAGTATCATATATGGGTGATGCTGGTCTAGAAATTAAAACAAGATGGATAGACTGATCTTATATGTATGCAGATCAAGTATTTCTAAAGTGAGAGAACTGTCAGTTTACACTCACTGACAATTGTTTAGCTGGCAAAGAACCATTTTGATATACATTTTTTTATACACATTTTGATGCACAATTTTTTTAGTATGAGGTACAGGACATAATTCAGGCTTTGTGAAACTATGTCCATTTTTTTCTTGCAATGTTTCGCCAGTATGCCTCTCTTTTCTGATGCTAAAATGTTGTCTTTTGTTGGCTTACTAAAAAACAAACAATCTGTTATGTCACAATTAAAACTTAGTCGCTTTTTATTCTAAAAGAAACCATATCAACAGACTGCCATGTCTCATAATTATGTAAAAATGCTTTTTCCAAAAAATAAAGGCACCGCTTTAGTTTAGGTTCCAATTCTCACTATTAACTAGTTGCTTATTAGCATGGCATGGTAATAGAGATTGGCATGGTCATGTATATGCAATGTTAATGTATTTTGTCTTGGAGGAGTAGATTTGCTACGCTACTGCTGCTGCAGAAAGCAAGTACTGAGACTTGCTACTGCCAATACATTCACAGACTGTGAGCATGTAATACATACATGAAATAACCCCCGTAGCATATCTTTACAGGTGGAGCTGGGGAAGGTGGAGGGTGTCTGAAAGTGCAACACTACCTGTATTTGAATGTTGAGCCGCAGCTCATTGGCTGCTGATGCAACAGCAACCAATCAGCTGCGCTAGGAAATAATGATGTGATCGCTACCCAACGAGTTAAAGACATATCAGCCTGCAGTATCTAGAGTTTCATGTCAGAACTATGTATTTAATAGTTAGTTAATAGAGAACTGGACCCTAATCTAAAGTGTGACCAAAAAAAAGTAGGGGCATAATGTCCATGGTCCATTGAAGCCCTGACGCAAGTCATGTGAACGTGACACTGTTTATTCAAATCGCTAACATGGCTTCCTTGCAGGTGTAACTACGGTGCTCACTATGACAACCATCAACACCCACCTGAGGGAGACCCTCCCAAAGATCCCCTATGTGAAAGCCATTGATGTCTACCTCATGGGCTGCTTCGTCTTTGTTTTCCTGGCCCTGCTTGAATATGCCTTTGTAAACTATGTGTTCTTTGGTCGGGGACCCCAGCAGCAGAAAAAGATCAACGAAAAGCTGAACAAAGCCAACAACGAGCGTCCCCGCTATGAAGAGAAGCGTCTGAGGGAACAGGTATGCAGGATCTCTTGTAAACCATTTATAACGGTTGCACATTTTATTTTTGTGCTAATTAAAACCTAATTTAATTTAATTTAATTTAACCTAAATTTATTTATTACACATTGACAATGTTCATGCATGTCTAAATCAATACGGATTCACTTAGTTTGTAAGCAGAACAACTTTACTCATCAAAATAACTATTGCCTGAATGAATCGCTTCACATCACTGCTAAAAACGAACATTCAATAGCCCATTAACCATCACTTTACTTAATCAGTGACGTATTTCATTTGATTGAAGTTGCATTTCATTATTAAGAGAGGTTCCTCTTGCTCGGAAAGTTACAAATTACATTGTCATTATGTTATCAGATTGTAGTCTGCTTTATTGCTGCAGGCTTCTCTTTCAATCTAAGTACCGTAATGCAGATAGAGATAGACCGATTAATTTTTCCCTCCTCAAAATGTGTCAGCCATTTTCATACTTAACAAATGTGTAGTACTAACAAGCTCAGTTACTAAAACAGAGTTTTACTGAATTAAGGAATTTGTGTCTGTGTCTTATTCACCCTCATATTTATGCACTTTTGTATTCTTCGAAAAATTGTTGCTTGATTGTCAGTTTATATGGCCGTTTTAATGTTCTCTTCATTTTTTTTCTTTCACATTGCAAGGACTCCATTTCAGCGCCGTTTCAAAGCAACACCCTCAGGTCATATACACAGCGAAGAAATCTGTATCTCGAGGAACAAAGAAAAGTCGGGGTACATGCATTTAGAAATCATATCAGTTGAAACAGTGGAGACTTAGAATGAGAAGTTGATGAAATAGTGTCATTAACTACTGTGTGTGTGTTTGTGTGCGTCAGCCATCGCATTTTGAATGAAGTCTTGTAAAGCTTTCTAATCTTCCCAAGTGAAGTTTGTTATGACTGTGACATCACATCATCATTGCATCCGTATGAAAGACTGAACGGAAGTAAATTCTATTTGAGACAGTTTAGGGCTATTCACTTTCTGTGGCTGCTCATGACCACCCCTCTCTGTCTTTTATTGCCTCAAGGTGGATGCTTACGGAAACATTCTTCTCACCACTTTGGAGATGAACAATGAGGTGATGCCATCCGATGTAGGCAGCAGCGTCAGTGACTCACGGAACTCCGTCATGTCCTTTGACAGCTCCGGAGTGCAGTTCCGCAAGCCCATGGCTTCGCGGGATGGGTTCAGCCACCACTCGTTGGACCGCAGCGCCATGCGCAGTCGTGCCAACTGCCGGCTAAGGAGGCGCTCGTCCAAGCTGAAGCTCAAAATCCCCAACTTGACGGATGTTAGCACCATTGACAAGTGGTCCCGGGTCATTTTTCCTATCACTTTTGGATTCTTCAACCTTATCTATTGGTTGTATTATGTGAATTGATATGCGTTCCCCTAGGAAACATGGGCCATATTTTGAGAGCACATTGAATTGGCTTTGATACAATTGGAAAATATGTGTACACATATAAAGTTGATACATATGTATATGCATATTTCTATATATTATATTTCTATATACACATGCGTGTGTAAAATCTAAAGGACTTTTCTGGTGTAAAAAAAAAGTATTATATAGAATGACTTGAATGTTTAAGAATAATACAAGAGAAACATTTCAAGTATTTGAATTTCTTTTCCTTCTGAAACAAATGACAAATAACAAACATCAGTCCCTTGTTCGAGGGTACGGAACTAAAGACTGCATGATATTTTCGCTAAAAGAAAAGATCGCAAGAGAAAAGGGACACATCTGAACGTCTCATCGGCTTTTTATTGATACTGTAATCAGCCTCTCGTAACCGCAGCTCATGAAATCAGAAGTGGCTTGTGCATTTCGGGGAGAGTCAACTGAGCAGGACCCCAGACCCGATCCACTGCTTTCCCTATCCTCACGGAATTGTCCGTTTCTACACTGTACAGCAACCTCTTTTGCAATTATGTGTCATTCCTTGATTTTGCAAGTGACAAGCATTCTCTTTATTGGACCTCAGCTCTGGTCAATGGTTTACACTGGACGGCCATCTTGAGTTTAACCAGTGCATCCTGCCCAGTGTCAGTACATTTCATTTTCTCTCTTCCCTTTTTTTGCAGATTCTCTTTTCTTTCATTTTTGGGCTATAATCATATTTTTGGAGGGCGACACCTAAACATGTTCTAGAGGTAGTTCATCAATAGAATTCATTCATCAAGAATTTAAGAAAATGAAAAAAAAGAAAGAGTACATTCATTGAGTAGCCTTATTGCCATGGTCAGGTAGTATTGGTGTTCTTTCTTTACTCTTGTTCCTAGTGCATTTCATCTGTTCTATTGATACAGTATTCATGAACATCTTGTAGAGCTTTGTGTTGTTTGGAATGGAGGGAAACCCTTAGTGAGCTGTAACATTTCTTTAGAACTTGGATTTGAATTTAGTCCATCAACTATGTGAAAAAATGTACAAAATAAGGAAAGAAAAGAAAAGATTCTTGTGTATTCAACAGGGGATGTGACCATGTTTTTATGTTTCATGTTTAAGTCAACCACTCTTACCATAGTGTGACCTGATATTGTATATATTCAGTCATTGTAGTGATCCATCCCAAGAATGATATACGCTGATGTTTTTAGTTTCTCTAAAATGTGCCTGTCTGAAACCTGAAGGATGTGTCCTCAGTTCATCAATCAGTGAAAGAGGGCCAGATGACCCTTGATCTTTAACCTTTCACTTTAAGCACTGCAGACCCACCCACAGCTCTGACGTTTTGCATCTTGGGATTGAATCTCAAAGATGAATGACATCAGCATAATCAGGAAAAAAAAATGCTTCTGAGTCTTTTCGGGGCAAAGTGACATGTACGATAAAAGCCATGAACTGAAGTGACAACCAAAAAGGCCTATAATCCATTTCTCTTTTTACCATTTACCTCTGATTCACCCATCACCCGTTCTTTTGGGCTTTGCCTCATTATGATTTACCTCAGCTTCATTGACACTTAGGTCGCCAGATCTTTCTCTATCTCCAGGTGACCACAAACTCAAATCCATAAATCAATTCATCTACCATCCATATTCATTCAAGTCTTATTTATGGTAGTCTCTAGATGTCTCAATGCTCAGAGTAGATCGATAAGTAGAAGCATCCCAACAAATGCTTCTCAAAGCAAAGTTGGATCAGTTCTTGAAGATGTGGATGAGAACTGAATGGCTGAATAACTGGGCAAGGGGACATTTAAAAGCGAGGAGGGTCCGGTGGTGCCTTGGGAACACGAAAGCCCCACACTTGCTTGAGTTCCTTGAGGAGGATTTTCTGAGCAGGCCTCAGACCTCAGAGCTCAACAGAGTCCCTTGGCTCTCGACCCCCACACCAGACCTCTTAACAGTCTTATAGGTGTGAACCAACCACTAAATCATCAACAGATCACTCATTCCATGGAGAAACAATGGAATAAGGGGAAACTGAAGGGATAGAAGGCTGTACCTCAAGGTATTTGTGAGGTCCTATGTTACATGTTTGAGGGATTTCCACTTATTGTGTTATTATTTGTTATTGTGAGCACGACCATAACACCTGTGCAAGGGAGCCAGTACTCTCAAGTGCAAAGCGAGACATGCACAGTTGCATGCATAGTGTAGCAATTAAGTTAAGCGCAAATCTGCACTAAAAGGGGATGGAGGTCAGAGTGCTTCTCATGAGTAACCTTAGTTACTATGAGTGTTATGGGGGTGCCTTGGCCAATTACAACTCCCAGTTGGCATTCAAGATGCTGCAATGCTTTGCCAATGAAGGTTCAAAGGCAGAGTATTTAGTTACTGATTTGGTATCATTACTATACACATTTAATCTATACTGTTTAGATATTTGAATTTACAATGTAGACCAGACCTTTTAAGCTACAATATCAGTCAATCGTTACTAGTGGAGTGTTGTAGACAAGTTTAGCGTTAAGATGAAAATGCCAAATCCACCATTAGCCGACATTTCTCTTATTGTATTCAAGAGAACCAGATCAGTTAGTAGGACGTTTTTTTTTTTCTGAGTCTGGAAAATAGAGTTTGCGTTGCCTTTGACCCATTGGAAAAGGTGGGATATACATTGTTTCATTTGAGCACCAACCACTATTAACTGGTAGGGCTGCACAATTAAAATGATGTTGATATATTTTTGTATTAGATATTACTGCTCTAAGTTATCAATCGGTGTTAATAGGCGCTCTAATTTTTCCCTTTGAGCGACTAATTATAGAGCAAAAAAAAAAATGCATACAGTATATCATAATCATAACCTGTGGTTAAGTAATTTATTCATGAGAATAATTAGAAGTAGAAGTATTTAGTACAATGCACATAAGTTAGCGCCCATAGCTTCATTACATTCTAGTAGACTTGCTGGCACTATGCAGTCTTTCTCACTAATGGTCAGTTTATTGTTCCACAGGGTAACCTGAATCACTATTGGTCCATGCGTCCTGGCCAATCACTATAGGCAAGGGTTAAATTTTTCAATAGAGAGGGGATTAGCAACATTGCTAATGCAGCCATACTGTGCCACTGAGACATGCTGGATGTTGAATTTGTTCAAGTGGATATTATGTTGATCATCAACATGTTCTTGTAGCACCAGCACTCTGTTTATTCACAGTGAGCTTACAACTAGAACAGATTTTTTGGAAAGATTCTGGTTTGTGGGCATTTGTCCCTGCAAGATTTGCCTTAACAAGATCACTAAGCATTTTCATGAAATATTTCTGAGCAATACAATGCAAATACAACAAAGTTCACGAGAGAGTGATTCTCTTTCAACTCAATTCAAGCCTTAAACATGGTTACAGAGCATTATAATTTGATCATTGGACATTTGGGGTACAATTCAGTTATCCATTCTAGATCTGTAAAGAAGATAATATAGTGACAAATTAGTTCCCTCAAATGCCTCACCCAGGTACTATGTTTCCACTGCTTAACCTCAGAACCAAATATTTCCAGGTTTAGGATTACGTTGTCTTTACATTTGTCAGACCTCAGAGTAAAAAAAGAAAAGAAAAAAGAAATAGGGTCATTGTGGCTTTATTAGTCAAAATTGCATCTTTATTTCTCACTTTTTTGCACATTTATATCTAACATTATTCATAATTTAGCATAATTTCAACTTTATTTTCTGTAATTGTGTCTTTATTTCTCATTTCTATATCTGAAAATGATGATATTATTTCTTGTAGCCTAACTGGGCGATCTCCCATTTGTGACTTTATATGTGACCCTGGACCACAACATAAGGGTACATTTTTTTGAGATTTATAAATTTTTACAATATTTGGCCGAGATTCAACTATTTGAAAATCTGGAATCTGGAATCTGAGGGTGCAAAAAAAATCGAAATATTGAGAAAATCGCCTTTAAATTTGTCCAAATGAAGTCCTTAGCAATGCATATTACTACTACTAATAATTGTTTATATTTTTACAGTAGGACATTTACAAAATATCTTCATGGAACATGATCTTTACTTAATATCCTAATGATTTTTAGCATAAAAGAAAAATCGATAATTTTGACTCATACAATTTATTGTTGGCTATTGCCACAAATATACCCGTGCAACTATGACTGGTTGTGTGGTCCAGGGTCAGATATTTCATAAAATTTACTATTTTCCATAAATAGTCATACATTTTGCATCTCGAAGGTCTCTCTCACACACTCACACACAAGTTATTTTAGAGTTTTATCCAGGATATTTGGTTCTGAGTTTTGTGAGTGGAAACATGGCTAGTGTAGTAGTTCACATCAGAATCTGATATGAATAAACTATTTGGGAACCTTAATTTTTGTTCAATGGATTAGATGGCAAGTAGCTGAACAAAATTTTTCTAGAAAATGGACACAGCCTAACTGCTAATTTATTTATAGTTAGCCTGCTTTACCAGTTTGCTAGATCTGCAAATTACTGCTGTATAAACACACTGATAGCTGTATCAGAAAATATATAATGGCACAAGTTGCTGTTCTGGAAATACATTCTTAGATATTAGGGTAACGATACACTCTCACATATGTTTCACTGTCTGAGGGAGTTGGTACATGCAACAAATCATTCTAGAATTTTAGCTTTTTATTTGAAAGTTTATTGTTTCACCATAGTGCTAGGATAGATTAACTGTTGTTAAAACCAATTTGCCAGTTTACAAGGGTCATTTGGCCAAAATACTCAGATAAATGTAGCAGCGCTAGGTTAGAGAGGGTGATAGTAGTTGATTCATGGCAGTCCATGTTAAATTTGCTTTTTTTATTAAAATCATTAAGGTTTTGTAATCTTAATTTCAAAATCACATGCAGACTTAATCTGCATGGTTAGCTATTTTTTATTCATACAACTTTTTCTGTGTTGTTTGTTGTGTATTTGTTTTGTTTGATATTAATTGATCTTGAAGGTTGGTGAAACTGTTAACAGTCTATTGAAGAATGTGTCAGATGGGTTTAAATTTGTGACAGAAATTGCTGCTAATTACCTCTTTTATCTAGTGATGAGCAAAACAGGGTTCAGTTGGGACCATTTTAAGACACATCTATAATTTATAGCATTTGGCCATTATTTGCCATCTTAAAACTGTTTGAAAAGAAATGGGCCCTTCATGTCTATATTTGTAACACACTCTCTGAAGAATAGTGGCTTAGACATGGATACACTGTTGTAACACAAAAACGGCAGACTCCATCTATTGAAATGGACGCTATAGGAATTAATGGAAATTTAGGACAACCAAGAGATTTTAGATCAGAATTGTGTAAAGGTAGCATACTCTTGAGCACGGATGGGATTGTTGACCTTTTTTGGAGAATGTGACTCATCGTCATACAAAAGTATGATTTCTTCAGTGTAATTTGATATCTGGTTAGGGGACAGGAGGATGCATTTTCCTTTTGCCTTGCACTTTGCTTCAGTTTTAGTCAAATATGTTGTCTGTTATTGTTTTTTGTTCTTTTTAAAAAGAGCTTTGCACAACTATTGGGCGGGGGGGACTCAATGCTAATGTGTTCTGATGACAATGGAGGACATAATTATCTACGCACTTCACACAAATCTCCCCATATGCTCACTTCCACATTTTCATACCATTAACATAACTCAACAAATCATCGAATAGCTTTTACTCAAGTACATTGTTTTTGTCTTTTGCTACATCCACCCATGAAGCAGGAGAAAAGGAAGTACAAAAACTGTTGAACTGATTTTAATGTGAATTTTTCTTGCCTCTTGTGTATATGTGTAATTACATGTGAATTGTATTGTAAATATGATATCTTTCACTTATATTTCTTAATGCATGAACAAAACAGGGCAGTTGGTAATAACAGCTAGCCTCAATGCTACTGGCATGGACAGCTTTTGCAGCACCGGCATAACTTCTGCAAACGAAACCTATCTCTGAAAAAAAAGAAAAAGAAGAGGAGAAAAACTCACAAAAAGATACCGGTTTTGTTTTGCATGTCTTACGTTTTTGGAAAGGTTTATTTTCATAATTTCTTTTCTATTTTAAAATTGGCGATTCATATCACCCTCACATACAAGGAAAGGAAGCTTTTTGCTTCTTCTTGTACACAGAGATCGAACCAAACACTGTAAATCTTAAATTAAATATAGAAAATAAAAGGAAAAATACTATCTATATTAGAAAAGGAGAATTATGGAGAAAATTATTAATGGAATTCATCATTAAAAAAAATATGCGAAGAATATGCACATTTTCATCCTCTCTTGCTTTTTTTTTATATATATCACATAGAGTTGAGAGTAGATAGACACACCTATTAAGCCATTAGTTCAAAGTAGACTAGACCTGCTTACATCTTGTTGAACAAAACAGCAAGTTAAAGTCTCATGCCATGAGAATGCACGACTGGCAAAGCAAATTCTCTGAGTTTGTTAAAATGTATGGGCCAGTAACTTTGCTGTGCTGATTTTCTTTGCACCAGGATAGCGTTACTGATAATGCAAATTATGACACATAAACACAGCACACACAAGTAAAGTACCAACCTGAAGTGAAAATCCTCAAAAAAAGAAATACAAATTGGCAAATATCTAGGGCAACCACTTCATACCTAATTTGAGAGTTCAGTCGCTATTTAGTACTGTTTCGTTTCATTTCTAGTTGCCTGTATTTGTTGTATTCTTTAAATGAATGGTTAACTCTTATTGTTGATGTTTTCTCATAGAAAGGAAATATATTTCTACTTTACATCCTGCCCTGAAAGTAAAATGCATTCTGTTTTTGTGTTGTACTGGTTTTGTTCTCATTAAGCTCTTGGTTTGATTCTGTTGAACTATTGAGGTGTGATGATTTTTGATGATCCATTTGGGGGTATGATTTGTCTTCATGAAATCAACATTTGTAAAGTAAAAGGTTGTATTTTCTTCTTTACTTTTTTTCTTTTCTTTCTTTTCTTTTTGTCAGTGCCAATTAATGTAATGGTGTCGGTCAGCTTTTCTAGGTGTTTGAGCAAAATGTGTTTTTTACTAATACAAGATGTTACAGTATGTGGTACAAAAAAGGGTTATAAGTAACCAACTGACTTTTTACAAATAAAGGCTTATACAGTAAAGAACGACAACGCAGAAGTCTTTTCATTTGCCATTTGTGGACTAACGGTTGCATTTCTTTTCTTTTGGCTGACGGTTTAAACTAATTAGTCCCCAAATGGTAAATCACAAATGTTTTTAGAGACATTCGACAAAAGTGCTGCAGGTCTTCACATTGTACATTTTCATTTTCGTTTCTTTTGGGATTTTTTTAAAAGGCTGCAAAGGGGTAGATAGGTAGATAGATAGATAGATAGATAGATAGATAGAAAGATTCTGCAAGAGAAGCAAAAGAAAAGAAATATACATTAGGGCTCCCATATGCCGCAAATAGTAGCTTAACTTGCTTTGAGGAGAAACTAGAACAGTTGCATTACTTTGTAGAAACTTTTTTAACTAAACTGGGAGACAAAACAAAATGAAAGACAGTATCAATTCAGGAAGTAGCCATCTGCATTGCGGTGAACAGTAAAGACTGTGTCCTTTTATTTCACTTGTCCATTGTTTGTTCAATTTACCACTGATTTTTGGAGTTCCTCTTTACTATTTTAACACTCTACGTTGTTAGTCTATATGCAAAAAGTGAGTTCTTCATTCATTATCATTGTAATTAACAAAATAATTAATTAGCTCATATGTAAAGAGTTAGATAATGTTTTTTTTAAGCTTTGTTAAAAACGTAAAGGTTTAGTTAAGCCAAAAATTAACAAAAATTCTGTTACTAATTACTCACCCTCATGTCATTCCAAACCCGTAAGACCTTTGTTAATCTTCGGAACACAAATTAAGATATTTTGGATGAAATCTGAGAGCTCTCTGATCCCTCCATGGACAGCAACACAGCGACCACTTTAAAGGCCAGGGGCTGGATTTCCCCATAATGTTGCCTCTTGTAGCGCGCTACAAAGACTCTAAACGTATAACTAAAGGCATACCATTTCTAGGCGTGTTCCCCAAACTATTCACTCTATGCAGGGGCTGTTTAACTGCGTTATGTGAGAAAGTGGTGTTCTTTATAATAGAAGCACTTCAGAAATAGCTGAAATTGCATTTATCAGGACCCGTGAGATCTTATAAATATAGTCCAAATTGCAAACTAAATCCAGCCGTGGATATTTTATATAATTTTGAAATGATTGTGCGAATCCGCAACCTCTTATGCCCAAACGTATCATACATCAACCCAATACACTAACTGGCAGTATGCCATTTATATTATCATAATATATTTTGCCATAGTCTTCATTTACTCCACAAGCAGGGTAAATTGCCCGCATCACATTATTGGTGTAAATCACTCATTTCTGTTATTGGATGACCTACTCAATAAAAGCGCAACACGTGAAACATATAATCAACAGCTAGGCCTACTATAGCGGAGAAAAAAAACAGAAACAGAAGAGCGGCAGCAGCTGAATTTCGGGGCTGAGGGGGTAGCTCCGTCGAGTTTGTCTTGACAAAGTCGGACCAA
This sequence comes from Rhinogobio ventralis, assembly GCA_039654625.1. Classification (NCBI taxonomy): domain Eukaryota; kingdom Metazoa; phylum Chordata; class Actinopteri; order Cypriniformes; family Gobionidae; genus Rhinogobio; species Rhinogobio ventralis. Next base: position 33,137,237 of record CM077208.1, read on the forward strand.
CAAGATCTAAAAGCTGCTGCATTTGCTGCCGGGGCAGGCAAATTTTATTTTGAATTGCAGCTTCTGACATGGTAGCCAGGGGACTAAAGTTTTCACGGATGAATAGTGCACATACACTAAATGGCTCCGCGGACGGCGGCGTCTTTGATTTAGCACAACTATTCGCTGTATCGCTGCCATAGTTTAACCAAACTCCCCTCCACAATCATTCCCTAAATAGACTGGTTTGCCAGCTGATGTACCTTTAGATAATATCATTAAAAAGCTAACAATCATCAGTTTAATGATAATTTTATTCTTTGCATGAAAACACTTCAATTAGCAGAATTATATTGGTATAGACTGAGATGTAAAGAAACAGTGGTGGCCACTATCAGAATAAAATGTCAATAGTGATAAGGTATAGCTAAGAGTGGTCCAGACCAACCTTACGAACGAATGACTTACAGAAGGCATACTTAACTAAGAACGTTTCAAGAAACACGCATTAACATAAAAGGAACACGCCGACTTTTTGGGACTTTAGCTTATTCACCATATCCCCCAGAGTTAGATAAGTCCATACATACCATTCTCATCTCTGTGCGTGCCATAACTCTGTCTGACGCACCCACCGCTAGCCTAGCTTAGCACAAAGACTGGAGGTAAACGGCTCCAGCTAGCCTACTGCTCAATAAGTGACAAAATAACGCCAACATTTTCGTATATATATGTTGTGATGTGTGTAGTTACATCGTGTACTAAGACCGACGGAAAATTAAAAGTTGCAATTTTCTAGACCGATATGGCTAGGGACTATACTCTAATTCCTGCGTAATAATCCAGGAACTTTGCTGCCGTACCATGGGTGCAGCGGCGCAATGATATTACGCAGCGCCTGAAAATAGGCTAACTTCCGTCAACATAACCAACGTGACAACCTGCTTGCACAGGGAGCGTGCTGGGGACTATTTTCAGGCTCTGCATAATATCATTGCGCCTGCTGCACCAATGGTACGGCAGCAAAGTTCCTGGATTATTACGCAGGAATGAGAGTATAGTCCCTAGCCATATCGGTCTAGAAAATTGTAACTTTTCATTTTCCGTCGGTGTTCCTTTAAGGTACAGCTTAAGGTATAACTTAAGAACAACGTAGCGTTAAGAAGGTTTCGGGAAATGCAGCCCAGAAAGGTAATAAAGACATTAAAATAGTCCATGTGACTCCAATGGTTCAACCTTAATTTAATGAAGCGACGAAAATACTGACTGGAGTCACATGGACTATTTTACCGATCTCTTTACTACCTTTCTGGGCCTTGAAAGGGGTCATTGTGTTGCTGTCTATGTGGGGTCAGAAACCTCTCGGATTTCATCAAAAATATCTTAATTTGTGTCCCGAAGATGAACGAAGGTCTTACAGGTTTGGAACGACATGAGGATGAGTAATTAATGACAGAAATTTCATTTTTGGGTGAACTGACCCTTTAAATAGTTCTCACTTTAGATTAGGTCATGGAAAATCGTAAAATTTACATTAATTAAGTGCTTTAAATCAGCCTTAATTGGACATTAATTGCTTTAGTATCCTACGTGTTCCTTAAAATGTTTACAAATACATTAAACATATAATCCCTTAACCCTATCAAGCTAAACATAACCACTTTTTTAAAAATAGATGCAAAAAATTACTTAGTGCTGTCAATATGCCAATACTGTATGCTTTTGAGTATATGCAAATACTCAGGAGATCATGGTGTTAAAATACATCAGTTATGGTTAAGGGAGAGAATATACAGTTTGTACAGTATAAAGATCTGTGGACTTTCTATGGAAAGTCCCCATAAAACAAGGAATCCCTTGTGTGTGTGTGTGTGTGTGTGTGTGTGTGTGTGTGTGTGTGTGTGTGTGTGTGTGTGTTTGTGTGCGTGCTTAATGTATTTGTAAACATTTTAAGGAACACTAAATATGAATGTAATTTATGTACAATAAAGCACTTAATTAATGACATTTTCCCATTTTCCGTGAGCTGCTCTAAAGTGAGAACTATTTACTCCTAATAACCAATTAATAGTTTCTTTACTACTGGTTTAAAATACTGTACATCATTTATATGGTTAATAAGTTGTTAACAAAGCAAAAAAAACATTATCTAACTATTTTTATGAGCTAATTAAACGATAATAATTTACTTAATTACAGTGACAATGAATAAAGAACTCACTATAGCCTATTAATATATTAACAATGTAGAGACTACAATATATAAACTATGAATAAACTATAAACTAATAGTTTATTAATGATATGTAAGTACTTTATTACTGTATACTGTATACTACCAAAAAATTAACATTCCTTAAAACTGATGTTTCATTCTGTCATTCTTTTACACAATTTATGTATATTTATAGAACAAAACAAAAGTTGTTTTAAAGAGTTTTTGAATCCAATTTTTGGTAATGGGTTTTCAAAATTTGCAGACCTCATTTAAAATGAATTAAAAAATACAACAGCTCATGAAGGTTAAGCACCTCCTTTTACTGGCCGTTTGTTGTAAGTTTCAGGCACTCTTTTATTCATGGACAATGCCAGTTGACATCAGTGAATCTCTAAAACAGTATAAGTGCCAGTACGATTTCACCTCAAAAACACTGACTACTGTACATTTAGAGCTTTGGAATCCCACAAAGGACATTTGCCATTCTGCCCCTGAGCAGAACATGGTTTCTACTTGTCTTGTGTATTCTTATGGCAGGTTGTACACATGACCGATGTGCAAAGCACAACGCTATCTCTAAAGAACGCAGTCAAGAAATTAAGATACCTACTCTTTCTCAAGAAATTGTTCCTTACATGTAGCTATCTTCTTTTCATGTCCATGTAGTTAACCAGTGACACATTAAAGGGAGGGAGGGGGTGCAAGACAGAGGAAAATAAATATTCTATATAGAATCTTGAGGGAAATACAGAGTTGTTGTTTTTTGTGCTCCATCTTGCCTTAGTAAACTTTGAAAATGTTCCCAGTGGAGGAGAGGCACTTATGGGGCTGGGAGTACAGAGATATGTTGGGAAGATGGAAGCAGAGCACTGAACTAGATCAGCTAAATGTGCTGGCCATTTCCTTGTTCTATTGTCAGCACTCCATAAAAAAAAACATCAAATATTGAGAGGGTGCATTAACATGGGCCAGAAATTGATGGCTGCTCCGGTGAGGGGTAAAAAAATCTGATGAAAACAGTCAAAAGAGGTGGAAGATGCCATCTTGGCTCTACTGCTGGTTTCAGTGAGCTGTGGACAATTTTCTTGAAAAGCAGAGGTTTGTCAGGTTTGGTATGTGAAAAAAAAAAAAAAATACTGTTTTTTATTATTATTATTTGTAGTATTAATATTGATGGATGTCTGATATATACACAATAATCAAATTTTGTGTTTTCTCAATGTAATGTAAAAATGAATGTACCATTCGCAACACGAAATGGAATTGCAAAGATTGCAATTGTTTTCAAACACATTTTCCCTTAACGGTTCCTCTGTCTTCCATTGCTCTGGCAAACTTATAAATCTCATGAATCAGAATGTAGTTTTTTTAAAGTAGTTATTGCAGGAATATTGCCACAGGCATGCTTTTCCTAATAAGCCTGGGTTGATTTAAAGATATATTCTCTGAATACATATCTTAAAGTCAGCATGAATGGCTTCTGGAATGAATGTAGGGCGGGACTGAATTTCATCGTTGGGAATTGACTGGATTGTAGGAAGTTGGAGGCAGATCTGAATGCCAGTTTGCAGTCAGTTGTTGCTGATTTTTAGTCCCACCCTCCACCGAGACATATGTCATGAAGAGAACAGATGTCGTTTTAAGGGGAAGGGAAGGTTAACATTTTTAATTAAAGACTACAAGTGCACATGTTTTTTTTTTTTAAATGATGTGCGGCACAGAAAAATAATTTAGAACAAATTACTTTAAAAATGTTTCTTAAAGTCAAGTCAAGTCAACTTTATTTATATAGCGCTTTTTACAATGCAGATTGTTTCAAAGCAGCTTTACAGTGTTAAACAGGAAAATAATGCTTAAAGGCGCCATAGAATACATTGATACAATATTTTAAATTTTGATATCTAATATTTGATATCTCTTATATCTACATAGAAGGTATATGGCTTAGGTAAGGGCAAAAATACTCCAGATACAGTTTTACATGTCCATTTACAACCCTAGGATTTGTCCCTAGAATGAAATGGGCTGTTATTACCTTATCTGAAAGAGTCATGAATAATAATGATGAGCTCTGCTCTGATTGGCTGATTTCAGTAGCTCACACAAGTGTAGTTATTCAGCAAACAGCACAAGCGGCTCGTGAGAGAGAGAGAGAGAGAACTTGCGTGCACATGGCTGCCAGATTGCACATTTTAAGTAAAACACCGGATATAATACGTGTTCTTTTAACAGAAAAGCTCTGATTGGGGGATTAGAATAATTGAAATCTGGCAACCGCATGAACGCTCGAACGGTCCTCTTTTTCCCCTGACAAAACCAAAGAGTGCTTTTTGGTCAAGTTTTTATTTTTTAAACTTCATTTTAGTCTCGTCTTTTTTCGTCAACGATATTGCATGATGATATAGTCACAGTTATCATTTAAGGACGTTTGTGTCATTCCGTCTTAGTCATGGCTATATTGTCCTCATCTTCACAATACCTGCAGAACTTCTGATTATTCGGCTGTGCAGGTCTACGTTAATACTGCCTGGCCTAAAACATGGACTGGTATATGCAAATTTTGGGGGCGTAAATATTAATGATCCCGACTGTTACATCACAGTCGGTGTTATGTAGGGATTTTTCAGTTGTCTTTTTCATGCACAAGATTTACATATGAAGGAGGAAACAATGGTGTTTGAGGCTCATGGTATGTCTGTTCCATGTACTGAACTCTTATTACTCAACTATGCCAAGGTAAATACAGTTTTCCATTCTATGGCACCTTTAAAGGCAGGGTAGGCAACACTTTTGTTGTACTGGATGAAACTCTCTTCACATCCTGCGAGCAATCAATAATAGAACTGGTCTAAATATATATATAAAAAAATGTTTTTTGTGGAAGCCTCAGGACCAAAAAATGTTTGTCCATTCATTGCATTTGGTCCGATATCCTACCTGCCTGTCAGCAGATATATGTATTTGATACATCCGCACACCCTGCTCGCGCAGACATCACACGTCATCAGCACGTTTCGTAAGGCTATGCAGAGTAGTAGGCAATCACAGAGCGCCGCAGGCTGTGCGCTCTCATGTGTTTTGGAGAAAGCGTGGCTTTGGAGAGCGCTCTGATATGAGGGTGGGACCTCATGCTTTCAAAGCTAGCCTGCTATTGCTAGCCTCTCCGAAATTGCCTACCCTACTGTTGTTGTTGTTTTTTTTGTTTTTTAAGGATGTTTAGATATTGTTGATAAAAAACAGACCATTTTGGAGGAGTGGTGGGTTTTGTCAATGACTAATAAACATGTTCTGTTTCATACAATTGTGAGTTTTTTTGTATCTCAATTGGTTTTGTGTATTGTTTTTTAATTCTGCATCTGGTCATCTGTTCTCTAAATATCTGTATTGGTGGCATTGAAAAACCCATATCCATCGAGCACCAGTGTTGTGATGACAGACAATTCATGGAAAAGCATACAGTGTTGTTAAGCACAAGGACTGATTTCACTCGATGGTCACAGCTATTGCTAACATATATTTATTAACATAATGTTGCGCCTTTACCATTTTGAATTCAAGTAATTGTGTCTGCTCAAAATGTAAAAGAGAGGATGACGATTTACTTTGGGCAGTATGACTAAAAATTACGTGCCTTTGAGGTTGTCCCACATATCTCCAATGCACACATTACACGCATGCATAAATGCGCGCACACACACACACACACACACGTGCACGCACTCACACACACACACACACACACACTCTGAAGTCAGGGATGAATAGATGCGTCTGATAAAATATTAAGACTTGGTGCTCTTTTATCTATATAATATGACCATTGATGCACAAGTGAATCTATTTCCCTCTTTCTGTCTCTACCTCCACTTCCTCCCACACATTGCTCATTTTATTTTCAATTCACAAGTGATCCTCCAAAAATGTCTGCCAATCGCTTCATGTGAAACATAATTGCACTAAAGGAGTCTGATGATTCCTAGTAATTCCATGGCAATTTCATTGTGTGATTCAAACAAACATGCATCCCCTTGTGGATTGCATGCAGGCAGACAGATGCCTTTGCTTTTATTTGACAAAGGAGCCGAAAAAGGATTCAGCAGATGTGTAGAGCAGTTTCAACAGTAACACTGGCAAACATCTCCATTAAAAACACTGTGATTTTATTATTTTTGTTTTATACATTGCTCTGACATGTCACTCACAGCATAAGGAGAGCGAATATGGCTGGAATATAATCACAGCTAACGTCTAGGCTGGTTTCTCTGGAGAACAGGAGATGTGAGCCATTTTGTTGACTGAGGCACACACGTCTTTGTCATCACTTGGCTCCAGCTCCCTGCAGCTCTGGCTGCAGATGGTTGACTGTGTTTTTTTAACCAACACCACCCTCTATTGGCAAGATCATTCATACTGCAACTCATTTTTATTTTTCTTAACAGTCCAGGAGACATTGAGGGTTACTATAAAAAAACAAACAAAAAAACAATACATCAACTTTCCAACACATCGATTGGATGATTAAGAGTGCTTACTGTAGAGAATGATCAGATGGAGTGTTTGATGTAGGCCTATGCGCAAGATGCACATATAATTTCCCCACCCAAAAATAACACTGGAATGGCTCTATTCAATTCTTACTGGTTAATTAATGACTACATCAGAGTGTGTTGCAGCAAAAGTTTGTCATTTTGGTCACAGTAAGAGAGCACCACTTTGGCAAAGAGTTTTCTTCTCTGTGTTGATTTATTTTCTGTTTAAACAGGAAGTTTGGCTTTAGGCAGTTTGAAGGGCTTTGCTTTTGAACAATGATTTGAGACTTGTTGGAGGTAGCCGGTATTATGGGGAGAGCATATTTACTCACTTTATTGCCTTCTAAAAGTTTGTATGTGTCCCTGAATGCTGATCAGTCAATATACTTCAATTTGCTGGAGAATAAACACTGTTAATGAGCTGCTAATTTGTTTTATGCTGCATAGGCTAATAGGCATGGAATAAAACCATACAAGTCAAAATTTGATTTTATGGGGAATGTAAGGTCTGTGACGTGAGAACATTTTTAGAAAAATATCCAAGGTGTGTTTTAGAGGGATTTATAAAATAAAGCATGCTGCAGTGCTCTGAGTGCTTTTGGGGGGTAGACAATGGGCCCACTTCATTCTTGTGCTTGTTTGGTAACTTGTGAGCATGTTCCTCTACCTCCTATAATACTCACAGCAGTGATGGCAATCACCAGAAAACAACACACTGTTAAAATGCTCAGATTCACAGATCATATATCTGCTTCTATTCCTTTCTCTAAAAGCGAAATATATGTCTTTATTTACTCAAATGCCTAGATTATGTAATAAATACAAAATTAAGTTTAATTAACAAAGTTCAAGAGGAGCATGTTCAGGTAATCAAACCAATCAGTGCAAGAGGAAGCCGATATATATAGCCATCTCTCACCTCTGTCCCACGACAAGTTTCACAGCATCCCTCCACCACCCCATCGCCTCACTCTTGGCTGGTTTCTATCCCAGTCAAGGAGGGGGAGTACTCTGGGTTCGGACCAAATTCCAAGCTCAGAGCCCTCCCCCGGACAGCACGCCAAATATGCATAAATTAATATATTTGATTTCATGTACGTGTAAACTCGTGAAATACTTTCAGGTTTAATGCATATATTTCCAAAAAACATTTAATATAAAATGTATCTCTATAAGCAAACGAAGCAATAATTCTAGCTGTATCAAGAACCATTAATTATTTACTAGTTAATACTGACAGGAGCACGAAGACATCTGATGACCACCAAACCAAATTTTTTGTGTTTCATTTTTCAATTCGAAAAGGCCACTGTGTAGATCATCTGCTCAAACTTCCCATTCAAGAGCATCAGCAAGGGAGACCAAAGGCTCCTTGGCAATGCTTTAGTTTAATGTATGAGATGTGATGCAAGATATGTCAGCTAATAATAACTGGGAGTCTCCTCGACTGTTCTTATGCTCCCAAGAGGATTTTTTTTCATTTGCATTTGTAAACTGCTCTTACATTATAAACATGATTCATGAATACATTAAACACATGGAGTGCTTAGCGACTGGAGTGCAAATAAGTAAAGGTTCAATCACAGTAGATTTTGTGTCCCAGTCATATCATGGTTCACATTAACCAATCTTTCTTGGGAAAAACAGATTTGTCAGTAACCAGGCTCTGTGTGCACCTGTGCAACCCACACTTCCAATCTCATCTTCTTAATTGAAACCAATTAGATTTGGAGATGTCATAAAACAGAGGTTCACTTAATTTCTCCACCCCACACTATGAATGTTTACTCAGTGTATTCAATAAAAAAATGTGAAAAGTACAATTCTTTGTGTGTTATTAGTTTAATAATATTGTATTTGTATATAATTGTGACTTAACTTAAGATCAGACCAGATTTATGAGTAAACAATGCATAAACCCAGACATTTTTAAAGGGTTCACAGACTAATTCTTGTGACTGTAAGAAAGAGAAGTAATTTGATCAATAGTCAAGTCGTCACCTTTATTTATATAGAACTTTATACAATACAGATTTTTATGCATTTCAACAGGAAATTATTGCATTTCGGCTGTTTTAATGAATTTCAGTGTTGATTTAGTTCCATTGTTGATGATTCCAAGATCATCAATTATTAAATTTGTTCATTTCATCTATAGAGCAGTTCTGCAAAAAATGATGTCCTCGTCCAGCTCAGTTCAGTTCTCATACAACAGCGTCAGTACAGTCAATAATATTGTTGCATTTTAAGTGTCCTCAACTAAACAAGCCAGAGGTGACAGTGGCAAGGAACCCAAACCCATCAGGTGACAGAATGGAGAAAAAAACCTTGGGAGAAACCAGACTCAGTTGGGGGGCCAGTTCTCCTCTGGCCAACGAATGAACACGGTGTCATTATGATTATATTAGGACTATAATGCGTTAAGAGCTCGCTCAAGTACTGGGGAGCTAAACCATTTAGTGCTTTGTAAGTAATTAGCTAGATTTTATATAATTTATGCAATGTTTAATAGGGAGCCAATGCAGTGTTGACAGAACCGGGCTAATATGGTCATTTTTTCTGGTTCTAGTAAAAACTCTAGTTGCTACATTTTGGACAAACTGAAGTTTGTTTATTAAGCATTGTTACAGTCCCGCCCACCAAGGAGGAGTCTCTGTCCTAGAATTCCCACAAAAGAAACTTTAGTTAAAAAACATGCAGGGCAACCACCCAGAAGAGCATTACAATAATCTAGCCTTGAGGTCATGAACGCATTAACTAACTTTTCTGCATTTGTTATTGAGAGAATACACCGATCAGGCATAACATTATGTGAAGTGAATAACACTGATTATCTCTTCATCGCGGCCCCTATTAGTGGGTGGGATATATTAGGCAGCAAGTGAACATTTTGTCCTCAAAGTTGATGTGTTAGAAGCAGGAAAAATGGGCAAGAAGCAAATTGTGATGGCTAGACGACTGGGTCAGAGCATCTCCAAAACTGCAGCTCTTGTGGGGTGTTCCCGGTCTGTAGTGGTCAGTATCTATCAAAAGTGGTCTAGGAAGGAACAATGGTGAAACGGTGACAGGGTCATGGGTGGCCAAGGCTTATTGATGCACGTGGGGAACGAAGGCTGGCCCGTGTGGTCCGATCAAACAGACAAGCTACTGTAGCTCAAATTGCTCAAGAAGTTAATGCTGGTTCTGATAGAAAGGTGTCAGAATACACAGTGCATCGCAGTTTGTTGCATATGGGACTGCATAGCCGCAGACCAGTCAGGGTGCCCATGCTGATCCCTGTTCACTGCCGAAAGCGGCAACAGTGGGCACATGAGCATCAAGGTAGCCTGGTCTGATGATTCACGTTTTCTTTTACATCACGTGGATGGCCGGGTGCGTGTGCGTTGCTTACCTGGGGAACACATGGCAACAGGATGCACTATGGGAAGAAATCAAGCCAGTGGAGGAAGTGTGATGCTTTGGGCAATGTTCTGCTGGGAAACCTTGGGTCCTGCCATCCATGTGGATGTTACTTTGACACGTACCACCTACCTAAGAACTGTTGCAGACCATGTACACCCTTTCATGGCAACAGTATTCCCCTAGTGGCTGTGGCCTCTTTCAGCAGGATAATGCGCACTGCCACAAAGCAAAAATGGTTCAGGATTTTGAGGTGCTGACTTGGCCTCCAAATTCCCTAGATCTCAATCCAATCGAGCATTTGTGGGATGTTCTGAACAAACAAGTCTGATCCATGGAGGCCCCACCTTACAGGACTTAAAGGGTCTGCTGCTAACATCTTGGTGCCAGATACCACAACACACCTTTAGGGGTCTAGTTGAGTCCATGCCTCAACGGGTCAGGGCTGTTTTGGCAGCAAAAGGGGGACCAACACAATATTAGGAATTAGGTAATAATGTTATGCCTTATCGGTCTATGTCGTACTTTAGATATAGTTTTAAGATGGAAGTATGCGGTTGAAATGCTAGATGCTAGAAATGTAGCTTTCAAATGAAAGATTGGTTTCTCTCCCTCATTGTCCGGTATTTTATTGTGTTATCATGCTGTTTCATGTTTTCAGCTCTTATTTAATAAACCTTATTGTTATTTGGAACTATTGAATCTGCCTTCACCTTCTTCCTTGGACTTAGACATTACAGAATACCGGACCACAAGAAAGGATTACATTTTTTGCAGCGTTTTTTATTTGTTATTTCTTGTTTTTTGTTCCCCTCACCATGGACCTGCCGGCTATACAACTCCTGTGCCTGGAGCAGATGGACCGTTCGCTGGGGGAATATACACAGGACTTTTTAGATCTGGTGTGCCTTACGCAATATGGCGACCACTTGCTCAGTGTCTCCTACTACGCCAGCCTGAGTGAGCGGGTGAAGGCACACCTGCCAGCGAATGGTCCCTGTAATGACTTTGCTGTGGAGTGGGTGCTGGTGCATAATGGAATAGATTATGTCATCAGCCCCAAGGAGGACACCAGCCCCACTACCCACCCCACTACCCACCCAAAGTCCAGCCAGAGACCTCCACGTGAGATGGTCAAATGACTCTTTACAACCCAGAGCAGGTAAAACAACATATATTCACATATTCATGAAGTGCAATACAAGTTCATAATACCCATACACAAATTCCACCAATACAATAAATCCAAACATATCAAATAGAGTCATCAATTCCAAACATATCAAATAAGCTCAACAACCAAAAAATTTTTTTACAAATTCATAAGTCCATTCAAAATATTTTAGTAATGCCCATTGAACTTGTAGTTCATATACTGTAGCTGGAATCACCAAATAGGTTTAGGACTGCACGTTGAGCTTGTGTATTGTTCATTGCTTGAATAGTTCTGGGCAAGAGGAGTCCACAACTCTGCCTACAACCTTTGTGGACGTTGCTCCTCCTCGACCCGTCTCTCAGACTCCTTCGCCTACGCTCCTCCCGCCCACGGTTCCAGAGTGGACCATCTGCCATTCGGCCTCGCCGGGTTCCCTCAGTCAGTCGGCTCCACCTGGGTCTCCCTGATGGTCATATAATTATATGACCCTGATGGTCATTTAATTTTGTTGTGCCTTCCATATCTCCTCATCTGAGACTTGCAATCCGTGGTTATTTAATTCTTGGTTGACAGCAAAGTAGCACAGCTTGGTAAGGATAATCCAGATTTCTCTACAGGGGCTCGAGATCATCTGGGACAGTATTATGCTTCCCTTTTTTATATTCAACTCCAAAATTGAATTTGTGAAGTCTCAGATCAGGTGTATGCTGGGCTTTTGGGTTTTAAAGGGATAGTTCACCCAAAAATGAAAATTTGATGTTTATCTGCTTACCCCCACGGCTCGTGACGACACATTGATGTCTTAAGACACGAAACGACATCAATGTGTCGTCACGAGCCACAGGGTTTAATATGGATTCGTATGTGTATGTTTTTTTTACTCATAGAATTTGACCCCATTCACATGCATTATATGACTGACAAACCGCAACGGTTGGAGTTAAACATCTTCATTTGTGAAGAAACGAAGACACCTACATCTGGATGCCCTGGGGGTAAGCAGATAAACATCAAATTTTCATTTTTGGGTGAACTATCCCTTTAAAAACCCACACTAGGGAGAAGTGATCAGTGACCAAGGTGAAGTTTCTCCCTTCCAAATAATACCTCACCTTCTCAATATCCCAAACATTATTTTTCTGTTGTGGGGTAGCTTTCTCTCAGCTTTATTTAGACTATGACTGGCAAAGGCTATGACTTCTTCTTTTCCAATTCCCACTTGTTGTACACATACTGCACCCAACCCAACTAACTTAGGATGTCCCAAAAGATTCTTGGCACTTTTCACTCCACACAAACTTACTACCTTTCAATTTTTCCAATAAGCCTCCACTCCTGCTGGTGAGACTACATGACCAAAAAATTTCAAAAAGGTATGAAAAAAATTACTCTTTTGCATGTTAACAGTGAGATTGGCTACTCAAAGCTTGTCAAAGACAGCTTGCGCGTCCTGAAAACGCTGTTCAACGGTGGGGGAATAAATAATGCTGTCATCCAAATATACAAAGCAGATGGTACCACGAAGTTCCCCCAAAACTCAGTCCATCAATCGTTGAAAGGTTGCAGGAGCATTTTTAAGTCCAAAAGACAATACATTGAATTAAAATGACCCTAGTGAACACACTAAGGCGGTCTTGTCTTTGCTTTCTTCATCCATAATAACCTGCCAATATTCCCTATTTAAGTCTAAAGTGGAAAAAACTGCGAATTTGTGATCGCAAATACTCTGTGTATTCTGGGAGGTGTTGCGGTTGTCTCTCTTGAAACTCTGCAGTGTATACATGGACATTGGTCTTCTTAGAAGCATGAAAAATAAAACTTTTATTCAAATTAAGAATAGATTTTATACAGAAAGCCAGCAAAGACCGCTCTCTCACTTCAGAGTGCATCAGAGCTCAAGAGCGCTGTCAGTCCATTAAGTTGCAGCGCACAAACACTGCTCTGCTGCTCTGAAACATTTGACCATCTTCTGACTACAGCGTGTGAACACAAATAAGCAAAGGACCACTTAAAAGCAGCTGCCTATTAGTGGGTACCAAATTCAGTCGAAATTGTCTCTTGGCTATTGCACTCGGAGTTCGCCCGTGCCTATTAATTCCCGACCCACACCGCAAATGACAGCGTAAATATTATTCCACACGGTACATTAAAATAAGTGGTGCAGGACTCTGCTCGTCAGTCATCTCGCCTTACTCTCGTCACGTGAACAGTGAACTGTGATTCCTGCTGCATTGTGTGCGACTCTGCAGCTTGTGCTGGATTAGCAGAGCAGATGTTTACAATAGTTTACAATTGAAGCAACTATCATACTGAATGTAAACGTAGCAGTGGCATATTCTATGTTAATTTCACCCTCACACTCTGTCATGGCGAAATTGCAAGACAGCTTTTCACCTTGACAAGAAATATTGTCACATTTTAATATCGCAAGATCTGGTGGCACGAGATCTCGTCACACCCCTACTGTCTAGCACTACCATCAGCCAAGTATAAAGGTCCATTAGTCCATAGGTTCAATTCATCTGTAGGTGCTTTTAGTTTTTTCCAAAGACTGTCAGTTAGCAATGTATATGAGGAACCAGTGTCAATGAAAGCACCACCTTTCCAATGGATATTGAAACATCCAGATGTTGGGGAATGGTCACATTGGAATTGGAACATCTTGGATCAGATTTAGAGGTTTTACTTTTGGAAGAACCAGAAGGAGTAAGAGTACTCACAGTAGGATGATCTGTTCTTTTCTGGACAAATTCTCTCCTCTGTTCATAATTCCGCTGATTTTCTCTATTTTTTTCAAGTTGGTGGCCCAAACGAACAAGTACATCCACTGTAACCACACTACTACTTAGTTGACTAGCCAGTTGAGGATTTGTGTTTTTGAAAATCTTTATAATTTCCTCTTCCTCAATGTAAGGTTTCTAACGTTTACAAAGAGATTGATACATATAAGCAAAATCAAGTATGCTCTCTCCTTCACCTTGTACTCAAGTTCTTACTCACTCTGCCAATTTATCTTCATAATTCTCAGAAAAAAAGCAATTCGAAACTTCTGCTCAAACTCGTCCCAGGTGGTTATTTCCAATCGTGCCACATTCCACCAATCTCGAGTGGTTCAATGCAAAACATTCCTGAGAGTAACAAAGGGCACTTCCTGAGTGAGAGGCTGAATAGCTAGATAATCATTACATCTGCTGTATCCTCCATCCTACCAAAGGAAGGAAACACAAGTTTAATTGGACTTTTACCAAGAGATCTTGTTTTTGTATCTTCACGCATGAAAGAATCATTATGTGACATGAGACCACTTTCAGTAACATTCTGCATTGTGGATTGCAATCTGTGAGGGTTAGGGGTAGCTCCTGACTGAAAATCCATAGGAGATGGAAAAGTAGTTTGAACAGAAGCATCACCAAGAGAAGTAACTGGGAGTGATTGGTTTTTCATGGATAGAACTTCTTGAATGCTTTTATCCACCCGTTTTGTGAGAACAGGCATTTCAGTTTCCAAATGATTTACAGTCTGCGCCATTGGAGTCATAACAGCATTAATATCGTTCAGCACTTCAGAGTGTAGGTTGCTTCACATGCCAGTTTATGGTGGAAGTTATTTGATTCTGCAAATGTTCAGTATGATTTCTCACAATCTGAGCTAATTCCATTTTCTTTTCATTCACGATAGTGGTCATTTTGAGATGGTCTCCTTCAATTCATCTTTTATTCTCTTGAGTATCCAAGAGGGTTTTCATTTTTCATTTACAACTGTGATTTTGAGAAAGATGAATAGTTTCCACAGCTTGAAATGAAGAATCAGAATCTGATTTGTAAAGGTTCCCTACAGGATGAATATGATTTGGTTGTAAGGAGGAAAGAGTTAGAGAATCTCCATACAATTCCATATCCAAATGAGAACCTTGCGTATCATCAACATGCACAAGACAAAATTGAGCAACTAAAACATCAGATTCAACTACATTAGCCTTTGAACTTTGCCTTAAGTTAAGAGATGAAAGAGAGAAAGTTTTTTTTTTTCCCCCAGCAGGCAATTCCCATCCCATTGTCCCATCTGGGGTGCCATTTTTATGTGACGATTTAGTGCGTACCAAAAGGGGTGACAGTCTGGTTTATTATCCAGACAAATTTCAAGTATTCATAAATTAAACCATCCCAATAAATGTCCTCATCAATTTATATGATCCCTACCCTTCACAACACAGAGCAGGTAAAACAACATATATTCACATATTCATGTAGTGCAATAAAAGTTCATAATACTCATACACAAATTCCACCAGTACAATAAATCGAAACATATCAAATAGTCAACAATTCCAAACATATCAAACAAGCACAAAAAAACAAAAACAAACAAACAAATCATTTACAAATTTATAACGCCTCAGTCTGTTCAAAATACTTTTAGTTATGCACATTGAACTTGTGTACAGTTCATACAGCTGGAATTACCAAATACTTTTAGGAATGCCAGCTGAGCATGTGTTTTGTTCATAGCTTGAATCGTATCCAGTTGAAAAAAAAGAAAAACCCACCCACTTTCCCAAGCAAGAGATTTAAACATTTCATACACAGCAGGAGAGCAGAACATCAGCAAGAGTAAATTGAACTGAGCCATGTGAAACACCACCGTGTCTCCTGACACCGGACATTTTTCTTTCCGCTATGGAGATAATGTCACATCCACTAGCTAGTTATTTAAAGGGAAAAAACTATTAGCAGAGTTTATCACATGAATTTCGCTACACTTGCCATGGGTGTTTAGTGGCAATCGAGGAAATGGAGTTGATCCCCACCCACACTCCCACCACTGTGAGTGAGTCATTATTGGACTCTGTGAACCGTTGTTTTGACTTTGGAGAGGATGATTTCCTTCCCCCTGATCCCACCCAAATCAGACTCTTCATATTCAGCCTCCCTCTCCCACCTCCTCTCCAAACCTAAGCCAGTCCTTCTACCCAGTCTCTGTGTCTCCTTTCAGCCCCTCTGTTCCTCCTCACAGTGGCATGAATCCACATCGGGCCTTCTGTGAATCAGCTAACCCTGGGCGAGTAGTTCCCCTGGCTCTGCCTTCAGCCACTGATCCCGTCACTCCACCTCGGCCCATCGCCCTGACTCCTCTGCTTTTGCTCCTCCCTCCCAAGACTCCACCAGGGATTATCAGGCTTGTAGCTCCACCGGGCTCCCTTTGGCCTACCGGCTTCGCCTCGGTCAGACGTCGCCCTGACTATGCCATGGACCTACGAGACGTCTGCTGCGCTCCGTCTCTCCACCCCTGCGGCTCCGTCTAGCTCCGCCCTACCTCCGACTTCGCCTCAGCCCTCAGGCGTACAACCCAGCTGGTGTGTCAGCGGTTTTACTAGCCGGGGATGACCTCGGACATTGCCCACTGGTGCCAGGAGTGTAAGAGGTGCCAGTGTGCTAAGGGTGTCTAGCCCACCCCTGGTAGCTTCATGGGAAACTTATGGGTTGCACAGCTTAATGAGATGTTGGCCTTGGATTTCATGGTATTGGAGCCTTCAAGTTCCGGTCTTGAGAATGTTTTGGTCATGACTGATATTTTCACTAAGTACACCCTGGCTGTACCCACTAGGGACCAACGAGCTGAGACGGTGGCCCAGGTCCTTGTTGTCGAAATGATTTTGTAAATTTGGGGTGCCTGGTCGTGTCCATTCGGACCAAGGCCGTAACTTCGAGGCAGCTTTGTTTATTTTATGGAGTTGAAAAGTCGCGCACTACCTCATATCACCTGGCTGGAAATGGCCAGTGCGAACGTTTCAACAGAACTTTCCACAATGTTTTGTGCACAATGCCAAAAAAGGGGGATTGACCACTCGTCTTCCTCAGGTACTTTTTGCCTACAATTCTACTTATCATCAAGGTGAACTTGCAGCCTGTAATGAATCTTTCTTCTAATTCTGCTGTGATAGATGAGAGTGTGGTGAGGAGGACTGGAAGGAGTACTGCTGGGCAGCACTCTAATGTTCACCACCTCCCACAATCCCTGAGGGCAGGTACGGTGTCTACTATAGTGGTTAGTACAGCTGTTGATTGGTTCTGGAGTTGGAACTGAGGGTTCAGGGGGTAGGTTTTGTTTAGTTTACCATTGGGGTGATGGTGCAGAAGCAGGGGTGGATTGTAACAGAATGAATGAGATAAGTTGTGGTGATTGACATTTGTGATCACCTATCAGCAAGGAGTGCCTCCTATTTAAGAGCTAGTTGGCTGTAGCCTGTGATGCGTCACATCCGGCTCCTCCCCTTTTTGTTTTGTTGACGGTAGCTGCAGGTATGTGCCATTAGCATGTAACAGTTTGCTAAAGTTCTAGTTTCTGTACATGTGGCATTAATTATTTGTTTGTTGCATTTAACTTGTCTTTTCATCTCTTTGTATGTTTTCTTTGGCTTGCTTTATTACTGGATTCGACGACTGCTCACCTGTTTCACGACTGTTTTTTTGTGATTTACCCATCACTGTTGTCTGCTTCATGACTGAATAGTGTGACACCATCAAACCAATCCGTCATATTCGCATTAGCGGTAATGAGGTCACACGCAAATGTCACATCTCTCATTTCATATGGATTGCAGCAACAGAATTTGTTTTTAGTTTTGAATTAGATCCAGGGATGCAAACACATGTATGGTCAACCAAGAGAAAGGTAATCAAAGCCTTTACCCCACGGCAAATATCCAGATACTTACATTGCCACCAACTCCTGCCATCCCCGGCCCACCCCTATAGGCACATAGAGTAAAATGAAATTCTGAAAATCAAAATACACAGACACTAATTTGGAATATTCAATTAAATTTATATTCCGAAACATAAACTCTTATTGAACTATCTAGCACTTCTTTTTGCTTTACTCCTCCTTCCTCTTCTTTTTATTTATATATGAATGTAAATAATGTAAGGGTGGGCCGCCTACAGTGGTTCAGGCTGCAGGGTTGCCGAAAGACTAAAGAAACGTTATGAGCAAGATGGTAGAAAACTGTACATTTCTCGTCTATATCCACCCACTGTACTTATACCAACGACGGAAATAAGCGCAGTTACAATAGCTAAATATGTGGGAGAGCGTTGCTAGAATGTGACTATATTGTATTGCAATAGAGGTAGCACTTCAAAGTCAATACCAAATCAAAACTAGTTAGCAATCATTTATAATTGAAAGAATTTAATGACAAAATCTGGTTATGGTTACACTTAAAGTAGTTACAAAATAGATGTATGAGATGATAAAAACTTGAATAGAATGTTACCTGAGGGATAGAAAGAGAGAGAGAGGGAAAGAGAGAGCAAAAGAGACCAAGAAGAAGAGAGCAAAGAAGAGAAGAGCCAAAGAGAAGGCCTCCAAGAAGAGAGAGAGTCAGAGAATAGAAGAAGAGAGCAGAGAATAAAAGAAGAGAGCAGAGAATTAAAAAAGAGCAGAGAATAAAAGAAGAGCGAGAGCAACAGTTACAACCTTCTTTTATACTTCCTTGACCATGTAACTCAAACCCTATTGTGAGTCATTCAAACTGACCAATCAGACCAAACTTCCCCCACTGTACTTAAGGGGTGACACACTTTGGCCTACAGGCCTTTAGAATTTCTTTGTCTTTAGGAATTCCAAATGGCCCTTCTGATAAGAAAGATGGGGGTTGAAAACAGTAAAGCAGTATGTCTTTGTTCAATTGAAAATATCAAGTATCTTTGATTATTTTCAATCCTACAATAATTATATATGTATATATATATATATATATATATATATATATATATATATATATATATATATATATATATATATAGGCCTACACAAATAATATGAAATTACAAGATGTTTATTGTAAACGTAATGTGCAGCTTTTTAATGGGGCAACAAAGATATGATAGATATGAGAAAACAAAATAGGCTTTTAATAATCTTTCAGTGCACAAAACCATAATATGAAACGTTTCAAATCAGAGCAGCACAAACCGCTTATGCGCATCCCGGGTGCAGAATTCATGGCACAAAGAGAAGAGATTTTAAGTGCACAAATCCTAGTCTATAATGTATATCTGATCCAATTTTATCTGCGTGATCCAATATTCAGTATGGGTTTATTAGCCTTATAACAGTGACTTTTTTTTCTTTCCACAAAACTATGTGGTGTCAGGTGTGGTTTAGATGTGGATCGTGACAGTACTCCCCCCTCCCGGAAGGTGTGTCTTTGGCCGAGATGCAGAAGACAGGACCCTCCCTCCCAATTATTTGGAGATGGTAAGGGAAGACACCAAAACTTGCTACTTGAAATTTACATTTTGTTTTTTTGTTTATTATTTTGAGCAAAATATAACAACGTGACTGATTTTTCTTAAGAGGAAACTCCATTATTAAAAGTGACAACTGTATGCCTTTTTCTGCCAGGTTCTGTGAATTTCATACCAATACTTTATGCTATCATCTCAAATAGAAAACAGAAATAAATAGGCCTTGTGATTTTTCAGGATTCCTCAGATATATTATTTTCTCTATTTCCAAGGTTCATACCCAGAAAGTCATGCGGTGCTTAGAAATAAAATTGATTTCTGATTCTGAGCCATTATTAATTGTGATATTGACCCCATTATGAATATAAAACTGTAATTAATGCCTAATGGAGGTTAAGTGAGCCACTTTCAGATGTAATTTTGATTCATTGTGATTCATAGAATCCAATGTAAATGTTTCCAGTGCCAAAGATATACCCACTGATTTACCCTGGGTGCACCCTTTTATCAGTAGATCAAAGAAAATAAATTTGATTGTTTCAAGAGTATTCATATGAATCTGTTTCTCTATCAAAATGTATATCAAAGGTCTTACATCTAACAATAAACAGTAATTCACAGTACATCAACAGTTCACACTTCACATGAACAAGATGTTGATCAGTTTCCTTTCCCTTATTTAAGATCAGAGATAGTTCAGTTCACTTAGGTGAGGAGGGAATTTAACTTTTGTGATGGAAGTCTCTTAATATTAGAAGAAAGAGCAGCCAGACGGGTAAGGAAAATGTCTTTTTTAGGTTCCTGGTCCTTTAAGGATTGTCTTCGGTGGCTCACCATTAAATGGAGAAATCCAGCTCAATGCAAACAAAAAACCTGGCCTATTCACAGACCAAATTTAGTGGATTGTCAATGTTAAACTCACATTAACATGAAACTAGACAGGTAAATATAAGATGTATATATACATAAACAATTATTATTCAGTATAAGCAACAGATTGTGTTCAATTACTTCTGTGTTCACTTTTCTTTTTCTTTTATATAGGCTCACATGACCAACAATGGCGTTGGTGAATGGCAGTAAACAAATAACCATGCAGATCACGTCTATCTCAGTGCACTCGGAGGGGGGAGCTACTGATGCAAAGCTCCGATTGGCTAGATTGCTCATCAACTTAATTGAAGTTTGATTCAATCAAAATATAATTTTAAGAGATTTAGTTTCTATGTATAAATGTTATAAGTAAAATGTTGATATAAAATATAGAAAGAGTACTGAAAAAACATATAGTCAAGTAAAAGAAGTACCATTACTTTCCAAAATATCTATTTTGAGTAGGGATGTCAATTTACATAAATTCCCATGATCGATAGTCGTTGAAATTAATGATCAATTAATCGATTAATCGTTAGCCTTAATACTGCAATATGCATCTACATCAGTGGCTTATAGCTGACAGCATGACAGGGTGTGCAAATGCTGCTCAAAACACCATGTTCCTCACCAAATGAATGAGAAGGGTTTTTAGTCTAAATAAAGGGCTAGTAGGATTGTAAAATGAGTCAATGCGATTGATCATTTAATTAAATGACTTATTTAATAATCAAATATAACCTCTAATACAACGCGTCAGCAATGCCGCCTCATATCTGTTATTCAGAATGAACGCGCTCTTCCTGAAACACGCTGAACATGGCAACTAAACCCAATGAATTCACAATGATTTATTAAAATAGCGTTCTCAATGTTATGTAATATGACAGTCCCAATCAAAGTTATTATTAGTCGTGCGTTGCTGTTTGAGCTGTGCACGCTGAATGAACACCAGTACACTTAAGTTCTTTGCTAGCACGATATTTATCTCAAAGAAATGCATCCTATATGAGATTAATCAGATATATACAAAATAAACATAATATTACAAATTATATCTGCACAAAATGATGCAAATGCACAAGTGAACTTGAATTAAGCTATTCAGAATGCATGACTTGAGCAACGCAATGAAACAGCAAACTAAACCCAAATAATTCACAATGTTTTATTACAATAGTGTTCTCATTATAATGTTATGTAATATGACAGTCCCAATCATAGTCATTATTAGTTGTGCAGTGCTGTTTGAGTTGCGCGCACTGAAGCTGATCACCGGCATGCTTTACTACCACGTTAATTCTTAACCAAATGCATCCTATGAGATATAGACAGGCCCACACAAAATAAACACAACATTACAACTTACATTTGCACAAAACAAAAGGCTGCAAATGCACACGCACACTTATAGTCATGATGAAGGTGTAACTCTGGCGTGCTCGCTTAATTTTTCCTCGTATCTGCTTTACATGTTTCGCGGTTGAAGCACGCACGCGCATGATCCTGCTTAATCGATGATCGATAAGTTTTATCGATTAAATGTATTATCAACAATTAATCGATCATTGATTAATCGTCAACATCCCTAATTGTGAGTAGAGTAAAAATTACTTGTACAAAAAACTACTTGAGTAAGAGTAAAAGAATAGTACTCATGAGTACTGAGCTGCGGATTCTACCCCCTTATAATAAACACTGTACACTGCGATTTAAAAATGCAGAAAACACTGTACATACTGTAATTTACATTCTCTTTTTCTGTTTGTCAGAAAGAATGAAGAATATCTATCTTCCAACAGTTTTAATTCATTTTGACTGCCAACATTTTACACTGAACAATATGGAAAGGCTATTATAGAGATGACAAGATGAAAGTTATTTTTGAGTACTCATCACCATTTAAATCATAATGAATGAAAAAAAAGATATAAAAAAAGTTGTAAGGCCTTAATAGACACTGAGCGAGCTATTGTTGCACATAAAATATCAACTTTCAGAACAATGCAAAGAATAGAACATTTTTAGAAACTCATATGAGAGTTTAGCATCACACACCAGAGAAGGGTTAAAAAGAGATTTCTCTGCAAAATGGTGCCAGTTTTAGCATTTTGTGATAAAAAAAAAAAAAATCGGAATCACTAATATTTAGGGATGCTCATTTTGGTTAATTTTCCCAACCGACAACCGCCGCTCATTATCCGATTATTAACCGTTAACTGATAAGATTATAATATTGAATTGGCATTAAATAAAAATACAATTGACAAATGTCTGTGACCCGTTCAAAATACACATTTTTTTTCACGTGTTTATTTTACTGTGCAAACAGCAGCATACAGAACAGCTCAACAAAAGAACCTGGATTCACATTATCAAATTTTCACGCACCTCCAGCAGAATAGTTTTTTTTCCGTCAAATAAAAATAGCAGGCCTACCTCAATTCACACCTTGTATGTTTTTTATTTTTTTTAAAGTAACATGTTTTCCACCAGTCAGGAGCTTGTACTACTGCTGTATTTTAATACCGCGAAGCATATTTTGCAAGTAACTTTGTCGCCCTTTCTGTCGAAATGTTCCCACACAGTAGGCCTACTTCTTTTCCATTGCTTCATTTTGCAAAATATGTCTGTGTAGGCACGTGTGGTTGCATGTGTCGACGTGCCCCGTGAGTTAACAAATATAGCATATTTTTCTTTAACCATGCAGCAAAAAAAAAACACACAAAAAAAAGACGTCGACTGATAGTATTAATCGGTCAAAATTATTAATTTCGGTTAACGGTTAAACGGTCAATATGAGCATCCCTACTAATATTATCAAACAGTTTACCTCACCTAATGCTGTCACGGTTTGTTTTTGTCATGACAGTGTGAATGGCACAAACTACATGGAATCTGTGTTTATCAAGCCTCTGAGAATTACTCGCAAGAAAACTGCTAAGAATTGACTTCAGAGTAAAAAAATTATTGGCTTAAAGCTGCGCTTTAAAAGTTAGTTATCAAGCATCTCAGTCGTAATTTAAGTGAAGTGTAGGACTAAATCTTAAGTGTCAGTCTTAGAGATGATTCACGACACTTTGCTGTGCCACAAACGGGATTTTGGATGACGATATAGGCATGGACCAATCACTGAATAGATTTCCTTATTTAAGAATATTCTCTGATAAATTCACATTGAATGGTGAAATTCCTAAGAGTTTACATTCAACACACATTTGACAATAAAGAATTTTCAAGAGAATACATTATGATATACACATTGAAAATGAAAGATGAACAAGTTTTCCACCATGTCTCAATTACACATTTTAAACCTGTGTGCTGTTAACTGACCTGCCTATATATAGCCTAGATTTTATGATATAATCAGCCACCATGGATTCCAAAAGAAAACCGAACTGGCGGGAGGAAGAAGCGCTGACAAAGATGATGCCTGCTCTGTCCAAACGATACCGTTTGATTAACTGCTCATCGTCAAACATTTCAAAAACATTCTTCCTCTCCTGAAAGATTCACGCACGTCTCTGTCTCCTCAGTGCCATCACAAGCCCCTACTGGCAACTCTTATCCACTTGAGAGACCTCTCGAGCTGTCTTAAATAACTGGGAGAGTAAGAGTGATTCTTAGCTTTAAGAAATTTGATAACTTGCTTTTATACTTAAGTTTGAAAGTAGGAGTAAATTTCATGAATTCTCACCACTTAAGACTAAAATGGCACTTTGAGAAGCTTGATAAATACGGGCCCAGATCAGTATTCCACATGTGCCAGATGTGGGTCGGATCCGGGCCGACCTAATGTTGCTATCTGGGTTGCGATAAACTAAAATGTATAGATGTATACAGTATGTTTGCTTTTCTGTCAAAATGAACATTGGTTTGTGAACTTAGACGCTTTAATAATAATTCATAGACATTCATGTTTACATGCACTAAATTTAAACAATTTAACATAGTATTCAATTCATTACTTCTAAATAGATTTATATATTAAGTTGCTCAAACAAGTGGCAAAACATTTAAACATTTAAAATTTTAACTTACAGTTGACAAACCAACTCTCATGCCTTTTCTTTTGCATTTAAATCTTTATACAAGAAATCCTGTAGGTCATAAATAACTTTGTTTTTCTACCTTCACAAAGAGACGAGTGCCATCCATTGTGTTGCCTTTAATTGTGTTGCGTTTATCTAAATGTGAGGTAAGGTGTAGTTTTTCTTGCTTTACCCTGGGCAAAAAGCCATGTGTTGACTATGAAACACAGTAGAGTTTACATTACATACATTTTTGGTGAAATTACTACATTATGCGCTGTCACTTTAATTCAGCGTGTGCAGCACAGCAAAAATAGACTCTATGCGGAAACAATCGCTGCACTGCTGCATACGCACTGCTCCTGGAACACATTGCCGGACCGCATCTGTGTGCAGTGTGAACGCTCTAACCTGTTAACATGAGCACAGAAAAAAATACGCACCACATCGCACTGCAAACAAATGTAACCTTACCCTGGAGTTGTTACATCCAGCTGGAGTTCCCTTGATCTCCACTAGCACTCCTTCCGACTCCTGTGCTTTACCATTATGAACTTAATTTTCCAGTATCCATTGCCTGTTCTCATGATTGTGTGATTATATTCAGCTGTGTGTGATTACCCTTGTTAAGGATTGCCTATATAAGCCCTGTGTTTTCACTCTCACTTTGTGAAGTCTTGTTTTGTGTTTCACTGCAATTCTGAGTGTGTGTATTGTGGTTTCCCATGTCTTGGTTTTGATCTTCTGCCAGTTTTCCTAGATATTGTTTGCCAGTGTTTTGGACTCTATCGTAAATGTGGATTATTTGCTCTGTGTTTTGATCATTTGCCTGTTATATGAATTGCGATTCTGGATTGCCCCAATAAAGCTACTTTTAGATCTTTAACATGTGTATCTGAGCAGTACATAACAAGTTGGTTCACCCTTCACCTATATTACCAACTAAACTAACTACTCTCTCGCTGATATACCTGATGGTATTGGAGTTCATTTTGTAAATCACAAGCTTTTGTGTCAGGTTGTTATGTTATAATGATAAATAGTGGTATAATTGTGTGTATTCATGACCCATCAGGACCCGATGTGAGATCCACCAATCAGAGAAGTTCCCAAATGTTTTTTTTTGATTGGATAATTAGTGAAAAATACCTTGTATTTTTCTGTGGGTGCTCGGCCTCGGCACCTATGCTTCCCTGTGTTGACATTGTACGCAATGCTCGCAACCTAGCACCAAGTTTCAGGCCCTGTAGATAGGTTATCCTATACAGATCATTTAATAAGCAGACATTTCTTCAAATTAGAGAAAGATGCCGATATCGCGATTGAATTGATGCTTGATTGAAGGATGTGCTTCCACAGCAGCCACGATTAACAGCAGTTGGCGCTATCTACTGCTGTGGTTAAAGTTTTCTATGTATGATTTGATTTGACGGGACTCACAAGACCGATTACTCTCTTTTTACGTTGATGGATAAAATAAAATGTAACAACCACAAACGTCTTGGTTACGTATGTAACCCTTGTTCCCTGAAGGAGGGCATCTCGCTCGCGAGAGCCAATCTACTTCGAGTAAAACTAAACGAGCCAATGCACATTGGCATGCAATGATTGCACCAGGTGCTCATGCCACGCAGCACGGGTATAAATGAGACACAGGTGCTTGCATCAAATTAGCTTTTTGCTGAGGAGCCGAGTAGGTAGACTGGCACCCCAGCAGGGTACAGAGGACATGGCGACAGGACGTGGTGTCTCCGTTCCCTCCTTCAGGGAACGAGGGTTACATACGTAACCGAGACGTTCCCATTCAGTCGGTCACTCTCGATGCCATGTCGGAGTATCGACAAATAGGAATCCCTACCAAAGCGCCATAGCCTCTGCCCCCATCCAGTGCCCTGTGTGAGCCTCCTGAGCTCTCTTACCTGATGAGACGGGGCTCACACAGAGAAGTCCATCACTGCTGTTCCACATGACCCGTTCAGTGACTATTGGATAACACTGGGAAAGCGTGCCCTAGTGAAGGGAACGCTGCGGAGCCCACATCGTACCCCGAAGGAGTTATGTGCTTCTGGAGAATGTAAACGCCGTAGTGCAGCAAGCCAACAAGAGCCAGGGCCTCTCAATGCTTCTACCCGTTTGAGGTGAGAACACAGGAGGAAACCGGCTCTACACGTAGGCAATAGAATCTAGCGAACGTGTTGGGTGCCGCCCAGCCCGCAGCTCTATAGATGTCTGACAGCGAGGCGCCCAGGAGGATGCATTGGAGACAGCCTTTCCCTTCTGCTGGCCTCTGTGACAGACAAAGAGCTGATCTGAGGTCCTGAAGCTTTGAGTTCTATCCACGTAAAGCAAAGCTAGGGCTGGGTTTGCCTCCTCCGGGGGCAGCGCTTGCAGGTTCACCACCTGGTCCCTGAAGGGAGTGGTAGGAACCTTGGGCACATAGCCAGGCCGGGGTCTCAGTACCACGTGGGTGTCACCCGGCCCGAACTCTAGGTACGATTCATCGACCGAAAATGCCTGCAGGTCCCCTACCCTCTTGATGGAGGCCAGTGCGGCCAAACAGCAAAGTCTTCATAGACAGAATCTTTAGCTCTGCTGACTGCAAAGGCTCAAATGGGGCATTCTGAAGTGCTCAGAGCACCAGAGCAAGATCCCAAGAGGGTATGGAGGGAGGTCGAGGAGGATTTAACCGCCTCGCCCCCCTGAGGAACCTGACGACCAGATCGTGCTTCCCAACCGTCTTACCTTCTACGTGGTTGTGATAGGCGGATATTGCAGCAACATAGACCTTGAGGGTGGAGGGCGACAGCCTACGCTCCAACCCTCGTTGCAGGAAGGAAAGCACAGACGCGATCGAACATCTTCGGGGGTCTTCTCGGCGAGAAGAACACCACTCGACGAACAGGTTCCACTTCAAAGCATAAGCCTGTCTTGTAGATGGTGCTCGTGATGGTGTTAACTACCTCTTGGGGTAAGTCACCTAGAACCTCCGCGTCCCGTCCAGGGGCCAAACATGAAGCTTCCATAGGTCTGGACGCGGGTGCCACAGGGTGCCCCGTCTCTGAGTCAGAAGGTCCTTCCTCAGAGGAATCGGCCAAGGAGGGGCAGTCGCGAGGAGCATAAGTTCTGGGAACCAGGTCCGGTTGGGCCAGTACGGCGCCACCAACAGGACCTGCTTCTCGTCCTCCCTGACCTTGCACAGTGTCTGTGCAAGTAGGCTCACTGGGGGAAACGCATATTTGCGCAGCCCCTGGGGCCAGCTGTGCGCAAGTGCATCCGTGCTGAGTGTACCCTCAGTCAGCGAATAGAACCACTGGCAGGTGGAAGTTTCTGGGGAGGCAAACAGGTGGGCCTGTGCCACCCCAAACTGTCTCCAAATCAGCTGAACCACCTGGGGGTGGAGTCGCCATTCCCCTGGGGCGCAGCTCGTGAAAGCTCGTCGCCCACACGGCTGCTCACACCAGGGACATGAATGGTCCGAAGCGACCTCAGACACTTCTGACTCCAGAGGAGATGGCGGGCGAGTTGCGACATGCGACGGGAGCGCAGACCATCTTGTCGGTTGATATAAGCAACGGTCGCAGTGTTGTCCGTGCCAAGATGTACTTACGTAAAATTACACAATTTTTAAACTACTTAAAATACAATTTCTGATAAAAACTACTTAATTACAGTAACATGAGTATTTGTAATTTGCTACTTCATACCCCTGCAAATATATGAACTTTAATATTAATATTTAGTCATTATTTAACTGGGGTTACACTCTCCCCTCTTGAAACTATTTAAGTTCCATTGCATTTTCTGAGTGGCTGACCAGTCACAACTTTTTGTGATTCATTGAAAATGAGGGGAAGATCACCCAGATCTTCATAATCGCCAAGGGACTTAGCAAAGGCAGTGCTCAACCCTTGGAACAATATGTACCAGAAGATTCCCAAACTGAGAATAAGTCTGTCAGGTTTCACTCCCTGTAGAATGTAATGTCTGAGAGGAGTATCTGAATTTTCTCTCTACTGAATTTTAGGGGTGTGCACGAATAGTTGAATATTCGAAAATAACTGGATAACTGGCGCAGTCTGCTTTATTAGCGTTTTTTTCTGCTCACGCTGCTTGAGCTTATAATGCTTTTGTTCTTTAGGCCTATATTTTTTGTTTACACAAAAAACAAATATATGTTGTTTAATGTTTTAAATGTTTAATGTTTTAAACTGAAAGAAAACCTTAAGATATGACCTAAGCTTGTTGTGTATATTGCCTAATCGTAAGCTTGCTCAGAAATGGTGACAAAAACTTGATGAATAAAAATAAAAAAATCTCATTTTTATCATATTCGAATATTCGATTTTTATGAGCCCAAATATTCTAAAACAATATTTTGGGAAAATGCTTATCCCTACTCAATTTCTGACTGTTGTTCATTCTCATCAACAGGGGTATGCAGGGGTCTGTTCTTTGTACGTCGCTAACTCAGTTAGCTGGATTTGGCATGATCTTGGATTGTTTGGTTCTTTGATGCCCATCCTGGAGCTGCTGTCATAGCAACAGGTCCGTGAGCTTAAACCTGCTCTGGAGCAGGCTTATTTAATGTAAACAGGATTAGATTGCATCTTTTTAAGCGGAGGTGATACTTAAAATGTGTCCCAATCACTGCTACATTATTACAATAGTTCCTTACTGAACCAGGAGCAATAATAATTTTAAATAATAATAACATAAAAATGTATTTTAAAATATTATAATGTTGTGTATAATACTATAGACACAGCCACTTGACTGAAAGATTTATTTGTGATGGAATAATTACTTTATAATTTTAAATCGAAGCCCTCGCCCCACTGCAAATATCCAGATACTTACATTGCCACCAACCCCTGCCATCCCCGGCCCACCCCTATAGGCACATAGAGTAAAATTAAATTCTGAAAATCAAAATACACTAACACTAATTTGGAATATTCAGTTTAATTTTTTATTCCGAAAAAAAGAAAACTTATTGAACTATCTAGCACTTCTTTTTGCTTTACTCCTTCTTCCTCTTCTTTATATTTATATATGAATGTAAATAATTATATATATATATAATTATTTACATTCAATAGACCTACACAAATAATATAAAAATATTAAAAATTAAAAAATAATATGAAACGCTTCAAAACAGAGCGGCACAAACCGCTTATGCGCATCCCGGGTGCAAAATGATGCGCTTAAAGCAACATGGAGTCGGAGTGCACAGTGAAAAGTTCACGGCACAAAGAGTAGAGATGTTGTGCGCACAGATCCTAGTCTATAATGTATATCTGTCCAACAGTTTACTGATCATTTGTTTCTTCACATTTTTAAATTCCAGTTATTGTGCATATGATGCTAATTAATAGTCCTTGTGTTGTCACCCGGTAGCGAGTACAACGTCGTTCAGAAACAGCTAGATAAACTCCAGCAAGATAAAGTCATTTTATGCAAATACCCACAGCCCTTTATCTACATATCAAGCATTATAATTGGAATATATCATCTTGGAGTGAGCTTTACTTAGTTAGTTTTCCTGCTGACTGTCATAACTGTACGCAACGCGCAGTTTGAATGCTGAACGGAGAATGATTGACTCTTCCGTAACGTGAATCATGTGATAATCATAGACTGTAAAAAAATATGGACGTAGTGTCCGTGACTTCTGAAGAGCAGTTTTGAAGCGTAAAGTAGGGTCGAGCTGGCCGTTGCCATCTTAGCAGTACATCATCGCGCGTCACTCCCGGATAACAGAAAATGGGCAAAGAGGTCGGAGCTGAGGTGACGCGATGACTAACAGACAGCAGATAAATGACTATCCACCTCTCACTCAAAGTGGCCACGCCCTTAATTATGCAGAACTTTAGGGCTTTATATAATGTAAACGAATGAGCTATAAAAAAATTCACCCCCCTCAAAGTTGTCATGAAGGGCAAAATTAGATATATAGACCAAAACCACAATTTGTACCAGGCTGTAAACATGTTTTTTTCTGCTGTAAAGTTGGGCATTTTAACATGGAGCTCAATAAGATTCTGCTCCCTTCTGGAGCCTGTCTCTAGCGGCCAGTCAATGAATTGCAGTTTAAGGCACTTCCGTATTGGCTTCAAGAGAAACTGGGGAAGGTTGCCGCTTGGTTGTAATGCTTCGTGAGGGCGCACGGTGTTTCAATTTCAAATTCATAATAACGAGCGCTGGACTTCACATTGACAGACGCTGCTGAGAATGAGATGAAGATCGCTGGATAAAGGGCTACATTTGGATCTGTTCCTCGCAAACATATGGATACTAAAGATTTGGATTACAGCAAACTAATAAAATCGATGTCTTTTGTGAATTTATGTTGTGTTTTGGTGTACCTTATGGTTGTATCGTCAGTCGCTGCATATGATAAGTATTTTGTCTCACGGCAAACAAACTAAATACTATAAAATGGTAAAACGATTACAGAAATGTTTTTCAAGGTTTTAAAATGCAGTCTTGTTTAACATTATGTAATCCTTTGAAACGACTTTGCAGCAGAACTCACGAACAGAGCGAAATGTTATTTCATACATTAAATAGATAAGTAAACTGCATTTAATAAATGCGACTGAAAACATGAATGACATATATGATATGACAATAGAATCAAAACATTAATGCCACGATTTATATATTTATACATGGGAATTCGTACATGTTCACAGTGCTGTCAATACGTCAATATTGTACGTTTTTGTGTGTAAGTAAATGTACGTGTAATAGAACCACACAGAAAAGATAAACACATATTCTCATGAGATCACGTTGACATTAGGGCTAGGCGGTATATCGAGTGTGTACAATATATCAATATATTTTTTTAGAAACGATATGGAATGAGGCAATACCATTTATATCAATATACAGTAGATTGATACGAACGCATCTGAAAAATAGTGGAGGACGCAGAATGAGCTGATGCAGGGAAAGTGCATGATACAACTTGTCCTAAACGTGACACATGCTTTATATTAAGGGCTTCAAAATAACTGGTAAGATATAGTTAACATGTATAGTTTAAAGCAGCTTGCCCTGTCAGATGCTCTGAGAGATAGGCTACTTGTGCTGACAGACAGATAAATACTTGCGGTGTTTAATGCGTTTGAATGTGGTGCTTTCCTCAGTGCATAACGTCTCGGTTACGTATGGTAACCCTCGTTCCCTGAAGGAGGGAACGGAGACGTACGTCGGACGTCACCGACGAATTGGGATCACTTCTAGGAGCCCCTATCAACTTCGAGATATAGAGAACGGGCCAATGGCCATTGGCGTGCGAGATTTGCATCTCGCGCTCCGCCCCGCGCTGCGAGTATAAACAGGAGGCGAATGCAGCGCACTATTGTTTTTCACTGAGGAGCCGAACTAGTGACTCGGCCATGCAGTGATGGTACAGCAACTGTGGCGACGGGACGTACGTCTCCGTTCCCTTTCAGTCGGTCACGTTCGACGTACGTCGGACGTCACCGACGAATTGGGATCCCTTTGGAAAACGCCACAGTTACTACCACTTCCAGCGCCCAGCGAGAGCCCCTCAGACCCCGTCTGTTCCGGGCGGGGAATTCACGCAGGGAAGTCACACTGCTGTTCCGCAAGACCCACTTCAGCAGACTATTGGATAACGCTGGGAAAGCGTGCCCAGAGGGACGCTGCGGAAGCCACATTATGCCCGAAGGGAGTTACCATGTGGAAAATACACGTATGGACTGGCCGTGGGCAGTGCTACATACGGAAGTCCCAGGGGTGGCCCCGGCCAAACAGGCGGGGGAACAACACCTAACTGAGACGGCAGAGAGCTCTGCCGAGGGAAAGACACGGGCTCGCCGTAGGGAGCCGTACCGTGGAAGAATACACATATGGGACCGCCGTGGGGGTCACAACATATGGAACCCAGCCTAACACAAGTTCCACCAATGCATACGAGTGTTAGACCTGGCGTCGGACGCTCCGCCACATCCGACTGCCGCGGGTTGCGGAGGACTCAACAGGGTTCGCCGTTCTGGGGAACTCGACTGGAGCATATAAGCGCACGTATCCGTTCCAAAGGGAAGGGAGTGGCGCAGCAAGCCGACACTTAGAACGGGCACTTCGGTGTTACTGACTATGGGAAGCGAGCACACAGGAAGATACCGGCTCTACACGGAGGCTATAAAATCTAGCGAACGTGTTAGGTGTCGCCCAGCCCGCAGCTCTACAATATCTGTCGGCGAGGCGCCACGAGCCAACGCCCAGGAAGAAGCTACACCCCTAGTGGAGTGGGCTCTTAACCCGAGCGGGCAGGGCACGTCTTGGGTTTGGTACGCCAAGACGATGGCATCCACTATCCAGTGGGCCATCCTCTGCTTGGAGACAGCCTTTCCCTTCTGCTGGCCTCCATAACAGACGAAGAGCTGTTCTGAGGTCCTGAAGCTTTGCGTTCTGTCCACGTAAGTCCGCAGAGCGTGGACTAGACAGAGAAAAGCTAGGGCTGGGTCTGCCTCCTCCGAAGGCAGCGCTTGCAGGCTCACCACCTGGTCCCGGAAGGGAGTGGTTGGAACCTTGGGCATATATCCGGGCCGGGGTCTCAGGATTACATGAGAGTTACCGGGCCCGAATTCCAGGCACGATTCGTCGACCGAAAATGCCTGCAGGTCCCCTACCCTCTTGATAGAGGCCAATGCAGTCAGGAGTACTGTCTTCAGAGACAGGATTTTTAACTCAACTGACTGCAAAGGCTCAAAGGGCGCCCTCTGCAGTGCGGTTAGCACCAGAGTTAAGTCCCAAGAGGGTATAGAGGGAGAGCGAGGCGGTTTTAGTCTCCTCGCCCCCCTTCAGGAACCTGACGATCAGATCGTGCTTCCCTAGAGACTTACCACCTACCATGTCATGATTAGCGGCGATAGCGGCAACATAGACTTTGAGGGTGGAGGGAGACAGCCTTCGCTTCAACCCGTCCTGTAGGAAGGAAAGCACAGAACCGACCGAACATCTCCGGGGGTCTTCTCAGCGAGAAGAACACCAGTCGATGAACAGGTTCCACTTCAACGCATAGAGGCGCCTCGTAGAGGGAGCTCTAGCGGAAGTGATGGTGTCTACCACAGCCTGTGGTAGGCCACCTAGAACCTCCGCGTCCCGTCCAGGGACCAGACACCGGACGCGGGTGCCATAGGGTGCCCCGTCTCTGAGTCAGGAGGTCCTTCCTCAGAGGAATGGGCCAGGGAGGTGCTGTCGCGAGAACCAAGTCCAGTTGGGCCAATACAGAGCAACCAACAGGACTTGCTCCTCGTCCTCCCTGACCTTGCACAGAGTCTGTGCAAGAAGGCTCACTGGGGGAAACGTATACTTGCGTAGGCCCCGGGGCCAGCTGTGTGCCAGCGCATCCGAGCCGAGGGTCCCCTCGGTCAGGGAATAAAACAACTGGCAGTGGGTCGTGTCCGGGGCGGCAAACAGATCTACCTGTGCGGTCCCGAAGCGACTCCAGATCAGCTGGACCACCTGGGGATGGAGTCTCCACTCTCCGGCGAGCACTGGCTGTCGTGAGAGCTCGTCGGCCGCACGATTGAGCAGGCCCGGAATGTGAATGGCACGAAGCGACCTCAGATGCTTCTGACTCCATAGGAGGAGATGGCGGGCGAGTTGAGACATGCGACGGGAGCGTAGACCACCCTGTTTGTTGACGTACGCAACGGCCGCAGTGTTGTCCGTACGGACCAGAACGTGCTTGCCTAGTAGCGGCGTTTTGAAGCGGCCCAGCGCAAGACGAACTGCTAACAACTCGAGGCAATTGATATGCCATTGCAGTTGAGGCCCGGTCCACAGACCCGAAACTGCAAGCCCGTTGTACGTGGCACCCCAGCCGGTGGATGAGGCATCCGTGGAGACAACAACATGCCTGGACACTTGTTCTAGGGAAACTCCTGCCCGTAGAAACGAAGGGTCCGACCACAGGCTGAAGGTTTGGCGGCACCTCGGAGTCACGGGGACACGGAGGGATCCGCTGTGCCACGCCCATCTCAGGACTCGTGTCGTGTAGCCAGCGTTGAAGCGGTCTCATATGAAGCAATCCGAGCGGCGTTACAGCGGCTGCGGATGCCATATGCCCCAGGAGCCTCTGAAAATGTTTCAGTGGTACCGCTGTCCTGCATTTGAACGAATTCAAGCAGTTCAACACCGACTGGACACGCTCCTCTGTGAGACGCGCTGTCAGATTGACCAAGTCCAGCTCCATACCGAGAAAAGAGATCCTCTGCACGGGGCAGAGTTTGCTCTTTCCCCAGTTGACCCGAAGTCCCAACAGGCTGAGGTGACTGATCACTGTGTCTCTGTATTCACACAACAGGGACAGTCCTGAAGGGAACGACCTTCAGGTCGATCGCTGCAAACCAATCTTGGGGACGGATGTACTCGAAAGTGCGCTTCTGCGTCAACATCTGAACGGGCGGTTTGTGAAGGGCCCGGTTCAGGACTCACAGGTCCAAGATTGGTCATAACCCACTGCTTTTCTTGGGCACAATGAAGTAGAAGTTATAGAACCCCAACTTCATGTCGGCTGGAGGGACCGGCTCCAATCGCGTCCTTCGCCAGTAGGACTTCGATCTCTTTCCACAAGATGGGCGTCGCAGCTCCACACAACAGTGAAGTGGACGCCCAGAACTTGGGAGGATGCCATGCGAACTGAATCGCATAGCCGAGCCTGGTGGTGCAGGTGAGTCAGCGGGACCGTCCCGGAAGTGCTAGCTAGGCTTCCGGAAACCGTACCATGAACACACCCGCCCCACAGACGTACCCGCAGTAGGGCAGCGAAGTCGAGGGCAGGGACCCGACCCAAGAGGCACAGCGTCCTGAAGTGGGGTCTGAGTGCGCACGCAGCACCTACCTGCCCCCACGGTTGGACGGAGGGTATGAGAGAAGGCATGGTAGCGTTCTCAAGCCATACGCTGCGGTCCGCTGGCGACTGAAGGAGGGGCAGAGAGTGGCAAGGCTTTGTGGCGTCACACACTGCCTACCTCACCTCCTTCCTCAGCGGGGAACAAGAGTGGCGAGGCATAGCGTCGCGCACTGCCGTCCTCACACCGCTGAGAAGAGGGGAATGAGAGTGGCGAGGCTCCCCGGCGTCGCACACTGCCATTCTCGCCCTCTTGTGGGGAGGGGAATGAGAGCGGCGCGGCTTCATAGCGTCACACGCTGCCATTCCTGAACTCCCGAGACCCAGAGGTATTGGAACTGCTCTTAAGAATTTGGGTACCACTGGCTGTAACACCAGTGGCGGAACAAAATTTAGCAATGATTCTCCACCCGGCCCTCCTCCGGGGAAGAGCAGCTTCAACCAAGTCCAGGTCACCCGTCTCAGCTGACTGGCAGCCAAGACGGGTGGCATCGTGGGATGCCCATGGCGAGCAGACTGAGGGGTTCCATCTGCTTTGCACTGTGGAGGACTGCTGCACAGTCACCGACAGTGTCGCCGAAAAGGGTCACCTTGTGAGATGTGAGCATCGAGAGAGCGTACTCTGGCGACGTCTCACACCCCTGCAAGGTAGCCCAAGGGTGTTTCTGGACCAGGGTGGACATCGTCTGGCCAAGGGCCAGCGCTGTGACTTTAAATGTAAATCAGTCACGGTGCGCAGCTCAACCTCAGCTCAGAACTACCCTCGTGCACTAAGAGCGCAGGGCGGAGGTGGCCTGCCAGTGGCACTGCCACCTCACCGATGAGGGTAGTGAGAGAGAGGAAAACTTTATCCAGATTATGGCACCATTGGCACCCCATATTTTGGCACCAAATAGTTCCACACTGCCAAAGCTTTCCAATGCACATCCGGGAAAAAGGCAAGGGGGCGGGCAAGGCGATTTACGCGTTGCACTACGCCTCAGCCACCCAGGAAAGCATGGCTGTCAAGTCTGAATCTGATTCAGCATGAGCACACACCATTATAGTGGGAAACTCAGCATCATCTTCATTTCCAGCTTATAACAGCCCTCTCTCCGATGCAGCGATTGACATCTGTCCTCTGCTAGAGCCCCAGATGAAACGCTAGGTCCCCTTTATTTATTTATTTATTATTATTTTTATTTATTTTATTTTATTTTTTTTTGGAACCAGCAATCCCACCTGTAAGCTACCAGCAGGCATGCAAGACTGTGAGCGTCGAGACGGCACACGGCGCGCTGAACACTCAAGCCCCTATGAAGAAGGCGAGACGAACAACGCGCCGACGTGGTCATGCTCTCATGAGAGAACATGAACCACCCACGAACACAGTCTCAGCATGCTTGCGATGCGATAGAGGAGTGAGGGCCCACGGAGATGTACTCAGCAGGGAAGCCCCACTGTAATCCTCAGGTCACCAAGGCTTATTAGCCGAAGTAGCCCCTTTCTGGTGCACCAGAAAAGAAACTAGATCGGGGAATAGGCGAAGGGACTCAACCCCGTTTGAGGTTAAGTCTCGACCGCGCATCTAAAGCGCCGAGTGACGCGCTGGGTTGCCGTGACAACCCGCGCTGTCAGCCGGCAGCTAGACGGCACACGGCGCGCTGAACACTCAAACCCTCACGAGGAAGGCGAGACGAACAACGCGCCGACGTGATCCCGTTCTCCTGAGAGAACATGGATCACCCACGAACGCAATCTCAACATGCTTATGCGAGAGGGATCGTGGCCGTCAAAGGACAGGAAACAACCGCATCCAGAAACGCACGGGTGGAATGACGTCTTGAAAAAGACGCAGTGTCACACCCGCGCTGCTCTTTTAGAAGAAAGCTCTTTTAAATGTGCTGAAGCACCCAGGAACGACCGCGGCAAAACACAGGAGAGTAGTGCAGCCTGTGTATGCACTCACCGTTGGGAACGCCCTCACCAAACCAACAGTGCTGTAAAAACAGCAGTTTATCACTGTATCAGGCCGCCGCTGATCGTGCCTTCTCTCCCAGCACTCAAAGAAGCATCTTCTCTCGTTCTCTCTCTTTCTGCTGAAGCAGGAACAGTCTCCTTCATCAACACCGTGTTCGGCTCCGAAGTGAATGACAATAGTGCGCTGCATTCGCCTCCTGTTTATACCCGCAGCGCGGGGCGGAGCGCAAGATGCAAATCTCGCACGCCAATGGCCATTGGCCCGTTCTCTATATCTCGAAGTTGATAGGGGCTCCCAGAAGTGATCCCAATTCGTCGGTGACGTCCGACGTACGTCGAACGTGAACGACTGAAAGGGAACTTACATTTCACAGGTATATTCTCCATCTGTAAATGTTAGAAAGTCATGCAAATATGTCCATTTTGCTGTCCGGAGAGGACGAGCCTTCTGCAAGTTAATCTCCGCTAAAATTCAGGCTTCCGTGAACGAGCGGCTAACAGACGGAGCGCAATAGAATAATAATTCTGACTAAAGTATACATATTTCTAAAATATTTGTTGTTGGACAATAAATGTGCCCTATGTGGAATTTTAAACCTGCAAGCAAATATATTTTTATGAAAGTGACCATTATAATGGGGGACTCAAATATAGGCTAATATGCTTTTGTTTTTATATTTTAATTTTTAGTTTAGTAAATTTAAAAACAAAATTATTCATTTTGTTTTTAGATTGCAAACCCCCTTTTTGCACATAATATATTGCATAGCCTACATTACATTCACTGTATTTGTTTATAGCCTATAATATCAACATTGTTTTTAGGACATCATTGTGCAGGATGTGAAATAAAAAAAATATTATTAAAATAAATACAGTGAAAAACGTAGAAAAACGTAGAAAATACTGGGATATATACCGCGTATCACCATTCAACCAAAAAATACAGAGATATGATTTTTGGCCATATCGCCCAGCCCTAGTTATCAACTCACGATCATCGACAGGTAAGTCATCATTTTGATTTCCTGGCAGAGTTTCAACATATAGTCAAGTCACTTATATAGTGCTTACAGATTGATAAAGCAGCCTTACAGTGATAACAGGAAAATTATTCAATGATGCAAATAGACTTCATTTTGGCTGTACAGCAGCTCTAAAAGAAAACTGTCATTGTTCAGCTGAAACATCTAGGGCAGGGGTCGTGAACCTTTTTTGACCAAAGAGCCATTTTTTTTTCATTTTTGGTTAATGCATTTTTCCAAAAGAGCCACAGTAAAAAAAAATGAAATAATATGTATTATTAAAAAAACATGCTTTTTTTCCAATACAATTTCAACAGTAGTAATTATTAGGTCCATAGACAACTAAAAACAAACAAATATGCAGCAAACAATAAATAAGTTGCAATATGAAATTAATTGTTACCAACTGATGAGCATAAATCCTCTTTGTGTGTGTGAACGCACACAGTGCTTACATCTAGTGTGTTTACGTGAATTCTCGACTTGGCATTTTTATATATTTCTGTGTTTATTTGGCCATTTAGGCCAGCAACCGAAGACAAAGGCTCAGACCACGCGCACAGCATCCTGTCAGTAGAATTCAGTTCTCTTTCGCGACTTATTGCGCTTTTAATATTTATTTTCAATATAAAGCACATCCTGCTTTTTTCTTTCTCATTCATTCATGGTCGTTATTAATAACTTTAAACAGTATCGCCAACTGAAATCTGCGCGTATTATCATATATACTACACATTTATTTATCACATTTGGGTTTCTGCGGCAAAAGCAAAAGTAGGCTACCAGCGGGTTAATTGTTTCGAAATGTCTCTTTGCACAGCAAAACACCAGTTTCAATAAAATTATATATTAAAGTTTATATAGCCTACTTTTACATTTCCGCCGCTGTTCTAAAAATGGTTTTCGCCATTACCTTAAACAAGCTAGCAGCTGCTTGAATCCCAGTGCAGGAGCTGTAGGTTACCACAGAAACATAAGTGGTTAGTTGATTGCTGTCGCGACTCTCGCAAACAGCACTGAACACGCACTTTGGCCGGTACAACTTGAATATTATTATTATTATTATAAACTTTTCATTAACTTCGATAGGCTGTACAACAAGGGAATTGTCATTGGCTGCTTTTTTTCTGCAGAGTGGATTTCTGTTGATGTGTCTAATTTTTTTTATCGATCATTTGTTTGTAAAGGGGGATCATTTGCGACATACGTGGAATTATGTATGGAAACGACTCGAGGGCAGATTTTTTTAAAGAATACAACAAAACTTATGCGACAATGCATTTTTTCAAGGGATGATGTCATTACGTACACCATTTTATCCTTAAAAGGCCAATTGGATGAAAAAAGACTGGAGACAGCTAATTTTACAATCTTTTTTAAAAAACAGCACAAAAAGTGGTTGGAAGTCCCCGGCATGAAGCTCAGCTAGAGCACATCTGGGTGGGATAGCAATATCATGCTTTGTCTCATTAGTAAGCACCACTGGTAGACTGTGACAGATTACTGGAACCGTTAAGAAGGCATTACTTGACAACCCTAAAGTGCATTGCAATGGAACCTCACACCACTACTGTCTGACCAGCCACACAACTTTGGGGTTCTACTCTTCAATGATACATGATCAAGAACACCACTTGTTTTTTTTTTCTCATTTCAGAACTTCAGAACTACTCAAATATTAAACATAAAGAATGTCCAAGGTGTTTGTGCCTATTAAAACCAAAGGCTGATCATGAGGTTTCACACTGATGTGTGTGAATGTGAGCAGAGTGGGAGCGGAGCGATTTTGAATGGAGCGAGGAGCAGATTTTTAAAAAATCACAGCGTTGTGGTTCCCTTTCAGGGAATTGGGATCTATTTTCAGAGACAAATCTACTTCGAGTGTTTAAAAACGAGCCAATAAGGATTGGCATGCGGTAGACGCGTCCCACGCTCCGCCCCACAGCGCGGGTTTAAATACGGAAGTGGAAGTACCGCATATCGCTTTCAACTTCGGAGCCGAACATTCATGTGTTTGTTCCTACGAAGAGTGTTTTCCTGCGACAAAGAGAGTTGGAGCTCTGCCAGTGTCGGTGGGACGGTGCCTGCAGCGGTGGTCGCGAATAGACAAAACAGCTGTTTTTACAGCTCTGGGTATTTTGAGTGCTCTCAGCGGGCTTGCACCCCTGAACCGCTGCGAGCCGCGGCCATTTCCCCTGCGTGCCTCGGCACTGATCAGAGCATTTTCCTCTAAAAGAGTGACACGGTTTGACCCTGCGTCTTTTTCAAGATGTCATTCAAACCGTGTGTTTCTGGATGCCGTCGTTACCTGTCCCCAGCTGACGGACACGATCGCTGTCTCACGTGTTTGGGCGTTCAGCACGCTGAGGCGGCTTTCGTGGATGACTCATGTTCCCATTGCGGGAATATGACCATCGCAGTATTACGGTCCAGGCTCGACTACCTTGAAAAAGGTGGAGTCCCATTGCGCATCCCCCGATCTAGTGGCCCTCCTGCCCCGAAGCAGAGGGCTGCTACTTTGGCTGATGCCTTTGGTGGGGACCTGAGGGTTACTGTGAGGGCACTCCCGCTGGGCCAACAGGCTCCTCGGGCCCCTCCCCCCTCCGCTGCGCCGGTTGAGCTTCCGGAAGAGCATGCTGGTCCTTCCCGCGGGGGGCCAGCTGTTACTTTCGGGGCTCCGGTTGAGGATATGGTTTCGATCGCCGCATCGGGGGACGAGCTAATGGACTCTGGAGATGTCCACTGGGGAGAATGTCCATCACACTGGTATCAACATCCTGCCGCTGGCTCTCCGGAGTCCAGCGGTGCCCACATTTTCAATAAAAGAGCAGTTTCCTCCCTCCCTGGGCCCCAAGAGGGTCAGGTTGGCAGTGCGCGATGCCCCCGGGCCTTGCCACTCCTTTCCTCCCCTCTCCCCCTCGCCAGGGGGCAGCAGTGTGGGCACCGAGAACGCCCCCGGGCCTTCTCACCCACACTCTGCCCCACCCTGGAGTACTCAAGCAACACTCCGGGCCGCCTCCGGGCCTCCCGAGTCGGGCCTGGGTACTCCATCTCGCTGCCTCACCCCGAGCACGTCTGTGGTGCCGTTGGTCCCGCTTGTTCGGTCTCTGGGGGCCTGGTTAGGTCTCCCCAGGCCGTCTCGCTGGCTCATCCGTACCGTCAGACTCGGCTATGCGATTCAATTCGCCCGCCGGCCTCCCAAGTTCACGGGCATCCTCTTCACCTCAGTGCGGAGTTGCGATGCCCATGTCTTGCGGTCCGAGATCGATGTCCTGCTGGCGAAGGACGCGGTCGAGCCGGTTCCTCCGGCCGATATGAAGGCGGGGTTTTACAGCCCCTACTTCATTGTGCCCAAGAAAGGGGGTGGGTTAAGACCAATCCTGGACCTGCGTGTCCTGAATCGGGCCCTGCACAAGCTCCCGTTCAGAATGCTAACGCAGAAACGCATTTTCGAATGCATCCGTCCCCAGGATTGGTTCGCAGCGATCGACCTGAAGGACGCGTACTTTCATGTCTCCATTCTCCCTCGACACGTTCCTTCGCTTTGCGTTCGAGGGGAGGGCATTTCAGTACAAAGTCCTGCCCTTCGGGCTGTCCCTGTCGCCTCGCGTCTTCACGAAAGTCGCAGAGGCAGCCATTGTTCCGCTCAGAGAATGCGGCGTTCGTATTCTCAACTATCTCGACGACTGGCTCATACTGGCCCAGTCCCGGGAGCAGTTGTGCGAACACAGGGACCTGGTGCTATGTCACCTCAGCCTGTTGGGCCTTCGGGTCAACCGAGAGAAGAGCAAACTCTGTCCCACACAGAGGATCTCTTATCTCGGTATGGAGCTGGACTCGGTCAACCGGACTGCGCGCCTCACAGCGAGTCCGGTCAGTGTTGAACTGCTTGAATACGTTCAAAGGCAGGACAGCGGTCCCACTGAAATTCTTTCAGAGGCTCCTGGGGCATATGGCATCTGCAGCCGCGGTAACGCCGCTCGGATTGCTTCATATGAGACCGCTTCAATGCTGGCTTCACGACCGAGTCCCGAGATGGGCGTGGCAGCGCGGCCAATACCGGGTCTCAGTTACTCCTTACTGTCGCCAAACCTTCAATCCGTGGGCGGACCCTGCCTTTCTACGGGCCGGAGTGTCCCTAGAACAGGTGTCCAGGCATGCTGTGGTCTTCACGGATGCCTCTTCCACGGGTTGGGGGGCCACGTACAACGGGCACTCAGTTGCGGGTCTGTGGACGGGGCCCCAACTGCGTTGGCATATCAATTGCCTAGAGCTTC
Organism: Rhinogobio ventralis; assembly: GCA_039654625.1. Classification (NCBI taxonomy): domain Eukaryota; kingdom Metazoa; phylum Chordata; class Actinopteri; order Cypriniformes; family Gobionidae; genus Rhinogobio; species Rhinogobio ventralis. The sequence goes on from CM077208.1 coordinate 33,179,832, forward strand.
TGGCAGTACGTCTCGCCCTGGGCCGCTTCAAAAAGCCGCTACAGGGAAAACACGTTCTGGTCCGTACAGACAGCACTGCGGCCGTTGCGTACATCAACCGTCAGGGTGGTCTACGCTCCCGTTGCATGCTCCGGCTCGCCCGCCATCTCCTCCTGTGGAGTCAGAAGCGTCTGAGGTCGCTTCGGGCCATTCACATCCCAGGTGCGCTGAACCAGACAGCCGACGAGCTCTCTCGTCAGCCGACACCTCCGGGAGAGTGGCGACTCCACCCCCGGAGCGTCCAGCTGATATGGGACCTCTTCGGAGCCGCGCAGGTAGACCTGTTCGCCTCTCCGGACTCGACCCATTGCCAGTTGTATTACTCCCTGTCCGGGGGCACCCTCGGTACAGATGCACTGGCGCACAGCTGGCCCCGGGACCTACGCAAGTATGCGTTTCCCCCAGTGAGCCTTCTCGCACAGACTCTGTGCAAGGTCAGGGAGGACGAGGAGCAGGTCTTGCTAGTTGCGCCCTACTGGCCCAACCGGACCTGGTTCTCCGAACTCTCACTCCTCGCGACAGCCCCTCCCTGGCCGGTCCCCCTGAGGAAGGACCTGCTTTCTCAGGGGCGGGGCACTCTATGGCACCCGCGTCCAGACCTCTGGAGACTCCATGTCTGGTCCCTGGACGGGACGCGGAGGTTCTAGGTGGCCTGCCACAGGCAGTGGCAGACACCATCGCTTCAGCTAGAGCCCCCTCTACAAGGCACCTCTATGCGCTGAAGTGGAACCTGTTCATTGAATGGTGTTCTTCCCGCCGGGAAGACCCCCGAAGGTGTTCGATTAATGTCGTGCTTTCTTTCCTACAAGATGGGTTGGAGAGAAGGCTGTCTCCCTCCACCCTCAAAGTGTACGTCGCCGCAATAGCGGCGTATCACGATGTAGTTGAAGGTAAGTCCTTAGGTAAGCACGACTTAATCGTCAGGTTCCTCAGAGGTGCGAGGAGACTAAATCCTCCTCGGCCAACCTCGGTACCCTCTTGGGACCTAGCCCTGGTGCTCAGAGCGCTCCAGGGCCCTCCCTTCGAGCCTTTACAGTCAGTCGAGCTAAACATCCTGTCCATGAAGACAGTGCTCCTGACTGCATTGGCCTCAATCAAGAGGGTAGGGGACCTGCATGCACTTTCGGTCAACGAATCGTGCCTAGAATTCGGGCCGGCCAACTCTCACGTTGTCCTGAGACCCCGGCCTGGATACGTGCCCAAGGTTCCCACCACTCCCTTCCGGGACCAGGTGGTGAACCTGCAAGCGCTGCCTTCGGAGGAGGCAGACCCAGCCCTAGCTTGGCTCTGTCCCGTCCGCGCTCTTCGCGCCTACGTGGACCGAACTCAAAGCTTTAGAACCTCAGAACAGCTCTTTGTCTGTTACGGAGGCCAGCAGAAGGGAAAGGCTGTCTCCAAGCAGAGGGTAGCCCACTGGATAGTGGATGCTATCGTCTTGGCTTATCAGTCCCAAGACGTGCCTTGCCCGCTCGGGGTGCGAGCTCACTCCACTAGGAGTGTAGCCTCCTCCTGGGCGCTGGCTCAAGGCGCCTCGCTGACAGACATATGTAGAGCTGCGGGCTGGGCGACACCTAACACGTTCGCTAGATTTTATAGCCTCCGTGTAGAGCCGGTATCTTCCCGCATCCTCGCCCCCAGTGGCCAGTAGCGCTAAGTACCCGTTCTAGTGTCGGCTTGCATACGCCACTCCCGCCTCCGGGCCGGATACGTGCGTCTATTGTCTCCAGTTGTGTTCCCCGGAAACGGCTAACCCTGTCGAGCTCCTCCGTCACCCCTTCGGTGTCAGACGTTGCGGCCGTCTGACACCAGGCCTACACCCGTATGCTTGTGGAACGTGTGTGTTAGGCTGGGTTCCATATGTAGCGGTTCCCTAACGGCAACCCCATATGTGTATTCTCCACGGTACCAGCTACCCTAATCGGCTAGCCCCGTGTCTTCCCTTGACAGAGCCCGCTCTGTCGTCTCTGGTGGTGTTCTTTCCCCCCTGGGACCAGGTTGGATCCACCCCAGAGACTGCCATAGGTAGCACTACCCTGCTAGGTTAGTCCTTATGAGTAATTCCACCTCTCCTTCCACTGAAGGACGTGGCTCCGCAGCGTACCATCTCCTGAGACGAGCACGCTTTCCCAGCGTTATCCAATAGTCACGCTGAGTGGGTCTTGCAGGAACAGCAGTGACTGGCCTCCCTGACTGGAGCCCTGACTTCCGCACCAACCTAGGTGTGGTCCAGCGAGCTCGGTCAGGGCGCTGGAAGGGCCAGCATCTCTGGCGTGTTAGTAGGGATCCCAATTCGTCGGTCAGTTCCGACGTACGTCGAACGTGACCGACTGAAAGGGAACGTCTCGGTTACGTATGTAACCCTCGTTCCCTGAAGGAGGGAACGGAGACGTACGTCCCGTCGCCAGGTGCTGTGCTTTAGCTGTAGGCCGAGCCACTTAGCCAGCTCCTCAGTTGTAAAGCGATATGCGGTACTTCCACTTCCGTATTTATACCCGTGCTGCAGGGCGGAGCGTGGGACGCGTCTACCGCATGCCAATCCTCATTGGCTCGTTTTTAAACACTCGAAGTAGATTGGTCTCTGAAAATAGATCCCAATTCGTCGGTCAGTTCCGACGTACGTCTCCGTTCCCTCCTTCAGGGAACGAGGGTTACATACGTAACCGAGACGTTTTCCGTGGTTTTGAGAGCGCTCCATCACAAGTACAATTCATGCCAACTGCATTTTTAGCAAGAATTCACACGTTAAACACATTTAGCTAGATTGATACAGATGGCAAATCAGAAAGAATGTGAAGATTATGATAATGGTGATGGACATGAGCGGTAGGTTATAGTTCTCAAGGAATTTGTTTGTACCTTCTAGATAGGCTACTGAACATGATTGGGTGAAAGCACATTTTAAACAGGTAGCACTTATTCACACACGCAATCGCTCTCTCACAAATGCATTCAAACAAATGTAACCTTACAGTGCTACTTTATCTTTATATGATTTAGAATGAGCAGAAATTTGTAAGAAAACAACCCATAGATAAAATAATTGATGATATAACTGAATGAATGATATTTAACTTTTAATGCTGATAACCATGTAATAAGATTGGCATGTCATATGAAAATTTTTTTACACACGAGTGTTCCAATAAACCACATTGAAACTATTCTCCTAGTATTGTTTATTTATTTTTTTCATTTAATATATGTTATGAACAGAACTTTTTAGGGAGGGAGCGAAGACAGAGCAGTGTTCCTCCATGTAAATAGCGAATCCGCCATGGCATGAGTGCAACTTGCTTTTGAAGGGAATGGGAGATACTCTGATTGGTTTATTGCATGTTACGCCCAAAACACACCCATGACTCATTAAGAAACTAGTTGTAACCCTTTTGGACCATGCGCCTGGCGTGCTGATTTTTTTTCCATCATTACACTAGCAAAAAGGATTCGGACACGCCCTAAGTGCACCTTCAGACCATACGCTCGGATCGTTAAAATAGGGCCCTTAGAGTCTGAAATTTACAATGCATGTAGCCAATTTGACTCCTAAGTAGTGCTGAGTTATTTGCTGATAAAAAAATTTTTTGCATAATTTTCCCAAAAAAAATTGTACTATGTACTGCAATGTATCAAAAACATCATACAGCTCAGATAGTCATGTGTCATATGTCATTTGAAAGGTCTCATGAAGTAGAATACAACAAGCATAATTGTTTTGGGCTTTGACTAAACTTGAGGCAGTTTTTGTATGTGAAGCCCCACAAGACCCATAGGCCTATGTAAATAATATCCAGAAACGGCATTTATGTCACGTTTTCGCCTGTAACTTCATGAAACGTGCTCCGATCATTCTACATGCATAGATAATGGAAAATGGCACATCATTACTTGCAAAATCAGCATAATCCATTGCATCTATCACAAGATATTCCTCACAGCAGAACAACAAATTTAAAAAAAAGTCCATTAGGGTGCATCAAGGGCTAAACAAAAAGGCTACCTTTGTCCCAAATGCTCTAACTTTTGATTTGATTACTTTATGCTATCACCACAAAATTTTATCCAGATGCAGCTCACATGTAGGGTATGTCACGGTATGTGGCTAATAGGAAGCACACGACGAAGGAATAAACGAAATAGTCTTTAATTTTAACTTCCAATACAAGAAACAGGATAACATGGAGAAACACAACCTTGTAACATAAACAATACAGGACAAAAAAAACTAACTCAAACTGAGGACATAAATACACAGAGCAAACAAAGGACACTAGATAATAATAATAATAATTTGTTACATTTATATATTGCTTTTTTGGGTACTCAAAGTGCTTTATATATGGAAGAGGGAATCTCCTCAACCACCACCAATGTGCAGCATCCACCTGGATGATGCGACGGCAGCCATATTGCACCAGAACGCCCACCACACACCAGCTTATTGGTGGAGAGGAGACAGAGTGATGAAGCCAATCGGTATATGGGGATGATTAGGAGGCCATAATGATGGACAGAAGTCAATGGGTAAATTTGGCCAGGATGCCGGGGTTAAACCCCTACTCGTTTTTCGAAGGACATCTTGGGATTTTGAATGACCACAGTGAGTCAGGACCTCGGTTTAACGTCTCATCCGAAGGATGGTGGTCTTTGACAGTATAGTGTCCCCAACACTATACTGGGGCGTTAGGACCCACACAGACCACAGGGTGAGCACCCCCTGCTGGCCTCACTAACACCTCTTCCAGCAGCAACCTAGTTTTCCCAGGAGGTCTCTCATCCAGTTAATGACCAGGCTCAGCCCTTCTTAGCTTCAGTGGGCAACCAGTCTTGGGCTACAAGGTGATATGGCTGCTGGCACACAGGTGAATGGAATGAATAATGAGGCAAATCAAATCAGTAACAATGACAACCAATAAGGAGGGGGAGCATGGGAAATTGGGTCAAACTAAACAGGTAAACAGAAATAAAAACAGAACAGACTCTGACAGGGAAACTTCACCAAAAAAGAATTGCATGTCAAATAAGAAAGATATGTAAAATTATAGTAAAAAATATTTATTTTATTTTTTGTATTTATCAGCATTTTCTCAGCATGAGAAAATTAAAAAAGTTTTCTATCAAATGTTACCTACCTTTTGACTCTCCTTGCTATAGCTTTTCTTGGAGAGTCTTTACTCTTGTGTGTCACTCAGAAAAAATGCCTTCAGGGCTTAAAGGGTTAAAAGTGCAAAATTGTTCCAGATTGGGCTTTAGAAAATGTATGAATAAGCTTTATGTTGCTTTCTGGTGGCTGCGTACTTAGTAGTTGTTGTTGTTTTCTAACATTGCAGCTAAACAGATAAACTGACAGTTTAAGATTTACCATTATTTGAATTTGCTTTGACACACCTTTAGCACTATTTTAAAGAAAATGGTACAATTGCATTTGTTCATTCTGTGTGCTACATATCTCTGTGTCCCATAGTATCAAGGCATCAGCTAAACGTCAAATGACCATTTTTTATTAAAAAAAACTGTATAATGAATCTTTGTCCCAGGCAAGTATGTTTCTTCTCAAATAATAAAATAATGTCCACTCAAATCAATAGTTTATATCTGTTTATGTAAGAGCACAATAGGCTTGATAATATACAGTTGCTTTGCATCAGGGTGCTGATTACCCTGTCTTGGTTTATTGTCCGATGATATCTGGCCGAATATGCTATATTACCTTATATATTTCTCTAAAATATTGTTGTACATACAGTCCCAATGTGCAGCCAATGAAAGCTTTACCATATACTGTGGCTAAACCAGGGTCGGTATTCACACATAGTAAATAGGTTTGTTCCAATTTGTGCTGATGATGTTTGGAATTCATTCTTCACTGAACTTGAGTGCTATCTGTAGCCCTCACTCATTTACCCAGTTACCAGGACAACCACATTGGCCCTAGTAACCAAGCTGGTTTCCATGGGAACTATTGCAGACTAGTCTCTTCATTGTCAGTGTCAGGAATTAGAAAACAGGAGAACATACTGCCCAAGTGCACAGGACAATTGAGTTTTTTGCTACAGTATTTTGACAAACAACTTTTTTTTCATTTTCTATTAACATATTTTTAAGGTAGTTGATAAATGCTATTTACACTAAGTGAAAATAGCAGTGTTTTCTTTGCACTAAGTGTAAATAGTAGTTAGATGCTACACTTGATATACTTTTTGTACCTCAGTGTATTGTAGTTTATTTTAAAACAGTATGCAATAATAACAACAAATTCAGTCTATATGATTATATTTATTAAATGGCCGCTTCCTCTGCCTTAATGGGACATTACTTGTCCCCATCACCAAAAGCCTCTACACCTAGCCCTAACCCTACTTTGTAAACATTCTATTCCTAATATTAAATACCCGTTTGGCACTTTATTTCCACTTTTTGAATATTTTCTTAATTTTTATTTAAAATGTCTCTTTGAGCTGATATGCGATGGGAAAAGGGAGAAGAATGAGTTCGGAAAAAAGGCGGATTCTGTCACGACCACTGCAGACTCCTTTGCTCCTCCCCTTCATTCACAATCCCCAGAATACTAATCATACACACCTGATACTGTTTTTGATCATCATGAACACTAACCACCACCTTCACCTCACTCAATTGTCTGGTCTCGTTGCTACATAAGAGTCAAAGACTCCCTGTGGTGAAAATCAAGTTTTAATGTTGTTTATATGTCTATGTGTTGTTTTTAATATGCTTTAAAGGATTAGTTCACTTAAAAATGAAAATTCACTGATAATTTACTCACCCCCATCTCATCCAAGATGTTCATGTCTTTTTTTCTTCAGTCGAAAAGAAATTACATTTGAGGAAAACATTTCAGGATTTTTCTCCACATAATGGAGTTCAATGGCAACCAACAGGTTGAAGGTCCAATTCAATGCAGTTTCAAAGGGCTTCGAAGGGCTTCAGAGGGCTCTGCACAATCCCAGCCGGTCTTATCTAGCGAAACGATCAGTTATTTTCATAAAAAAATAAAAATGTATATGCTTTTTAACCACCAATGCTCAGCTTCGGTGTTGTGCTTCTTCACGACGTATGCCGTCATCACGTTGGACAGATCCGTCTGTAATGTACGTGGAAGTACCAACCCAGTGTTAAAACGAACGTGCAAAGACTAAATCAAACACACTTCATTTCCATGAAATCCATTTTGTGGAGAAAAATCCCGGAATGTTTTCCTCAAAAAACGTAATTTCTTTTCGACTGAAGAAAGAAAGACATGAACATCTTGCATGAGATGGAAGTGAGAAAATTATCAAGAAATGTTCATTTTGAAATGAAATAATCCTTTAAGACAAACTTGCTGAGCATTTTCTCTATAAAACTGCAATGAAAAAAAGTCTAAAAAATGCGGTTTGAAATTGCCGGGGTTCCTTACATCACAAACTACCTTGTAACCAATCACGTCAACGTGCAAGCGGGCTTTAGCATATCATTAACTATGACCGCTCTGAAGCAAGGGAATTTAAAGAGAAGTCAGTTAATTCTAGTATATTTTTCTGTTGATGTGAAAAATCGGTACATTTAGCAATATAACGGGCGGATTATGTATATGATGTATGTTACGATGTTAAGATGAACTATATGCTTTTCTCCACTGACATTCTAAGTTGTTCAAAGCATTTCTAAGGATACTGATATTTAGAAGGCAGCTGTCTGACTCTTAGATGGAGAACGGGGACATGGTTTTGTAACAGTAGCAACACAGCTGTTTGATATCTTAGTCAAGCAAAAGGCTACCGTTTTACTGTTATGTGTCCGACGTTGTAGAGAGCGATACATAAAACACATTACCATTCTGATACATCGACTTGTAGATGAGCCTGTATAATTTACAAACATATATGGCTGAATTAAACCAGTATTTTCAATTGCCATTGTGCAGCGTTTACTACAGTAAAGTTGAGCGAGTGAATCTCTGAGCTGGTGTGAGTGAGTGGAGGCGGGGCTCATTTGCATATTAATGGGTCCGTGTATACAAAATCAAGCAAGGGTGTAGAGTTACATGCAAGCTATTTTAAGGCATGAATAATTTCTGTCTTTGTCATCATGAATCCAGTCATCTTCTGGCTATCTTCTCCTGTGGAATACAAAGACTGTTTACATCTAAGTTATATTAGTTTCCCATTTTACATCCTTACCTTCCTGTTTCCTCCTGTTCTTCCTCAGTGTCTGTCCCTTCCTCCAGGGTGACAGATTTGAACTTGGGTCGGTCGCATCAAAAGCTAAAGCCTTACTCTGAGGTTTCAAAGAAGGGCAAGTCAGTCAGATCAGTTGATGTTGATCTGTGTTGAATGTTGAAAGCCAGTGGTGAGGATTCTGAGACCTCAGACACTTTTGTGTTGTCTGTATGGAGCCATCTGGCAACTCAAAGCAAAAGAAGTGTGGGTAAAATGTGTCATATGCAGTTTCCAGGCCCACCACTCTAAGGTTAACAACATTCATTTGTCACCATTGTGACTCACACACAAACTCACACATTGACAGAGTTTTTTTGTTAGACCTTCATGTTCTTTACATAGGTTGAGTTACAGATGCTGAAGTAAAAAGTGTTACAACCATACACATGTTTAATTCTCAGTGGGGGCATTTAACTGTTCATGAGGTAGATGGCCTGAGGAAAGTTACTTTTCTTGTGCCTGGCTGTTCTGGTGCTCAGTGCTCTCTAGCGCCTACCAGATGGCAACAGTTCAAAAAGGAAGTGGCCTGGATGTGAGGGGTCCAGAGTGATTTTGCCAGCTCTTTTACTCACTGTTGATGGTACAGTTCTTGGAGAGTGGGAAGGGGTGTACTGATGATTCTCTCAGCAGTCCGGGCTATCCACTGTATTCTTCTGAGGTCTGATTTGGTAGCCAAGTCAAACCAGACAGTTACAGAAGTGCAGAGGACAGATTCTATGTGTCACAAGATGAAGATGAGGTTGAAGGACTGAAGACAGGATCAAAATATCAACATCATTTAATAAAACAAAAGGGTAAACAGGTGTAACCGTATGTTGCCAAACAATAGCATACACAAACATCGACCAACAACTGAAGACTGCAAACAGAGGAATTAAATACACAGAGATAACGAACTAAATGATGAGCAGCTGTGGTGGACTGAGTGGCAGGAAATTTGAAGAAAAGAAACATGTGACTGAAGACAAACAAACTAAAAGACCATGAAGGTGACACTGACTAAACATGAACGTGACAGAATGCCCCCTTCCAGAAGGCGTGACCTCGCGGCGTAGAGGGGAGAAGGAGGACCTTGGCGTTGCCACAGCGACAAGCATCTGAGGTGGAGCCAGATTACCCGAGGACTGAGGCGATGCTGGTGTGATGGAGGACCGAGGCGCAAGATCCGCAAGTCCGTGGCGGAGGTGGTGTAACTACTGACCAAGGGGGAGCCGGTGGGACGAGGGAACCCAGTAGAGTCGAAAGGGTGAGGGTGGAGCCAAGGCGAAGCTGACAGGCCGACGGGCCAAGACGCAGTGAGGTGATCAGAGGCTGGAGGCGGAGCAACAAGATCCACTTGCTCAGGAGCTGATGGTCATTGCTTGACCTGCAGCTCGACGTCACAGCATGGCATAGCAGGAGATGGCGAAGGGCTGCAAAATTCCAGCAGAGGTGCACGGCTGGAGGACTGGCTGAGAAGGGCAGTGACGGAGGCAGATGGAGACTTGACAGGGTTAAAGGTAATAGTACATAGTCTATGCAGGTCTCTTTGTGGTTTAGAAACAGTGATGACGATTCAGGGGAAACAGGAAGAGAGTTCATACAGTCTATGTTGCTGTCTAGGAACAGCAAAGAAGAATGGTAAATGGTAAATGGACTGCATTTATATAGCGCTTTCAACACACCCATGGCCACCAAAGCGCTTTACATATTGCCTCACATTCACCCATTCATTCACTCATTCATACACCGACGGCAGTGTCAGCCATGCAAGGCGCCATCCAGCTCGTCGGGAGCAGCTGGGGTGAATGAGAATGAGAGACGGGTTGGGATAGGGTGGAAGACGATACCTCTGTATTGAAGTCAATCAGCCAGTCCTCAGTCTCTATTTCTACCAGTATACCCTCAGCCACAGATGTCGTGGGCTCACACCCCTGGTCAGACTCACTGGGGGGCTCCTCTTCCCTCTTCCGGGGCGAGGGTCCGTACTGGCCTCTTATCCTCGGGCTCTGGATGACTCACCACGGCACGTGGTAGCTCTCCGTCTGCAGGGGGCTTGCACGATTCCTCCATGATCGCTGGTGGTGAAACAGTCTCTGTGTCCGGCTGTGTTTTGGACCGGGAAGGTGACGGCAAGAAGACAGAAGTCTTTGGTGAAAATAAAAAATTGTGGCTCTCCTGAGCCACAGCAGCAAACCTGGCTGCATATTCCATTTAAGGTCGGTCAATCTGTCACAAGATGAAAATGGGGATGAAGGACTGAAGACAGGATCAAAATATCAACATAGTTTAATAAAACAAAAGGATCAACAGGCATAACAGTATGTAGCCAAACAATAGCATACACGAACATCGACCGACAACTGAAGACTGAAAACAGAGGAACTAAATACACAGAGATAACGAACTAAATGATGAGCAGCTGTGGTGGAGGATTAGTGTCATTTTCGTTATGTAACTTGAAATGTGTCAGCTAAATAAAAGAGAGGTGATTGTTCTGTACATTGTTTATTTTTGTAATGCAAGTTATAATTTGTAGCCTACATTAAACAAATTCTTCTATATATATATTTTCTTGTCATGTAAATTAAAATGTGTAAATGAAAATAAATTGGTCTATACATTACTACTTTATAACTTAAGTTTAACATCAGAAACAACAGAAATGTAAATTAACAGCTAAAACTAATAGTTGCTAACGATTAAATATTTAACCATAGGCTACATATTTAGCCTACCTGCTTATGGTCCGGTCTCCCATCGTCACAGGCTTTGAAGCATGTCAAAATACAAAAACGTTTCTGCACCATTTCTCTTTTTAAAATCCCCTCACAAACGTCCGCTGTCAGTTGTCACACACCTGCTATAGACCATTTAACGACGCTCGGTTCAGTGTTGCCAAGTCTGGAATTGTGCTACTTTTACACTGTTGCTGTGGGTTGTCTGTAGCCTACAGACTATAGTCCACAGGTTTAAGTTGTCTTTACTTTAGCAATATTTCTACCGCTCGCCCCCCGTGTTTTGGCGCGTTTTGGCCGTGATTCCGCTACTTATAATTAGCAATTGGAGGGGTTTTGTTGTGCTGAAAATGCTGGAGGAGCACCCAAACCTTCGATAGCCCAAACCTTGCTTACTCGAGATATGCAGGTTCCAAAACCGTGGTCTGGAGTAAGTTCAGTCAACCCGAAGTATGAGTTAATGGTGACCACACAAAGACATTCAGGAGTCAGCATGAAAACAGCCGCTAAGGAGAAGTGTGACTAGCGTGAAGCATGCATATCACCACCAACGGGGCAGTTGTGCAATCAATTTTTAATCTTATCTTTTAATCTTTAATCATTCTTTTTATTTCAGTGACCAAGAATTATAGGCCTATTATTGTTTGATTAATGCTAATTTGATTAATGCTAATTAATTTAAAAAAGAAAGATTGACTGAACTAAAAATATCTGTGCTTGCAAAGATAATGTTATTGTCTGGTTTATTTTTTATGTTTAGCCATTTTACTTCTATATTTCTTAAAAGGTGAGTGTAATGTAGTCACACACACACACAAGTCAAAGATAAACAAAGAGTCTTTCAATCAGCAAAGGGATAACGCAGGAGAAAGAGAATAACTACTAGTCTTAATACAAACAATACCGGACAATGAAACACAGGAAACTGAGAGATTAAATAGACAGGAGCCATTTCTCAATATGCGTTTTTTGTCTGTACTTGTGTTTTTGTGGATGTCATCAGTGGCTGCCAAAGTACTGTTCCAATTCAAAGTTCACATCTAGCCAAGTACAGTTCAAATCCCTGGATGTGTTCTTGCTCCACACCTTTTATTTAGGATGTATCGAGACCAAGCATTGAGGATGTATCGAGACCCTGCATCCTGCGGTGGACATCCAACCCCGCCCACATCCAAAACTTTACCTTATGACTCCCCATTCCCGTTTTGCCCCGGAAGCCTGATTTGTTGTATTTAGGTTTCCGATTTAAAGGGTTTCAGGCGTAAGGGTAGGTTTTAGGTGGGTTTCAGTATGTAGGTTCCAGAATAAAAGAGATCCCTTTCAAGGGAACTCGCGTTGCGTCTAGAATTGGTGTTGTGGGAACGCCCTGCCTGAATGCGTCATGATGCACGTGTAAAATCAGTCCAATGGCATGACGGTAGGCGGGCGACGTCATGACCAGGAAGCTATAAAGCTCACCCAGACCAAACAATGTCAGCTTCTGTGCCTTAAGCAAGCGCTCTGTGTGAAACTGTTTATTTATTGTTTGTCCACAAGCATATTATATATCTAGACATGAGTATAATGGCGAGCAAACAGCATTTTTGGATTGTGTGTTCCTCCCTGCCCTCGCTACATTATAAGTGGGGATACACACAGTTTATGTGTTGTTTGTTTGGGAGCAGAGCATGCACATCAGCTCTAGTAAAGGGGGGCTGACAGTGTTCATTCATTAATTTCCCAACATGTAAGATATGCAATATCAGGAGTTTTAACTCCGCACCTGTTGGCTTTCTTCTCAAGGGAAGAAAGCCTTATGCAAGTGGCTCGGATCTTGCATTTGCTGAGGCAACGCATAGGTTATGGTTCTGCAATAAAGATCCTGTGGCTCAGATCTCGCGACCTCATGTGCTTCAGAGTGCAGCGATCTCCGGTGAGCCCATATCTCAGTTTCAGCCCAGAAATAAAGTGGCACTGGGATGCTCGCCCCCTCTGAGGAGGGTCCCAGAGCTACCAGTTCGATTGTTCCCTGCCGGTGCGCCACATCTGGGCACCAAATTGGTAGATCGAGTAACAACAGAGACTAGTCTCAAGAGATTGGTTCCCTTAGTGGATTTTTTGGCAGCATGGAAACTACTGCCAAATATATCAACGGGTCCTGCACACAGAGGGGTCCATTCCACAGTGGTAGGCCCCAAGCAGGCTCTGGTTATGGAACAGGAGGTAAAAGCTTTGCTGAGGAAGGTGACCATAGAATGTGTTCCTTCCCTTGACAGAGAGTCCGGGTATACAGTCGGTATTTCATCGTTCATATAAAGGATGGAGGTTTGTGTCCACTTCTAGATCTGTGCGCTGAGGCAAATCATGACACAATCAGATCCCAGGACTGGTTTGTCACGATAGATCCTTAGGATGCATCCTTCCTCAGGTTGCTTTTGGGGGCAAAGTGTACCAGTACTGGGTTCTTCTTTTTGGCATCGAGATGTCGTCCTTGCCCACATGGAATTATGGGGGTTACGGCTAAAGAAAAGTGTGCTTTCTCTATTACAAAGGACCACTTTTTCAGGTGTGGGGTTTGACGACGATGCAGGTGCATAATGGAGGTGGAGGTGCAGACGTGGCTGACGGTTTCCCTGATCGCTCTACTCCCGGGAGTTCTGGAGAGCAGAGTTATGGAAGTGTGGGTTTGGCCTCTAAGGGGGCCCAACTCATAGACTCAGCTCTCTCAACTAAGGTAAGTCCACACTCATTCCAGAGCTCCCTGCACAAGGAAACTGGCGGAAATCATCAGCTGGATCCATTTAACTGCCCGTTTGGTACAGTGATGGAATTTCTACAGGATTGATTCTCCGCAGGGTTATGCCCCTCCAGTCTAATGGTTTACATTGTGGCCTAGCTTCTTACCACACACCTTTGAGGGGTGTCTTTGGGGAGAAACCCATTGGTGTTTCCTCCATGGTGCACTGGATCAGGAGGAGTATGGCGGCTTTGTAAGCTTCTTAATAGGGGTATCCCTACAAGAGGTCTGTGATGTGGCGGGCTGGTCCTCTCCGCACACATTCGTCAGGTTTTACAACCTAGATTTGAGCTTCACCCCTGGGTCCCAGTTGCTTTGTCTTAGTTGTGCTTGTCTGATTTCACATAAGACAGGCACTGGTCAGTACAGCAGCGTGGGTATAAACGTACCCACAGCGTCAATTCTCAACGCAGCACGAGTTCCTTTTGAAAGGGAACGTCTTGGTTTATGACTGTAACCTGCCATACTTCCAGCATGCCTGTGATCGACTTGCTTCGGCCTATCAGAAGCTTACATTTTTTGGTCTGGGTTCGCTTTATAGCTTCCTGGTCATGACGTCACCCGCCTACCGTCATGCCATTGGACTGATTTCACACATGTTTCACAGCGCATTCAATTTGCATAGCGTATTATACTTATACTTTTATAATGACTATTATTGATCATTAAAACTGACATTTAACAAAAAGACAGGGTTGTGTTTTGTATATGCATATATTGCCTGAACCACATATCAGTGTTTCATATTAAATTATATAATGAAAACAAAAAGTGGCAGGGTTGTGTTTTATATTTAGTTTTATTATAAATATCCATGCAGTGAAGATGTACGCCTGGTCTGACTGCATTAGTGTGGATATTAATGTTTAAGATTAATGTTCAAGATCATTTGTAGAATCATCAGACTTGCATCCTCCAGTCCTCGGGAGTTTGTACTACTTATAGTTATAGTTACTACTTATAGTTTTTGAAACAATACCATTATCGTCTCAATGTAAACTACAAAAACGTGAATTTGTGCAAACAGTGACGTCATGTGCATATTATGTGTTCAGTCTATAGGTGCGTAGTGTTTCTTAATAAAGTGAGATCACCAACTACTGGCCTAGCAGCAGAATACAGTGTTTAGTCGTTTTCACGGATCCATGTGAACATGGATTGTTTTGACAACGTTGTCGTCTGTATGTGGAAAATGCAAAGGAAAAAACGTTTCTGTTTTTAGTACATCGTTGTAAGCGTTGTAGCAAATACAGATATTTTCTGTACTGCCCCTTTATTTACTTTCACTTTCTGACACCTCCTCCCAAACTATACTCTGGCAGGATTGGAGGAGAGGAAAATTAATGGAAATGAGTACATGTACATACGGACATGGTTTAAAGACTGTGGAGGCATGTTCAACTGACCAGAAACATGTGTTACGCTCCCCTTGTAGGCAGTCATTGCGGGTGGATCTTTGGGAAAAGTGTGCGTTTTCAGGGCATCATGAAGAGGAGGTGATGCTACCTGGTTAGCTTCTCGTTAGAAGGTGTTTCCCTTGGTGTGCGAATGCTCTCTCAAGTTTTGAACTGGAGTTTTGCACCATACTCCTAAATCAGTGGCTTGGTGGAGCAGGGAAAAAAGATAGGAGCACTATTATTTTTGAAGTGAATTGTGTTGATCAAAAAAACCTGCTAATCTTATTAAAGAAAATTGCATACAATTTCTTATGTAGTTTAGGTTTTTCTCTTTTTGTATCACTTCTGCAGTTCAGGATCAGGTGAAACGGCTACGGGTGGAGGTCCAACAGGATATCTAAGCCATCCAACACACTCTTCTGGGCCTAGCCTTGATCATGTAACCACAAAGCTTCAGAAATGTGAAACACAAATTGACAAATGTCATATTTTCTGGCCCTACATCCTTTGACAGATGCAGACATCCTGGCTACCTTACGCACAGTTTTGCATGGCACTGCACGTGACTGGTGGGAAGTAAGTCGCTCTAATATAACCACTTGGAAGGAATTTGAGACCTTGTTCCTCTCTGCTTTCCTGTCTGAGGACTATGAGGATGAGCTAGCTGAACGTGTCCGTACTAGATTTCAAGGGGAGAAAGAATCAGTTAGAGACTTTGCCTTCACTTATCGTGCACTGTGCAAAAGATGGAAGGCCACTCTAACAGAAAACGAGATTGTCAAAATGATCCTAAAAAATATCAAGCCTTACCTAGCAAGCCAGCTTAAACTCGGACACCAACTGGAAAAGGATTTTGAAGAACAGCTTTGGTATGAAGGTCGTGTGGGCCTTAAACAACAAGCCAATTCACAAAAACACTTCCCCAACCGACCTGCTGAGAAACCACCGGTACAGTGTTGAAGATGTAATGGATCACATTCTCCAGGAATTTGCCCATTGTATGTACCTTCAACTCCTCCTCAGTCTTCTGGTCACCAACAGTTCACCCATGGAAAGTATTCTCACCACTCACCGCAAAATCAGGGGGACGGCCTTCCAATAACACTGTAGCAGCCTCTGGAACATCCCAGTCACAAGAAGAAACCCAGAGTATCTCAACCACTTCAAGATCAATTGCATTCATGACTGTATAACAGCAATAAGTAGTCCCAATCAGCATTGGATCTTGGATGGGGAAAGCCATCATGGATACTGGAGCGAGTTACACACTAATTCAAGAGAGTCTTATGAAGCAGCTTGCAACACCGGACCAGCTCCAACCATGGTCTTGTGGTCCTCTCTATCTGGCAAATGGAAAAGGTGAGAGTCCTTTAGGATGGATAAACACCACTATTCATCTACATGGTAAAGCCATTACATTACCTGCTGTTGTCCTCCCTTCTCAAGCCCTTGCCTATCCCATCGTCCTGGGTTTGGACTTTTTTTTTTTCAGTGGCCTGCAGATTAATGCCAGTGAACCCCTTGTTAACTCGCCACCCATGAAGGAGGGGAAAAGAACCAGCAAAAGCAAACTAAACTTGACCCTGTTAAGTGCTGTTCCTCCTCCTCAACCTTTTTTAACCGTGCTACAAACTGACAGTGTGGATGATGCAACAGTAATTATGGATGCTGTAAGTGAAGCACATCTATCTCTGAATGAAAAGCAACTCACGAGTATGTGCTCACCAAACTGGACGAACGGATGTCCTGAAACATCGCATTTACACCACCTGTCAGGTACCTATCAAGCAACGGCCCTATTGGTTGTCCCCTGTAAAACAGCAGCCAATGGAGGAACAGTTGTAGGTGATGTTGAAAGAAGGAGCCATCACATTCTGGTTGGGCCTCACCAGTAGTCCTTGTTCCGAAGAAAAATGGAAAACTAAGGTTCTGTGTAGACTACCGTAATGTCAATGCAACTACAGAAAATTATGCTTACCCCCTTCCAAATATC
This sequence comes from Rhinogobio ventralis, assembly GCA_039654625.1. NCBI lineage: Eukaryota > Metazoa > Chordata > Actinopteri > Cypriniformes > Gobionidae > Rhinogobio > Rhinogobio ventralis. Next base: position 33,196,970 of record CM077208.1, read on the forward strand.
ACAGAGATCCTAGAATCACTCTCCAGGGCATCCATTTTCTCTACCATAGACCTCAACAGCGGATATTAGCAAGTGACAATGGACTCTGATAGTAAAGCCAAGACTGCTTTTATCATGCCTGCAGGTCTGTATCATTTCAACGTTATGCCTTTTGGTTTAAAAAATGCACCTGCTACCTTCCAGAGGCTGATGGAGACAGTCCTGGGGGAGCTCAGAAGGAAAATATGTTTTGTCTACATTGATGACATCATCATTTATTCTCCCTCAGTGAACCAGCATTTCTGTGACCTTCAGACTGTCCTCCACAGGTTGGAAACTGCTGGTTTGACTATTAACTTGAAAAAATGCAAGTTTTGTCTCTCAGAAATCACTTTTCTGGGTCATGTGGTGAGCACTAAAGGCATCACGGCTGATCCAAGTAAAGTTGAGGCCATTCGCACCTTTCCTGCCCCCTGCAACTTGAAGGAAGTTCAGCGGTTCCTGGGCTTATCTGGCTGTTACCACTAATTTGTGCCCAACTTTTCTAAAATTGCTGAGCCCCTCAATTCAATGAAAAAAAGGGACAGGTGTTTAAATGGACGACGCTATGTCAACAAGCGTTTGACCAGTTAAAAGCATGCCTAACGTCGCTCCCCATTCTCGGCCACCCTGATCTTCGAGTCCCATTCATTGTATATACAGATGCCAGCGACACAGGACTAGGTGCTATTCTCACACAGCGGAAAGATCTAGGCAGAGAGGAGGTTATTGCTTACACCAGCCGAACCTTAACTGGGGCAGAAAGCAATTACACGGCAACAGAAAAAGAGTGTCTGGCAGTCGTTTGGGCCTTGGAAAAGTGGCAACATTACCTTGAACATAAACTCTTCACTGTTGTCACGGACCATTCCGCTCTGCAATGGGTCATGGGATCCACCAAAACCAACAGCCACCTCATCTGATGGGTCCTGAGACAGCAAAAATTCAACTTTGTCATTGAATACCATAAAGGGAAATTAAACATAGCCCCTGATGCTTTGTCCAGGTCTTCCACCACAGCAAGTTCTCCCATTACAGCAAGTTGCACCCTGTACAACAAGCAAAAGACGGACCAACACCCAGAGCTTCCAGTGTCCGATGTTGTCCTATGGGAGGAACAGCATATAGACTGTGAAATAACAAAGCTATTACAGGCAGTAGCGGGAAAAAAAAGTCCACAAATGGACCAATATTAAGTGGTAGAAGATAAGTTGTATCACAAAACTTACCTAGTGAATGATCAAATACACTATAGAATACTGATCAAGTCAAAATGGCGTCGGCAGCGGCGGTACGTGCGAGAGATGCTGCTTGCCCTAGAACAAAATCTGAGAATTTTATTTACAAAGCTGCTGATGGGAAAGTGATAGTGGAGGACGAGTTTTTGAACTTTATTGTCATCAAAATGAGGACACTGTCCCAAGACGAAATTGTTTTGTTAGCCTCAAGTCCAAGCGACTGTTATTTGAAATGTGCACGACTACGATACGCTGCATCAAACATAAAGGCCCTCAGAAGGACATTAATAACATCAAGGACTGTCTGAGGGTGCTTAATGAGTGCGGCGAAAACATTCCCAGGTTTGTTTCACACTACCTGGATGAACTTCCACCACTTCCAGCCGTAGCCCTACAGGAAAGCAGCAGCCATGCGGGTACCCGGGATAAACTTAAATGAATGAATATTAATATTGTGTCATATAATGCTCGGGGGATTGCGCGTTGGGCATAGTGAAGCAGATAAATCACGCCGCTTTGTGGTGGATAAACTATTGGAGACCTATGATGTACTGTGTGTTCAAGAGACTTTGCTACCTAAGCAGGATTTAGAAAGATTGAACTCTCTACATAAATATTTCTATGGGGCAGGTGAATCTACCACTGACTTTGAGTACTGAAATAGTTCATGGCAGAATACCTGGCAGTGTTGCCGTACTATGGCACAAAAAATTTGATCAGCTAGTTACGTGGTTTGACTGGGCTATAGGAATAGAGTTCAGTTGTGGTGGAAAAAAGTCTGAAATAATTCTGAACATCTATACACCCTATGAGAGTTCCCAAAATGAAGATGAATACCTCAACAGGTTGGCTTGTGTTATGTCTTTTATTCAGGACAATGCTTCCACATGCTTTTTTATTGTGGGTGACATGAATGCAGATGTTTCTGATGGTAGCTCTTATCTGGCAATCATTTAATATGCAGATGGGAGTTTTACTTACTCAAACATGTTCTGAGGGCAGAAAGGAAAATGAGTGGTTTACAGATTCAACCAATGAAATTGAAGCAGAGGCGGGATCAAGGTTTTTTTTTTTTTTTAATTGGAGGGATTCTACTGATACATTAATCGACTATTGATGGAAGATTGCGGTAAGGGAATTTACGATATATTTTTTTAAAATTCAGAGATAAACAGCCTCTAAAATGTACTAAGATAATTGGGGAACATTGAAAATGCACAGAACTAACTTAAAAATCATCGTCTAAATATCGGATCGTTTGTATTTTGATTCGACTGCTAGCTCCACTGCACCCAAGCTGCTAATGGGCTAAATGGGGTGAAACATGATTTTCCAATACTACCCAGCTGTCTGTAAAGCCGATATATGCGATCACAGCACTGCTCGCTGAAATTATTTCATATCGATGTTATTTCTGGTCTACTATATGCTGCTCTGAAAGCAGGAGTTACACCGTGTCTACGTAGACTAGACGCGATCTTTTATCGCGTCGCACCGTGATGCGCCATGCCTTGCCGCAACAGCTAAAAGCTGTCTACACTGAACGCGACAAGACGACCATTGCAAAGCACTTGGACTACGTCAGAAATAGAACAGGGAATCCATTTACTGTCTGTAATTTGAGTCGCTGCTCTCAGGGCTGCAGTACTCAATAGCTTCATATTACTGGTTTATTTTTAGTGAACTATATTCTTTTCTCAGGGCTGCAGTACTCAATAGATTTATATTACTGTTATTTTTAGTGAACTATATGCTGCTCTCAGGGCTGCAGTACTCAATAGATTCATATTACTGTGTTATTTTTAGTGTACTATAGCAGCATATGGGAGTTTTGGTAACGCTTTAGATTACAGCCTGGAAAGTACTGCGTAAGTAAAGCGATTTTACAGCGTAACTTTCGGTAATTATAGTGTAGGTATAAGGGAACAATATGTAATATTTGGGGAATAAAGGGGTAACTATCAGGAAAATTAACAAATTATTTATATTGTAAGTATTTTTTAATTAAGGGGTAATTATCCGTGTAGTTACAGGGTAAGTATGAATCTACAGGCTGTAAATTAAAGTGGTGTTTGTTCCCCTCTTGTTTCATGTAGTTACAAGGTAAGTACAATAAACAACACATACAAAATCTGATATCACTCGGAAACATTTATTTAAAAAACAACTTAATTCAAAACAGATTTATGACACTTCTTATTCATTTTTTAAAATAAACTTTTCATTTCAAATAATAACGTCCTGACAGAAAGAGGCATGTTTTGTCCCTTTTTGTTTCTCTTGCTTGGCTTCTCCTTCTCTTGTTCCTCTTCTTCTTTTTCATTATTTCCACTGATGGATCTTAAGAGGAATCCCATGTCTTTTGATATTTTGTATTATTATTTATTAAAAGAAAAAATACACCAAGAAATGCTCTCATAATTTACTAATCTTTTTGCATCCGACCAACTGTTACCAGCGCGTGCATGAGTAAAGAAGCTTCAAGCTTTCATGACATTCACGTGCGCGTTTCATCTGAAACACGCGAGAACTGGTGTCTCTGTCTTCTTGTAACGATTCACCAGTGTGAGTGCCCCTGATCACCACCAGAGGGCACTCCAACCCGGACTGTCATTCCATCATAGACTACATCACCCATAATCCTTTGCCCGGACTCATCAGCACTCACTGTTTACACCTGTGTCTAATTTACCTCATTACCTCTGCCTATATCTAGCCTGTTCACCCTGTCATTCTTTGCTAAGTATTGTTTTGTTGTTACACTGCACTTCTGAGTGTTCTCACCAGTTTCATGTCTCTTGGTTTGTTGGATTTCTTGCCTGTTTCCTGGATTACCCTTTTGCCTCTGTCTCCTGCCTTGTTTGCCTGTTTGGACGGGCCTACCTGTGTTTTGACCTTGCCTGTACAGACTACGATTGTGGATTACCCTTCTAATAAATACTGCATTTGAATCCTCAACCTTCCTGTCTCAGAGCAGTACGTAACACTTCTAGTCTTGTTTGTTTCTCATTGCTTTTACCATATACACTCACCTAAAGGATTATTAGGAACACCATACTAATACTGTGTTTGACCCCCTTTCGCCTTCAGAACTGCCTTAATTCTACGTGGCATTGATTCAACAAGGTGCTGAAAGCATTCTTTAGAAATGTTGGCCCATATTGATAGGATAGCATCTTGCAGTTGATGGAGATTTGTGGGATGCACATCCAGGGGATGAAGCTCCCGTTCCACCACATCCCAAAGATGCTCTATTGGGTTGAGATCTGGTGACTGTGGGGGCCATTTTAGTACAGTGAACTCATTGTCATGTTCAAGAAACCAATTTGAAATGATTCGAGCTTTGTGACATGGTGCATTATCCTGCTGGAAGTAGCCATCAGAGGATGGGTACATGGTGGTCATAAAGGGATGGACATGGTCAGAAACAATGCTCAGGTAGGCCGTGGCATTTAAACGATGCCCAATTGGCACTAAGGGGCCTAAAGTGTGCCAAGAAAACATCCCCCACACCATTACACCACCACCACCAGCCTGCACAGTGGTAACAAGGCATGATAGATCCATGTTCTCATTCTGTTTACGCCAAATTCTGACTCTACCATCTGAATGTCTCAACAGAAATCGAGACTCATCAGACCAGGCAACATTTTTCCAGTCTTCAACTGTCCAATTTTGGTGAGCTCGTGCAAACTGTAGACTCTTTTTCCTATTTGTAGTGGAGATGAGTGGTACCCGGTGGGGTCTTCTGCTGTTGTAGCCCATCCGCCTCAAGGTTGTGCGTGTTGTGGCTTCACAAATGCTTTGCTGCATACCTTGGTTGTGACGAGTGGTTATTTCAGTCAAAGTTGCTCTTCTATCAGCTTGAATCAGTCGGCCCATTCTCCTCTGACCTCTAGCATCAACAAGGCATTACTGGATGTTTTTCCCTTTTCACACCATTCTTTGTAAACTCTAGAAATGGTTGTGCGTGAAAATCCCAGTAACTGAGCAGATTGTGAAATACTCAGACCGGCCCGTCTAGCAGCAACAACCATGCCACGCTCAAAATTGCTTAAATCAGCTTTCTTTCCCATTCTGACATTCAGTTTGGAGTTCAGGAGATTGTCTTGACCAGGACCACACCCCTAAATGCATTGAAGCAACTGCCATGTGATTGGTTGATTAGATAATTGCATTAATGATAAATTGAACAGGTGTTCCTAATAATCCTTTATTATGTTATTGTTTGTATACTGTTGTGAACATTAATAAAAAAAATAAAAACCGACAGCATCCGATATCCGCATGACTAGAGTTTCTTGGCGCGCTCACGTCACGCTTCAAGTTACGCCAAGCGTGAAACTTAACCCTCTCATGCACGCGCAGGTGACTTATGATCGGAAGCGATAGTCTACAGTTTAAAATTTTTTAAATATTTTTATTTTTCTTACAAACACTTATCGTTTCACTTCAGAAGACACTGATTCATCCATCGTATGGATTACTGTAGTTATTGCTGTATGTACTGTTTGATGCTTCAACTTTTAGGAACCCAGATAAGTTTTCATTAGCAGAGATTATTTATTTTTCTGTGTTCATCTGAAGAAATAAAGTCATATACATCTCGGATGGCATGAGGGTAAAAGACGAGAAAACAGTGAGGACATTTCTGTGTGCACTGTATTTTCAGTGTAACAGTTATATATACATAATGCAGAATAGTTAGAGACATGATTCCTTCTTAAGATTCATCTGTGGCAAGGACGAAAAAGAAGAGGAACAAGAGGAGGATGAAGCCAAGCAAGAGAAACGAATAAGTGTTGTAAATCAGTTATAAAAAACTTGTTTTTCAAATAAATGTTTCCGAGTGATATCAGATTGTGTACGTGTTGTTTATTGTACTTACCCTGTAACTACATGAAACAAGAGGGGAACAAACACCACTTTAATTTACAGCCCGTAGATTCACACTTACCCTGTAACTACATGAAACACGAGGGGAACAAGCACCACTTTAATTTACAGCCCGTAGATTCACACTTACCCTGTAACTACATGAAACAAGAGGGGAACAAGCAACACTTTAATTTACAGCCTGTAGATTCACACTTACCCTGTAACTACATGAAACAAGAAGGGAACAAACACCACTTTAATTTACAGCCCGTAGATTCACACTTACCCTGTAACTACATGAAACACGAGGGGAACAAGCACCACTTTAATTTACAGCCCGTAGATTCACACTTACCCTGTAACTACATGAAACAAGAGGGGAACAAGCAACACTTTAATTTACAGCCTGTAGATTCACACTTACCCTGTAACTACATGAAACAAGAGGGGAACAAGCACCACTTTAATTTACAGCCCGTAGATTCATACTTACCCTGTAACTACATGAAACACGAGGGGAACAAGCACCACTTTAATTTACAGCCCGTAGATTCATACTTGCCCTGTAACTACACAGATAATTACCCCTAATTAAAAAATACTTACAGTATAAATAATTTGTTAATTTTCCTGATAGTTACCCCTTTATTCCCCCAATATTGCATATTGTTCCCTTATACCTACACGTACTTACTTTATAGTTACACTATAATTATCGAAAGTTATGCTGTAAATTCGATTTACTTACGTAGTACTTTCCTGGCTGTAAGTGTTACCAAAACTCCCATCTGCATTTAATACAGTTTTGCTCTGATAATGGTGTGATTCTCTCAAGTAAATTGCATTTACCTGATAATAGCTACACTTACATCAGTGAGGCATGGCACACAACCTCATGGTTAGATCACTGCATCTGCACAGCCGATGCACATAATTCATTGGAGGCCATGAGAATTGATTATGAATTTGCCACTACTGACCATGTGCCTTTTTTAGATAAATCTGGGCAACTTACCTACTCTATTGTCTGTGAACAATGATATGCGTGTAGGGAAAATAGACTGGTCTAAATTGACTGTGGAGGATCTTAACGTATACTGTGTGCAGTCTGACACATTTATGAGTAATATCGACTTACCAATAGATGCATCTGCATGCTGTTATATTAACTGTAAGAACCCGCAACATGGTATTGAGTTGTGTTCCTTGTATGATAATATTGTTGAGTCCCTTCTTGCATCAAGAAGGCCTCTGTACAAGACCAAGATGTTCAAAGCCAAGCCAGGCTGGAATGAATATGTTGAAGAGCTTTATTCTGAGGCTAGAAGGGCTTTTAAAGCTTGGGTTGAGTCAGGCAGACATAAATATGGCCCCCTATTTGAATGTAAGAAACGGGCAAATGCAAATTTTAAATATGCCCTACGTTTCATTAAGAGGAACGAAAACACAATGAGGTCTGACTCACTTGCAAGGCAAAATAATAATCCAAATGATTTCTGGAAAGAAATCAAAAGAATGAATAATTGTAAAACATCCTTGCCAACGAATATTGATGGTGTAACTGGTTCAGAGGAAATTACAAAAACATTGGCAAAAACATTATAACGAGCTGTTCAATTGTGTTAAAAGTAACTCATTTGCAGTGGGAAACATTGACAATAATGAAGATGTGACTCTCTCCCCAAAAGAAGTCTATGATGCAGTTATGATTTTAAAAGATAATAAAGCATGTGGTATGGATAAGATATCTTCTGAACATTTAAAATTTGCAAGTAGAAAACTCTGTCCTCTGCTTGCTATTTGTTTTACTGGGTTTTTAGTTCATGGTATTTTGCCTGATTCTATCTTATCTGTTCTGTTAGTGCCTATTATTAAAGACAAAGCGGGCAAAATAAATAGTATGGATAATTACCGGCCTATAGCTTTGGCCAATATTTTGTCCAAGGTTATTGAGAGGACATTACTGAATAAATTGGAACAGTTTGTCCTGACCTTTGACAACCAGTTTGGTTTTAAACCGAAACCCGGCACAGATATGTGTATTTTTGCTTTAAAGGAGATTTTAGATTTGTATAACAGGCACAATTCCACAATTTGTGTTTTATTGATGCCTCCAAAGCCTTTGATCATGTAAATCATGAAAAATTATTTTATAAGTTACACAACAGAGGAGTGCCTAAATTTCTAGTGAGAATTCTGGCTTTTTGGTATGCTCATCAGTCAATGTATGTAAAATGGGGTAACTTTGTGTCTGCACCTTTCAATGTATGTAATGGAGTTAGACAGGGAAGCATTTTGTCTCCCTTTCTTTTTAATGTTTATATGAATAATTTATCAAAGCTGCTAAAGGGCTGTGGAACAGGTTGTATGGTTGGTAATACAATCATCAACCACTTGATGTACACGGACGATTTGGTGATTTGTAGTCCATATAGTGCTGGTCTTCAACAGTTACTGACGGTCTGCTCTCAATATGGCACAGACTTTGACATTAAATATAATGCAAAGAAGAGTAATATTATGATTGTCAGGAGTAGGGAGAACAGGAAATTGTCATTTCCTGAATTCTCTCTGTCTGGTATTGTTCTTAAAGTGTGTGATGAGGTTAAATACTTAGGACATTTTATAACTGATGACCTGTCTGATGATAGGGACATTTTTAGACAGTGTCGTATGATGTATGCACAAGCTAATATGTTGATCCACAAATTTAGTATGTGCTCAGGATCTGCGAAGACTACACTTTTTAGAGCATTTTGTACCCCTATGTATACTGCCCATTTGTGGCGCTGTTACAGAAAGAGCAGCATGCAGAAACTTAATGTAGCATATAATGATGGAATGAGGCTACTGCTTAAGGTACCACGTTGGAGCAGTGCGAGTCAGATGTTTGTCAGTGTTGGTGTGCCCACCTGTTCTGCGGTGCTGCGCAATTTCATGTAAAGATGTATGTGTAGGCTAACTGATTCTGCAAACAGTATAATTTTAACAGTGACGAACCCAACACTAAGTTCAGTCAGATTCTTTTCCAGTATGTGGAATCACTGGCGTTTTAGTTTATATGCAAATATGTGATATTGTGTTTTTTTTTTTTTTTTTTTGTATTGGTGTGTGTTATGTTTATGTTTTTGGACAATGTGTGTCTTGAATAAAATTTTTTATGATATAGAGCAGGGGTCGGCAAGTATGTTTGGCATCGGGCCAAAAAAAAATATCGCCACTAGATGGCGGGCCAGAATATAGTCAAGGGATAAGTTAAGAAATTAATTGTTGAAAAATACAACTAGAATTGCCTGACATACTGTTACAGTGTCTTTTGTAACTGGTAGTGAGCTGTTAAAAAATTGGATAAATTAATAAAGTAGTGACACGTAACCTGGCAAGTATCTTCATTCACCAACTTGTAACACAGACCGCCTTGCTAAAACACACATATGTGGGAGATGCGGAATGGATAAAAATAACTCAAAAAATAAAAGAGGACTTGAATAAGCCCATTAATGGCATGTTTGAGTCATGCTCTTAACGAACTATGTTTTATTTCCTCTTTCCATATTGTGAATAATAAATGAGTATTTTAATTTTCTTGTTACACAATGGAGCCTAACTTATTGTAATAATTATTTGATGTAGCCTACTTTTACACTCAGAATTAGGGGCAAAAAAATAGAGCATACAAAGAAGAATGGAATGTCCTACCTGGTTTTGTGAATGCAAAGCCGGTGTGTCTTATCTGCAATGAAGTTGTCGCTGTTTGAAAAAAAATAAAATATCAGACGGCACCACAAGACGAAGCATAGCACCTTTTTGTTGCTGATTGTCTTGTCAATATTTTTGATAAAAAGGAAGCTGAATTTGGTTTGTTATTGTTAACGTGTTGGTGCTGAGGCCCTGAGTTATAAGCAAACGGTTCAATGGTTTACTGTTCGTTTTTTCATACCACACATTTCATGACGGCTATTTTAGAGGCGTGTGTCATGTACACACAGAAGAGGAGACGCTGGATGATCGTTGAGGAATTTTATTATAAGGAAAGCACTGGAAAAGCAGGTAAGCAGACTTAGCTCTTTAGCAGTTTGAGAGATCTCAGAGTAGAGTAACAATCGTCGTGTTGAAGATGAAGGCCTTGGTAGAAGATAGACGATCTATAGAGTAGTCGGGTAGACAATGAGTGGTAGACATTGACGAGACCAGACAGAGAATGATGGTTTGAGTGGGTATTTGTGGGCAGTCCTGATTAGGTGCGGAAGGTGAGGTGAATCTGAATTCCGGTGATTGTGATAGTGTGGGTGGAGTGATGAGATCTGGTGCTGACGATGTTACTGGTTTTGTTACAGTACCCCCTCTTCCACGGGCGGCTCCTGATGACCGACGACGGGGGTGGCCTCTAGCCCTGGGTGCCGGACGATCTGGGTGGTTGTTGTGGAATTCGGAGAGTAATGCAGGATCGAGAATGTCCCTCCGAATGACCCAGGATCGTTCCTCTGGTCCATATCCCTCCCAGTCTATGAGGTACTCTAGTTGACCGCCTCATCGCCGTGAATCCAGGATTGTGTTCACCTTGTAAATGGGTCCTTCCTCTGATTCCACTGGAGGAGGAGGCATATCATCAGCACCAGATCCTGGGGGAGAAGAGACCAGAGGGTTAGTATATGTCTTTAACAGTGAGACATGAAAGGTGGGTGAAATACGATAATGAGTTGGTAGGTTGAGTCTATATGAGACTTCATTTATCTGTCACTGGATGGTGAAGGGGCCGATGTATCGAGGACTCAGCTTGTGGAAAGGGAGACAGAGACGGATGTCCCTGGTGGAGAGCCAGACCTTTTGACCCGGAAGGTATATGGGTGTAGCAGATCTTTTCGCATCAGCCTGGTCCTTATGTCTCCATACTGCCCTCTGCAGGTGTACATGTGCTGAGTCCCAAACCTTCTCACTTACCTCAAACCAGTGGTCCACAGCTGGAACGTCTGATGGTTCTCCTGACCAGGGAAATAGAGGCGGTTGGAAGCCGAGTACGCATTGAAACGGTGTTAAACCTGTGGTGGGCTGGCGTAGTGAATTCTGTGTGTACTCTGCCCATGGCAGAAATTGGTTCCAGCTGTGTTGATGGTTATGACAGTATGACCTCAGGTAACGGCAGATTTCTTGGATTGTGCGCTCGGTTTGACCGTTGGTTTGTGGGTGGTATCCTGAAGAGAGACTGACCGAGACCCCCAGAAGTTGGAAGAAAGGTTTAACACCGTTTCAATGCGTACTCGGCTTCCAACCGCCTCTATTCCCCTGGTTGGGAAAACCATCAGACGTTCCAGCTGTGGACCACTGGTTTGAGGTAAGTGAGAGGGTTTGGGACTCAGCACATGTACACCTGCAGAGGGCAGTACGGAGACATAAGGACCAGGCTGATGCGAGAAGATCTGCTACACCCATTAACCTTCCGGGTCAAAAGGTCTGGCTCCACACCGAGAAGAGAACTGTGGCCCACGATCGGATACCACATCTTCTGGGATGCCGAAGTTTCGGAATACATGGTGAAATAGGGCCTCAGCTGTCTCCATGGCAGACGGGAGACCTTTGAGCGGAATCAGACGACAGGCTTTGGAGAATCGGTCTACAGCGATGAGTATACAGGTATTACCATTAGAGGAGGGTAAGTCAGTCATGAAGTTGACACCGATGTGGGACCACGGTCGTCTGGGGATTGGCAGAGGAACTAGTTTCCCTTCTGGTAGACGATGGGGGGTCTTCATGATGGCACAGTTGGTACAGCCTCTCACAAACCGAGTGACATCCTGGGTCATACTGGGCCACCAGTAATGATTAAGGAGGAGCGAGAGGGCTTGTTGGCTGCCTGGGTGTCCAGAGCCCAGAGATGAGTGAACTGAGTCCATGAGGGTGAGGCGTAGGGAGGTAGGAACATATAACCTTCCCTCAGGACCTCCCGGCGGAGCTGGTTCTGTGCGACTGGCCTCTGCAATCTGATCTTCCAGTGCCCATTGAATGGGACAGGCAATGATGGCTGGAGGGAGGATGGGTTCAGGAGGTGATGGACAGGAGTTGGGAGAATACAGTCAAGATTTTTCTCACCCGGTCTGCAAGTAACCTTGAAGCGGAAACGTGTGAAGAATATGGCCCAGTGTGTTTGCTGTGGGTTGAGACGGCGAGCTTCTCGTAGGTACTCCAAGTTTCGATGGTCCGTAATTACCTTGAATGGATATTTGGCTCCCTCCAGCCAGTACCTCCATTCTTCGAGGGCCAGTTTAATGGCTAACAACTCCCGGTTCCCGATATCATAATTTTGCTCCGCCGGGGACAGCTTCTTCGAATAAAAGGCACATGGATGGAGTTTTGGGGGGTTCCCCTGCCGTTGTGATAACACTGCCCCTACCCCTGTGGTAGACGTGTCCACCTCGACGATGAAAGGTAGTTCTGGAACGGGATGAATCAAGATAGGGGACGGCATTCGTGGCTGTTGGGGTCCAGGATAGAGACTTGGGCCGATCCTTCAGCATGGAGGTGAGGGGTGAAGTAATCTTACTGTAGTTCTTAATGAAGCGTCGGTAGAAATTGGCAAAGCCGAGAAATCTCTGAAGTTCTTTTATGGTAGATGGTTGTGGCCAGTCTCGGATAGCACGTACCTTCCCCTGGTCCATCTCGATGCCCTGTGCACTGATGATGTAACCCAGGAATGAGATGGTGGACTTGTGGAATTCACACTTCTCCAGCTTGAGGTAAAGATGGTGTTCTCTCAGCTTTTGTAGGACCTGCGTAACGTGGTGGTGGTGGTCGGCCAGGGTCCGGGAGTAGATGAGGATATCATCAATGTAAACAATGACAAAGCGATGGAGGAACTCCCGGAACACCTCATTCATAAATCCCTGGAATACGGAAGGGGAGTTGGCCAGCCCATATGGCAGGTATTCATAGTGGCCTGCAGGTGTGATGAATGCCGTCTTCCACTCGTCCCCTCTCCGTATCCGGACGAGGTTGTACACACTACGCAGGTCCAGCTTGGTGAAGAAGTGGGCTCCTCGCAGCTGTTCCAAGGCAGATGGGACCAAGGGAAGTGGATACCGGTATTTCACTGTTTGGGAGTTGAGTGCTCGATAATCAATACAGGGCCGCAAGCCTCCATCCTTTTTGACCACAAAAAAGAAACTGGATGCGGCAGGGGAAGTAGATGGACGAATGAATCCTTGAGGCGAGAGTCTCCTCCACATACTCCTCCATGGCCTTTTGCTCCAGGATGGACAGAGGATAAATCCTTCCTCTAGGTGGAGTGGCCCCAGGCAGCAGGTCAATAGCGCAGTCCCATGGAAGTTTCGTAGCGAGCTGCTTACTGAAAACATCCTGGAACGCCCTATATTCCTGGGGTATTTCAACTTGCAAGTGGGATTCGGGGCTTTCGATGGAAGTTGAACTCCCAACTAGAGTGGGTTCTTCTTGGGGATGGCTGAAGGTTGGCACAGGCCTTCGGAGAATGCACTGGTGGAAACAGTCGCTGCCCCATCGCAAGATATCACTGTTGGACCAGGCAATTTTTGGAGAATGTTGTTGCATCCACGGGCGTCCCAGAATGACTTCAGTCGTTGAGCCCTCCAGCACCATAAATTAGATCTGTTCCAAATGTAGACATATAATCTGGAGTGTGATAGTGGGAGTGCAATGGGTGATAATGCCACGACCCAGCGGTTTACCTATAATGCTGTTAATCTTCAGGATCTGCGGGCAGGGAATCTTCTTGAGGTGGAGTCGGCGGCAGAAGTCCCAGAAGATGAAGTTCCCCGCAGATCCGGAGTCGATGAGGGCCTTGGCTGAAACGGCATGATGTGTGGTAGTTACTATGACAGTAGTACGATTTAAACCATAAATCCTGGGTAAGAGATCTACTATACTTACTGCTGGGCGCGGGGGACGTGTTGAACATTCTGAAATAAGATGTCTATCAGAACCGCAGTACAGACACAAATGTTGAGTAATAAGCTGTTGGCGTTCCACGCAGGAAAGGTGGTACGAATCAATCTGCATGGGCTCAGAGCTGGAAGCTGGAGGGCTTGATGCAAAGGCGGAGGCTGGAGGATGCAGCGGGGGTTCGTCCAGATGGCAGGCAGCAAGGTTTTGGGAAATACGAATTGACTTTTGAACAAAGCTTTCTAGCCCTACAGTATCATCATAGATGGTCATTTGGGCACGAATGGACAGAGAAAGACCCTGTCGGTAGGCTGTTATCAGGGCTACCTCATTCCAGCCACTTGCAGCAGCGAGGGTTCGAAACTGTAGGGCATAATCCGCAACAGTAGAACGTCCCTGACGTAGTTGGTAGAGTTGGTCGTGTACTGAAATGGCGCTGTCTGCTTGTCCAAACACCTCCTTGATATGGTTGGTAAAAGCAGCTAGAGAGTGTGTGACTGGAGCATTGGCTTCCCACAGAGTTCTAGCCCACTGCAAGGCTCGACCAGACAATAGGGAAATGATATAGGCGACTTTAGATCGCTCTGACGGAAATCGGTGAGGCTGCATTTCAAAATATAGTGTACACTGCAGGAGGAACCCGCTGCAATCCCCCGCCGTGCCTGAGAAGGGCGCTGGTTGGGCCATGGGACTCGCTACACCATCCAGCGACGAAGACACATCAGTGGTGGGTGTTTGGAGAGACTGCCGGAGCATCGCTACCAGTTTGGAAAACAGATCAGGAGAGGGATTAGCCGCGGCGCCGTCTTCCATATCCTTTATGGTCTGGTCTTCTGTCATGTACACACAGAGGAGGAGACGCTGGATGATCGTTGAGGAATTTTATTATAAGGAAAGCACTGGAAAAGCAGGTAAGTAGACTTAGCTCTTTAGCAGTTTGAGAGATCTCAGAGTAGAGTAACAATCGTCGTGGTGAATATGAAGGCCTTGGTAGAAGATAGACGATCTATAGAGTAGTCGGGTAGACAATGAGTGGTAGACATTGACGAGACCAGACAGAGAATGATTATTTGAGTGGGTATTTGTGGCCAGTCCTGATTAGGTGCGGCAGGTGAGGTGAATCAGAATTCCGGTGATTGTGATCGTGTAGGTGGAGTGATGAGATCTGGTGCTGACGATGTTACTGGTTCTGTTACAGCGTGTCTAGCGATCCATTCCACAGACTATTTGAATGTCTTTCAAAACTTTTCAAATTAAAAGCTCTCAATTTATCCCAAAATAAAACATTGCTGCAAAAACGTTCTCGTACTTTTTTTGAAGGCAAAATCACTAAAGACAAATTGATTGTGAGTAACTGTTGCTGTAATCTCTCCGGCTTGCACTGCCTGCTCCAAGCGGTGCTCGAACCCCGGTCTTTCCGCATGGGAGTCTGACGCTCTAACAATGAAGCTAAAGGCTGCAACCTCTAGTGTCAGTCACTAGATCGTCTCTTACCTGCACAGCTCTCACTATCTGGCTTTCTGTTACACTATCATGACAGATATATTTCAGAACCAGCCGCTATCAAAATAATCTGGCTGTGGGCCTGTTGCTGGCCACTGATATAGAGTGTATGTTCCCAGCAGTCTCAGGCCGACACTCCTACAGCATTATCATTCTCACCCCCTAAGTGGCCATCGAGGAATCTATAAAACCTATAAACGGCTCCAGGAAGTAGCGTTTTGGCCAGAAATGTAGACTAATGTGAAACATCGTGTCAGGAGTTGTGTGACATGCCAAACCCTCAGGCATGATAACCAGAAACCTGCAGGGAAACTCTAATCAATTACCACCACCCGTCCAAATGAAATGCTGGGAGTTGATATTATGGGTTCCGGACTTAATTCTCTCTGACAGAGGTAGCCAATTCATCTCATCTGTGTTCAGAGAAGTATGTGAAAAATGGAGTGTTATCCACAAGTTAACTACCGCATATCACCCTCAGACTAACATGACTGAATGTGTGAACAGAACTCTCAAAAATATGATTGCGGCATATGTGGATAACAACCACACAAAATGGGATCAGTTTTTACCAGAGTTGCGATTTGCCATGAATTCTGCCATCCAGGAATTCATTGGGGTAACCCCTTAGAAGGAAACTGTAAGGGCCAATGGATAAAATACCAAATCTCACTCCTGACGCTTTCTCCTATGATGTGGTTTGTCACATACAACAACTGCAATCTCAAGCTAGAAAGAGCAGCAGAAAAGCCCAACATCGACAACTCCGGAACTATAACAAAAAAAGACAAGACATAACTTTCAAAATCAAAGACCGGGTATGGCTTCGAAGTTTTCCTCAGTCCAGTGCACAACACAAATTTGGAAAGGGCCTTACCGGATTCTGAAACAACTGGGACTTTTGAATTAACGCCAGGAGGCCACTGGAGAAGATTGTGCGCACTGCACGTGTGCAAACTTAAAATGTGTTTTCCAACAGCTGAGGAGTTTGAGGGCCAGGCGAAGAGGAGACTTCTAAACCTCTTTAAAGAAATCTCAGATGAGGAGGAGTTCTTGGGTTTTTGATACTTTTCTCTTAACAACCATGTGTTGTTTTAGCCAGGGGGGAAGAGTGTAGCAAATACAGATATTTTCTGTACTGCCCCTTTATTTACTTTCACTTTCTGACACCTCCTCCCAAACTATACTCTGGCAGGATTGGAGGAGAGGAAATTTAACGGGAGTACATGTATATAGGGGCATGGTGTAAAGACTGTGGAGGCATGTTCAACTGTGTTACGTTCCCTTTGGAGGCAGTAATTTTGGGTGGATCTTTGGGAAAAGTGTGCGTTTTCGGGCATCGTGAAGAGGTGGTGCTACCTGGTTAGCCTCTCGCTAGCGGGTGTTTCCCTTGGCCTGCGAATGCTCTCTTAAGTTTTGAATTGGACTGGAGTTTTTCACCATACTCCTACATCGGTAGCTTGGTGGAGCAGGGAAAAAAGATAGGAGCCAACTTGGTCAGTGTTGCTATATTCACAAACACGCAATTAATTTCTTACACACACGCACACACACACACAGCACTCAGTGCCACAGATTTAATGAGTGCTGATTTTTCTCTTGTTTATTTTTCTGCTTTTTTGAACTTGAATTATATTGCTAAAGTGATTTAAAGAGTGCTGATTTTTCTTTATTTTTGTACTATTTTTTAGGGAATTGTGTTGATCAAAAAAACTTGCTAATCTTATTAAAGAAAGTTGCATACAATTTCTTATGTATGGGTTTTTCTCTTTTTGTATGTAACGTTTTTTGTTTTTTGCTATCCGGGCAAGTGTATAAATCATAAATCTCTGTGGCAAGTGTATACCCGAACATTACTGACTGTTTATATCAGTGGTCATCAACCTTTTCAAGCCAAAGATCCCTGACCTCAGCCTTGATGAAAGGCAAGATCTCCCTATATATTTTTAATAGCCGATTCAGAGTTTTTTTTGACAAGCAAATTGGCTATTTCCGATACCAGCAGATGATTTTTTTTTTCTTGAAGCAAATTTATTTGTTGTTTATTTGCTCTATAACAGGCCAAACTGGCTTTAAAAAATTTGCCATTTGAAATGAGACACAGCCACTGCACTAATCACGATCCAAACAAAGATACACACATGTAGCATGAGCAGTTGTTTTTAATTTAGATTGCATAATTTCAAGACAAATACAGAAATACAGAATGGTCTGACTTTAGCTTTGTGAAATTGTTACATAAGACACACCTGCACAAAACAAAAACAGATAGACTGAATAAATTCACTCTCTGACAGGTGGTGCTTATGGAAAAGAAGCGTTTTTTTACCGCTGTAAAAATGCCATCGAAACTATTCTGACGACAGTCAGTTTCGTTTAGAGATACATTCATGGAACCCCCCTCCCCAATTCAATATTTATATTTTTCTTCCTGTATTTCAAGCATCGCGAACAGTTATCTTGCTGGGCCTATTTATACCTGGTCCACTTCATGAGTTTTTACAGATCAGATATCTATCTGATTTATCTGAACGATTCCATTTACACTTGGTCACATAAATGTGTCCGCAAAATGGATATATGCATTTTTAATGGCATTCATGTCACCGTCACGTTTATTTATCAATAGCTTCAAAATCAAAGACCGCAATAGGAGAGAGTGGCATAAGCACTGGTAAGATCATTTACGTTTAATGATGATGATTGTGTATTGAGCGTCTGCAACTTTCACTTTTATTTGCGGCAGTTTGATGACGAGATATTCAGCTGCAGCGATGTGTGCTGCAGTAGCGCTGTCATATCTGACTAGAACATGTCATATAGCCCATAACACGCTCTCACACATTTATTTATTAGCATTGTTGTTGGGAGGAGTAACATTTACATATGTGCACAAAACCTGCTGTTTCCGATTTATGGTCGGTCGATTTGTGCGGTGCGAATTTTGAGGTTTCAGAGAATACATTTTGGGAGCATATGGAGCAATTTCGAGTCTTGATAATGTGTTGTGACTTATTTTTCGGTTATTTGTTGGGTTATTTATCGGGAGCTACTGGGACAGTGATAAGATCTACCAGTCGATCGTGATCGACGCGTTGGCGACCACTGGTTTCTTTTTTTTTTTTCGAGGCTTTGGGACTGAGAGTCGACTTAAGATTGTTGCCAGCCATGGGAAAATACCGTCACGGTGGTCTAGCGGTTAGGATTCTGTGTTACCATGCATGCAACTTGGTTTGATTCTCGCCTCAGGAATATTGTTTTGTTTTTGTGTTCAAATTGTTGGGCGACCACCGTTACACCGTACCCTCAGTTACTCCTGGTCAGTTCTCGTTAATGTATGGTGTCATTATTGTTCCTGAGTTTATTTAATTTTTTTGTTTTGAGTTTGTAAAGTTTAATAAAGACTAAAGTTTAATAAAGTTGTTATCTCCTTCGTCTTCATGCGTTGCTATTACACAATATGTGACAAAAACAAAATTGCATAAATTATTCTTGAACTGACTGAATATTACCAAGTTAGCTTCATCTTCGTGTATGTTTATACAACCAGTCCCCGACAGTAGTAAGTTACACCCAACACCGATCATCGCCTAGACTTGTTTACAGCAAAGCTTGACTGCAGCAGGGTACTGCTATGTCTGATTTTATAAAATCCTTATTTAGTGATCACAAAAGGCTGGAATTTCCAGTCATGGAAATTATTTGATCAAAAAATGTGGGAAGATTTTAAACTTTTTTTTTTTTCTTGGTGGTGGGTGGTGGTGATTTACAGATGAAAGAATTCATATTTGAAATCATTAATGTATGTCAAAACTCTTATGTCAATCTGCATGTCAATAAATCTTAACTGATTGATTGCATGTGTATTTCAATTTGGAAACACCAAAATGATTTTAATAACAACTGGATTGTATTTGTAATAACAACTGTTGTTTTTTTTATTGTTTTTATATTGTATGTCAGGAATTGAACACACGTCAACACAAACACATTCGCAGACTGTCAAAACCCTGAACAAATCCCTGAAGAAAATGTCTGTCAAAATTCTCCAGGCTTCTTAGAAATTAATAACAGAGTGCGCAACAACTTTGTCATTTTGTGTTAGCTCTTAACCTTAGCAATCAATCTTTTTCTGAAAAGGGGAACAGAGAAATAAAATGACATGCGAGGATAGGGAAAGCTCCAATTATTGTACAGATGAATGTATCTTGTGCCGGTTTAGTGTGGCTTAGCAATTTTCTGAATGATATCATACCCACCGTCTTCATTAAGTGGCTGCCATTTAAATCAGTGGGTGCTAAAATGGATTGGCAACAGATGGTGAAAGGATATGACTGTTAACACAGTTGCTTAGTAACACAATCAGCCTCTGAAATGAGAGCCAATGGCTCCTTTGCATTTTTCAATGGAAGGTAAGAGTACAATTGGTTCCCATCATGCACAATAAGCTTTTGTGAATTGAGATCTCTGCCATGTATGTAGTACAAATATCTGTTGCTTGCAACTTGAGTGTATAATTGAATGAATTTAAACACAAGGTAAGAATTATTTTCTTTTTAGGACCATGTTATTGTAGGTATAGCATGAGAATATAACAAAGTACTATATATATATATATATATAAACAGCCCTGACCGGTCGAGGCATGGATTCCACTAGACCCCTGAAGGTGTGCTGTGGTATCTGGCACTAAGATGTTAGCAGCAGATCCTTTAAGTCCTGTAAGTTGTGAGGTGGGGCCTCCATGGATCGGACTTGTTTGTTCAGCACATCCCACAGATGCTCGATTGGATTGAGATCTAGGGAATTTGGAGGCCAAGTCAACACCTCGAACTCGTTGTTGTGCTCCTCAAACCATTCCTGAACCATTTTTGCTTTGTGGCAGGGCGCATTATCCTGCTGAAAGAGGCCACAGCCACCAGGGAATACCGTTTACATGAAAGGGTGTACATGGTCTGCAGCAATGCTTAGGTAGGTGGTACATGTCAATATAACATCCACATGGATGGCAGGACCCAAGGTTTCCCAGCAGAACATTGCCCAAAGTATCACGCTGCCTCCATTGGCTTGCCTTCTTCCCATAGTGCATTCTGGTGCCATGTGTTCCCCAGGTAAGCGACACACACGCACCCGACCATCAACATGACGTTGAAGAAAACGTGATTCATCAGACCAGGCCACCTTCTTCCATTGCTCCGTGGTCCATTTCTGATGCTCACGTGCCCACTGTTGGTGCTTTCGGCGGAGGACAGGGGTCAGCATGGGCACCCTGACTGGTCTGTGGTTTTGGAGATGCTCTAACCCAGTCGTCTAGCCATCACAATTTGTCCCTTGTCAAACTCGCTCAAATCCTTACGCTTGCCCATTTTTCCTGCTTCTAACACATCAACTCTGAGAGCAAAATGTTCACTTGCTGCCTAATATATCCCACCCACTAACAGGTGCCGTGATGAAGAGATAATCAGTGTTATTCACTTCACCTGTCGGTGGTCATAATGTTATGCCTGATCAGTGTATATATAGTACTTTGTTATATTCTCATTTAATCATTTTCGTTAATGTTTGTACTTCAAATTGTCTGTACATTGCATTCTGTACTGTGCAAGACGACCGGCAGATGCCACCATAGACAAATAATTTGAAATGATAGTGATATCTATATAACAGCATACTATTACACTCTCGTTGTTTAAAAAAAAAAAAAAAAAGTTTAAACTTTAAAATAACAATTTTTTATAATATATTATTTTACCAATGCCACATCATAGAAATAATAATCCTAAACCATTATTATATGCTTATGAGCACTTTTAAAAAGTTGACAGTATGATACCTTGTATAACATGAAACAAATTAATCAGAAATAAATATTTTTGTTTCTGCTTCATTACCAAAAATCCAAAATAACAGATGAGCTTAAGGGCAGTTCTGGACCTCCATATTCGAATTTTTACACTAAAATCTTTCTTTCGTTCTTTCTTTTATATTATATTATATTATACACTGCCTGGTCAAAAAAAAGTTACTGGATTTAAAACACAAAATAGACTATGACTGGATCATTATTGCATTATTATTATAGTGATTATATGTTTCTAGCATGTTATATGTTTGGCAACAGTTCTTCTAACCCTAATTTATGGAGTGTGTAGCTTATAATTTATTAAACAACCATGTAGGAAGACACATCATGGCCATATTCTAGAATGACAATGTCAAGATTCATCAGGCTCAAACTGTGAAAGAATGGTTGGGAGGGAGCATGAAGAATCCTTTTCACACATGAATTGGCACTTCTGAGTCCAGATCTTGTATTGACAATGCAAGAGTCAAGCACTCTTTAAAGTCCAGCACAAAGACTTTCAATTAATGTAAGATCTGGTGCCAATTCATGTGGCTTTACATAAAGACTATACATGGCTTATAATATACATTATATGAACACTTTTTATGTGCAAGTGTGTAAGCGTGCATTGAATGGAAAACGAGGTGTATTAAGTGAAAAATTACAAACAGTCACAAACAGGATCCTGCAAGTCACCCACACACTGCAGAAAAGAAAAACATTCTTATCAGTTCATCAGTACGGTGACCGGGAGGAGACGTGTTTGGTTTAGTTAGTTTCGTCGTGGTCACGACATATACATTTGTGGGAACGTCATATTAACTCGTGGGAACATGATAATAAGTCGAGGTAACAAGATCATTATGTCGTGGCCACGCGATTTAAAGTCGTGGGGACGATATATTTTTCTTTTGGCCATGACTTCATATTTTGAGGGAACTATCTATTTCTCATGGCCACGAGTTAAATGCGTAAACAACCTGCACGACCATAGCAACCTGAAATTACCTGAAAAGAATAGGCCTATAATATAATATATTACACACACAAATAATAAACAAGATTAAGATGGCCTATATATATTAGTGAATTGATTTAAAAGACTGAGATGAATATATAGTAGCTTAAATATTCTTTTAACATATAGGCTTACTTCTTAATAACTTATTACTTGAACTTCATTCAAATGCGGTCACTGGCTACAAATAAAAACTGACGCTCATTTATTGTCACTGTAGAGGCTACTGGTGTAGTCTACAGAAATACTGTCAAAGTCAAAACTTTATTGACATGATCGGCATTTACAGTATTTACAAAATATATATTTTAACACACATAATAAAAAATTTAACCAATAATGATAAGCATAGCATAATTATTATAATGAAAAAATAAATTAAAAAAAAATTATAAACTTAATTCAAATGCAATACAATAGGCAATATGTTAATACAATAATTTCTTAAATCTGCACTTTTAATAAAATAAATATTATTATAGGCCTATTCATTTCAGGTAATTCCAGGTTGCTATGGTCACGCAGGTTATTTACGCATTTAACTCGTGGCCATGAAAAATAGATGTTGTTCCCTCAACATATGAAGTCGTGGCCATGAGAAAATTCTTATTAGCACAATCCCATGAGTTAATATCTCGTTGTAATGATGAGTCATCGGAGTGAGGATCTATTTGCAGCATTATTTTAAACCGAGTCAGGCAGTACAGGGTCGTGACACAGCGGACACACTGGAGAAGGCAGAGCAGAATCATAAACGGGGACAGGCAGCATACATACACAGTCCAGATACCAGGCAGAAGATCAGGGCAGGCAGTAGAGAATCACAGTATGATAAACAGGCGATGGTCGAGGTAGGCAGCAAAGGTCCAGAAATTGGGAAACAGCCCAGGTAACGCACAGATAAACAGTCCAATATAAACTTAGGTATGAGGGCCTATGGGAAATGTAGTCAGAATGGGAAACAGTCAATATTCAGGTAAGAGCTCCCTCTGGTGATCCGGAGGAAGTGAAGAGGAAGCCTCACCCATAACAGAGCCCCTCCCCCATTTTGAAAGGACCCATATACCTAGGACTGAGTTTTTTGCATGGAAGTCTGAGGCGAAGATCTCTTGTGGACAACCACACCCACTGGCCTGGGGTGTACTCTGGACCTGGACGACGACGGTTGGCCTGTTGTTCCTGCTGATATACTGCACGTAGTAGATGGGTGTGAGCTCAGTTCCATTTCTCCTCACTGCGTTGTAGCCATTCGTTGACAGATGGCAAGTCGGAGGGTTCACCAGACCATGGGAATAAGGGTGGTTGGTATCCCAGGACACACTTGAAGGGAGTCAAGCAAGTTGCTGGTTTCTGCAGGGAATTCTGTGCATACTCCGCCCACATGAGATACTTGCTCCACTCTGTTTGATTCTGTTGGCAGTATGATCTGAGGAAACGAGTGAGCTCCTGATTCAAACGTTGTCCGTTGGATTGTGGGTGATAACCCGAAGTGAGGCTGTTTACATTGAGCTGACGAAAGAATGCAGACCATACACTGGAGGTGAATTGGGGACCTCTATCTGACACTATGTCCTTAGGTAAGCCATAGAAACGGAAGATGTAATTTTGTTTCAAATGCAGTGGGGAGTTTGGGCAGTGGAATGAGGCGACAGGCTTTGGAAAAGCAATCAAAAACTGTCAGAATGGTAGCATTACCGTGGGAACTGGGGAGGTCAGTGATAAAGTCAATGGCGATATGGCACCAGTAATTGACGAGGAGTTTGAGATATTGCATATGGGGCAGTTCTTGACGAAGTTCGTGGTGTCAATAGACATGGTTGGCTACCAGAACCGGTTGGTGAGGAGATGATGGGTTGCAGTGATACCTGGATGTCCGGAACTGGGATTTGAGTGAACTTGGTTCAAGAGTCTCTCTCTGAGATCTTCGGGCACGAAGGTGAGGTTATGAGGAACGTTGGGTGGAGGATTCTGAGTGTTTGCTTGGTTTATCTCGGTTATGATGTCCCATTGAACTAGAGCAACGAGTAATGTTTCAGGAATGATGTTCTTCACTGCCTCCTGTGGAACAGGATTCTCTGTCTAGATAGAGCGTCTGCTTTTCCATTCTTGGAACCGGGTCGATAAGTGACGGTAAACTTGAATCGCGTGAAGAACAGAGACCATCGGGCCTGACGAGGATTCAGTCATTTTGCTGTACGAAGATATTCAAGGTTCTTGTGATCAGTAATTACGGTAAAAGACAGTGCCGCCACTCCTTCAAGGCAGCCTTCATGGCTAGTAGCTCTCGGTTACCCACATCATAGTTTCTCTCAGCAGGGAATAGTTTTCTAGAGAAGAAAGCACAGGGAAACATCTTGGCTGGAGACCCCTGGCGCTGAGAAAGTATGGCACCAATGCCGGTATTGGAAGCATCTACCTCCACAATGAAGGGAAGGTCTGGATTGGGATGAAGAATGGGAGCAGATTTGAAGCGAGTCTTTAGGTTCTCAAACGCCCTTTGAGCTTCCTCCTCCCAGAGAAGGCGTGATGTAGAGCGCTTTGTCATGGCTGTTAAGGGGACTGCGACTGTGCTGAAATCTCTTATGAATCTTCTATAGAAGTTTGCAAAGCCTAGAAACCTCTGCAGCTCCTTTACTGTACGTGGTTGCGGCCATTCCAGTACTGCCTTTACCTTCTTCTCGTCCATTGCTACTCCCTCTCGACTGATGATGTACCCCAGGAAGGCTGTGGCTGTTTGGTGGAACTCACATTTCTCTGCTTTGGCGTATAGCTGGTACTGAATCAAGTGTTTGAGCACTGTCCTTACGTGATGGATGTGTTCCTCGAGAGAGTTGGAGTAGATTAGGATGTCATCAATGTATACAATTACCCACCTGTCGAGCATGTCACGGATTACATCATTGATGAAATGACTGGAAAACAGAAGGACTGTTAGCTAGGCCAAAAGGCATGACAAGATATTCGTAGTACCCTGTGGTTGTGGAGAAGGCGGTCTTCCACTCATCCCCTTCCTTGATACGAATCAGGTTGTAGGCGTTGCGCAGGTTGAGCTTGGTGAAGTACTTGGCGGAGCTGTTCCAGTGCAGCTGGAACCAATGGCAGGGGGTATCGAAACTGAATGGTGATGTCGTTGAGACCACGATAGTCAATGCAGGGTCTTAGACCGCCATCTTTCTTCTTGACAAAGAAAAAACCTGCCGATGCTGGGGAAGTAGAAGATCTAATGAAGCCCTTCTTTAGTTCTTCTTGAATGTAGGCCTTCATAGGCCTCTGATTCGGGTTGGGATGATGGGAAGATTCTCCCCTTGGGAGGTTTGGCGCCTGGTAGCAGTTCAATGGCACAATCACTGGAATGATGAGGTGGTAGCTGGGCTGCCTTAGTTTCACTGAAAGCCTCCAGTAAATCTGAGTATTCAGGGGGTAATTCGAGGCTTGGGGAGTGACGATGGCACAGGAGTCATACATGTGATGCAGTGTTGGTGACAGACTGGATCCCATTGGATAATCTTTTCCTCCCTCCATGAAATGTGTGGGTTGTGTTGACGTAACCATGGAAGACCGAGGATTAGGGGGTTGTTGGGAGAGTGAATCAAGTAGAAACTAATAGTTTCTTTGTGCAAAACTCCTACTTGCATGGTGATTTCATCTGTTATGTGGGTGATTCTCCCCTCAACAATGGGATGACCATCTAGCACCTCCACTGCCAGACAAGAATTACATAGTGTTAGGGGAATCTGGTGTTCTTTAACAAACTCGTAAGACAAAGTTGCCTGCGGCTCCTGAATCCAACAGAGCAAAAGTGGAGGTAGTTCTGTCGTGACAAGTTATTTTCACAGGAGTTTTAACACGTGAGGAGGAGTGGTTTAACTGTACTTGTGAACTCACCATTCTGGAGCTAGACGAAGTCGGACGAACAGGGCATGATGACTTGAGATGACCAGCCTGACCACAGTACATGCACAGGTGATGTTGAAAACATCTCTCTCTCCCCTCAGGACTCAAATGTGTGTACCCAACCTGCATTGGCTCAGGATTTGCAGTCGCTGGTTCAGAGAACAGGGTGCTTTCTGTGAGCGGATTAGATTGTCGATCTGGATCGTCACATCAATGAATTCATTCCATGATCTTCCCTCGTCGCGACATGCTAATTCAGCCTGCAGCTCCAAATTCAATCCCCTCCTGAACAGCAGTTCAAAGTGTCATCCACCCAGTTGGTCTGTGCTGCGAGGGTGCGGAAAAGCAGTGCATACTCTGCCGCTGTTCTCCCTCCTTGGTGTAAAGCCAGCAGCTGATCACCCAGACTTTTACCTCCAGCTGGATGCTCAAACACCTCTCTGAAACGCTGTAGAAACACACCGAAGGACGGGAAGGTAGTTCCATCCTCTCCCCACACCGCCGTGACCGAGTCTAACACTCTCCCGGTAAGCAGTGAGCAGACGAATTAGATTTTGCCAGAATCTATTGGATACAAGGCCGGTTGTTGAGTTACAAACAGAGAGCATTGTAATAGAAAGCCCTTACATTTCGCTGGGTCGGCGTTGAATTTATCAGGAAATGCCAGGCGCGGGTTTACACTGGCTGAAGAGGTACCGTGATTACCGCTGGCGATACTGGCACGCTCTGTAGCATCCTGACAAGCTCCTCAGTCAGGCAAGTTAACCGGGTAAGTTGAAGCTGAAGTAAAACAAGCTGTTGGGCCTGTGCAGACAGTTCCGAGGAAATTTGCATGAGAGCTGCTAGATTGTGATATGGCGAAGTCTTCTGTAATGATGAGTCATCAGAGTGAGGATCCATTTGCAGCTTTATTTTAAACAGAGTCAGGCAGTACAGGGTCGTGACACAGTAAAAACACTGGAGAAGGAAGAGCAAAATCATAAACAGGGACAGGCCAGATCGAGGCAGGCAGCATACATACACAGTCCAGATACCAGGCAGAAGATCAGGGCAGGCAGTAGAGAATCACAGTACGATAAACAGGCGATGGTCAAGGTAGGCAGTAAAGGTTCAGAAGTCGGGAAACAGTCCAGGTAACGCACAGATAAACAGTCCAATATAAACGCTCAGAAATGATCACCAGGGAATTCAAGACTTCGCAAAGACTGTGTGTGTGTGTGTGGTGCTTATGTAGTGTGAGGGTGATGAGATGCAGGTGTGTGCGTGTGATCAGTCCCAGGTATGAGGGCCTATGGGAAATGTAGTCCGAATGGGAAACAGTCAATATTGAGGTGAGAGCTCTCTCTGGTGATCCGGAGGAAGTAAAGAGGAAGCCTCACCCGTAACATTCGTGGCCATGACAAAACTAACTGAACCATACATATCCCCTCCCAGTCAGCATACATCAGTATTCTCTCAAATCTTTTGATCAGAAACAAATGACAACTTTAATCTCATGTCAAGTCAAGTCCCTTAGGGTGGTTCTGTTTGTTTTATTTTATTATTAAATAAAAAGCCAATTTCTCCTGTGATTGAGTCCTCACTCCTTTCTTCCCCTAAACCTAACAAATACAATGCAATACAATACAATATTTATTACAATTACAATAATGGCTTCCACCAGATATTTGCCTCCATAAAAAGTGTAAGATTAATATGTTACTTGATAGAAGCTAGTCAAATAACACAGATGCCCACACGGACATGTTGCGTGACATCCCCAAAAATATTATAAATGAACAAATATATGACCCACTAGAGGTTCACTTGCGATGAGGTTTTCTGTCAATCACAATTTGTTTTTAATTTGTGGCTGCAGAAAACATAAAATCATTGAAATAACTGTAACGTTTTAGATTACAGCCCGGAAAGTACTGCATAAGTAAACGTCTCGGGTTATGACTATAACCCTTGTTCCCTTTCGAGGGAACTCGCACTACGTCTACGACACTTTGGGGAACGAATACCCGCTATGCCACACTGAGGCTCACGCCTGTCCTAGCGTGAAGCTGGAGACCAGGCACGCTTAGGACGCGAGCACCCTGGCGCCCGGCGTCGCAGGGAGATGTATACTGTAAAACCTTATGAAGGTGTGTGAGGTGGCCCACCCAGCCGCCTTGCAGATCTCATGAAGAGGGACTCCGGAAAGGAGGGCCACAGAGGACGCCATGCCTCTGGTGTAATGGGCCCTCACGGCTATCGGTGAAGGCAAATTGCGCACCTTATAAGCCGTGGCTATAGCCTGAACAGTCCAGTTGCTGATTGTCTGTTTAGATGCAGGCAGCCTTTTCTTGGGTGAGCCGAAGCACACTAACAGCTGGTCTGACTTTCTCCACTGCAAAGACTTCTCTAAGTACACTATTAGTGCTCTGACAGGACAGAGCAGATGAAGTCTCCCTTCTTCCGCCGCCACGTGAGGTGGAGGATGGAATGCCTGAAGAACCAATGACCGTGCCACGCTCAATGGCACCTTGGGCACATAGCCCGGCCTGGGATGTAAGATGGCCTTAACTCCGCCAGGGGCAAACTCCAGGCAGGTTGGCGTAATCGCCAAGGCCTGAAGATCCCCCACTCTCCTCAGATAAGTGATAGCGAGAAAGGCCACCTTAAGAGTCAGGTTCTTTGCCTCAGCCGACTCCAGTGGTTCGAAGGGGGCCTCAGCCAACCCTTCGAGCACCACCGCCAGATTCCAGGTCCATCACCTACAGGCGAGTGGAAAGCCCCAATGGCAGCCACATACACCTTTTTTGTGAACGGGGTAAGACCCGCAGAGAAACAATCTTGGAGGAACTCCAGCACTGAAGCCACTGGGCAGTTAACTGGGTCCATCTCACGCTCTCTACACCAAGTGGCGAACACATTGCACTTGAGGCTGTACAGTCTCCTGGTAGAGGGAGCCCTGGAGCTGAGTAAGGTCTCAACCACACCTGCTGACAGGCCAGCCTCTAGGTACCTGGCCTCCTCAGGGGCCAGACCCAGAGGTTCCACAGTTCTGGCCAGGGGTGAAGAATTGTGCCCCCTGCCTGAGATAGCAGGTCCCTCCTCAGAGGTAGGCTGATCCCTTCTCGACGGACCCGCTCCAAGACTCCCGGGAGCAGAGTGATCAGGGGAAATGCGTACAGACGCAGCCTCGGCCATGTCGGTGTCATGGCATCCAATGCTTGAGGTAAAACCACAGTGGACAGTGGGACGTCTCTCGGACGTCTCTGTGGTTCTCTGGGAGGGCGTCAACACACTCTTCTTTGTGTTGAGTCTCAACCCCAAGCACCTGATATGGGCCAGAACGACATCTCGATGTCGAACTGCTATCTTGCGCGAGGAGAAACAGCTAGGCCGAAGGGAAGAACCCGATATTGGAATGCTTCGCCCTTGAAAGCAAACCTCAGGAACTTCCTGTGACATGGAAGGATGGAATATGGAGGTATGCGTCCTACAGATCTATCATGACGAACCAGTCCTAGGACTGCATCTGACTCGCGATGGCTGAAATCATGAGTGTCTTGAATCTGAATCTCCTCAGAGAACGATTCAAGTGCCTCAGATCCATTATTGGTGCGTTCGCTGGAAGTCGATGTGGCCCGAGCGTCATAGATGGCAGGATCGCAGCATCGACTTCCAAAGAGCTCCACGGAGGAGGCGACCTCGATCGCTCCTTCCTGGGAGAGGGGGCTGGCCAGCAGGGGCCTCATCCAAGGGAGCAACTCGACAGGGCTGCAACGATTTCGGGCGGACACTGCGAGATATTACTGGAAACCGATGTGTCCCGCAAAGCCCGAGGCGGCGGGAACAACATCAATCTCCTGAGGGCTCCGTGGAGGAGCAACCTCACAATGCACGAAAACAGCCCCCTCAGGAAACTGCTCATGCGTGTCCTGCTCCCCTTTTAGATGAAAACAGACCAGTGAACACACTTTAGATGATAGGCTGATAATATCTAACTCCTCAAAGTCAGATAACATCGCATTTAATTCCTCATAATTAAATGTTGCCATAATCACCCCAGTGAGCATGGTCTGAATGATAGGCTGAATAAAAATATCTAAATGCAGCCATAACCACCAGATGATACTGTTTATTTATACGAACTCATCATCTACACGCTGCCTCAGCAAACGCGAGATTGATCCGTTCACAATCTATTTGGCTTTCCTCCCTCGAGAAGAAAGTCCACAGGCGCGAGGCTGAAACACCTGAGAAGTGTACTGCTGTACACGTCGAGATATTTCTAGATGAACACAGCCAGCACCCTCAGGAGCTGACTGCCTGCCTCGCACCCAAACAGTATCACATGCACACCGGCCGCGTGTGTTCACTCTTATTGCAGACCCGTAATTGAGCCTGCATACTTCTCTTTTTTGAAGTGGCGAGCTCTCATTACTACTTCACTCCCTCGATGCTGAGCACGTCTAATTCCTCGGAATCAGACAGCTCAAGCATCTGGCCACAGCGCGGGCTTCCACACGGGGAGGGAAACCATCGGACTGTCAGACTCATCTGCGAGCCCTATGATCTATGCCACCGCGCTGCCTCAACAGGTGCGGGACCAGAACCAAAGAGCTCGCAAGCCTTGAGTTCTAAATGAAGCGGCTTTTGTGTCTGGGGCATTAACGTCACCCGAGGGAAGAAGCCGCAGTGCGGGCTTCCACGCGGGGAAAGAGAACACCTGAACTGTTCGCTTGCCATAGTGAGAATATATCTAAGGGGACAAACAACACCAAATAAGACAGACAGTTTGACACAGAGCGCCTTGCTGAAGAGCGAAAGCCGTCTGTACTATGTGCCGGCCTCCCCTTTGTAGCTTCCACGTATGCCGTCACATACTATGTCATGACACAACACCAATCAGGATTGGATTCGTTTTCATTCATGCTTCAGACGCGCTGTTGCTAAGGGAGTGTCCCCAAAGTGTCGTAGACGCAGTGCGAGTTCCCTCGAAAGGGAACTGAATTTACAGCGTAACTTTCAGTAATTATAGTGTACACCTATGTACAATATGTAAAGTTTGTTGAATAAAGAGGTAACATCCAGGAAAATTAACAAATTACTTATACTGTAAGTATTTTAGAACTAAGGGGTACTTATTCTGTTATTATGACAGGCAACAATCTTATGTTTAGGAGCAATTTAGCGAGAACATATTAGTGCATTTATACAGTAATTTGTTTTGATAGCAAAAGTGCTGGTGTTTTAGTTTGGGCTTTCGTGTTTCAAGTCAAGTAAACTAAAACTTTCGCAATTTTTTTTACTGGGGAAATTTAGTTACAATTATGTTATGTTGGGGGTATGTTGTTCCATGTAGTTAAGGTAAGTGGTGCTTGTTACCCTCTTGTTTCATCAACTTATTTCAAAACAGATTTACAACACTTTTCTTGCTTGGCTTCTTCCTTCTTTTGTGCCTCTTCTTTTTCTTTCTTGCCACTGATGAATCTTAAGAAGGAATCCCATGTCTCTTGCTATTCTGTAAAAATACAGAAGAAAATACAGAAATGTCATTACCATTTATTCATCTTTTACCCTCATGCCATCCGAGATGTATATGACTTTTTTTTTCTTCAGATGAACAGAAACGAAGGTTTTTAGAAAAATAAACTCTGCTAACGCTCATGGGTTCCTAAAAGTTGAAGCATCAAACAGCACATACAACAGTAACTACAGTAATCCATACGACCCCAATGGATGAATCAATGTCTTCTGAAGTGAAACAATAAGTGTTTGTAAGAAAAATGCCAATATTTTAAACTTTTCAAACTGTAGACTATCGCTTCCGACCAACTGTCACCTGCGCGTGCATGAGAGGGTTAAGTTTCACGCTTGACATAACTTGAAGCGTGACGTAAGCGCTCCGAGAAACTTACATGAAAAGTCCTGCTGATGTCGGATGCCATCATTTTTTTTATTATTATTTTTTAATTATTGCTAACAGATAATAATAATGAGAAACAAACAAGACAAGAAAACAGAGACGCCAGTTCTCAAAACTTGCACGAGAACGTCATGAAAGCTTGAAGTTGGTGACAGTTGGTCAGAAGCAAAAATATGAGTTAATTATGAGAACATTTCTGTGTGTACTGTAGTTTATTTTATTAAATAATAGAGAATAGCATGATACTTCAGTCACCGTCAAGCACTACATTTCGAAAATGCTGAGGTGTGATCACTATTTACTAATGATCATCTTCCATGGAGGTTTGGACAAACCACTATATTCGATGATGAAATCCCCAAATCCGCTACAGTGAGAGAAATTCCAGACCAGACTGTTTGCAACTCTGACCAGAGCCCAGTGATGGCTCCAGCCCCTGACCAGAGTCCTGTGATGGCTCTAGCCCCTGACCAGAGTCCTGTGATGGCTCCAGCCCCTGACCAGAGTCCAGTGATGGCTCCAGCCTCTGACCAGAGTCCAGTGATGGCTCTAGCCCCTGACCAGAGTCCTGTGATGGCTCCAGCCCCTGACCAGAGTCCAGTGATGGCTCTAGCCCCTGACCAGAGTCCTGTGATAGCTCCAGCCCCTGACCAGAGTCCAGTGATGGCTCCAGTCCCTGACCGGAGTCCAGTGATGGCTCTAGCCCCTGACTAGAGTCCTGTGATGGCTCCAGCCCCTGACCAGAGTCCTGAGATGGTTCCAGTCCCTGACCAGAGTTCAGTGATGGCTCCAGTCCCTGACCAGAGTTCAGTGATATCTCCAGACCCTGACCAGAGTCCAGAGATGGCTCCAGCCCTTGAAGTTCATAAATCATTTTCATAAACTAAAACCTCTATAACTTTTTTGTTTCACTTTGACAATAATCTGTGAAACATTTTCTATAAAATTAGACCAAACTTAAATATTTATTCTCATGTGCCTTTTTAATGGTGCTGACAAAACCAAGACAAATATTGTGCCTTCACACAACGACAACTGAAAAATAATTAAATTTTTCTCTGGTCCACTCTTTTCAATGTGTCAAGAACATTGAGGGAGAAGAAGTCAGGCTTCATTTGCTAGTGACCCTGCCTTCCCCCTATTAGACTGGCTCATGAAAAGCTATGTCGGCTCCCCAAGTTTGACCCCAGCAAAGCAGTCATTAAATGTGTACTTTAGCTCAGTCCGGTGGGTGTTAAAATTACTTTTGGCATCCTTAAGTCCAGATTGAGGGTACTTCTTAAGAGGACTGACTTCCACTTAACATTCGCCCTAGCTATGATCGCTAACTGCTGTGCCTTGCACAATTTTTGGTTGCATTTTTTTTTACAGTACATGCACTTACTGTTACAATCCACGCCTGTCCTGGACTCCATTTCCCATGATCCTCCCTGTCTCACACCTGAAATCACTCACTCCTCATCTCTCCCACTCTCCCTGGATTCCCTGCACCTGGTCATCGTCATTAGCACTCCCTTTATATTGATCTCACTTCCCTGCACTCCTGGTCCGTTCTTATGTGTTATGCTTATGTGTGTCGTGTTCTGTTTTCCTTTATAAATAAAAACCCGTCTTTGTGAAAGCCCTGGATCTTCTCTTCCCTGCTGCACTACACACCGTAACAGAAGAACGGGCCAAAAACTGCCAGGACTGCCCTGAAGATGGGAATATTCATCACCCCGATCTCTCCCGTGTGCCCTCCTGGAGACACGTCAACGGTGGATCGCCTGTGGGGTCTCAGGCAGGGCGGTCGCCCGCTGGAGAGGTACGTGGAGGAATTCGCTGAGCTGTCTTGTTTGGTGAACTGGCCAGATGCACCACTTAACGCGTGTTTTCTGATGGGCCTAGACAAGGACACTATTCGATATATTGAACCTGCCTGTTCCTTTTCCCTAGTCGAGTCGATGAATCTGATTCTCTGTTTAAATTGTTCCAATTTCGAAATTGAAGAGGTTCAAGAGAATGAGTGTCTTCCTCGTCCGGTCCCCTCAGAGAAGCATGCGGCCTGGTCAGTTCACCCACAGCCAGTTCCCTCCACATATCCCTCCAGTGGGCCTTCCCGTGTTGTCCTGCCTGTCCACAAGCCCAAACGGCAGAGAAGGAGGGCCAACGCCAAGCCCTCGTCTCCGACTAAGATGGCCGCCGCCACGCCAGAGCCACAGGACCTCTGGTTCATAGACTTTTGGAGCGATCCTGCCGCCTCAGTTCCCACTCCGAGTCTCCTGGATTCCGCTCCAGGCTTCCCCGTTCCCACTCCGAGTCTCCTGGATTCCGCTCCAGGCTTCCAAGTTCCCGCTCCGAGTCTCCTGGATTCCGCTCCAGGCTTCCAAGTTCCTGCTCCAAGTCTCCTGGATTCCGCTCCAGGCTTCCCAGTTCCCGCTCCGAGTCTCCTGGATTCCACTCCAGGCTTCCAAGTTCCCGCTCCGAGTCTCCTGGATTCCGCTCCAGGCTTCCAAGTTCCCGCTCCAGGCTTCCCTGTTCCCGCTCCGAGTCTCCTGGATTCCGCTCCAGGCTTCCCTGTTCCCGTTCCGAGTCTCCTGGATTCTGCTCCAGGCTTCCCTGTTCCCGCTCCGAGTCTCCTCGAGCCCGCTCCAGCCCTCCTCGAGCCCGCTCCAGCCCAGGAGCTCATCCCATTCCGCGTGCCCTCCATACTACCCCTGAATTCCCCCAATAAAGTTTGGGGGGGGGCTATATACCCGGGGGTGGGGAACGTGGGTGGAGCACATGTGGGTGGGGCTCCTGATCCGCCGTGGACTCCCGAGACCCCTGACACGCCATGGCCGCCCGAGACCCCTGACCCGCCATGGCCGCCCGATGTCCTAGTCCCGCCCTGGAGACCTCTGTACCTGTCTGCACCTCCCCCGCACCTGCGTGTAGGTCTCCAGGGCACCCACCCCCCCCTGTGTTTCATCTAAGGCGCGAGGACGCGCCTACCGGGAGGGGGAAGTAATGTTACAATCCACGCCTGTCCTGGACTCCATTTCCCATGATCCTCCCTGTCTCACACCTGAAATCACTCACTCCTCATCTCTCCCACTCTCCCTGGATTCCCTGCACCTGGTCATCGTCATTAGCACTCCCTTTATATTGATCTCACTTCCCTGCACTCCTGGTCCGTTCTTATGTGTTATGCTTATGTGTGTCGTGTTCTGTTTCCCTTTATAAATAAAAACCCGTCTTTGTGAAAGCCCTGGATCTTCTCTTCCCTGCTGCACTACACACCGTAACACTTACGTGTATATACAGTGTATTTACATAAGAAAGTACTGGGTAATATAAGGCAACTACATGAGTTAAGGTTAGGTTTAGGGGTAGGTTCACGTTTAGTACCTAGTTATTAACCAGTTATTGCAATTACTATAATAAGTACATAGCATGTACATGGGGAATTTGATTTACTAACAGCTTGAGCAAGCGCAATCCCTCTTTTGCCATTAAAACTACTGTCAGGATTTTTGCGGCTGACCTTATTGCATATGCATTTGTAGCAGTTTCCCTTTCAGACGCAAACTGTATGTGTGGAGAGTATTTAAATGAACCATGCAAGGGGATTTACTAAGGTTTGCTCAAGTCAATTTACTGGTATTTTCGGCATTATTTAACACCCCAAAAGAGCATGTCTTAAACTAGTCGTTTACACTGATTTCATTTCATTGTGCTTTTCCTTTGTACCTTGTGATGCTTTCAAACTGCATTAAATTGATCAAAAGTGACAGTATGAATGTCTCTTTTACACTGTATTTTTTTTTTACCACTGCTCTATATGCCATTTTCATGTGTAAATCCAAGTATACACTACCGTTCAAAAGTTTTATATTTTCTATGTTTTCAAAAAAAAGTCTTCTGCTTAACAAGGCTGCATTTATTTAAAACAACAGCATTTATCTGAAATAGAAATCACATTATACATTATACACTACGATTCAAAAGTTTGGGCTGAGTAAGAGTTTAGTTTTTTTGTTGCTGTTGTTTTGTTTTTTGTTTTTTGAAAGAAATTAATACTTTTATTCACAAAGATGCCTTATATTGATCAAAAAACACAGTAAAGACATTTCTAATGTTACCAAATCTTTTTATTTCAGATAAATGTTATTCTTTTGAACTTTCCGTTCCCTCTGGGTTAAATCTTTGATTTATCAAAGAATCCTGAAAAAAATTACACAACTGTTTTCAACATTCATAATAATAATAAATGTTTGTTGAGCATATATATATATATCAAATCATCATATACGGCATTTCAGAATGTTTGTAAACAATAGGCACCAAGATACTTCCGGGTGGCAGAACGCGAGCGGCTTCCACTGACCAACTGAAGAGATCCAGCCGGCTACTGTAACAGTTACATAGTTATAAACATTGTTGTTGATCAAAGTTGAAACTATGACGAAAACGTGTTGTGTTTGGGGTTGTGCCACAAGATATAAAGCAAAAGGTGTAGGATTTTATCGATTTCCTTCAGAAAAAATGACACCTCTACGAGGCGCTTCTATGCTTTGAAGTGGAACCTGTTTGTCGAATGGTGTTCTTCTCGACGAGAAGACCCCCGAAGATGTTCGATCAGTTCTGTGCTTTCCTTCCTGCAAGATGGGTTGGAGCGAAGGCTGTCTCCCTCCACCCTCAAAGTGTATGTTGGCGCCATTGCTGCACATCACAATGTAGTTGAAGGTAAGTCCGTGGGAAAGCACGATCTGATCGTCAGGTTCCTGAGGGGAGAGAGGAGATTAAATCCGCCTCGCTCTCACTCTATACCCTCTTGGGACTTATCTCTGGTGCTAACCGCACGGCAGGAAGCTCCCTTTGAACCTTTGCAGTTAAAAGTTAAAAGTTTGAGTTAAAAATCCTGTCTTGGAAGACAGTACTCCTGACTGCATTGGCTTCCATCAAGAGGGTAGGGGACCTGCAGGCATTTTCGGTCAACGAATCGTGCCTGGAATTCAGGCCGGCTAACTCTCATGTAATCCTGAGACCCCGGCCCAGATATGTGCCCAAGGTTCCCACCACTCCCTTTCGGGACCAGGTGGTGAACCTGCAAGCACTGCCCTCGGAGGAGGCAGACCCAGCCCTGGCTTTTCTCTGTCCCGCCCGCGCTTTGCAGGCTTATGTGGACAGAACGCAAAGCTTCAGAACCTCAGAACAGCTCTTCATCTGTTATGGAGGCCAGCATAAGGGAAAGGCTGTCTCCAAGCAGAGGATGGCCCACTGGATAGTGGATGCCATCGGCTTGGCGTATAAAACCCAAGGCATGCCTTGCCTGCTCGGGTTGAGGGCCCACTCCACTAGGTACACGGCGCCTTGCTGACAGATATATGTAGAGCTGCAGGCTGGGTGACACCTAACACGTTTGCTAGATTCTATAGCCTCCGTGTAGAGCTGGTTTCTTCCCGTGTGATCGCTTCAACTAGCCAGTAACACCGAAGTGCCCGTCCTAGTGTCGGCTTGCTGTGCCATTCTCCTCCTCATGGACCTGATACGTGCGCATATATTCTCCAGTAGAGTTCCCTAGATTGGCGAACCCCATTGAGCTCCTTCGCAACCCGCGGCAGTCCGACGTGGCAGAGCGTCCGATGCCAGGTCTAACACTCGTATGCATTGGTGGAACCTGTGTTAGGCTAGGTATCCATATGTTGTGACCCCTACATCCCATATGTGTATTCTTCCACGGTACGGCTCCCTACGGTGAGCCTGTGACTTTCCCTTGGCAGAGTTCGCTCTGCCGTCTCTGTGCGGTGTAGTCCCCCGCCTAGATTGGCCGGGGCCACCCCTGGGACTTTGTATGTTGTACTGCCCACATGGCCAGTCCATATGTGTATCTTCCACATGATACCTCCCTACGGGTAGGATGTGGCTTCTGCAGTGGCCCCTAGGGGCATGCTTTCCCAGTGT
Source organism: Rhinogobio ventralis (assembly GCA_039654625.1). Taxonomy (NCBI): domain Eukaryota; kingdom Metazoa; phylum Chordata; class Actinopteri; order Cypriniformes; family Gobionidae; genus Rhinogobio; species Rhinogobio ventralis. The sequence goes on from CM077208.1 coordinate 33,235,102, forward strand.
TATCCAATACTCTGCTGAGTGGGTCTTGCGGAACAGCAGCAGTGACTCTCCCTGCGTGAGTTCCCCACCCTGAATAGACGTGGGTCTGAGGGGGCTTTCGTCAGGTGCTGGAAGTGGCAGCAGCCGTGGCATTTTCCATAGGGATCCCAATTCGTCGGTTACGTCCAACGTGCGTCAAACGTGACCGACTGAAAGGGAACATCTCGGTTACGTATGTTACCCTCGTTCCCTGAAGGAGAGAACGGAGACGTTCGTCCCGTCGCTACGGTTGCTGTACCATCACTGCATGGCCGAGTCACTAGTTCGGCTCCGAAGTGAAAAACAATGTGCACTGCATCCGCTTCCTATTTATACTCGCGATGCGGGGCGGAGCGCGAGATGCAAATCTTGCACGCCAATGGCCATTGGCCGTTCTCTATACACTCGAAGCTGATAGGGGCTCCCAAAAGTGATCCCAATTCGTTGGTTACGTCCGACGTACGTTTCCGTTCCCTCCTTCAGGGAACAAGGTTTACATACGTAACCGAGACGTTTTGTATGAATGAGTGATCAAAATGTTTTTCACATTGTTTTGAAGAAAAAACTCTAGGCAACAACATCCAGTTCTGAAAAGCCTTGTGAACAAATGTTTAAAGTGTGTTATATGGCCTTATTTCAGTGGTTTAACATTTCAGTTTTTTCAAAAACTATGCATAAACATTATTTTCTCAAAACTACAAACTTTTATGTACATGTTGCTAACATATTACTGTAGCCATGTTTGTGCTGAATACAGTGTAACCAGACTTTAGCCATTAATATGTTTAAAAAAACTGAAAAAAAACCCCACAAAGGTCAGAGCATGTCAAACTTCTTCAGGGCCACAAAATACCCTTGGGATCCAGAGGGTAAGAATGGGATGTCATTAAAGTTCATGTGCATGTAAAGGCAGGCGCCCCAAAACTTTTGGCAATATAGTGTGCCTGTCAAGAGAGAAAATAATCAGTTATTTATCTTCTGCAAAAGACTCTGTGACTCTGAAGACTGAAGTAATGAGCTCTGCCATCACAGGAAAAATTGTGAAACATTTCCAAATATATTAAAATAGAAAACAGTTATTTTAAATTATAAATATATTTCACAATAGTAATGTATATATTATTATACCAGCTCAAGCACACTTTTCAATCAAAACATTTAAAAATATATATATTTTGTTACATTTTGCCAGTATAAAATTATTTTTGAACATCAAATTGGTTGCTTATTCTATTCCGTAAAAGGACGTGAAGTATTTTTCTCATTTACAGTAGTTGTACCAAATTAAATTTTTACACTTTTGTCCATACAATTTAGTTTAATCCCAATTTTACTTGTTATGCAACACATTCATGCTTGTGTGTGGCCTTTAGTTATTTGGCTTATATTATTATTATATTTGGCTATATCCTCGTGTTTAACAGAGTGCTGCTAGCTATGTTTGATACACTGTAATCTTTATGTATGTAACATCATCATCCTCTTTATACTGTTTGTAACTGTAACTGTTTAATTATTTGCGAAGCTGTAGGGGCTAAGTGCCTTGTTGTTGTTTTTTTAGGCCAAAAGGTTCAAGTTCAAACATTAGTATTTGTCCAAAGGGCGATTTTTGGTGCAGCATCAAATTTGTAACCATATCATACAAAACACAAACAGCAAACACAACATTCTGACATCTTACACATTTAAAAGCCTTACAGCAGTGGGAATAAAATAATATCTATACTGATTGCTTTTAAGTTTAGGTATACTATAACGTGAAGGAAGCATTTTAAATTCATGGAACAGTGGATGAGTACTGCAAGAATCGCTCTAGCCTACTGTAAAACAAAATGGCAATAATGTTTAACATTTACATTAACAGCATAATAGAGAAGCAAAGTACAGATTCAATATAAGATGTATATTACACGATCATAAGAGTCCTACTGATATTAAAAGTAGAGAGCCTCCAAAGACAGTGTAACCGCTGCTGGCCTTTTTTGCATACCGCTTCAACATGAGTATCGAAACACAACTTATTATCAATGTTATGCCCAAGATACTTGTAACTGCTAGCCCATTGCACCATTTGACCTTTCACTCAAGTTAAAGGACTGGATCTAAAATCAATTACACTCTCAGAAAAAAAATGCAAAAACTTTACATTTAGGGGTACAACAGCTTGTCACTGGGGCAGTACCCTTAAAAGGACATCTTTGTATTTTTACACCTAAAAGGTTCATAGTAATACATTAAGGTACATATTACTTTAAGGTACTAATATGCACCTTTTAAGGGTGAAAAAGGTACAAAGATGTCCTTTTAAGGGTACTTCCCCAGTGACAAGCTGTTGTACCCCTAAAGGTACAATTTTACACCTTTTTTTTCTAAGAGTGTACCATATCTCTGTGCAAAAACCATGTATCACTGTCACACCATGTCATAAAATCATTCAAAACTGGACCATGACAATTTTCATCCTTAGTCGGCAAACTAACAATAACATGTATACAGGTTGTATTCAGCAAATGACAACAATTAGTAAAAGACAGTTTTTCATATTTTAGTAACGAAGCCCAAGTCAGCTTTGTTCAATCTCTCAGTTTTGATCAATAAAAATCTCTGTGCACATTTTTATCCTTTATAGTCATGGTGACCGGCTGTATGATGAATCTTTGCATGAGTTTATGATTTGCAGTCCGTAATTGACAGATGGCAGATAGTCATTTAAAATAAACAAAGAAAAACATCAGTCCCTGTTCTAGGATTTTAAATGTCTAGAGAACAAAATGGTGCAAACAGCACTATAGCCACATCAGGAGGAGGGAAATAATCGGTAACAACAAAAAATAGATATACAGAATTATTTACTATTTACAATAATATGCTGAGATGTTTCACTGTATGGTACAACAAATATATTTTTCATCCCAAAAAAGGAAAATTCTGTTATTGTTACCATTCGACATATTTGTATCAACATATAAAATATATTCCTGACAACTATGTGAAAGATTGACTAACAACAGTATGTGCATGTAAAATATAATTCACATTACATTGCTTTTTTACTGGTAGAATCATCATAAACCAACATTACAGTTACACAGCAGATGTTATGAATGTAACTGCCTTTGTTTGTAGTTTAATTGTATCAGGCTGAATTTTACAATGTTTAATGTGAACACAAACACAACATAACGCAGTAAAGTGTAAAGTTTGTTTCTGTACATTTTCTCTAATTATGGTATCAGATGTATTATGTGTATCTGTATTTGTACCGCATGACAGATATTTCAACCATAAGATGCCAAACAGGCCTATTAAAGTTGCAGATTTCTAAACTAAACTAAACAATATAAATAACACATAATAATGAGAAAAAGTATTTGCTTGAAGGTTTTATAAGAATAAAGGAAACTACTATTTAGATGATCTCTGCCTCTTATTTCATTTGTTCAGGCAGTATAGTTGTGTATATAATTATAAATCCATTATAAATTATGTTTTTACTGTCAGTAGCAGGGAAGTCAATAAGTAAATTACATTTTAAATGTTCCTCAAACACACCTTCTACTGTTGGCCACTAGTAACTTTCACTTTCATGTTGACTTACCCTTGTTTGCTTATAGTCAAGCTGTGCATATCTGCATCAGTGCTTTGGTCAAAAGCTCACTCTTTCAGGAAATGCCTTTTTTGCCAAAAACTGCATGAAATTGCGTAACATGCTGGAGAAAAATACATTTTCAAGACAGCTCAATATGTCTTACCCCTTGCAGAAATGTTGTAAAACACTTTCTATAGGCTACTCCAATGCAAATACTATACAGTCATGCATACAGCGGTTTAAAGGTGTGGATGGGGTGGAGCATGAGACATGCCACATACTGTGTGACTGATGTTGTGGCTTCCGTCTTCCAGCCATGCTCTTCCATTAAACAAAAAATGTATCCGGTTGATAGAAGTACAAATGTATGGGTATCTGTGGTTTCCTAAAAATGTAGAAACACAATATGTTACAACATTATATAACATTGCTGACTTAAAATATACATCTTTACATATAGAAGTCACAGTTCTTATGAATTTTGTGAAACTGTGTGTCAGAGTGTGTTTGGGGTTTTGGTCATGTTTCATGTTAGTTTTTACTCACAGCCATGTTCACTGTCTATGTTTCTTAGTCAAGCCAAGTCTGTCGTCAAGCCAAGTCTGTCGTCAAGTTGTTGTTTATGTTTGCTTATGTTGGAATTCACAAATAAAAGCTGCACTTGGGTACACTACAACTTGCCTCCAGTGGACTTTCGTTACACTGTGTTAAACTAATGACGCAGTTACAATAAGATTGTGCTGGTCAAAATGGCGTCGTTGATGCACATGTAAGATAAACATCATTCCTGCTTATTGATTAACAATCAGGTACTTTAAGAACACACAAATAAAGATAGGTACAAATGGCATTCTCGTTTTTAGGCATGACGCGGAGTGGGGCTTACATAACATTATGACCACCTTCCTAATATTGTGTTGTTTGTTCAGCATATCCCACAGATGCTTGATTGGATAGAGATCTGGGGAAATTGGAGGCCAAGTCAACACCTCAAACTCGTTGTGCTCCTCAAACCATTCCTGAACCATTTTTGCTTTTGTGTCAGGGAGTATATCCTGCTGAAAGAGGCCACAGCCACCAGGGAATACCATTTCCATTAAAGAGGGTTTACATGGTCTGCAGCAATGCTTAGGTAGGTGGTATGTGTCAAAGTAACATCCACATGGATGGCAGGACATAAGGTTTCCCAGCAGAACATTGCCCAAAGCATCACACTGCCTCCACCGGCTTGCCTTATTCCCATAGTGCATCCTGGTGCCATGTGTTCCCCAGGTAAGCGACACACATGCACCCGGCCATCCACGTGATGTAAAAGAAAACGTGATTCATCAGACCAGGCCACCTTCTTCCATTGCTCCGTGGTCCAGTTCTGATGCTCACGTGCCCACTGTTGGTGCTTTCGGCGGTGAACAGGGGTCAGCATGGGCACCCTGACTGGTCTGCGGCTATGCAGCCCCATATGCTACAAACTGTGATGAACTGTGTATTCTGACACCTTTCTATCAGAACCAGCATTAACTTTTGAGCAATTTGAGCTACAGTAGCTTGTATGTTTGATCGGACCACACGGGTCAGCCTTCACTCCCCACGTGCATCAGTGAGTCTTGGCCACCCATGACCCTGTCGCCGGTTCACCACTGTTCCTTCCTTGGATCACTTTTGATAGATACTGACCACTGCAGACTGGGAACACTCCACAAGAGCTGCAGTTTTAGAGATGCTCTGACCCAGTCATCTAGCCATCACAATTTGGCCCTTGTCAAACTCGCTCAAATCCTTATGCTTGCCCATTTTTCCTGCTTCTAATACATCAACTTTGAGGACAAAATGTTCACTAGAGATAACCAGTGTTATATACTTCACTTGTCATAATGTTATGCCTGATTGGTGTATATGTATAAATGCAACTTTCATAAAGTGAAATCACTAAAAGCCTTCCTTCCGCCGGAAAAAAATAGTCCCTGACTGTGAACAGCAACTAGATCAGTGACAGCAACAGAAGTTACATTATTATGCCGTTAGATGGCGGCAAAATCTTAATGAGTGAGTCACTCAATAGCGAAGACTGTTATATTTAAAGGACTAATGTTGTATGAACACGGGAACAAGACGCAACTGACAAATGAGCGCTGTCACTGTCAGGACACGGGAAAACCCCTTTACTGTTAAAAGTACAAGATATCACAGTGGACATTCAACAGATTGTTTTATTATGAACATACACTCACCTAAAGGATTATTGGGAACACCATACTAATACTGTGTTTGACCCCCTTTCGCCTTCAGAACTGCCTTAATTCTACGTGGCATTGATTCAACAAGGTGCTGAAAGCATTCTTTAGAAATGTTGGCCCATATTGATAGGATAGCATCTTGCAGTTGATGGAGATTTGTGGGATGCACATCCAGGGCACGAAGCTCCAGTTCCACCACATCCCAAAGATGCTCTATTGGGTTGAGATCTGGTGACTGTGGGGGCCATTTTAGTACAGTGAACTCATTGTCATGTTCAAGAAACCAATTTGAAATGATTCGAGCTTTGTGACATGGTGCATTATCCTGCTGGAAGTAGCCATCAGAGGATGGGTACATGGTGGTCATAAAGGGATGGACATGGTCAGAAACAATGCTCAGGTAGGCCGTGGCATTTAAACGATGCCCAATTGGCACTAAGGGGCCTAAAGTGTGCCAAGAAAACATCCCCCACACCATTACACCACCACCACCAGCCTGCACAGTGGTAACAAGGCATGATGGATCCATGTTCTCATTCTGTTTACGCCAAATTCTGACTCTACCATCTGAATGTCTCAACAGAAATCGAGACTCATCAGACCAGGCAACATTTTTCCAGTCTTCAACTGTCCAATTTTGGTGAGCTCGTGCAAATTGTAGCCTCTTTTTCCTATTTGTAGTGGAGATGAGTGGTACCTGGTGGGGTCTTCTGCTGTTGTAGCCCATCCGCCTCAAGGTTGTGCGTGTTGTGGCTTCACAAATGCTTTGCTGCATACCTCGGTTGTAACGAGTGGTTATTTCAGTCAAAGTTGCTCTTCTATCAGCTTGAATCAGTCGGCCCATTCTCCTCTGACCTCTAGCATCAACAAGGCATTACTGGATGTTTTTCCCTTTTCACACCATTCTTTGTAAACTCTAGAAATGGTTGTGCGTGAAAATCCCAGTAACTGAGCAGATTGTGAAATACTCAGACCGGCCCGTCTGGCACCAACAACCATGCCACGCTCAAAATTGCTTAAATCACCTTTCTTTCCCATTCTGACATTCAGTTTGGAGTTCAGGAGATTGTCTTGACCAGGACCACACCCCTAAATGCATTGAAGCAACTGCCATGTGATTGGTTGATTAGATAATTGCATTAATGAGAAATTGAACAGGTGTTCCTAATAATCCTTTAGGTGAGTGTATAGGACTAACCTGAAGGAATATGCTAAATCTGAATGCAGGTAATACACTCAGTCACTCAATCTCTCTGTCACAACAATACAAGCTTCAATTTTAAAAAATCAATGAGAACAAACATAGGCATATGTTGCTAATTGTGGTTGCTAAGGGTACAGTGATATACAGAACAGTTGTGTGAAGCGGTCATAGCTGTATTTTATTGTGAATAAAAAACAGCCATTGTCCAATTTTATAATGTGACAACATTAGTTTCAATAAGTTTACATGGCATCACACAAATGCAACTGCGATAGTGAAACTGCTGAGTTGTAGGAATGTAACGATAACAACAACAACAACAACATCAACATACACTTCTAAGCTAAATAATCATAATGATTCAAGCATTTACCATGTAGTCAGCCAAATGCTGTGCGACCCTCACAGACATCACAACATCTGACAAACCTTTTTCCTGCAAAACAAAAGGAATACTTGCACAATTATTTATTTTTTAAATGTTTTATTTTTTTTGCATAGCTGTTGGAGTACATTTGCAGATGTTATGGTTCAGAAAACCTTTTCATAGAATCTGCTTGCCTGTGTTTATCGGCGATTGAGCAACACAATCAAACCTGGTTATATCAGTCACAGCAGCTGACACTGAGGATGGCCTCCCATGACCTTTTGGTGCAGTACCAATTTTTTTCAGGAGACTTCTTGCTGAAATCCAAGGAGATCATAGCCACCATTCATGACATTTCTGTGGAACAGCCAAGTCTTGACCACAGCACTGTGGTATCAGGCAATTGCATTTGTGATTGTATGTTTCACTTTCTGAAATGCCTACTCTTGTTTTTGCTCTTAATCAGCTGAGCAGGGATACTTTCTGCCAAAAGCACTGATGGTGGCAGTAGAAGCATCTGAAGATGACAATAATGATGATGAAGCAACTTCAATCTTTTTTGTGATAGTTCTTGTTTGGATTGTGAGTTTTGTTTAGTCAATCTTTGGTTAGGTTCAATCACCTCAAAATGATCAGATCCAAAAAGTTCTTCAGTAGAATTTAAGATTCTTGATAGTAGGTGATCTGAGCCGGCAGTAAAATCTATGTCAGATGTATCACTATCACAGTCGCTTTCAATTGCATCCTTCTCTGTCTTTAGGGCCACTGCAATATTGCAAACTGCAGGCCCTGGATCACTAATGTAAACTACATCCAAAACTTGACTTAAGGTCGGTGTGAAAGAGTTAATGAGAATAACACAGAATGACATATAGGGGACAAAGAGTCCCTGTGCTATACCACTGGTCACAATTGTGACCGTCTTCATTTATCTGCAGTCTGACAACAGAATAAATCATGTATTAATATAATTTTAATACGCATGTACAGGGAGTGCAGAATTATTAGGCAAGTTGTATTTGAGGATTAATTTTATTATTGAACAACAACCATGTTCTCAATGAACACAAAAAACTCATTAATATCAAAGCTGAATATTTTTGTATCAATATTTTAAGTAGTTTAGTTTTAGCTATTTTAGGGGGATATCTGTGTGTGCAGGTGACTATTACTGTGCATAATTATTAGGCAACTTAACAAAAAACAAATTTATACCATTTCAATTATTTATTTTTACCAGTGAAACCAATATAACATCTCAACATTCACAAATATACATTTCTGACATTCAAAAACCAAACAAAAACAAATCAGTGACCAATATAGCCACCTTTCTTTGCATGGACACTCAAAAGCCTGCCATCCATGGATTCTGTCAGTGTTTTGATCTGTTCACCATCAACATTGCGTGCAGCAGCAACCACAGCCTCCCAGACACTGTTCAGAGAGGTGTACTGTTTTCCCTCCTTGTAAATCGCACATTTGATGATGGACCACAGGTTCTCAATGGGGTTCAGATCAGGTGAACAAGGAGGCCATATCATTAGATTTTCTTCTTTTATACCCTTTCTTGCCAGCCACGCTGTGGAGTACTTGGACGCGTGTGATGGAGCATTGTCCTGCATGAAAATCATGTTTTTCTTAAAGGATGCAGACTTCTTCCTGTACCACTGCCTGAAGAAGGTGTCTTCCAGAAACTGGCAGTAGGACTGGGAGTTGAGCTTGACTCCATCCTCAACCCGAAAAGGCCCCACAAGCTCATCTTTGATGATACCAGCCCAAACCAGTACTCCACCTCCACCTTGCTGGCGTCTGAGTCGGACTGGAGCTCTCTGCCCTTTACCAATCCAGCCACGGGCCCATCCATCTGGCCCATCAAGACTCACTCTCATTTCATCAGTCCATAAAACCTTAGAAAAATCAGTCTTGAGATATTTCTTGGCCCAGTCTTGACGTTTCAGCTTGTGTGTCTTGTTCAGTGGTGGTCGACTTTCTGCCTTTCTTACCTTGGCCATGTCTCTGAGTATTGCACACCTTGTGCTTTTGGGCACTCCAGTGATGTTGCAGCTCTGAAATATGGCCAAACTGGTGGCAAGTGGCATCTTGGCAGCTGCACGCTTGACTTTTCTCAGTTCACGGGCAGTTATTTTGCGCCTTGGTTTTTCCACACGCTTCTTGCGACCCTGTTGACTATTTTGAATGAAACGCTTGATTGTTCGATGATCACGCTTCAGAAGCTTGGCTATTTTAAGACTGCTGCATCCCTCTGCAATATATCTCACTATTTTTGACTTTTCTGAGCCTGTCAAATCCTTCTTTTGACCCATTTTGCCAAAGGAAGTTGCCTAATAATTATGCACACCTGATATAGGGTGTTGATGTCATTAGACCACACCCCTTCTCATTACAGAGATGCACATCACCTAATATGCTTAATTGGTAGTAGGCTTTCCAGCCTATACAGCTTGGAGTAAGACAACATGCATAACGAGGATGATGTGGTCAAAATACTCATTTGCCTAATAATTCTGCACTCCCTGTATAGATAACCCTTTCATGATGAAGTTGCAAAAAATGTATTAGCTATTCAAAAATTAACTTAGAAAACCTGTCATTTCTGAGCTTTAACGTCATCGTTGTGTTAATATGGCAGCACCAGAAAATAATTTAGACCTGTCCTGAACTCATGTAGACATCTTAAATTTGCTTTATAATGTGCTTTATAGTAAGAATTGCTTTTTATTACCACACTAAATATGTGAGGAAAAATTGTGGTCACAATTGTTACCAGTAGGATTACTGGTAACAATTGTGACCACAATTACTAACAGTTGCTTAGTAACACAATCAGCCTCTGAAATGAGAGCCTTGCATGTTTCAATGGAAAATGATAGTACAATTTTTTCCCATCATGCTCAAGGGGCTTGTGTGAATTGAAATCTCTGGCATGTATGTAGTACAAATATCTGTTGTGAATGAATTAATTTAATAATTGAATGAATTAAAACCCAAGGTAAGAATTCTTTTCTTCTTAGGACCATGTTAGTATTTTCGTTAATGCTTGTACTTCAAGCATTATGTACATTGCATTCTGTACTGTGCAAGACGACCAGCAGATGGCGCCATAGACAAATAATTTGATTGTGATATCTGTATAACAGCATGATATTACATTCTCTTTGATTTAAAAAAGGTTTCTTTAACTTTAAAATAAAAAAATATGTTATAGTATATTCTTTCACCAATGCCACACATCATATAAATAATAATCCTAAACCATTGTCATATGCTTATGAGCACTTTTAAAAAGTTGACCGTATGATAGACCTACGTATATTGTATAACATGAAACTGTCATGCTTGTCGTGGTAGTTAGTATAATCATGAGGCAGAATATCAAACAATAACTTCTTTAATGAACATGAAGACAATACACAGGAATTTGCACTGAGAATCATCACCCTAATTACTCACATAATAGACAAGGATCGACCATGAACTGAAAGAGACAGGGGCTGTCCGAAAACATATGCAGCTGACTTGTTGCCTTGCTGCCTTATGATTCTGCAGGCAGTGTTTGCGCACAAAGGATCCTCACGAAACTGATTTAGGACAGACTTCTAAAGCGGTATAATGGTTTAATGCAGGGGTTTTCAAACTGGGGTCCTCCAGAAGGTTCTAAGGGGTCCCCAGAAAATTTCAGAGAATAAAAAGACAAAGCAAAAATGTATAAAGTCTACCGAACATTCTGTTTCATTCTAACTGTTTCTCTCCTTTCTTGCCGTATACATACTTTCCAGAATTGTATATGTTTGCTTTGTATGTTTTTAGTGAGTTTTTTTCTCACTATAGCCCCCTTTATTTTGCTCACTGGGTTGTGAAGCAGTATTTTTAACGCAGTATGTAAGCTGCTTACATTTATTGTGAAAGTTGCTTATACAAATCATTTTTAATTGAAAATGTTCTTCTTCAGGTTTATACATCTAACATTAAGTATAGCCAATTTAAGTTAGGAAACAATATGTTGTATTTAAAATGTCACACCCACTATTTATCTAACAGTTTAAATGTTTTTTCATCCATAAATAAAAAAATATAGATGGATTTTAGGAAGGGGGTCCCTCATAAAAGGTTCATCATATTTGGGGGTCCTTGGCATCATAAAGTTTGAAAACCCCCGTTGTTTTGATAACTTTTACACACCATATGACAAAGACAAACAATTACAACAGTAAGTAAAATCAAAATAAAATTCAAAAATATATAAAATTAAATAAAAGAATAAAAATGATAGATATAATAAATAATATATATATAAAAATATATAATAATAAAAAAAAATATTAAAACTGGTCAGTTACACTGTGTAAACGACAGATACAGAAAACAAATATTTGAGACATATTTGCTTCAGAATATACGCTAAACTATACATGTAGTACAAATTATGTAAAAGAAAGATATCCATACAAAAATCTTGACATTCAAACCAGTAAAACAGTGCTGAAAGAAGTCTACAACAGTTAGAGAAGAGGCAATTATAACCAAAACAAGGAACCATAAATACAACTGTAAACATTAAAGTAATAATGAAGTATAAAGAAAAGAACCAAAGAGAACAAGAAAAACAAACAAACAAAAAAAAAGCCATAAGACCAGAGTGTGTGGGGTGTGGAGGGAATCTTCTTAATTCAAATCAGTAGACATTTGAGTTTCTCCAAAGTTTGAGCCCAGAGTCTGATGGTGTCCTCTCTTGCACCGTGAATGCGTGCAGTGGACAATTCGAGATATACCACATCTATAAATGTGAGAACCCAATATTGCTTATTAAGATAATGTGGAGGCTTCCATCTCATTGCTACTAATTTCTTGGCAGCTGTCAAACCAGCTAAAAGCACTTGTTTCTGAATTTTGTTAAGTTGGATGTCAGAGAGATCATTTAAAATAAAAACAGATGGGGACAAAGGGACCGAAACATTTAATATAGTGGACAAATTTTCTTTAACCATGTTCCAAAAGTTAGCAACCCCAGGGCATTCCCAAATCATGTGATAAAAAACACCAATTTCCCCTGTATGGCAGGGTGTACAATTAGGGTCAGGTTTAAGCTTCATACTATGCAGTTTACGTGGAGTCATATAAGTCTAATGAATAAAATTAAAATGGATTTGTCGATGATCCGGATTCCTAGAAGTATGCGTTACCATAACCCAGACACTGTCCCAATCAAAACTGGGGGAAAGGTCCGGAATATCTGTCCGCCAGAGTCTATTGTCAGAGGAGGATACATTTTTCCCAGAAAAAAAAACATACAATTTAGAAACCAGCCCTCTTGTTCCCTGGGTCTCACATAATACTTTCAGTAAAGGGTGGTCTTTAAGAGGAGCCATCCAAGAGACCCCATAGGTCTTCATGGCTGCCCTCAACTGCAAGTAAAAAAAAAAATGGTGGAGCTCTGCAGATTGAATTTAATAGAAAGTTCTTCAAAAGTGTAAAGGCCCTTGTCACCCATTATATCACCCAAGGAGTGAATCCCGTTGTCATACCACTGTCGACACTGGCCAAACTTAATAGGGCGCTTACCAATAAGCAAACCATAATTATTAAAGATAGGAGAGTAGAGATTCCAATTAGAGCGGATATCACAAACTTTTTCTGCTGCTCTCCAGACTGACAGAATGTGTGACACTAAAGGATCGAAAGGAAGTTTACACTTATTTATAAGGATATTAGCAAATAAAACTTCATCCAACTTCAGAGGAAGAACCAGATTTTCCTCCAAGGAATAGGGGACGAAGTGTAAAAGCCCAGAGGTACAACATAAAATTGAGGAGTGAAAGTCCACCAGCAAATCTATCTCATTGCATCGTGGAAAGTTTAAGACGCGGCCGTTTGCCATTCCAGACAAATTTGGTGATTATGCTCTGTAACCTGTCCCAAAAACGGGACGGGGAGGTAAGGGCAGCATGGAACTCACAAAATTGATTCGAGGGAGTACATAAATTTTGATAATCGAAACACGTGATCTAAGAGAATTTGGGAGTGATGACCAATTATTCAAATTACATGAAATTTTAGACAGGATACCCTCGTAATTGGTCTTAGTTATATACTGCAATGAAGCACCAACCATAATACCCAAATACTTAAATTATTGAACCACTGGTATACCTGAGGGTAGTGCTGTGTTTCTCATTGCGTCATTCAGTGGAAGAAGTGCCGACTTTGTCCAGTTTATTTTATATCCGGAAATCTCGCCGAAGCAGCCAAAGATAGTTAAGATGATAGGTATGGACTGCAATGGATTACCTAAATAAAGAAGGCCATCATCTGCATACAACGAAATATGATAACTGGTTCCACATATTGTGATTGGGGTGATACCTTTATTTATGCGTATTGTCTGTGCCAGTGGCTCAAGCGAAAGTGCAAAAAGAAACAGACTTAGTGGGCATCCCTGTCGAGAACCTCTGGCTATGTCAAACAATGAGGAACAAGTTCTACCTGTCAGCACCATGGCTGTGGAATTTGCATACAACACCTTGATCATACGAATGTAAGAGGACCCCAGAGCCATGACCTTTAACACAGACCAAAGAAATTAAAGGCTTTCATAGCATCTAGGGAAAGGACAGCTGCAGGAAGAGTCAATGAAGAAGTGCTATGTATTATTTGGAGTAATCTTCTAACATTATCAGAAGCTAACCTAGTTCTAATGAAACCTGTCTGGTCAATGCTTAGTCATGACCGGCTGAAGCCTTCGCGCAAGCAATTTAGCGTACATTTTCAGATCAGCATTTAGAAGGGACAAAGGCCTATAACTTAAGCAATCATTAGGGTCCTTGTCCTTTTCGAGCAAAAGCGAAATAACTGCAATATTCACATCTCTAGAAAAAGACCCTCTTTCAACAGCGGCTTGAATCATATAAAAAAGTAGAGGGCCCAGACTGTCCCAGAAGGCTGTGTAAAATTCTGGGGGAATTCCATCCAACCCAGGGGATTTACCACTACACATATTAGAAGCAGCCTCCTTAAACTCATCATAATTTGGTTTGATGAACTTTTGCAACTGTTATTCTACCTTTGCTATCTGCCCAAGTATCCAACAGCTTAAAGTGCAAATTACGCTGACATAGAATCGCCACCCCTCTAGATTTATTTGAAGCTGAGGAGCAAGCAATTTGTATCTCTTTTGATCAGATAAGTCTCTTGTAAGAAGGCTATATTTATTCTTTGTTTCTGCAAAAAGTCCAAAGTAGCAACTCGTTTCACTGGATTATTCAGGCCCCTTACATTAAGGCTGAGAACGTTCAACTTGACACTATCAGCCATTTATGAAGTAATTTAAAAAAAACTAAACAATGTAGTTAACAGGAAAAGTAAACTATAGATAGGAGAAAATGACGGGGAGGAGAGGGGAATTTTGAACTCTGGTCCAGGCTTGGATGAACTAGTATTAAAACTATACAAAAACAAAACCAGAACAAGGAGAAGATTGGGTGCACCCATGTATATAACTCCTGTGGTACAAAAATGAAAAACTAGGATGTGTTAATTGTACAAAAGCGCAGAAAGAAAAAAAAATACACTCCTGCTCAATAACCTAGCTTAAATCAAAAACCAAAAGCTTCACGGCAAATAAAGGTTTATACATAAGAAAACTCCCCATATCTTTTTGCTGACCACCCATCATTAGTTTGAACATACACGGATGATATTTAAAAAGAGAGAGTGCAATGTCTTTTGCAAAGACAGCAAACACTCATCGAAAAACTAAACCTTGTTATGTTTCTCGAGTGCAGCAAGTTTCACTTTTAGCGGAGCGATGTCATCTTCCAAGGTGGAGATACGAGTTTCGGTTTCAGCCTGGCAAGTCGCAAGGGAGTCGGTGACCACAGCGACCTCATCGATGCGTTTGATGATACTATCATCTTTCGCGTCCAGCCCAGACTCCAGCTTAGCGAAAGAGTCATTCAGCATCTTTTACGTGTGCAAACCTTCTTCTGCAACGACTTCGGCAATGTGTTTAAGCAAAGCTCCATGGGAGAAATCAGGTAACGAACTCTCATGGCTAACCGCATGATCGCTGCTAGCACTAGCCTCGCTAGAATCAGTACAAAACCGGTAAAGCCTCGGGAATGGTCCGGCTTGTTCTGTTTTGACGACTTGGGCATTATAAGCTAACAAAGTGACTAAATAATGAATTTTAGAAAGATGGGTGAAGGAAAATAATGAACAACAGGAACGTGGACTAGGAGAGATGAAAAACACAACTGATCCCTCCGCTGCCATTACCGGAAGCTGAAAACCCCTGATTTAATGATCTACAGAAAAATAGAGCAAGTTTTTGTGAGAACTAAACAAATATTTAATTACTACAGTAGTACGTTTTCACTGTAAATGACAAGGTAGAAAAACTTAAAAAATTTACATTTACACACTTTCCTTTCAAATGGCAAATTTCTTTTTCTAGCTCAACTGTCACCGAATTGAATGCACAGAATGTTGGGATATCAAAGACAGCGAAAGATAGGCTACATCTATGCTGCCTTCAAAAATGTATCAGATGAAGGTATCTCAGGAGACAGGAAGTGAAGCTAACTTTGGATTCAGATGTGCCTTGATGCCTTCCTACCTTGTCCTCCGAAGGCAGCTTTTTTTTTTTTAAATGCTGGAAAAGTGGGCAGAGCCCAGCGGAGACAGAGGGGACGAACCGAGGGCAGGGCTGAGCGGGGGGCGTGCACTTAAGACCTGCATTTTATTCAAATTAACTGAATCAATAGGCAGCGCAGAACCAATAAGTTCAAACCTAATAGCCTATTATAAACAGATTTCCTCAAATAAAAGTTAGACTATATACGCCAGCACTGTACGGTATTGTTGTTCGTTACCACGGCAACCACTTGTGTGTCAGGGTTTAAAAGCGCATCTTATGTATTAAAAGCATCTGTACACATGACGGGCGGCAAAAATAGCGCAAGAAAAGCCTGACGTGTACTGACAACTGCATTATTTAACCGTATTTTCTTCATTAGAATGTTCACAGTAGGTGTCAAGTAAGTTTCATTCATAATGTTTCTACTTCATGTAACATGAGAGTTCATACTGTAGTGAAGCCATTTTCATGTAATCAATGCGGGAAAACATTTCTTAGGGCGTGGTGAGCTCGTGCCAGGGGCGTGGATAGTGAGCCGTTGGAAGAGCCAGCATACGTCATGATGGCAAACAACGTCCAATAGGAAAATTCAACTACAGTAGCCACTGTTCAACCTTAAGAGGGCAGCACTTTTTTTTCATGTTTTTACACCATATATTGTAGAATTAAAACACTTTATATCCAAATGTCAAAACATTTACTCGCACCTCTCTCTCCATTAACAAGGAAGCTATGAGTTTAATTACTTCAAAAAAGCAATGTAACCCCCTTGTTGGTGAGAAATATAATGTAGCGATACAGTAGTGAAGCTATTTTATTTCTAAGTCACGGGGCAGCATTAATATCAAGTTTCTGTGCTTCTGAATGTTTCTGTGCGAGCAGCACGATCTCCGCTCTCTGTGTGCAAGTGACATATCTGTGTGTGCGCTTAAATGAAAAGAGCACATTAATATAGAACGGTGATTCAACTGACTTGGAACTACCTGTGCATTAAACGGTTTTATTGCACACCTTCCAGCCAATCAGAATCGAGTATTCAGACAGTCCATGGTATAACAAACAATGACTACTTTAATGAACACGAAAATAATACACAGGAGTATACATTGAGATTTATCACGCTAACTACTCACATGAAAGACGAGAACCGACCATGAACTAAATGAGACAGGGAGTATAAATACACAGTAACCAAGGAGACTAACTAGGATGTAATCAAGGCTAAACTGAACTGAATCACAAAAACCAAACACAACATGATCCTGACAGAAGCACATAAATCAGGAATAAATATGTTTGTTTCTGCCTTGTTACCAAAAAGCCAAAATAACAGATATGATGAAGGCCAGTTCTGTCATGACAACTCTCGGAGTGTTTGGCATGGTAATGGGTATGACAAAGTTGATATGTTTGGTCTTGGTGGAATAGATCTGCTATGCTGCTGTAGGTTATTGCTGCTGCAGAGCAAGTACGGGACTTGCTACTGCCAATACATACACGACACGCTGCTGTGAGCAAGACATGCTGCTGCTGTAAAATAGAGCGTACATTAATTACCCATAGCAGATCTATACAGGTGGAACTGGGGAAGGTGGAGGGTTTTTGAAAGCACGCTGCACTGCTAAGGCAAATGCTACCAAAGTATTTGAAGGTTGAGCACACAAGCTCATTGGCTACTGATACAGCAGGAACCAATCAGCTGTGTTCTAAAGATGATGATATTGACCTATTAGCCTGCACCATCTAAAGTTTCACGACAGAACTTTGTATTTCTGACATGACAACTCTCTGAGTGTTTGGCATGGTAATGGATATGACAATGCTGATATGCTTGGTCCTGGCGGAATAGATCTGCTATGCTGCTGCTGCTTTTATTGCTGCTGCTGTAGGTTATTACTGATGCTGCTGCAGAGCAAGTACGGGACTTGCTACTGCCAATACATACACAAAACAACCACTCCGTCTTCTTGCCTCCTGCGTGATGAGGGGGTTTTCTGAAGTACAGTACACTTGGTTTGTGTTGTTCAAATATCATGTCACCTGCTCTGTTGGGGGGTAATTCATGTATGCTCTATTGTGCAGCAGCGGCATGTCTTACTTGCTCACAGCAGCGTGTTGTGTATAATCTACTGCCAAAACATATGTACTGCTTCTGCTCCGAAGAGCCATAGGAACCATGTGTATGCTAGCTATGTGTGCCTGGCCCTTTAGTTTTGAGTATGAGACATGGGGCATATGCTTGGTCTTGGCGGACTAGATCTGCCTACGCAGTATTCCCCCAAACAGATCTAGCCGTTAGACATGTGGGCTGCCATGAGGTGCATATAAGGCACATGAAACATCTCACAGTGTAGCCCTATGTGTACTAGTGTACCCCCTTTTTTATAAAGTTTTTTTATAAGGTGTCCCTAGTGACTTACCAATGTGGTGTTAGCTACATATGTGCCTACATACCAATGAATGCGTGCCACTAAACTAAGTAGTTTGGGCCGTAAGGCATGGCTCTAGTGGCCTTTTAGACTAACAATGTGTGTGTGCCTGGGCATGCTTTGCCGAATGGCTTAACTCTATTGGCCTATGACTATGTGTGCCTGGGCTACCACGCCAAATGGCTTAGCGCTAACTAACAATATGACTATTTGTGCCTGGCTACCACGCCGAATGGTTTAACTCTAGTGGCCTATGACTATGTGAGCCTGAGCCAAAAGCTCAAACATATCCAATTAGAATGCGCATTATGTGTGGTTTTAACAAATGATAACATGTTGCAGGCTAATAGAGATGAGAAAAGAAACGCCCCCACGACCACCTGAGCAAATAGTATGATTTGCATCATTTGATAATCGTCATTTTCAAAACCCTCTATACTCCATTTACATTTGTAAATGTGGAGGTCATTTGGATAACGGATGAATAATGAAGCATGACTCGAACACGCGTTCAGCTGAATATCAGCCTGAGCACACAGTAAATGGAAAGCATCTGCCTTGAAAAAATTTTGTGGAAGTTAAGCAAATAAGTGAGCCCTGGTTAATTGACTTTAGTAAGGATTAGTGAGGATGCTTTAATGCAGATGCTGTGTAAGCAACTTCTCCACCATAAGAAAAGCAATGTATAATACATTTAGATTTGCAAGTCATAATTTAACGATACTGGAATATAACTCAAAATATTTTGACCAATATTTTATTATATCTATAGTCTGAGTTACATTGCTAATGCATTACTACCACTTATTCAATGAATAACATATAGCCATGAGAGCGTGCAACCGCTCACTCATCTCATTCGCCTGTAGTGATCTCAGGAAGTGCTGCTACATCATGAGCTGTCCACACTGCAATGAGTCTATTTACACTCCAGTTTTTAAAGCAAATACCTCGCTGATTTGAGCACTGAGTGAATCTGACTGATAATAAACACCTCGATGGCCACCGCCCAGGATCAACAACATGTCCGCGATCGGCCACATTGGCCACCGCCGCAAACGGAAATGACTGATGTTCACCTGAGCACGCACACACCAGTGGAGCGTTTGCTAAAATAGTTACAGCATCGACGTGACAGCAATGATGTCTACTGATAGCTGTCAATAAGGTATCCAACATTAGCATATGTATATTGCTGTATATCGTTAGATATGCGAATACAAAGCGAAGGCCTATTTCACCTTTAAGAGTTTAGCAAACGCTTGTCTCAGTATCCTTACAGCAACTACATTGCCTGTTTGCTGCTGCATAAATGCATATTCGCTAGCTTAGTAATTAAAACAGAACTGTTGACATGAACACCTGAATTAAACCTTGTGTGGTTACTTCATAAGGAAATGGCAAAACGCATAGTTATATGGCATAAACCAGTGTAGTATCTTAGATGTTGAATTTCAGAGGGTTGAATTTCTGAAAGCGCGCTGCACTGCTAAGGCAAATGCTACCCGAGTATTTCAAGGCTGAGCACACAAGCTCATTGGCTCCTGATACAGCAGGAACCAATCAGCTGTGATGGCGAAAGATGACGATGTGATTACGAACAGGTAGTTAAAGGACCTATTAGCCTGCACCATCTAGAGTTTCGACAGAACTTTGTATTTCTGGACCTCCATATTAGAATTGTCACACTAAAATCTTTTTTTCTTTCTTTCTTTCTTTAATTTTAATGTACTTATTCTTAAATTATATATTATATTATATTATAATGTCTGAGAAAAAGAACAAAATGAACAGCTAATCTTTTGTGTCCTTTTTGAAGCTTGAAAGCTTTAGTACCTGTTCATTATTAAATGCATGTTTCACAGAAGATGATGACAGAATATCATTGTTGGGGGAACAATTATTTTAAGTATACACAAGAAAGAAAGAACACAGTTTAGCAATGAAGGAACTGTGGTGTGAGCAACTCACTTTCAGAGATCATAACTGTGCAACTATGAAAGGTCATACATGCAAATGCACTGTTGACCTCTCACTTCATGTAACCACATCAGGATCATAAGAAACACTGAAGGTCTGATCAGTCAAGTCTTTCACAGATTATATGCTTTGAACAGAACATTCTGTCTCATCTATGTTGCACCAAACCCATTGAACACAAAAGATTAAAAATGTTAAAGCTTTACATAAGACTGTAAAGTTCAGAGGAAGTTTTGCTTAGTTTATAATATGAATTAAATGAAAACTTTTTTATGTGCAAGTTTGCAAGCTTGTATTGAATAGAAAATGGGGTGTATTGAGTGGAAAATTGTCTGAATTCGAAACAGGGTTTTGCAAGTCACCCACGCGCTGCAGAAAAGAAAACATTCTCATCAGTTCATCAGTGTTCTCTCAAATCTGTTGATCAGAAACAAATGACAACTTTAAACTCAGCAGCTTTGAGCGTCTATCAAGCTCACTAAATCTATTATTCTAAGATATCAGCTGAGAGTTACAAGAATTTTCTGCAACATTCAATGCATTGATGCACACTGAGATATTTCATTTTAATTGCATTTATTTGGAATGTTATTCTCATAAACAATACAATACAATATTTATTACAATTACAATAATGGCTTCAGCCAGATTACAGATTGTGCAAATGTGTACATACGTGCACATTAATGCATTTTATAACACACAAATATTTCATAGTATTTATCAGGCTATTAATGCACTATGCAACATGGTTAGTTTCTTAATAGTTTTCAGTTACTTAATTATCAACAAAGCCAAATCAAACATTTAACCAAATTCTTTTAAAAAAGTTAGCCTATTGTTTAAATAAAAAGTGCAAATATCTCAACATTTCATATTTCCCCACATTGCTTTCATTTTTAGAAAAAAGGTTTAATGTGGCTAACACGTATACATTTATCACCACAAACATGGGTGACACTCATAACACAACCACGCTCATGTCAACCACATGGGATCTTTGTCATAAGGGCAAACCATAACATTTCCAAAGGACTTTTTTTACATACTTAACTTGAATAAATAGGCCACACTCTCAGTAAAATAAATTAATAAAGGAAAGATTAATATGTTACTTGGTAAGCAAGTCAAATAATACAGATGCCAACACGGACATGTTGCATGACAACATAAAATACCAAAAATATGATAAATGAACAAAAACATGACCCACTACATGTTCACTTGCGATGAGGATTTCTAACCCTAACCCACAAATAGTTTTTAATTTGTGGCTGCAGAAAACGTAAAAAATGTAAATGACACATTTAGAAATCAAACACTCAATTTCCTTTTCAGCCTATATCATGTTAAAAACTGTACATGCTGCTGGGCCTGTGGATTTTCATACATAAATCCATGTTTAATTTTAGAGAAACCATTTTGTTATAGTTTTTGGGACCATCACACAATCTGGATGAAAGCAAAACACTTTGCTCTAGTGCAAATGCTACAGATACATATTTAGTATTTACAGAAACACAAGAAATGCTTAGTGAAAAAATGCCTAGTGGAAAAAAAAACCCTATACCGAATTCTATTTAAAATACATTTATTTCCTACTAAGTATAGGGGAAAACTTACACTACCAGTCAGAGCTTTAGACACACCTGCTCATTTTTTATTATTAAGATTTCCTGCGTTTTAGAATAACAGCAAACAATGTTTTTAAATCATATGAAACATACATTCTGTCATGTGTGCCCAAACTGTCAACCAATAGTGTAAATCATTTAAAACTAAATATTTCAGTTTGTTGAATCTACAAAATTTGATTAATGTAGTCACAAATGGAAAATTCAACCATTAAGGCTAAATTTCAGTGAGTGAGCGGTTTATGCTGATTCTCCTTCTGTTTAAAGCATGCATGTTTTTAAACTTGCCCTGAATGGCACAGAGTATGGTTTTCCTGTATGCACTGGATAAGAAGTAATAGATAATTGGGTCTAGGCAGCTATTTAGAGTGGACAGTAGCAAGGCACTCTCATTTAAGGTGTGCAATAGTTGTTGGCTATAAAGATCCCCGATCACGTTCAGTTGAGCCAGAACGTATGGGATTCGTATCGCATGGTAAGGCAAAAAACACAACGTAAAAATGGCCGGTACTAAGAAAGTCTTCGTGATGACCCTCTTTTTGCGACTCTCTGCCTTAGGGTCACCATTACCCATGGTCAAAGTCTTAAGTTTGTTAGTGATCTTCACATAAAAACAAAGAAAAGCCACATAAAAAACGAGGAAGATCACCACTGTTGTCAGGTTAATGGTCCCACCGAAAATCCCCTTGCTGTGGAAGTGGAAGCAAACATTGTTGCACGGATGTTTCTGACTGTTGCTTGTCAAAAAGGGAATTGTTCCTGAAATGAGGACCAACCAGATGATGTAGCTTGCCATGTGGCTCCATTTGGTCTTTTGGATGCGGAACACCCAAACAGGCTTGATGATTTTCAAGTAGCGATCCAGACTGATGAGGCTGAGGAACAGGATGCTGGAATACATGTTGATGTAGAAGAAGATGCCCACCACCTTGCACAAATAGAAGGGACCTACTTTGTTGTGGTAGTAAACCCGCAGAGGCAAACACAGGACCAGCAGAGTGTCTGCCAGGCTGAGGTGCCGCATGTATACGGCCATGGAAGAGTCTGTATGCCGCCGAAGGAAAAATATGTAAAGTGTGACGGTGTTGCAGAGCAGACCGATGCAGCAGATAACAATATAGCCAATGGGCAAGAAGGGTGAAAGTATGCCATCATGAATCTCACAGGATTCATTCATGGTTAAATTGCCTTCCTGCACCATTGTGACAGCCAAAAAATTGGCGTACACTTGCTGACCACTGCTCTTCAAAAATCTTGCCACACAGAGATGTTCGGCGGTCCTAATGGAGCTTAGGGAGAAAAGATCAAAGAATGGTCTGTATTTGGACAGGTTCTTACTTGAGGTTTCCTAAAACTTGTTAAATTGCTTTTGGACAATTGCTAAGATTCAAAGAAAAGAATAGCACTCTTACCTGTGTGAGAAGTTTGCCTGTGCTTGAGCAAGTGCATATCTGTTCAGAAACTACAGCACCTATGCAGGAAATTTTGCCCATATGTGACGTCGGACCTTTGTAGCTGTGGTTGACAATGCTGTTAACCACAGCAGAAATGCAGATGTGTCACAGTGCTCAGAAAAGCAAAACTCACTTCCACTCTCAGAGCAGAGGAAATGTCTGGTTACCGAAAATTTGTGATAATTGCCTTGTTTTTACCCCAAACATTGTTCACAGTTGTTCCAACATTATGTGTGTATACAGTATATATATATATATATATATATATATATATATATATATATATATATATATATATATATATATATATATATATATATATATATATATATATATATATATATTTATATATTAGTGCTGTCAATCGATTGAAAAAAATAACTCATTAATCACACATTTTTTCTGTAATTAATAGCAATTAATCACACCCAACATTAAAGTTTTTAATATATATTTGTATTGTAATAATTTCACATTTAATCTCCAAATTAATTTAGAAACAACATAAAGACATTAGACTATATTTTAAATATTTGTTTAATGGCATCTGTTTATAAAAGAAGGCATCAGCGGCATTTATACCAATACTGCTACTGAAGTCTCTATGAAATAGATTTTTTTATTTTAGCAATTAATTATAGACATTCATTATTACAGTATAATTGAAAGCTATACATTTTAACATTTATTAGGCTTTAAAAATATAACAACTTTTAATTTAAGTGAACTTAAAACAATCTATAATAATAATAATAATAATAATAATACGTTTTATCTATAAAGCGCCTTTCCCAAGCCCAAGGTCGCTGTACAAGGAGATAACACAGACACAGCATCAAACATAAGTATGCATCATATAGTACATACTGTACATATACACATACAAATAAACAGAGGAGGGTTGGGAATACTGTAAGTAAAGATATATATAGACATCAGTAGATAGGCTCAGTTCAGACTTTTTTAAAAGGAATGGTCGATGGTGGATCAACCAAAAACAATAACATCAGTTTTATCATTATTCAATTTTAGGAAGTTGCGATGTAACCAGATTTTAATGTCAGCAATACAGGTATTCAATGAGTCCAGAGGAAGAGTAGAGATGGAGTGGGCTGATATGTAAATTTGCAAGTCATCGGCATTACAATGATAGCTGCGACCATGACTACAGATAGTGTGACCACAACGAGACCGGACAACTATTGGCCCAGTCAGACCAGTTCATATTTTTACTTTCCGTCAAAATGCTCAAAAAGAAATGTAACCTTGTAAAGATTAATCCTTATTAAAGCTACAAAAGTTATTCAATCAAGAGCAGTAAGCGATTTTCTCTTTTTCTTTTTTTTTTTGGATTATCCTTACAGGGTTAGTTCACCCAAAAATGAAAATTCGGTCATTAATTACCGAATTAAATTAATTACTTACCCTCATGTCGTTCGACACCCGTAAGATTCATCTTCGGAACACAAATTAAGATATTTTTGTTGAAATCCGATGGCTCAGAAAGGCCTCCATTGGCAGCAATGACATTTCCTCTCTCAAGACCCATAAAATGTACTAAAGACGTCGTTAAAAAGTCCAACGCACTACAGTCGTTCTACAATAATTTTATGAAGTGACGAGAATAGTTTTGTGCGCAAAAAAAATCTAAATAACGACTTTATTCAACTTTATTCTTGTCTTCCGTCTGGGCCCTGACGTGAACTCACGAAGCACCACGACACATTGCGCGAGAATATGACGTAGAGCCGGCATTCGGGCATCCAGGAAATGCACACTTTAACACCATTTTGAGCACTACGCCAAGACCTAAAGCACAATCAATGTAGAATTCAACAGCTTAGATACAGCGCGTCTTCCTCTGCTTGTAAACAAATTTCCTCGCTTCAGCCAGCTCTACGTCATATTCTCTTGTGTGTCATGGTGCTATCATGAAGTTTTAGTATATTTAATGTTATTTTTAAGTTTACTTATTCATGCTTGGAATTCATTTCATTGCATATTTTTCAGAAAGTGTTCAACTGTATGACTTGTGCATTAAAAGCTTATTTTTAAATATGTAAATATGTTTAATAAGGTTACACTGGCAGAGAATAATCATGTTACAAATCTACATTAAACAACACACCAACAGCACACTTAAAATACAGGTACACGCAAGAAAATACGATTTGAGTGGTTGAGTTTTATCGACATGTAACGTAAGGTCCACTGGAGGCAAGCTTTGATGAACCCAAGTGCAGTTTATTGTCATCCAAAGGTGAACAAATACAAAATAAACAAAAGACCTGACTTGACACTTGACTTGGAACAGACTTGACTTGGAACAGACCTGACTTGGAACAGACTTGACAAAACTCACCAACCTGGACCGTGGAGCGTGGGCGGACCTGGACTGTGGAGCGTGGGCGGACCTGGACCGTGGAGCGTGGGCGGACCTGGATCGTGGAGCATGGGCAGACCTGGATCACGGAGCATAGGCAGATCAGGATCACGGAGCATAGGCAGATCAGGATCACGGAGCATAGGCAGATCAGAATCACGGAGCATAGGCAGATCAGGATCATGGAGCATAGGCAGATCAGGATCATGGAGCATTAGCGGACTTGGATCATGGAGTGCAGCCTTCCAGGCCTTCTCCAGGTATCCACTGCCCCCCCCCCCCCCCCCCCAAAATTTTCTTGGGTGGGACTATGGGGTCATGGCTTGAAACCATCTCTGGACGCTGGTCAGTGGCTGGAGCCATCTCTGGACGCTGGTCAGTGGCTGGAGCCATCTCTGGACGCTGGTCAGTGGCTGGAGCCCTCTCTGGACGCTGGTCAGGGGCTGGAGCCCTCTCTGGACGCTGGTCGGGGGCTGGAGCCCTCTCTGGACGCTGGACGTGGACAGGAGACATGGCTTGGCTCTGGACGTGGACAGGAGACGTGGCCTGGTTCTGGACGTGGACAGGAGACGTGGCTTGGTTCTGGACGTGGACAGGAGACGTCGCTTGGCTCTGGATGTGGACAGGAGGCGTCGCTTGGCTCTGGACGTGGACAGGAGGCGTTGCTTGGCTCTGGACGTGGACATGACACGTCGCTTGGCTCTGGACGTGGACATGAGACGTCGCTTGGCTCTGGACGTGGACATGAGACGTCGCTTGGCTCTGGACGTGGACAGGCTGTGGCAGGGCAGGCATGACGTGAACAAAATCAGGCTTGGCAGGCATGACGTGAACGAGATCAGGCGTGGTAGGCATGACATGGACGAAATCAGGCTTGGCAGGCATGACGTGAACAAAATCAGGCTTGGCAGGCATGACGTGAACGAGATAAAGCGTGGTAGGCATGATGTGGACGAAATCAGGCTTGGCAGGCATGACGTGAACGAGATCAGGCATGGCAGGCACTGTGGGACTGTGGGGCTCCTTATCCACCAAACCTACGGTAGATGGGGAACCACTCAACTGTAGAGCATGGTCAATATATTGTTCCAGAGACCAAGGAATTTTTCCCCCAGGCAGCCTTGAGCTCAAGGGCTCGTTTAGTCCAAATATAAAAATGTCCTTGAGCACCACGTCATTAAAACCTACAAGATGACAAGTCTTGTGAACAAATATTCAAAACAAAAGTCACAAAATATTTTTAACACGTTAAACTGAAAAAATTAATTGCATGCGTTAATGTATTCATTTTGACAGCCCTAATATACATACATAAATACTATATATATCCATCCTAAAGCCAGTTATGTATATGTCACGAGCACACCAGGCTCTTCCTCACTCTCAGGGGGTGTTTACACTACACTGTTTTCAATTAAAAATTGAAATCTTTTTATGCAATTTGGCTTTTCATTTACACAACAACAGCGTTTCGAGGTCGTGAAAACAAACTTTTGAAAACAGATTTAGTTAAATCAATGAATAATCATTGGGCTCTGATGAATTTTTAGATGCTATTATTTTAATTGCTACATTCAGCTTAATTCTGTGAAATTAAATGACAAAATATACATCTAGCCCTGAGGAGTTGGCACTGTTTGGCAACGTGGCATCATCTGCAGAATGTTTCTCGCTGGGTGCAGTGGACTGTTCAGCATGGTTACACCACCCAATTCAACGAGGGCCATCTCATTTTGGTGGAGTTTTCCCCACGACTACTACTGAGACAAGAAATTCTTTCTCCCACGTTGTCTCAGGATCATGGTTACGTGCAGAGGAAAAAGACTGACTCCTTTCCCAGGTCGGTTATGCGGGGCCTGTTGCCACAAGATGATTATGACAGGGTGTGGTCTATTAAAACCATGCAGCTTTAGGAGTCTGGAAAGGAGCTTTCCTTGGCTGGCACATAAACCGCTTGGCAAACAGTGTTCCTGGTGCTCAAACTTTTTTTTCCTTATCTAAGGCTATTATGTGCTGGTCAGGACAGACAACACATCTGTGGTGTCTTACTTGAATCGCCAGGAAGGGTTGCATTCTCGCACCCTGTGCAGGTTGGCGAGGCGTATTCTACTCTGGGCCCAGAACAAATTTCTGTCGGTCAGGGCGATTCACGTCCCAGGTTGATCTTCTTTTGAGGCAGGGGCTGAGGCATGAAAAATGGAGGCTCCACCCTCAGGTGGTGAGACTGATATAACAGATTCAGTCAGGAGAAAGTAGACCTGTCTGCATTGAGCAAGACTACTTTTTGTCCATTCTGGTATTCTCTGTCTCCTCCTCGCCTCTGGGAGAGGACAGGTTGACTCAGGAATGGCCAAGGCCAGTCTGTATGACTTCACATGATTTGATTGCTCTCATTTGATTCAGATTTGATTCTGTTAAGGGTGAGTTCACCCGTTGCTGGTAGCCTCATTTTGGCCCTCTCGTTGGTGGTTTTTGGACCTTGTCGGTTTTCTGGAGGGCCCTCCCAAAAGGGGAGATTCCCCTCAGACCAGACCGGTTGTCTCAGACTGAGGGCAAGATTTGTCACCCTCGTCCAAAGATGTGGAATCTATGGTCTCTCTGCGAAGATAACCAACACCATTTTAACCCCTAGATACCACGCAATACCACCTCACTTTTGTTCTTATTAGTGTGAAAATACTAGATTTTGGTCATACAGGCAAGAGTTATACATCATTATAATGTTAAGTGTCTACCTTTATTTGTGTATACTCACAATAAAAAGAAAAGGTTATTTTTGCAAAATAAAGAAAGCAAACATGATGCATGATCTGCCGCGTCTAGTTTAGTGAAATTCATGTACTATACATCGTTTTGAGACGCGGTGAGGAATAATCCTGGTTTAAAAGCTGGTTTCATTTTGAGGGCAACGGATCCAGTCGAGGATTGTGACGGGTAGGCCTACGTTTATTTTCTTCTTTATTCTAATCGCGATATAGATTAGTGTCTGTGAATAATAATACGCAACAGCGACCATCGAGCTTTCAGCTCTGCCAGACTCCCTCGGACCATCGGCTCCGCCTGGCTCAGGCAATGGCATCACATGGCCACACACTTGCGGGCCGTTTGCTGCTCTCCAGCCCTCCACCCCTACTTCTCCGTTTGGCTCCGCCTTCCCTCAAGCTTCTCTTCAGCCCTCAGTCGTTCCAGCTCCACCTCAGCCCTCCGGTACCCTGTTTTCATCTCGGGGGGTCATCGTGGACTCAGGGACCTTCAGCATCCCTCCGCTCCTTCGGCTTTCTGTCTGCGTCTAGGGCTCCACCTCCATCGGCTCTGTTACCTCCATTCGTCCCCAGGGTGGTGTGGAGACCGTGGGACACCGTCCTGGCTGTGGCCTGGAGCACCATCAAGCTTTTCCTGCTCAATGCCACTGTAACAATGTTCAAAGTATATTGAAGGAAGAAGACAGGGTCGGCTTGCTGAGACTTGGTGTTATATTTTCTTACTCAAAACAAAAGTTGCACTACCAGCGCTCTGAATATCAAAACTTAGTTCACTGCACAATAATACTGGCCAGCTCTCCAGAGCTTCAGTCACGCAGTTACACATCCACACGATTCTGCAGCTTCTCTCTCTCCCTGGCTTCCTGTTTCCAGCTGGCTTTTATCCGGTCTCCCCACGACAATTACTGCAACGAGGCACAGGTGTATGTCATCCTGCACTTGATTCACTTACGTATCCACTTGCGTACCGAGGGGGCGTTATGTCACAATATCACCAGTTTGGATTTCTTATTTGCACCATTTCCCACCACTAGTCTGTCACCATAGTTACTAATCACATTCATCATCACTGTCAGCTGTGTATCGTTTAGCACCTCATTTTGTCTGTGTATTTAAGTCACGTGCTTTCAGTTCTCTGTTGTCCGGTCTCGTTCAAGTATGGTTGTGTGTTGCTTGCTGTCTGAATGTGGATTCAACCTTTGGATATTATTAAATGCTATAGCAGTAGCAGTATTTAAATAGTACACTTACAAGTTTAATACTAGTACATTGATATTAGTATACTTACTACATAAAGTATTAAAAATATACTTGAACATTACTTAAGTATTCTTTATAAAATGAATTTGAAATATACTTCTTTTTCATAAGGGTTGCGCTATACGGACTGAGATTTCTCTGGAATCCCTGAATCTTTTTACAAAATTGTGTGTGGTAGATGGTGAAAGACCTAAATACTTTGCATCTTGCATTGAGAATTGTGATTTTTGAGTTGTTTGAAAATGCTCTCGTGAAATTTGACACAAAGTGGTGAGCCATGACCCATCTTTGCTTGCTTTTGGTGGATGCTCCTTTTATAACCAAACAAAATACCCTCATAAATCCTAATAAATGGTATCTTATCTAATAAAAAATATATACAAGACAAACTAAAATATTTTGTCATTAAAATACAATTATTAACTTTTTCATATAAAACAATGGCATTTTTTAATAATTAAAAATAAACAAATTTTTGAGTTTGACAACAAACACACTGCAAAACATCTGTACAGTATAGTTTAAAACATAATAATAATAATAATAATTTCTGAACATTGACTCTCAGTCTTTATTCACCTCTTTCTCATGGTTTCTCAATAGAATTCATAAAAGTATGGAATAGAATAGCGTAGTTCTAATAGGGGTACATTGTAAAAGTGTTACAACATGCCCTGCGCAACTGGGATTTAAACCCTGGCTCGTGTCTTCTGCTGGTTAGATCAGCATTAAAGAACTATCTCAACTGTTAAATAACAGATATAAGATTAAAATAATATCAGATTTGTCTCATTTTAAATAAACACAAAAAACAGAGATGAAAAATTTACGTAAGAAATTTACTAATATAATGCTTATAATAATACTTATAAATGTTCAGTGATATCTTTTATTATATCTTTATTATATCTTTTAATTTTGCCGCAATTTTTTCTCTATATAGTGTTGATATGGCAACTAGTAAATATACTAAGTTTCGTAATGTTGGCATGTGTGGAAAGTTTTAAACCGTGTGTTTTAACACAACTATCCCCGTGTTAGGTTGTGCCCCGCTCACCCCTACAATTAATTTGTTCAGGTAAAACATGGGAAATATTTTCTTTGTACTTTTGTGAGTTAAATCAAGGTTCAAAAGACCATTAACAAATCACAGATTCTTCATTCAAATGCATTTGACAAAATGTCCCAACATTTCTGGAATTGGGGTTGTATTAGTGCATTTATTAATGTGTGTTTATAATTCATTTGATTCCAAATGTATTCACAAATTTTTTTTTTTTTTCCTTACCCCGTCAAACCAACTCAAAGAAACTAAAAGTGATGTCAAGCTGTGTATGATTATCAATAAGAGACAACTATGTAATAAATTTCTCACTATCACATTGCAAGCTGATGAACATGTCAAATAGCAAACTGATATGAGAAACCTTGTACAGCTGGTGGTTTGACCTGGATTGTGCTATTTACATTCTGTATAAAATTAAAAACATTATGTTTATAGTGTTCATGATGTACTATAATGCTACTTATTTTGGAGTATTTTTTCCCCGTCCAGACATTTAATTTATTCATAAACCATGAAACAATTCACTTCTCATACATTGACTGCACCGCTGCACAAGCCTGCTATCATAGCACACACAGGAAGTAACAAAAGAGCCAGTATCAAAACTAAATTTTTGCATGCCAGCCAAACCACAAATGCAGCTATAAGAAGCCTTCAACTTTCTAACTGTAAATCTGCTGCTTAGTGCTAGAAAATGATGCACAGGTCACCTAAAACCTTTTCAACCCATGTTACAAAAACTCCCCCGGTTTCACTTACGACACAATCAACATAAGAGCAAAATATTAATTATTTTTTTCAATCTAAAATAAATAAACCATTGGCATCCGTGAAGATCTCAATTTGAGATGTTTTACTTCAGCATGTTTTTTTTGTCTACAGATGTTTCTTAGATGGTGTGTCATGTGCAGATCATTTCTTTTACTGGGCTCGAAGAAAATAAACAAAATAGTTCACAACAACTAGTAAAATAGACAAACATTCTTTAAGAAATAAAATTACAGTAAGTATTTACAGCCAGGAAATTGTTAGTACATTACAACAAATATTAAAACATTACGACACATTATTAAAATACTGATAATAATTAAAATCTTAACTATGTTGCATCAAATTGACAACTTAATAACTACTAAAACTGACAGGTCAGCAAATGAATTGGTTTTACTCTGTTCCTATTGTTTGTTTGTTTTATTTGTTGTTGTGCATCTGCTGTGTTTAGGTTTTGGAGGAGACATATGAAAGGTTAGGTTACAATACATTTTTTAAAGATAATTTTTCTTTTGGCCAGAAGAATTAAGAACCTCAAATGAGCTGGAGGAGGTAGCAAACCAAAAAGACAAAGCATACTAGTATATACACTCACCTAAAGGATTATTAGGAACACCTGTTCAATTTCTCATTAATGCAATTATCTAATCAACCAATCACATGGCAGTTGCTTCAATGCATTTAGGGGTGTGGTCCTGGTCAAGACAATCTCCTGAACTCCAAACTGAATGTCAGAATGGGAAAGAAAGGTGATTTAAGCAATTTTGAGCGTGGCATGGTTGTTGGTGCCAGACGGGCCGGTCTGAGTATTTCACAATCTGCTCAGTTACTGGGATTTTCACGCACAACCATTTCTAGAGTTTACAAAGAATGGTGTGAAAAGGGAAAAACATCCAGTATGCGGCAGTCCTGTGGGCGAAAATGCCTTGTTGATGCTAGAGGTCAGAGGAGAATGGGCCGACTGATTCAAGCTGATAGAAGAGCAACTTTGACTGAAATAACCACTCGTTACAACCGAGGTATGCAGCAAAGCATTTGTGAAGCCACAACACGCACAACCTTGAGGCGGATGGGCTACAACAGCAGAAGACCCCACCGGGTACCACTCATCTCCACTACAAATAGGAAAAAGAGGCTACAATTTGCACGAGCTCACCAAAATTGGACAGTTGAAGACTGGAAAAATGTTGCCTGGTCTGATGAGTCTCGATTTCTGTTGAGACATTCAGATGGTAGAGTCCGAATTTGGCGTAAACAGAATGAGAACATGGATCCATCATGCCTTGTTACCACTGTGCAGGCTGGTGGTGGTGGTGTAATGGTGTGGGGGATGTTTTCTTGGCACACTTTAGGCCCCTTAGTGCCAATTGGGCATCGTTTAAATGCCACGGCCTACCTGAGCATTGTTTCTGACCATGTCCATCCCTTTATGACCACCATGTACCCATCCTCTGATGGCTACTTCCAGCAGGATAATGCACCATGTCACAAAGCTCGAATCATTTCAAATTGGTTTCTTGAACATGACAATGAGTTCACTGTACTAAAATGGCCCCCACAGTCACCAGATCTCAACCCAATAGAGCATCTTTGGGATGTGTTGGAACGGGACCCACAAATCTCCATCAACTGCAAGATGCTATCCTATCAATATGGGCCAACATTTCTAAAGAATGCTTTCAGCACCTTGTTGAATCAATGCCACGTAGAATTAAGGCAGTTCTGAAGGCGAAAGGGGGTCAAACACAGTATTAGTATGGTGTTCCTAATAATCCTTTAGGTGAGTGTATGTGTGTGTGTGTATATATACACATTTGTGGTACAATATATTGGATATGATATATTGTAGAATATGTAATAATGTTTGTTAATGTTTTAATGTAAATAATTTACATTATTATACAGTGTTAGGAAGAAAATATAGCTATAGCCTATACATTGGTGGGGCGGGGGGATATCAAATGTTAATATTCATACAAAATTACAAAAGTAAGAAGATTCATTAAAAGGAAAGAAAATGAGTGAGCAAATTTGGACAGCAAGCATGCTGGACAGGCTGCTTCTATTGTGTAGTTTGTGTTTGCAGTTTAAAAATAAACTAAAAAAAGAACAGTGTGGATGCAGTTGCTTTGTGTCACACTTGCAAAAGCGTTTACCACCAAATTTTTCCTTTCCTCTTTTACAGAGACGTGGGAATTAGGCCGACCACTGATCTATAGATTACTAGATTGCTCATTGCATTCTAAACCAAAGCTGGCAATTCTGCAAGATTAGAAAAACAAACAAACAACATAACTAAAGCGTAAAGTGTAACGCTGTGGCACGCAGGGAAGGAGACCAGAGGCCTTTGTGTCACATGTCTGTCTTGTCTTTGTGTAAGCACATGGCTGGTATTTGTCATTGCTGGCTTGTGTTTAGGTGTTCGACATCGGCTGCGGCTGGATGCATCTGATCAGCGAGAGCAGCCGCGAACAGGCGGGGAGGAGCTGCAAACGGAGACGTGAAGTTGGACACTTTCTGCTTCCTGTAGTGACGCTCACGCTATATTTGCATACTTTATCACAGCTGAAGTTAAATAAATGCAATATTTGTCAAATACACAGATGTTTCAGAGAAATTTTCATTCATTCATACTGCATAATTTGTATAATAATAAAGTTCAACATAAGCCTACGCTATCAATGAAGAGGTGTAGGCTATATGTTTTATTTTGATAAACATGACACAATATAACATTGTGACTACATGAAAAGAGGTGTTACCGTTATAAAATGATTTGTGAGCATTAATGGAGCTGAAGGTTTTAGAATAAACACAAAACACACGTGATCGCTGTCATGCGGTGAATCCGGCCAATCGTGGAACAGCTGTGTCGTCATCAGAGTTTGTGCAGCCGCTCTAGAGAAGCCGACTGCTCTCGAACTGCTCTCGCAGTACTTTGATGCCATACGTCACTGTCACGTGGCGTTGGCGCTGTCTCAAGTCGGACAAAATTTCTAACCAGCATGCACCGCTTCAAGTCAGCCGCCGATTGGTCTGCGCATCGCTGCATCAAGTTAAACAAGCCTTTTGTCATGTTTGGTGTGAGTAGAGGAACACGTGACGAGCCATGTGCTCTCCTGTCTATTGTCTTGTCCCCACCCCTCTTGTTATCTGATCATTGTTTAATTTGCCCCACCTGTCCTCCCGCGTTACCTGCCTTGTTTGTTCCCTATTTAGTCTCCTTGTGTTTGTAGTTTGATTTTCCCCCTCATGGGTTGTTTTTGTTTGTTTGTTTCTGTTTATATTATTATTTAAATAAATATCATCCCTCTTCCTGCACTTGAGTCCTCGTTCCCTTCATCTCACCCCAACCCTGACACTTTATGGATGCCAATGGAGGACAGGCTTCCCTATGCTGAATCAACAGCCTATCGGATAAACTTCAACACGTTTTCCATTAAACATTTGTTTTGGATTGATTTATTTTACACCGAAAAAATGCTGTTTTATAAAAGAAGTCAATTTTGCAACAAGATTCGACTTACAGCACTTCTCATTCGTTTCTATGGTATCTGTAAACAGTAATTGACAGTCGCACAACTCTGAAAGAAAATCATTGGCGTCAAGGCTGTAATGTGATTGCTTATCAAGGCAGACGTGATCCAAGTTGGCCGTAAATTTTTCTACAATGGTAGAGCCACAGACCTTGGTATCTTCCAGTTATTAGCCTTCGGGCACGTGGTGAGACCACAGGAATTGTACGATCAGCCATATTGCTATTCCCAATTGACAGAGGGCATCATTGACTTACAGCCAAATCATTGACCAGCATATCAGTGGGACAGGATTAGTTTTTAGGATATATGTATGTAAATTAATTGTTACTTTGGATGTTATCTATAATGTGTATGGTCTGCTGCAACTTGGGATCATGCTAACTGAGGACATGATGTGCACGCACGTGTATTTTACCTGATTTTCCAGCAGATTTTAGATGGCGACAGATTCATCACTTGAAATATTCCACGAAGCAGATAAAAAAAACCTGTCTCTCGTTGTTTATAAACATTGGTATAAATTAAGGCTGTCAAAATTAACGAGTTAAAGCATGTGATTCATTTTTTAATTTATCACATGCGTTTTAATTTTAATTTATTAATTTTTAATTAATGTGATAGCGTATTAATTTTGACAGTCCTGATTTATACCAACGTTTATAAATAATGAGACATACTTTTTTAACTGAAAAAATTAATGCAGAATTTTTTCCCGTCATCCTTTGGCTAGCGTTACATTATATGATCACGCTCTTATTTCTCATTTCAATGCATCTCAAGCGAGATAAGACACAAAAGAGAATGCAGTGCAGTATTGGCGCACGTCCGTGAATCTCCTGTCTGTGTGAGCCGCTTCAGACAGTACTTGAACAGACAAAAACACACAAGATTAGGACTGAGTGCCCTTTTTGTTTAGTATACTCGCAGATTGTGAAGTGTTTGATAACTTTATTGAATTTCTGTATATATCCTACCTGTTAGACCTACCTGAAAATCTTCAAGCACTGTTTACAATGTTACATGGGTCAAAAACAATGAAAACAATAACTTCTTGTGCATTTTGACAGGGCAAGTAAAAATCTGAACCAGTCTGACTGGCCAATAGAAAAACTGAGCCCTGATGTATTGAAGGGCAGGCAAATGTGACATTTATTATAATGTGTTTATGTGAAGATTGTTTTAATTCACTTAAAGTTGTTATATTTTTAAAGCCTAATAAATGACACCAGACCCAACAAACGCTCGATCTCAGAATGCGCCAGGCCTGTCACAGGCTTTCACAAATCCTTTATTTGAGGTGTTGTTGGTTCATTGTTCTGCGATTCGGGATCAGACTAGAACATGTATGGGCCAGGGCTCGCAAAGCCTGGGCTATGTGACTTCCAGACGGGCTACCAAAATTTAAGCCCGTTGGCAGGCCGGTGAATCTTAAATAGTGAAATAACATTCCTTTCTTGATGTGCGTTGTTCACTCTTTTGACTTGATATTTGAAGGAAAAATACAATCGCGAATGTTTAGATCATGCTGATTTGTCTGACTCTGCAGTAAGGCTTGTGTGTGATGCGCGGTTCGCAGTTATATCCACTAATCAGGCAGGCCAAATAATAAAAAATAACATTCCAATTAATTGCCGGTGGATGAGAGATAAATCATTGTGTTTGTTTGATAAAGACATATTGTGAGCCCTTTGGGTGAATCATAAATCCGGTTGCTGTTTTCCCACACGCTTTCAAAACAATTCCTCATGTGTACACACAGGGGAGACAGAGCTCATTATAATATGCAAAGCTTATCCAATCATAGCAGTGGGCGTTTACTTCCAAGTCTTCAGTGCGGCACACCAATAAAAACCGAGCGTTCCATGAGAGAGGCTCAAAACCAGGGTAGAAAATAACCTATTACTTATTCATTATGATGTTTTTGAATGTAAAAACCACGCAAACGTCATTAGTTGACCTCAGACAACAGTATAAAAAAAATTTAAAAAGCAAGTTCATGACCCCTTTAAGTAAAATTTTATTTTATATGCAACACTAATGTGTCATAGACTAGTGTGTCCTAATCATGAAATACAACATATTTAGTTATTTATTTAAGACATCCATATCCATATCATTAAAAAAATTACAAACATATCTGTTTAGTTTAAATTAACAGTAACTGTAAGTATGTCTTGTTAATTGATCTATTGATTATTATTGTTCGGTAACACTTTAGAATACTGTTCAGTCATTAATGAATAACTACAAATATTAACATTCTAGTAACTGCTATTAACTTACAAGAACTGATTAACTATAATAAGTAATAGTGCTCAGTTGAATGAGGTAGTTCACTTTTAGATAATCAATAACTATTTTTTTTCATACCTCCCAGAGGACTACTAAGAACTACTATATACAGGTTCATAATTGCAATAATGTATAATATATAATTAATTCTAAAGTGAAGATCATGGTAACCCACCAGTAATGATGCAAGTGTTTCTACATCCTTCAAAAGAAATGACTAATTATTTGGAACAGTATTCTAAAGTGAAAAGCATGACAACTCTCTAATAATGACAGAAGTCATTGTAAGCTTTTGAGGGTTTTGTACGTTTTTGGAAAGTAATTGCTTCTGACATACACTCACCTAAAGGATTATTAGGAACACCATACTAATACTGTGTTTGACCCCCTTTCGCCTTCAGAACTGCCTTAATTCTACGTGGCATTGATTCAACAAGGTGCTGAAAGCATTCTTTAGAAATGTTGGCCCATATTGATAGGATAGCATCTTGCAGTTGATGGAGATTTGTGGGATGCACATCCAGGGCAGGAAGCTCCCGTTCCACCACATCCCAAAGATGCTCTATTGGGTTGAGATCTGGTGACTGTGGGGGCCATTTTAGTACAGTGAACTCATTGTCATGTTCAAGAAACCAATTTGAAATGATTCAAGCTTTGTGACATGGTGCATTATCCTGCTGGAAGTAGCCATCAGAGGATGGGTACATGGTGGTCATAAAGGGATGGACATGGTCAGAAACAATGCTCAGGTAGGCTGTGGCATTTAAACGATGCCCAATTGGCACTAAGGGGCCTAAAGTGTGCCAAGAAAACATCCCCCACACCATTAAACCACCACCACCAGCCTGCACAGTGGTAACAAGGCATGATGGATCCATGTTCTCATTCTGTTTACGCCAAATTCTGACTCTACCATCTGAATGTCTCAACAGAAATCGAGACTCATTAGACCAGGCAACATTTTTCTTTCTTTCAGTCTTCAACTGTCCAATTTTGGTGAGCTCGTGCAAATTGTAGCCTCTTTTTCCTATTTGTAGTGGAGATGAGTGGTACCCGGTGGGGTCTTCTGCTGTTGTAGCCCATCCGCCTCAAGGTTGTGCGTGTTGTGGCTTCACAAATGCTTTGCTGCATACCTCGGTTGTAACGAGTGGTTATTTCAGTCAAAGTTGCCCTTCTATCAGCTTGAATCAGTCGGCCCATTCTCCTCTGACCTCTAGCATCAACAAGGCATTTTCGCCCACAGGACTGCCGCATACTGGATGTTTTTCCCTTTTCACACCATTCTTTGTAAACTCTAGAAATGGTTGTGCGTGAAAATCCCAGTAACTGAGCAGATTGTGAAATACTCAGACCGGCCCGTCTGGCACCAACAACCATGCCACGCTCAAAATTGCTTAAATCACCTTTCTTTCCCATTCTGACATTCAGTTTGGAGTTCAGGTGATTGTCTTGACCAGGACCACACCCCTAAATGCATTGAAGCAACTGCCATGTGATTGGTTGATTAGATAATTGCATTAATGAGAAATTGAACAGGTGTTCCTAATAATCCTTTAGGTGAGTGTATTTGGTAACACTTAACTCATTACTAGTGGGTTACCATGATCTTTACTTTAGAATACTGTTCCAAATGGCCAGTAATTCCTTTAGAAGAATGTAGTAACGTAACTGTGGCACACCGCTTTTACAATTAATTACGTTTTTAGTTATTTGTTCGGGCGCCTGACAGTAAAAACGATCAAATTTTAAACTGTTCCCGGTTAGCTCTAAAAACCACCAGTTACATATGATGTGCAGAACAAACAAAAAAAAACTCAAATAAAAATAGAAAAGAAGATAACTGCTTAAGTTCATTTAATTAATAGAAACCGTGGATGTCTTTCCTTATCGACAGAATACAAACAGCACCTTTTTAACATGAAAAGAAAAACAAACAAAAAATCTAATCAATAAATAAAACGTCATATCAATAAACATACATATAACTTCAAACAACTGAGGTACATGAAAAGATAAGAATGGATGCGTATGTTAATGTGTGTGCGTTTATAAATGGCGTAAATATGTGTGGGTGAGAATGTGTGTGTGTGTTGCGTATGCGGTAAAAGGGTATGTGTGAATGAATGGAGAGCACATGTGAATGAGTGTTGAGAGCAGGCGGTAAGTCACTGACCAGGTTGGTGCATATCACAGGTTCAATGTTGAGTGCTATGAGACGGAACGATGAAGCGTCTTTGACGTAAACCCTTTGGATATCTCTGTATCCGCCGTTGTGCCAACATGCCTCGTCTGGAGTAGGCTTGAATAAACAGTGTACAGGCAAGTACAACAATCACTTCTCTTCCAACTCACTGGAGCGCATTCGAAAGCAACAAACCGGAACCGCACGTCATCCGTCATTCGTTCGCTTACGTCATCATGTCAACACAGGAAATTTGTCTCAGGAACAGCACGCTCTAGGTACTCTAGATCCTCCCTTTTTATACACTGCTTCTCAATTGACACGCCTCCTTGTGACGTTCGCCAAAAAATAAACAATATTTCCGGCTGCTCTGCTACAAACATTTGAGTCATTATTATCCAAAACCTTACAAAAACCTCAAAAGCTTTTGCACCAGTTGTACCTCCAGTCAACCCCCAGCCAGACTCCTTAAGCTGTTAGGATCACCTTTCAAGATCCTGGTCCCACATTGCACTCGATTTTGTCACC
This sequence comes from Rhinogobio ventralis, assembly GCA_039654625.1. Lineage (NCBI taxonomy): Eukaryota > Metazoa > Chordata > Actinopteri > Cypriniformes > Gobionidae > Rhinogobio > Rhinogobio ventralis. The sequence goes on from CM077208.1 coordinate 33,275,450, forward strand.
TCCATCCCTCCCTCCCAGGGCAACACAGATGTTTTGAAAGCGGGCGACCGGTTCTCGAAGGGAACAGACTTCCTCCCTCTGCCCAAATTACCCTCTGTCAGAGAGACAGCGGTTGTTTCCATCCTCAGAGCAACGGTCAGACTGAGAGGACCAACCAAGATTTGCAGCCAACCAAGATTTTGCAGTTTTCAGATCAGCCACTGAGTCTCACTTGTGGACTTCCTCTCTGAATAAAACAGACATTACAATACATGCGTGTACTCTCTAATGCAGAGGGGGGCAAACTACGGCCCGTGGGCCGTATACGGCCCTCCGAAGACTTTCATCCGGCCCGCGGGGGGGTTTAAAAAAATATTACACACGAGTAACGGTTTTGGTTCAGAATTACTAATTTGATGCAATACAGGCGAACGCCACTAGATGACAGTATAGCACGCAGCATACAGTTAGGTACTAACTACAAACTAACTCTACTGTAGAATTAGAATGTTGTCGGTAATAACTCGGACGAAGAAATGAGTGTGGCGAAAAAAGAAGAATGGACAGCAAAATACTTCTTCACCAGTGTCGGACAGAAGGCGGTATGTCTAATAAGCCAAGAAAGTATTGCCGTTTTTAAAGAGTACAACCTCAGCCGGCATTTTTCATGCAAGCATTCAAATTATGCTGCAAACCTGTCATCTGCAGTAAAGGCAAACAAGGCTTTAAAACTTTCCACAAACTTAAAAGCCCAGCAAAATACATTTACAATACAGTGCTCTATTCAAGAATCTGTAACGAAATCTAGTTATAAGCTAGGCACATAAAATTGCAAAGCACAGCAAGCCTTTTTTCGGATGGGGAATTTGTAAAAGACTGTATGGTCAGTTTGAGAAAATGAGCTTATCGCGGAGAACAATTACCAGGCGCGTGGAAGTGATTGCTGAGGAGCTGCTCTCTGAACTAAAAAAAAAAGCAGACGGCTTCAGTCTTTTTTCTATCGCACTTGATGAAAGTACCGACATCACAGACACTGCACAACTTTTGATTTTTGTCAGAGGAATAAACGAAAATTTAGAAATAACAGAGGAACTCATCGGGATGGAATCAATGATGGGAACGACCAGGGGCGTAGATTTGTATGAAAGTGTGTCCGCCTGCTTGGAAAAAAATAACCTGCCGTGGAGAAAGCTGACAAGCGTCACAACAGATGGATCGCCAAATCCAACCGGTAAAAACATTGGGCTGCTAAAAAGGTTACAAGACAAAGTAAAAGACGAAAGCCCGAACTCAGAAGAACTGATTTTTCTTCACTGCATAATACACCAGGAAGCCTTGTGTAAAAGTGTGTTGAAGCTAGAAAATGTTGTCAAAGAGGTTGTGAAGCGTGTCAACTTTATACGGGCAAGAGCGCTTAACCATCAGCAGTTCATTCAGCTAATTAACGAAACGGAGGTTGAGCATCATGACCTCTTGTACCATTCAAATGTGCGCTGGCTAAGTCTCGGCAAAGTGTTTCACCGTGTCTGGGAACTAAAAGGTAAGATTGCAACGTTACTCAATACGGTTGGTAAAACGGACGACGGATCCACATATGTGTGTGAACAAACCTACTCAGTCCCATGAACTACAACAAATCCCACCGCAGATCAAATTGATCAAATAGCCACTTGTCAGCTATCCTGAGGATCTCTACATCAAAGATCACTCCAGACTTTGACACCCTTGCAAGGAGAGGGGACCAGGCTCATTGTTCACATTAACACTTTCAAAACCGTGGCTTGGAAAGACAAAGACTAAGGTTCTCCCTCAGTTTTTTAATCAGACATAGTTTTATGATGATTGATGTACATAGTAATAGTAGTGCACATGAGATTATATCTGTTGTAAATTTTACTCAATAATAGATATTAAATAAGAATTGTTGCAGTAACACTTGCACAGATAATCATGAGGTAATGTATGACTTATGAAGAACTAAACCATTTATTAATGATTACTGCATCAGCAACTAATGAACATTATATATGATTGATAGATTAAGTAATATATGAATTGTTATTAGTTAAATGAGTCATAATGTATTAATTCCCTAATAACATATTATAACTAATAGTGTACTGTAAATGAATGTGTTAATTACCACAATGGATCGAAACTAATGATTTGCAAAGGTATCATTATGACTTTACTTGTTGAGGCACATGACTGTTAACTAAATGTTAAGTAATATGTCATTGTGGTTATGGCTTTTGCATTAATTTTGAATTAGTTAATATTCATGTGCCTCAACAAGTAAAGTCATAATGATACCTTTGCAAATCATTAGTCCCTCGTCTCCTATGAAGTGCCCGGTGTCTTCTCCGTTCCCGTGGATCTCCAGCCTGCCTCATCTGCAAAAGACATTGACATCATCACTCCGTTCTTCATCTCAGTCTCCAGGAAAGTTCACGTTTCACCTGCCATTCTGGTTGTTCAATAAATATCCGTTACCTGCATCTCTGTGTCTCCGTTCCCTTCTATATTGTAACAGAAGACCGGACCAACAACGCCGAACACCAGAATGAGCACCCCGGATCCATTCCAAGAGCTTGTGGACGTTTTGCGCCGAGCACTCACCACAAATCCACCAGCGATCACCTCCGTCAATACCGCCGCCTCTCTTTCACTTCCTGTTTACGCCAATCCCATGGCCAAACTGGCACCCTTCTCTGGTTTGGCGGAGGATTGCAACGGATTTATGCTGCAATGTTCTCTGGTCCTGGAGATGCAACCGCACCTGTACCCCGATGACCACGCTAAGGTGGCATTCATTATTTCTCAGTTAAACGGAAAGGCGCTTCGCTGGGCTGAATAATCCCATTACCCAGTCTCTCTCCAGTTTCGTCACCCACTTCAAGGAAGTGTTCGGAAAACCGGCCTGGGATTCCTCTGTGGGTGAGCAATTATACCATTTAAAACAAGGTACAATGACTGTAAATGAGTACGCTCTTCAGTTTAGAACGCTCGCTGCTGCCAGTGGATGGAACGAACAGTCCCTATTGACCACTTATCGACAGGGATTGGACCCACGAGTGCGGTTGCATCTCGCTGCATACGAGGATGCCATTGGGCTCGAACACTTCATACAACTCTCCATTCGCTTCGCCACTCGTAAACAGTCGTGTCTCGAAGAGCACCAGGGCCAGCCACCGTTTATACCATCTCTCCACCGACCAGGATCCGTCAGCTCCCCAGAACCTGCCAGCGAACCCATGCAGCTGGAAAACACGCGTCTAACGCTTACTGAACGGCAGAGGCGGCTGACCCAGAATCTGTGCCTATATTGTGGTTTACCTGGGCATTTCATCTCCGAATGCCCAGTTCGTCCTCCACGTCCCATGGTGAGTGCCATTCTTCCTTGTCTAAATAAGATGAAACCACTCACCACAATTGTAAACCTTACTGCTGCCGGTATCTCCATTCCAGTTAGCGCTCTCCTCGACTCTGGGTCAGCCGGCAACTTCATCTCTGGCGCCCTCTGCCATCAGCTCAAGCTCAAGACGACAGCCACGCAATCCACCTACCAGATCCACTCGATAACGGGAAGACCCCTCAGCCGAAGACAGGTGCGTTCCAGTGTCGGTCCGGTACAGCTTCAAGTGGGCATCCTTCACGTGGAACAACTCCATCTGCTGGTTCTGGAGGAATCCACCACTGACGTGATCCTAGGGTGCCCATGGTTGGAGCAGCACAACCCCATCCTCTCCTGGAAGACCGGCGAAATCCTGAAGTGGGGCAACAGCTGTTTCCCGAACTGTTTCTCTGCTTTCCCTGTTCCATCCTCTCCACGTCCCAAAGATCTGTCACTCTGCACCACTTACATCGAGAGCCCGGTAGAGAAACGTTCGGTGGACATTCCTCCATGTTACTCCCCCTTCAGTGACGTCTTCTGCCCCAAGCGAGCCTCCAAGCTGCCTCCACACCGGCCATGGGACTGTGCCATCGATCTGCTTCCATCCTTGCATTTATTACAGAGCATTTATTACGTCTTTAGATGTGACCAGCTGTGAATAAGTGTGGGGTCAATTAAATTGACCTAGAACTTATATAGCCTCTGTTAGTGACATCATCAGAATGCGCCAGCATCAGAGGCTATAATTAGATGTGCCACAGTTACATCGTCAGGTCTTTTGTCTTCAGACCACTCTGATGTGTTGTGCTTCTCCTTGACAGCTTGCCTTGGGCGAGATTGGAGAAGAGGGACAATATTTCATCCCCACCCCGAGTTGTGGAACCTTCATGCTAGGGCTTCTTCCACTAGAAGAAGTTATGCCAATAAATGGGGTGTCTTTGAAAGGTGGTGCACTATACGTAATGCAGATCAGTTAACTGGCAGATTGCTTCAGTTCTGGACCTTCTGCAGAAGAAATTATCAGCAGGCACATGCCCCGCCACTCTCAGGGTCTATGTGGCCGCTTTATTGGCTTGCCATGCCTTGATTTACGGGGTGCCACTGGGGAAACATCCTCTGCTCGCTCACTTCGTTTGTGGGGCCAGACGACTGAGGCCTCCCATTAGAACCAAGACTTAGCTACAGTCCTTGAGGGTCTGGTTCAGACACCTGCATGGGTATTCTCGTTCCCATAGCGCTGAATTAAGCGCAGCATTAAGTGTAGCTTTTGAAAGGGAACCTCTCAGGTTACTTCACTGTAACCCTGTTCACTGAAAAAGCGGGAACGAGATGCTGCGCTTCATTGCTGCACTGAAGATGTCCCAGGACTGCTCTTCAGACAAATATACCTGATGATGCACCTGTGGCACATCTAATTACAGCCTCTGATGCTGGCACATTCTGATGATGTCACTAACAGAGGCTAAAAAAAGGTAAAAGGTCAATTTCATTGACGTGTTGCACACATATTTACAAGATGGTCACATCTAAAGACGTTCCCATAGCGCTGAAATAAGTACAGCATCTTGTTCCTGCTTTTTCAGGGAACAGGGTTACAGTAAAGTGACCCGAGACATTTTCTTTGTATAAGCTGCCCCCTGGATCAATTTTCACATGCATGGAATTTTTTTTCACTTTTATGCAGATGATGTGCAGGGGTATTTTACACTTTGCAGAAGCATAACAAGAAGCAAGTCTCTGTTAAATTGTATACATGAAATCAAACTATGGATGTCGTTAATTTTTTGTTTAATTTAAATGAAGATAAAACTAAAGTTGTAGTAGTATGGTTTGGAGCACTAGGAGTCTGGGGGTGTTCTTTGACAGCAATCTTACATTTGAGAAGCAGGTTTATCTTGTGGTTAAATCATGTTTTCATTACTTGTGATTAAAAGCAACGGTAAAACTATATGTGAGAATTAACAAATCATTACTAAACCACTTACAATTGGTACAAAATGTTACTGCGAGGCTCGTAATAGGTACTTGTAAGAGAGACCATAATAGTCCCGTCTTGGCTTACTTACATTAGCTACCGATTCGTTATAGAATACATTTTAAACTTTTCTTTTTTGTCTATAAAACACTAAATAACGTAGCTCCCCCATATTTGGTGGAATTAATAAAGAAATATGAGCCAAAACATTCTTTAAGCTAACCTTAACGATTCTTAGGACTGCTAGATCTGCTTATTTCTCGACTCTATTAGAAGAAAACTAGATGCTAAATTAACAAGAAAAAAAGCTTCAACTTCTGACGTTTGCAAACAGCATAGCAGTAATGACTTTATGAACTTCTTTACATGCAAGACTGATAATATTAGGAAGAAAATTATAACTATGCAACCATCTACTACAGTATCACTTCAGACAGTGCATTGTAGTGTCACTGAGGAAAAAATCCACTCATTCACTGCTATAGGAGAAGAATTTGCTAAACTCGTTAAATCATCTAAATCAACAACATGTATGCGCGACCCTATACCGGCTAAACTACTAAAAGAGATGCTTCCAGAGGTCATAGATCCTCTTCTTAATATCATTAATTTATCTTTGTCATTAGGATACGTACCGAAAACTTTTAAGTTAGCTATTATTAAACCACTTATTAAAAAAACGCAACTTGATCCTACAGAATCAGTCAATTACAGGCCAATCTCAAATCTACCCTTTCTGTCAAAAATACTAGAAAAGGCAGTGTCCTCACAACTACGTTCTTTTTTAGAAAGAAATGGTATCTGTGAGGATTTCCAGTCAGGATTTAGACCGTATCATAGTACTGAGACTGCTCTCATTAGAGTTACAAATGATTTACTCTTATCATCCGATCGTGGTTGTATCTCTCTATTAGTGTTACTCGATCTTAGCGCTGCATTCGAAACTATCGACCACAACATTCTTCTAAATAGACTCATAGACAAATCATACTTATCTGACCGTTATTAGTTTGTAGCAGTAAATGAAGAGATGTCACACCGATCACAAATTCATTATGGAGTACCGCAGGGCTTAGTGCTAGACCATTGCTTTTCACCCTGTACATGCTACCACTGGGAGCTATCATTAGGAAGCATGGCGTTAGTTTTCATTGTTATGCTGACGATACTCAGCTCTATATTTCTTCACACCCTGACGAAACTTACCAATTCACAAGATTAAAGGAATGCCTAACTGATATAAAAAATTGTATGATTATTAATTTCCTGCAACTTAATTCAGAATTCCAATTATTGGACAAAAACCATCTGCACATAGTAACCTAGAATACTGTCTAACACTTGATGACTTCTCTGTCAAGTCATCGTTGTCAGTTAGGAACCTGGGTTCATTTGAAAGCCACGTTTCTAGCATCTGTAAAACTGCATTCTACCATCTTAAAAATAAATCTAAATTACGGCACATGCTTTCAATGCAAAATGCTGAACAGTTAGTTCATGCGTTCATGACCTCAAGGCTCGATTATTGTAATGCTCTACTAGGTGGTTGCCCTGCTCGCTTAATAAATAAACTGCAGCTGGTCCAAAATGCAGCAGCTCTAATTCTTACTAGAACCAGGAAGTATGACCATATTAGCCCGGTTCTGTCAACACTGCATTGGTATACATTTTTAAATCTTGCTAATTACTTACAAAGCACTAAATGGTTTAGCTCCCCAGTACTTGAGCGAACTCTTAACGCATTATACTCCATCACGTCTATTATGGTCTCAAGACTCTGGCCAGTTGATAATACCTAGAATATTAAAATCAACTGCAGGCGGTCGATCCTTTTCCTATTTAGCATCTAAACTCTGGAACAGTCTTCCTAGCATTGTTCGGGAAGCAGACACACTCTGTAAGTTTAAATCTAGACTAAAAACATATTTCTTTACTATGGCATACACATAGAACATTATCAATTTCTATTATTCAAATCAGTTAAATGATTGTTTTAGGCTGCATTAACTAGGTCAGCCGGAACCGGGAACACTTCCCATAACACCTGATGTACTCGTTACATCATAAGAAGAATGGCATCTACGCTAATGTTAGTCTCTCTGTTTACCCCGAGGTTTACTGCAGTCAGCCGGATCCGGGCCATATCCAGATCAGATGGTGGACCTGCACCCAGACAGGACCAACGCATCCCTGAAGTATCTGCAGAAACCATGCCAATTAGTCTCCCCTCTGAAATTGCCTCATTGACATGGCATCCTCAATGGATCCGTCTCCGGTGTGATGACTCCGATCTTTCGAATATTCCTATTTAATAATTGTTTAATCGACATGTCATCCTCAATAAACCCGTCTCCGGCATGATGCCTCTGATCTTTTGAATATTTCGATCTAATATGACTGACCTGTAAGGTTGCCAAAATAATAATCATACACTGTTTGTCAATTGGCCAGAGGAGAACTGGCACCCCGACTGAGCCTGGTTTCTTGCAAGGTTTATTTTTCTCCATTATGCCACCTGATGGAGTTTTGGTTCCTTGCCACTGTCGCCTTTGGCTTGGCTTGCTCAGTTGGGGACACTAAATTTTCAACTAAATATCCAAATAAATTTAATTACTAAACTAAATTAACTATATCAACTAAATTATTGATCTGCCCATAGTGTCGCTATATGACAATTGAAATGAGCTGGATGACATCACTGTTTTCTCCAGAGCAGCTGTACAGCCGAATCAAATTCTGTTGCATTATTTTCCTGTTTAACACTGTGAAGCTGCTTTGAAACAATCAGCATTGTAAAAAGCGCTATATAAATAAAGTTGACTTGACTTGACTCGGCAAGGATTCCGGATTCCGGAGTCTAAGGAGGTGAATCCTGTGAAAAACTCTGGCTTGAAACTTCTCAGGCTCCTTCAGGGCATTGTGCCGATGACACATACCATCATAGACTATCATGGCACGCTGACAAAGACACTGCATACCAATTTTAACGGTTGGTTGCGGTTATAGCCATTTTCATTAGTTTTTTTCCCTGTTATAGCGCCACCAACTGGCCAATCGTTGCAATTTTTGTAATGTGACCTCAGCGAAAGCCTCACCTTTAGCGAAAATATCTCATTCCGTTCACAAGTTATAGCCATTTTAGTAAAAGAAGCCCCGGTCACATCGAAATTTAGGAGTTATGAGCCATTTCATACTTTTGAGCACTGTAGCGCCCCCGTCAGGCCGATTGGGGCGCGCCTTGGTGACCTTTGTAGCCGGTGTAAGTACTACCAGCCCTGAAAGTTTCAAGTCTCTACGACTTACGATTTAGTCTGCTCGATCAGTTTTAGATGGAGAATGATGCATCATGGGAAAACACTTTGTGCTTGAACCCCTAATTATTATTATACCAACAGAGCAGTGGCGTAGCCACGTCATTTACATGTCCGCCACATCATTTACATGTACCAACCCCCTCATTTTGGCCGCGCGCACCTTCGCGCTTGTGCGGGCGCGTCGAGTATAAACCAGGCTTCAGACTGCGCGTGAATAGCCTATTGAATTCAGTTCTCTCTCTAATGTCACACAAAATGATGTCAAAATGCCCGTATAGGCAAGTATCCTTGTGAAATATAGTCGGTTATGTCTTAAGTGAACTTAAGTGAAGGAAAACGTGTTTGTACCAATATTTTGGATATGAGCAGATAACTGCTGTATTTTTCCAGAAAATCACTCACTACTCTTGACTCTAGCTCTAAATATTCACTGTTTTAATTGAGTGATGTGCTTGTCCTATGATACTGAATAAATGACAATGTCGTCTAAATATGCTTCACACCCCGGCACCACCCCTAAAACGCGGTTAACTAACCACTGAAAAGTTCGCATTACGAACTCCAAAAGGCATGAAGGTATACTGTAAGAATGCATCAGGTGTGACAAATGCACTTATTTCCATGGCACGCAGACTCAAAGGCACCTGCCAATAACCTTTGAGGAGGTCTAACTTTGTCACAAAAGCCGCGGAGCCCACACTGTCGAAACAGTCTTCCATGCGAGGAAGAGGATAACAATCCGGCTTTGTGACATTGTTGACCTTCCTGTAGTCTGTACAAAAACGGTCAGATCCGGAACTATTACTGGCTACTGCAATACCATGTGACAGCATATAGTCGACTTGATTTTGGAGGCGTCTGCATTCAGGGTTCACACGATACGGGTGCTGTTTAATAGGCACATTGTTATCGACGTCAATGTCGTGTTGCACCACATGAGTTTGGGACGGCACGTCTGAAAATAATGAGAGATGACAGTTAATTAGATTAACAATATCTGAGCACTGTAAACTGTTGAGATGCAAAAAACACAAGTCAAGATTTGCAAGCCTCTCAGAATTTTTTATCCAGGTTTGAACTGTAGCAACAGAAGGGCCCTCAATGCCAGACAGCGACTCAGAGGCCTCAGGAGCAGTTTCAGCACTGGACAGTGACAGTGATGAATCAGGCACCTGTAAAGCACCGGACAGAGGAATTCTCAGCATTGGACAAAGTCAGGACCGTCTTTACATCACCGGCTCTGGATTTGTCCAACTGCCCACAGTCCTAATAAGGTTTGATTATATTAATATGGGAGAGTCTGTTTCGATGGGTCACTGACTTTCTTTTCTATGACATAGGGGCCACTGTAACGTGCCTGAAGGCTGGAACCAACACCAGAACCTTATCCCCAGGATTAAACTGTCTGACTTTGGTATTTTTATCATTCATTTTAGACTGAGCAGCAGACAAATTTTGTTTAGCCAACTCACAAGCACGATGTAACTTGTTACGAAATGAGCTGACATAATCAAGTAGATTTTGGGGTTTCGACTCATTCAGCCAATTCTCATGGAGCAGTTTAACAGGCCACACACATTATGAGCGAACACTAGCTCTGCTGGACTAAAACCAGTAGACTCCTGCACCACTTCTCGAGCTGCAAACAAAAGGAGGTGGACACCATCATCCCAATCCTTCTCATACTCAAGGCAATAGGCACAGAGCATACATTTAAGTGTCTGGTAGAACCTCTCCAGTGCACCTTGGCTTTCAGGATGGTATGCGCTTGAAAAGCAGTGGGTAATGTTTAGCTGAGTGGCCACCTGCACAAAAACACGTGACATGAAGTTTGTCCCTTGATCCGATTAAATTATTTTTGGGAGTCCAAACAGTGAAAAAAACGTAATGAGTGCTTTAATGACTGCTTGTGCAATGATTATACGCAGAGGTATAGCTTCGGGAAAACGCGTTGAAGCACACATAATAGTTAGTAAGAATTGGTTGCCAGATTTAGTGTGGGGCAATGGACCAGGGCAATGGACCAACACAGTCAACAATCACATGAGCAAAGGGTTCCTCAACCGCTGGAATTGGATGTAAAGGGTAAGGAGGGATGGGTGGATTTTGACTTTCCTGAAATTTGACAGGTGTGACAGCTTTTACAATATAATTTTACATCCCGTTTTAACCCTGGCCAAAAGAACTGGCACAATATTTGGTTGTATGTCTTGTTAACCCCCAAATGACCAGCTAAAGGGTTGTCATGTGCCAGACTAAGTATATCTGCTCGAAATTTAGTTGGAACAACAATTTGTGTCACCACGTTCCAGTCATCTAATGTGGAAGCGTAAGAGTGCGTCCACTTACGTAGCAGAACATAATTTTTTTTTTAAAGTAGCCAGAAGCCATGTCAACAATCTCATCCTCAGTAACCACCAGTTCAAATAGAGAGGTGAGCGATTGATCATGTTTCTGCTCCAAAATCAAATGCTCCCGAGACATGTGCGCACTACCGAAGCTCTCCAGCGGCTTCGGTACAGTGTTGAGCGAGCCGTGCACGTTGCCTTCACATGACTCCCCAATTCACCTCATTCCTCTCTTCTCCCTTCTGTTCCCCAGTTTCTTCTAACATTCTTCTCAGCACAGATCCTAGCATGAGGCTGCCTCCGCAAATGATCTCAACACAATTTTTTCCCAACCTTCCATTTCCTCTCGCTTCAGCCCATTCCTGCTATCTTGGACACAAGTCAGTAATGGGGCCCTCTGGACAGTATCATCTTCTTTTCCCAACACTAACACTTCTTCTGGTCCAATCCGCTCGCGGACATCTCGGCATGGAAGAAAGAACAACACCTGCAGCTCAACCTGGCAAAGACTGAGCTTCTCGTCTTCCCTGACAATCTGACTCTACAGCATGATTACACCAACCAGCTAGGTTCATCTTTGATTACCCCTTCAAGGTCGGTCAGAAATCGTGGAGTAACCTTTGATGACCAGCTGTCCTTCAAAGACCACATTTCAAAGACAGCTCGTCATGCAGGTTTACGCTGCACAACATCAGGAAGATCAGACCATTCCTAACAGAGCATGCAACACAGCTTCTCGTCCAGGCCCTGGTCATTTCTAGGCTTGACTAATGAAATTCACTTCTGGCTGGACTTTCATCGTGTGCAATCAAAACACTTCAAATGATTCAAAACGCAGCGGCACATCTTGTCTTCAACGAGCCCTAAAGGGCCCACGTCACACCTCTCTTCATCTCTCTGCACTGACTACCACTAGCTGCTCGCATCAAGATCCAGCACAGGCTCAGCACCCGCATACTTCGGCTCGCTCCTACGAGTCTACATCCCCACCAGTAGCGTTCGCTCAGCAAAGGAGCGACGGCTCGTGGTACCACCACAGAGAGGCACAAATTCACCTTCCAGAACTTTTTCGTTCACTATTCCTTGCTGGTGGAATGATCTCCCCACCTCCATCCAGAATGCTGAATCACTGACCACATTCAAAAGACAGCGGAAAACTCATCTCTTCCATAAGCACATAACCTCATCTTAAAAAATTTTTTTTTCCATTTTTCCTATATTCCCTCCCTATTCTAGCTTATGTTACTCTAAGCAATGTCCAAAATGTAGTATTTCAAGCACTTTTTGTGATTATTCACCTCTTCATGACGGATCGCTTCCTGTATTCCTCAGTTGTAAGTCGCTTTGGATAAAAGCGTCTGCTAAATGAATAAATGCAAAATGTAAATGGAACCACCTCCAGTCTCAACCCACCTCCATTGCCTAATTCTATCAGATGCAGACAATGATCTTCCTACTCTGCTCACTTCAGTTTCCATTAATGAATCCCACCGCTCTCACCGATCTGACTGCGGCCAATTCCTACCAGACACAAGGAATTAAATGACTACCTCTCCAGCAGAGCTCAGTCTCTCAGGTTAATGGTTGTCCCATGCCTTCGACACAGCATATGTTCGATCGGATCTACATCACATTAAACAAACACACCAAACACTAGTATCTTGCTGAGTCTGGACCTCTTCTCCCTACTATGTTTGCATCTTCCCGCTTGCCAAGCCCTGCAGGGCTTGTTTTCATTTGGATGCAGTGAGTGCTCTCCCTTTTCGAATGTGCAAGCTAGTGGGCTCTTCCATTCGAATCGCAGTGTGGGCTCCCCCGTCCAGATACTGTGCAGGCTCTCCCGTTCGACTTGCAGAGTGAGTATCTTGTTCATGCATATCAGGGCTCCTTTCGAAACGCAGCGGGGGCTCTCTAATACTGCCGCAGCAGAAACCTGCTCATAGCTCCACATGGTGGACATAGTAGGGATAAGCGTTCCAGCCCAGCTCCTGCAGGAGGCCCGTTAAATATCACTGCCGCAGCAGTGTTCATTCACGACTCCAGGTCGACTTTAAATCCTTAAGCATTTTTTATCATGGTAAAGCCAACTTGCTGTCCCAAATTTATTTTGCACTTTTTGGGGAGTATATCAGAGCTTGAGTTGAAGCTGCTTCCTCGAGCCCCTCATCAGTAGACAGCAAGCCAAATAAGTTTAACCTAATATCTTAAGATTATATGGGTAAACAAACTCGTTAAGTGAAGTTCCTAAATGTAATTTAGGGAGGAGCGAGCCCATCTAATCTTCCAATCAACAGCCAGAGTATATAAGCAGCTGCTTACCTCTCCTCAGACTCAGCTGTTCCAGCATCTTACCACCTCCCCAAACTCCACCTTTATCTTAGGTACCTTGCCCTACATAATCATATCCTATATTTAGTCATTGTGGGGGTATATCAGAGCTCGAGTTGAAGCTGCTTCATCGAACCCTTCATCAGTGGACAGCAAGCCAAATAAGTTTAACCTAATATCTTAAGATTATATGGGCAAACAAACTCGTTAAATAATAATTTTTAAAAAACAATCCTCGTTGTTTGTCACATCTTTTTGAAGTTGTAAACTGTGTCCCCTAAAGTATATTTATTTTCGTGACTTTCACAAGAATGACTAAAAATAAAATTCAGATTTAGCTAACAGCAAGTTTTAATAAAGATTTTTAAATGTTCTCTGACGTTTTAATCATTTTAAATTATTTTATTAAGACAGGATTCATTCTATTAATGTAGTGCTGTAAAAATAAGAAACATATTTTAACCAGTATTTACACAAATACAAGAACTACAAAAGTTGAATACATTGTTCTGAGCAGCTGAGTGATTTTCTTTACAGGTGTTTTCCTATGTGTTATAATGCAAATCAAGAGAGACCAGAAAATACATTACAATAATAAAAAAATAAAAAGAACTACTTTACATATAAACACATGAATTGCCATGCTGCTGTAACAGTGTGGTAATGTATTCCCACTTTTTTCAGAGTCTTCCTTTTGTGGCCATAAATTAGCTTTGTTTAGATTAAAATATTTAAAATGCCAATGCAAGTTAATCAGACTAACAATTAATAAATGAGGATATGAAGGGCATATTTGTAGTGATGGAAATTTCAAAACACTGCTTCATGAAGCTTCGAAGCTTTACGAATCTTCTGTTTCGAATCAATTGGTTTGGAGCGTGTATCAAACTGCCAGAGTCACATGATTTCAGTAAACAAGGCTTCGTTACGTCATAACTGTTTCGAAACACTTCGGAATGTCAATGGTTCACCGCTAGGGGGCGATGATCTCTGTGAACCCATGAATCATGAGGAGTCACTAAGAACCACTGAACAAGTGTCTGTGGGTTTTACCTGATCTCTGATCAGTTTTATACATTTGTAGACGTTTTAATTAGACATTAGTATAATTAAAATAAACAATAGTAGTTAATTCTCTTATTGGCCTGTTTAGCTGAGCCATCCATGGAACAAACAAAACAAGCCCTGACAATTGATAAAAGAACATATAGACAGTTAATATTTAATTTTATTAGATTAGTAAGTTGCATTTGAATGGTTTTACTTTAAATAAAACATTTACATTCAACTGTTTCGGTGTTTCACGATGCCTCGGTCTGCCCATCACTACATATTTGTCCCGACCTTACAGCCTTTTTACAGTGAACCTGTCACAGGTGTGTGCAGGCAGGAAGACAAAGACAGAATAAATTCCAAATGTAGTTGAATTACAATTAATCTCAAAGCAGGCAGACAGGCAATAGCACAACACATAAATTTTAACCGTGACCGGACAAGGAGTGCAGGAGAAGGAACAACTTAAATGGTGAACACAAACGAGATGATTAAACAGACACAGCTGGGGCCCGTTTCAGAAAGGAGGTTAAGTGAAAACTCTGAGTATGTTAACCCTGAAATAAGGGAAACTCTGGGTTTTCTGTTTCAGAATGGGAGGTATGTCAAACCCGAGAAAGCAGGGTAAGTCAAGCCAGTTTCTGAAAAAGAGGTAACTTGTACACAGAGCCAGTTACCATGGTAACTTACTCTGTGAACCTAACCTGGGGGGTATTCCAGAAAGCAGGTTATGTGACATACCTGGGTATGTTTAAGAGTAAGTAAGCGGATAACCTCAACTTTCGGTTCCAAAAACGGAGGTAACTTTCAGGGTATGTCAGTAGCCATAGCAACTCACTCTCTGAACATAACTTGCTCCGGAGCAGGTTAAGTTCCAGGGTTAGTTTGCTTAAGAGGTATTCAGATGTGTTTTATATAATTAATATAGTTAAATTAATATATCTAAATGTGTTATATAGTTACAGTTATAATATACAATATTATATATTAATTCTAAAGCACTATTACAACAAGGTAATGTTTAAATGTTAATTCAATTCAAATATATTTATTGATTTTATTGTCATTTCACGCATGGATCTGCATTCAATTAATTAGCATCAAACAAACAATATAATCCTTATTCTCAGTGACTAAAGATTACTTATTAAACGAAGAGTTTGAAAAAATGATTGCACAACCACCAAATAGGTGTAGTTGTGCACTAAGTAGGTTATGTAACTCGCCATTAAACAAAAGAAGAAGAGGAAGTAGAATGGCGCACTCTTTCTTAGTGTCTGTTTCCATGGTGAATCATCAATTCGTCTCTCTGTTGAGGATGTCTTGTGTGTTCACGGTTAACACACTCTGAGTTGTCTGAATTTACTCCTGGACTTGTTTTTGGAACCAGCATACCTCGAGTAAGCAAGGTTTGGGTTAATCATCCAAGAGTTCAGGGTATATGTGACGGTAAGTTAACCTTGCTTTCTGGAATACCCCCCTGGTCTGGAGCAGGTTTTCTTTGGTAAACCCAGAGTTTCTTTCGGTCTCCTCCTCATTTTTAAAGCATAAGTGGTGTTTAAATACTTCATTTGTTTATTCACGCTTCACAAATGCTTTTCTTACTGAGTATTTTTGTCACAAATATCTAAAAATTATAAATTAAATCTAAAATCTAAAGTAAACGCATTTTACTTAAGTAAAATTATCTGCCAGTGGGGTAAGAAAAATAATTCTAATGCAAATGGAAACAAGATTATTTTTCTTACCCCACTGGCAGATAATTTGCAAAATAAGAAAAATGCACTTAAAATTGCTCTTTATACAGGATCCTGACATTCACTTGATAAACCTCTAGAAGTAACCTAATAATTAGAATTTCCTTTAGAATTTTTCAGTGGTTGTATATTAGTATATTCCCATCATCACACTTTCCAAAAACAGATTACTGTGCACTATGGAAGGGAGGGATGCCAGATGGAAGGGTAGTCTGAGATATATGCCGTAACCACCACCACAGCTGTTAAATAAACACAAATTATTCACAATTTATATGGTCATCTCTATTTTCTACAAATACTTTATTCTTTTTCCTGTTGGATTTTAATATTTTTCCTCCATCTCCTCTTCATCTGTCAGTGGTGCTGGAGTCAAATGTTAATTTCATTACCGTAATTAATAAATGTAACAGGTGGGATCAGATAACATTTAATTATGTGAAAAGAGCATTAGACTATGTGGGAAAAGCTGCTGCACATTGAAATAGACACTGAATTATATATTTTTTAATATGTCAAATGTTTGTAAAGTCATGAAACCTACACCCATTAACCTTTTATGCTTAAAGCTTTACCTGATTGAATTTTGATTTTTTTATACTTCATTTTTAGCTGCTGCCACATTCTTTTTTTGCTTATGGGATATCATGAAAATTAAACTAATTAAAAACCTAACTAAACTTAGAATTAAACTTATATATTGACCCGGAAGTATGCGGATGTCTTTTGTCAGGTGCTGTTGCCATGGTAAATCATAATTTCGGAGCTCCATTGATCATGGTTTTCATAGTCATTGTGCACGCGCTTAACTCAGAGTTAGTCTACTCAGAGTTGATTGAACTAACTCAATTCAGCTTTTCTGAAACCCAAAACTCAGAGTTTCCCATCTCAGGGTAAGTCAACTCAGAGTTCAAGTTTAAACTCAGAGTTGGTTGAACCTCCTTATTGAAACGGGCAAATGTTTATTTCTTTTCATTTTGATAATTATAACTGACAACTAAGGAAAATCCCAAATTCAGTATCTCAGAAAATTAGAATATTACTTAAGACCAATACAAAGAAAGGATTTTTAGAAATCTTGGACAACTGAAAAGTATGAGCATGTACAGCACTCAATACTTAGTTGGGGCTCCTTTTGCCTGAATTACTGCAGTAATGCGGCGTGGCATGGAGTTGATCAGTCTGTGGCACTGCTCAGGTGTTATGAGAGTCCAGGTTGCTCTGATAGTGGCCTTCAGCTCTTCTGCATTGTTGGGTCTGGCATATCGCATCTTCCTCTTCACAATACCCCATAGATTTTCTATGGGGTTAAGGTCAGGCGAGTTTGCTGGCCAATTAAGAACAGGGATACCATGGTCCTTAAACCAGGTACTGGTTGCTTTGGCACTGTGTGCAGGTGCCAAGTCCTGTTGGAAAATGAAATCTGCATCTCCATAAAGTTGGTCAGCAGCAGGAAGCATGAAGTGCTCTAAAACTTCCTGGTATACGGCTGCGTTGACCTTGGACCTCAGAAAACACAGTGGACCAACACCAGCAGATGACATGGCACCCCAAACCATCACTGACTGTCGAAACTTTACACTGGACCTCAAGCAACATGGATTGTGTGCCTCTCCTCTCTTCCACCAGACTTTGGGACCTTGATTTCCAAAGGAAATGCAAAATTTACTTTCATCAGAAAACATAACTTTGGACCACTCAGCAGCAGTCCAGTCCTTTTTGCCTTTAGCCCAGGCGAGACGCTTCTGACGCTGTCTGTTGTTCAAGAGTTGCTTGACACAAGGAATGCGACAGCTGAAACCCATGTCTTGCATACGTCTGTGCGTAGTGGTTCTTGAAGCACTGACTCCAGCTGCAGTCCACTCTTTGAGAATCTCCCCCACATTTTTGAATGGGTTTTGTTTCACAATCCTCTCCAGGGTGCGGTTATCCCTATTGCTTGTACACTTTTTTCTACCACATTTTTTCCTTCCCTTCGCCTCTCTATTAATGTGCTTGGACACAGAGCTCTGTGAACAGCCAGCCTCTTTTGCAATGACCTTTTGTGTCTTGCCCTCCTTGTGCAAGGTGTCAATGGTCGTCTTTTGGACAACTGTCAAGTCAGCAGTCTTCCCCATGATTGTGTAGCCTACAGAACTAGACTGAGAGACCATTTAAAGGCCTTTGCAGGTGTTTTGAGTTAATTAGCTGATTAGAGTGTGGCACCAGGTGTCTTCAATATTTAACCTTTTCACAATATTCTAATTTTCTGAGATACTGAATTTGGGATTTTCCTTAGTTGTCAGTTATAATCATCAAAATTAAAAGAAATAAACATTTGAAATATATCAGTCTGTGTGTAATGAATGAATATAATATATTTTTGAATGGAATTAGTGAAATAAATCAACTTGATGATATTCTAATTATATGACCAGCACCTGTATATATGCAAACCCAGTGGAAACACCAAATCACCTAGAAATACAGAACACAAAGCCTCACTGCAACACCAAAATTCTTGATTGCACCATGTTTGAAAACGCACCAACTACATTCTTCTCCAAATTCTGCTTGACTTTCTTTCTCCTGCTTACATAAATAGCCAATTTTGCTTGGCCTAAAATAAAATTCAGCAACTGGCATACAAATTTTCTTTTCATCACATATTTAAAACCCAAAATGAATAACACTGTAGAAAAAGTTTCATTACACCTCCGAAAATGATTTCCTAAAAGCAAAAAGGTTCTAATCTAGCACAATTCACGAATGCACGGAAGATGGTTTCTCTCTCAGTGTAAAAAGGACATTCAGCACCAATCTTAGGATTGAAAATTGAGATAAAAAGAATTGACAGCGACAGCGCCATGAAGAATTCTCCACTGCAAATGACCTGTTTTTTTAGTCAACAGTGGTTTATAAAGTGCTTTCCACTCAGGTTTTCTGTCAACATTCGATTTGAAAAAAATCACGCCTTAACATTTTTTGTTAACATTAATTACACAATACTTATACAAAGCTTTCCCAGAACTTGAAACAAAATCTACACGCAAGGATTGAACAGTTTTTAGAAAAACTCCAGTACCTTTTCTAAATTCAGTGAAAGAAACAAACAAGGAAAAGAGTCATCAGGATTAGGTTTACAGAGACCATCACAATACTCAGACAGCAAAGTTATTTCCGTTGTATTAAGAACTGCCTGTCATTTCATTACCAGCTGCGCAACTAGACGGGTTGATCTAATTCCCAAATTTTGAGCCGGCGCCTCTTTATTCTTGAAATCAAGTCCTGATATTTCCAGTAATTGGCCCAAGGTAGTGACTTTACTATCAAAGAGTGTCTCGTTGAGTCCTGGGAAAAGTCCACTAGCAGACACATCCAGACGTGCTCCACGAACTGAAGGCTCTTCCAATAGCCAATGAAGAGACTGTGAACCCACGTAGGAGGGGACGTTCTCGCGACCTTGCACAACGTTCCCTAAAAGTTCTCTAAAGGTGCCGAAAATCCCGAACCTTTATAGAACATTAGGGACGCTCCTAAAATGTCCTCTTTTGGTTATGAAAGTGCTGCAGTTCAAGATTCCTTATATGACTTTAGGAGGACGTTCCATATTGGTTATTCTATGGTCGCATGGCAACATTACAAAAAGGACATTTGGGACGTTAACAGAATGTTCCCACATCCTACATTCGACCACCGAATCCTGCAGTGTCTGTAATATCGAAGTAAGTGTGCATCATTAATCATCGTTCTCACTAAAAATATTTTGTCATAACATGAGATCTGCAGTTTAGTTTAAAGAGGAATTATTGGAATTAGCCTATATGTAATCCTTGCTGTCATTAAAACAGCGTGTCACAGGAAAAGTAATCCAAAGGAGCACATCCACATGTCTATCTAAATTCATATAATTTTTGTTTCTGAGTAAGCTAATTACTTTATGTCATTTCAGTGCATATCGCCATTAATGAAACTGGAACATTAATGTAAATGTGTATATCAAAATAAAAAACATTCATTTCTTTCTAAAAGAGTTTGCATGCATGGGTCAGAATTAGCATGCAGGTGCGCAAATTTTCCCATCAAGTTTGTTTTTATAAATCACAACTTATGCGTCGGAAGTGGCGTACGCCTCTTTCAGGGCCTGTTTTGTGCGTACGCAACGGTTATAAATGAGACCCCTGTTGTTGAACTTCATTCTAAGTCTTCGTCTGTCTTGCCTGCAACCACCCATGACAATCGGCAAGATACACTCCTAAGTAAAGTACACTCCCAACCTAAACCTTCCGTAGGATCTGGTTTCCCACCTGTCCATATACCTAATAATAAAGTTTCACTTTTACTCCAGTTTACACTCGTCACAAGATAAACCTTTAAAGGTTTTAAGTAACCTTAACAAAACCTGTATGTCACTTTGCCTGCTAACCATGACTATAACATCATCAGCATAAGATTATTTTTTACAGTTTGGCAAGCGTATACCATGATGCTTAACCCTTATTTGTTGTAAAAGTGGTTATATTGCCAAATATTAGAGCATACCAGACAATGAGCACCCCTGCCTGACACCTCTGTTAGCTTTAAAAGGAGCACATAAACCATTGTTAACCTTAAGAATACTCTCAACGCCTGTACAGAACTTTAATATGATTTATAAAATTCTGGCAAAACTAAAAGCCTCTAAAATTTTCCACAAATAGCAATGCTCAACGTGGTCGAATGCTTTCTCCTGATCTAATGAGATCTATTGAGATCCCACAATCTAAATTCAACATCTTGGAGACCACAAACCAATAAAATATTGTCAAATATTGACCTACCAGGAACACAGTAGTTCTGGTCAGAATGGATGGCACAATCCATCACTCCTGCTAGCCTGTTAGCCAGGGTTTTCGAGAGCAGGTTGTAGTCAAGGTTGCCTTTCTTGGGCAGGAGGGTTAACACTGCTCTACAGCAGCTCAGAGACAGCTGGCCTTCAGCTTTCGTTCAACACCTCCACAGGTCCTCTCTCAATTCTGACCAGAAAGACTTTCTGTTGAAGTTCTCATGAAAAATAACTGCTCTGTTACGAATGTCAGCAGGGTCTGTCAATAGTCCTCCAGACTCTGAACAAAGCGCATGAATGGCTCCGCTCTGACCGTTCTTTTTCTCCAAGTTGAAAAAAAAACCTGGATGGAGCATCCATCTGATCCACACTCTGGAACCTCGACCTGACCAGAGCCCCCTGTGTTTTAATACCCAGAAAATCAGACAACTGTGACTTTTTATTTAACAGAGAATCTAAATAACCCTGGGCACTAGTTGACTCCAGAATTTTGAAATGTCTGCCTCCAAGGTGTTCATACACAGAGTTGTCTCCCTATTGACGTTTTAAGTATGCTGTAAACAGAACTGTTTTATTTGGGCTTTCCCAAAATCCCATCACTGTCATGAAGACTTAAAAGATCCCTTTGTGGTCCTGAACTCATCCCAAAACAATTTAAACATATTTTTAAAATACCTATCACTTAACAGTCATATTTAGCTTCCAGTATGCACTCCTTGGTTTAATGGAGTTTAGAAACACAGAACACTGCACCATACTGTGGTCAGAAAAACTCAACGTTACGTTACAGTGATACTTAAAAACATAGAACCAGTCCAATCTTGCCAGGGAAATCTCACAAACATGCAATCGGTGTGAAAATGACAGCGTTTCGGCGGCATGGCAACAACAATACTAACTCTTCCTTTTCTCAACATGACCTTTTTTGCGTGTTCCCGGGGCGGGGTTTATGTAAATTTTAGGGTTAGTGATGTCACAAAAAGCTCATTGTAGTGCCTACCTGCCGTTTGTTGTAGTCCTTAAAAAGCAATTTCTTTAAAAGAAAATATCTCCCTTTTCTTTGAACTTTGAGCGTCGTAATTTTGCAGATGTTGTTTAAGCTCAAACAGCAACATTACACACTAACTAAAGTTAAAAAAGTGAAATCATAATCAACCACCCCTTTAAGTCGCTATGCGTTTCTTGCAACACGACAACATCTATGTTTTTTTTGTATAGGGGAGCGCGGGGCACAACCTAACGCGGGAGTTAGTTGTAACACACATGGTTTAAAACTTTCCACACATGCCAGCATGACGAAACTTAGTGTATTTACTAGTTGCCATATCAACAGTATATAGAGAAAAAATTGCGTCAAAATTCAAAAGTTTTTGGAAGATATCACTGAACATTTATTTAACCATAGCAAAAGTAAATTTCTTACTTAAGATAATTTTTCATTTCTATTTTTTGTGTTTATTTTTAAATGAGAAAAATCTGATATTATTTTAATCTCATGTCTGTTATTTAACAGTTGAGATCGTTCTTTAATGCTGATCTAACAGCAGAAGACACAAGCCAGGGTTAAATCCCAGTTGCGCAGGTGGGGTGCGTTGTAACACTGCGTTACAATGAGCCCCTATTAGAACTACGCTATTCTATACTTTTATAAATTCTATTGAGAAACCAGTCAATGTTCAAAAATTATTAATTATTATTATGTTTTGAACTATGCTGTTTAGCGGTGTGTTTTTGATCAAACTCAAAAATGTTTCTTTTTGTAATTATTAAAAAATGCCATTATTTTATATAAAAAAATTGATAATTGTATTTTATTGACAAAATATTTTAGTTTGTATATTTTTTTATTATATCAGATAACATTTTAAGCTGTCATATGTTAATGTTACATCGTGCCCCTCACATGTTACAATGTACCCCACCTATGGGGCATGTTGTCACATTTCCCTTCCATTCTTTCGGGGTAAATCAAGAAAAAAAGTATACAATTTATTAATGAAACAAAACCACATAATTGTACTAGACGTGTAAAATTTATGTGGGGAAAAATAAATACTCTCAACCACAAGTGGATTTACACAAACTGAGAAATTCAAAAAGCGTTAGGTTGTGCCCCACTCTCCCCTACCTCAAACATTTCTGCACTTTTTATTATTTCTCTTTCTCCATTTACATTCAATGTCGCAATATTCACTTAACTCATGTTTGTAGAAAAGAAAGAGACTAAGAAACGCAAAAGCACTCCACAAACACCCACCACATCAATAGCCAAGTTATTAGGCGTTCTCACTACCTTCACTGGCATTGTCAGAAATGAGTTCTCACTATCTTTTTTAATATATACCTCCTAGTTTGTAAACAAACCTTCCGACATAAAAATCCTGGTTTTATCAACAAACTGTTTTGTGTCAGGAAAATACTGCAACTAGAGAAGTCACTCTGAGAGAGAATGACACTAGAATCAGAAGACTCACTATCACTTTCCATTCCATCTTCACCATAAAAATCAAAAGCCTGACCTCCTCTCTACAACATAACACCTTGGCCAAACCACCCTCTCCACATCTTCTTATGTAGTATAAAACTTAATCTAAAAGTAGTAAGTTGTGTTCATTAAGATATCGTAACAGACCAGAAGACTCAACTAACCGAGGTATTCTATCATCAAATATACCCACTCACTTTTAATCATGAAGTTCTTTGCCTTTCTTTTTTTGACAGATCATCAGGTAATGTTCCAGATTTTTTCAAACCATACAACAACTGGAAAGTTGTTTCATCCATTTTTGCAATCAAACAGATTTGGGTAGATGGTCTGGTTTATTTATCAGAGGTGTGTTAGTTATTCAAATCAACACCATAGCTCATTCAATGTTGGAGGCCTAACAAACTGATTCATTTAGGTAATTACTATTTTTTTTTTTCTTATTGTATATTTGTCCTCATTGTGCAGGGATGATGTATCAGCAGGAACAGATTGTCAAACCCACACATATTATTATAATATGTTTTTTTCTTTGGTTTGGACTGTAATACTTTTATCCTCAACCAGCCCACAGCCAAAATTTCTGTATTCATCAAATTACTTTTGAAGGGATAGTTCACCCAAAAATGAAAATTTGATGTTTATCTGCTTACCCCCAGGGCATCCAAGATGTGATGAAGATTTTTAACTCCAACCGTTGCCGTCTGTCAGTCATATAATGCATGTGAATGGGGTCAAATTCTATGAGAGTAAAAAAAACATGCACAGACAACTTCAAATTAAACCCTGCGGCTCGTGACGACAGATTGATGTAAGACACAAAACGATCAGTTTGTGCGAGAAACCGAACAGTATTTATATAATTTTTTTTACCTCAAATACAACACTATGTCCAACAGCCTTGAACGCGCATCACTTCCGGTAAGGGAGGTCAATATACACGATCTGGCGTAAACTATATACTGTTCGGTTTCTCGCACAAACCGATCGTTTCGTGTCTTAAGACATCAATGTGTCGTCACAAGCAGTAGGGTTTAATTTGAAGTTGTCTGTGCATGTTTTTTTTTACTCTCATAGAATTTGACCCCATTCACATGCATTAGCAGACGGCAATGGTTGGAGTTAAAAATCTTGATTTGTGTTCTACTGAAGAAACAAAGTCACCTACATCTTGGAAGCCCTGGGGGTAAGCAGATAAACATCAAATTTTCATTTTTGGGTGAACTATCCCTTTAACATAATTGGTATATATTTAAACATACAGAAAACATGAACTGATGCAAGCAGACCTTAAGTTTTCAAACCTAGCAGTTTCTTGCAAAAATCTTTAAACATGCAGTAAGTAAAATCTTACTAGTTTCATTTCAGTCATTCTTGTGAAAATTTCAATGCTGAAAAATAAACAAGTAAATAAATAACCCCTCCAAATCATTGAATTTTGGTGTTCCAATCACTTCCATGGCCAAAGGTGTATAAAATCAAGCACCTAGGCATGCAGACGTTTGTGAAAGAATGGGTCGCTCTCAGGAGCTCAGTGAATTCAAGCGTGGTACCGTGATAGGTTGCTACCTGTGTAATAAGTCCATTCATGAAATTTACTCACTACTAAATATTCCACAGTCAACTGTTAGTGGTATTATAACAAAGTAGAAGCAATTGGGAACAACAGCAACTCAGCCACGAAGTGGTAGGCCACGTAAAATCACAGAGCGGGGTCAACGCATGCTGAGGCACACAGTGCGCAGAAGTGGGCAACTTTCTGCAGAGTAAATAGCTACAGACCTCCAAACTACATCACTAAGTGCAATGCAAAGCGTCGGATGCAGTGGTGTAAAGCATGGCGCCACTGGACTCTAGAGCAGTAGAGATGTGTTCTCTGGAGTGACCAATCACGCTTCTCTGTCTGGCAATTCGATGGACGAAAAATAAACAAGTACAGTAAATATAATAAATAAATAAGGACAAGTTTAAAATAGTTGTAGTTCTTGTATTTGTGTAAATAGGGGTTAAAATATGTTTCTTACTTTTACAGCACTACATTCATAGAATGAATCCTGAAGAAGAGAAGAGAAGAGAAGAGAAGAGAAGAGAGGTTACAAGAGAGAGAAAAAGGTTCATTTGAATCAAGATTACAAGGGCGTGTTAATTAAAATTAAATAAATAAGTAATAAACAAGAATTGTCCATTTTGATTCTATAGTGACTTCAGTGTAACTATTAAGATTTTTTTGTTTTCTTGTGTCTGACGCAAGGGGGCGTACATGGTCTTAAATTTGATTTCACTCAAGCTTATATTGTATTAATTGGCTCGTTGAAATTGACTGAATTTGACACATTGACTTAATATGCACAGGAAACGTTCATTTTCATTGCCATTATATAAAGAGAAATGATTAGGCCTATTAGTTTTATTTCGCGCTGTTTGTCTTTTTATTATTCATATTGGTACTAGGAAGCCAATCAGCTGAACATTCAACATCTTTGTTTATGACATTTTTAGTTCCATAGGGAAACGAAACAACTCCAATCAGCAAGTGGTAAACACAAAACAGTATTTCGAAAGATCGTCAGCTAATTTTAAAATCCTACCATGGAAAAGGCTTTGCTCATTAATATTTCTCGAACCGTCATGGAGAATCCAGTCACATTACCTATTTAATATTCATGATACACGCCTTCAATAACAAGAATCGCCAGGGAACTGGCGCCCGCCTACCGACGCTGTCTTTCAGCCAATTAATTTCGAGCATTCGCGTTACGTAATTAATATTCATGAGTTTAGTCTTTGCCATAGTAGGAATCGCTTGCGGGTCCCCGCTACGTTCTGTCAGGGATATTAACTACGCAAGTGCGCACTCTAAAGGGAAGCTGCAGTGTGCCAGCCCCCTCCTCACACTAATGTTTATGTGCTTTTGTCAGCTGTGTCTTGTCTCTTGGAACTCTGGACTTCGAGCCCGAATCTCAAGCTTTATCTTCAACTATCTCAAGCTTTCTTATCACGTCGTGTCGCTCTACTAACCCACCCCTTTCGGACCTTGAGCAGACCCAACTCGGTCCAGACTATTTTCCTTTTTTTCCTATCCCCTCCCCCTCTAACTGTGAAACATGACATTAAATTCCAATAAAAACGAACCTGCTGTCATTCTGGAGCGTGTCAACAGCGCGCGAACGGCCCTCTCCGATCTCTATCTGGAACAGCTGCTGCAGAACAAACCCAAGTCTGACAAGGTAAGACGATTCGCTTTAAACAACAGAAGGCGACTCGTTTCCTTATTTCAGCATTTACACTTGACAATCGGATGTTGACCGTGTCTATCGATATTGTTTTATCAGTGTCACAGATATAAGAGTTTCTTATGTACATAAGGGATGAAGATGTGCTGGTTTAGACTGGTGCAGCCCGGTTTGACATCAGCATCACTGCTGCTCAGAACAACTTTACTCTTCAGACCATTAGACTGATTTAAGCTGAAATAGTTCGCAGCATAACTATCCGAAAATGTACAGGACTCACATATACAGACTTTGAATAAATTATTGAATATTATTTTGCATGACGCATCGTGATGTCACGTTGAAAGTGGCTGGGAAGTCCGACTCTTTTCTGCGAATCGGTTCGTTCGAACACTATTAACCGAAAAAAGATTCAGTGATTCTTTTAATGCCATGACGTTCTGTCGTTGTCACGCGGTCCGTGCAATCAGTGCATAGATATTACAAAATCTATTCTAAAACATTTAAAATAATCGAATAGAGCCATATGTAGGCACATTTGTTGTTAATTACGTTTTTTATATAACTTTTATTAATAAGCGTGTTTGTTTTAAATTTCATGCCAGTAAGTCAAATGTATTTCCAGTACGTTTTACGTGTTTCTTTTCTTCTGTTTAGCTATTAATGCCTTACTTTTTAAATTCTCCGGAGAATCGCTCATACGAATCAATCTGCTTTGTGAACAAATCGTTTTAGTGAACCGGTTCACCGATTCATTGAAAATAAATGATTCATTTACGCATTACAGCTCGTCGTTCCTCTCTGAAACAAATTATTTTATATTAGTATGTCATTTAATGCTAGTGGGGGTTGTTTTACTCTGTGTCTGGAAACATATTCTTATGCTCTCAGATAATTTAAGACAGTCCTACTGTTTCTACTTTTTGCTGATGTCATACTCGAATCACCTCATCTCAAAATCTAATGACTAGTTTATAGTAATTTAAAAAATAAGGAATTTGTATCGCTTAAAGGTTTCTCTTTTATAGCTCAGGACACCTAATAGAGTTCAGTTTATGTATGAACGTTGACTCAGATTTTTTTTCCCTTTTCGACACAAGTCAGTCAATTGTGGACATAAAATAAGAGTATAAGAGTTTTAATATTTAATGTAGATGTAATAGCTCAGATGATTTGAGAGAATTTCATTAGCAGTGGGTCTGTGGTCTTTTTTGTCCTGGAGAAAAGAGAACTCGGACACTTAAGATAAAGTCTCGATTTAATTTTGTTCCTTTCTAGGAGAAACAATAGAGACAATAAAGTGATCTCATTTATCATTCCTATGGGCTGGCAGAGATAATAGTCACACTATATAACATTTAGCCTAAAAACACAATCATACTTTGACTGTATTGATAATTGAATCAATCCTCGTAGTAATGTCTCAGATTCACACGTCAACTCATCATCATCATCTACTCTTTACTTTTATCAGCTAATGCCGTTAACTGCTTTTCCTTTTGTTTACAGCAGTGCTGATGATTGTTCAAAAGAAGTCCTGTGATTAGGGATGATCTGATTATGTCCGGGGTTTTTTTTTTTTTTTTACAAACAAATAAGCTGATTCCTTTTCAATACTAATTGCTGTTTTGTTTTTTTTCTTTAAGCAACAGGCAAGAAATATTGAAAATGGTATTTGAACATGAAATTGCAATATAGCATCAGCTACAATATAGCTTTCAGTTTTTAGCAAAAAACAGAATGGTCTGACTATAGTAGCTTTGTAAAATTACATAAAACCAATATAAAATCTTTTAAAACATTATGTTGTGCAATCAAATGATCTGTCAGTGTAATTTTAAGATAAAAATTAAATGACGTTCCTACACAGAATGGGTTATATTGCCTTTATTTGTGGCTTTTCCTTCAACAGCTTATGTAATCTCTTTTTTTTTTTTAACTAAAACAAGCATTTCAGCTTTGTCACAAGCTAGTCTGTTTCTTTTCTCGTCCACCATGTCAAGCCAAGCTGAACAAACGTTAACTTTCTCGTGCTTGGTGCAGACAGGTACGCTCAAATAACTTCAGAAAGCGCAGGAAAGCGGCTACTTGTGCTGCAATAGACCAAATCTGGTTCTCTTCTTGGTATCTTGTGTATGTTTGTCACATTTAAAATACTCATTGTGTTCTTTTAGGTGATGGACTTCCAAATGTCAGATTAAATTTATTGTGCAGAATGTCCTCACTGTAATTCTTCTGCGATTAACCTTTTTCTTTGTTCCTATTGCAGTCATTACAGCTTGCAATCTTAACATCCTGTTCACAAACTTTGTAATATGACATTTTGGGAAATTATTCCAATTAAGTTTGTGTGCATGGGTGTGGCATCTCGACCTGGGACATGCTATGCTATGAAGACATTTCCAGTTGTGAAGGTCTAGTGAAGTAACAAGGTTAATGATTGTTTCCTGAGACAAACTGTTCAAGTCACTGATGATGTGACAATAGTACTCATGTGGCGAGGATAGGATTAGTGGCAGGAGGCACAATAGATACACTATATTGCCAAAAGTATTGGGACACCCCTCCAAATCATTGAATTCTGGTGTTCCAATCACTTCCATGGCCAAAGGTGTATAAAATCAAGCACCTAGGCATGCAGACGTTTGTGAAAGAATGGGTCGCTCTCAGGAGCTCAGTGAATTCAAGCGTGGTACCGTGATAGGTTGTACCTGTGCAGTAAGTCCATTCATGAAATAATAAATAGCTACAGACCTCCAAACTACATCACTAAGTGCAATGCAAAGCGTCGGATGCAGTGGTGTAAAGCATGGCGCCACTGGACTCTAGAGCAGTGGAGACGTGTTCTCTGGAGTGACCAATCACGCTTCTCTGTCTGGCAATTCGATGGACGAGTCTGGGTTTAGCAGTTGCCAGGAGAACGGTACTTGCCTGACTGCATTGTGCCGGATGTAATGTTTGGTGGAGGGGGGATTATGGTGTGGGGTTGTTTTTCAGGGGTTGGGCTTGGCTTCTTAGTTCCAGTGAAAGGAACTCTTAATGCTTCAGCATACCAAGACATTTTTTACAATTTCATGCTCCCAACTTTGTGGGAACAGTTTGGGGATGGCCCCTTCCTGTTCCAACATGACTGCGCACACCAGTGCACAAAGCAAGGTCCATAAAGACATGGATGAGCGAGTTTGGTGTGGAGGAACTTGACTGGCCTACCTCTGTCCTGACCTCAACCCGATAGAACACTTTTGGGATGAATTAGAGCGGAGACTGTGAGCCAGGCCTTCTCGTCCAACATCAGTGCCTGACCTTAGAAATGCGTTTCTAGAAGAAAGGTCAAAAATTCCCATAAACACACTCCTAAACCTTGTGGAAATCCTTCCCAGAAGAGTTGAAGCTGTTATAGCTGCAAAGGGTGGGCCAACTCCATATTAGACCCTACGGATTAAGAATGGGATGTCATTAAAGTTCATGTGCATGTAAAGGCAGACGTCCCAAAACTTTTGGCAATATAGTGTATGGTTTTCCATAAGAAATCATATTAGTAGTTAATCTACTAATTAGTAGTGTGTGTTGTCTAATAGTATGAGGGAGACCAACTGAAGCTACTCATGCATGCATGATTATGATTATGATTTTTTCCCATGCACTTCTTCAAACTGAAATGAACATCTGATGTTTATGTCTTTCTCTGGGCCTCACTAGCTGGAAAATGCTGCACATATCCCTTTGTAGGGATGGGTATCGAGAACCGGTTCCATTTTAGAACCGGTTCCAAATTCCCCAGAACCGATGATTCGATAAGAAACGTACATTTCGGTTCCACTTATCGGTTCTTGTGTGTGCAAAAGACTCGCGCACTGTTTTCCGTGCTCTGCACACATCCAAAACGTGCGCACAGAAAAGGTGATTTTAAACATTCTGTGCAGCAAACAAACACAGACGTGCGCACAGAACGGCTTCTCGCGATAATGAACTGAGTTCACTTCCTCCTCTTTTTTTCACAGCACACGAACAGACAAATACACACAAAATATGTCAAAATATTCTCGTAAACACAGTTGGTTATGTCTTAAGACAGAGAAGAAAATATGAAAACGTATGTGTAATCCGTGTGATCTGTGCACTGCAGCTCTTAAAGTGATGGCAGATTTTCCGGATGCCGTCTCTATGACAACGTTAATCAAACAAAAGACAACTAGAAAACTCACTCGCTGTTCTAGACAGAATATAATTTAACTATTTGTAATGTATAGCCTATATTTTATTAATAAAGTACAGTGTTATTTTATATTTGATTATACAGTTTCTGTACCTGAATACCTGAAAATGTTTATTTCTTTCTATATTTATATCTTTAATAATGCTTGAAATTTATATTAGTTAGGCTAGTTGTTTTTCCTCTGGTATTTTTAAACCATAGGCAAAAGTTCCTTGTGTAAGTGTTCTTAGCCTGTTGATTTGTGCTCATGGTATTCAGCTCCTATGTAATGTTTTACAATAAGACTTGTGAAGAAATGTGAATGATATCTAAGTTGTTGTTTTTTTACCTTATTGGAATCGAAATTAGGAATCGATAAGAATTGGAATCGATAAGCAGAATCGTTAAAATTCAAACGATACCCAACCCTATCCCTTTGGCCCTGTTTACACCTCTGGTATCACAAATAGACAAGGAAGACACATTCCTGTTTACACCTGGGGCCAATTTCATAAACATAGCCATTATGTTAAGACTGTGACTTTAGTACTAGTATGACCAACTAGCGATTAGTCAAGGGGCAATCAGTCTTACTTGTAAGACTAATCTTAGCGGTTTATGCAGCCGGCCCCTGGTGTTTTAATCCGTCTCATTTGTCCACTTTTGACTGCTTGTCTGTCCTGATTACTTCGAGGGGAGGTCTATGGCCGGGTCCCTCTGTTTTCGTCAAAACACCAGCGGGAAGGTTACATGTCGATGCGCATTAACATTACGTTAGAGTTCTGCTGCTTGTGTTGTTAGCAAACAAAGATGCTGCATGTGCATGTATATGTATGGGCCTTTTCATATATATTTCGATGCAATGGATAAAATAAGCTCACACAACTTTCATATGCTTGCAAAACAAGACAACAGAAAGAGACGAGGAGAGCAGCCGCTTTCGTTTATGCAATAATAGCCGCAAGACCTTGCCGAAAGCTGGGTTCACGCTACAAGTCAGGACTAGACGTTGTGCTCGGTATGACGTCCATCTCCGAGGATCCAATGCTTCCCTTTCGTGTTTCAGAAAAACATATTTTTGCTTCAGCCCGGCAAAGTTTAAAACCCGCCTGATCAGCACACTTCCCAACAGCACGTCCCACAATGATTATGTATTATTAGGTCAGTAGGCAGAGAGCAGGTGGTCTTTTATGGCTGTTCAACCACATGAGCGTGTACACTATGAAAGCAATCTGGTCGAATGCGTTTTTAACTACCTTTAAAAGTGGTCGAAAGTGGACTTTTTAGACATTTTATCATTCAAGCATTTTAGACACTGTTTATACCTGCATTTAGTGTCGTCCACTTGTGATTGGATCAACAAAAATGCATTTTAATACCAGGTGTGAAAAAGACCTTTGTCTTAAAATCTGCTCTAAACAAGTTGACAAACGTGACCTGTGCTGGCAAAATGAATCGGAATGTGCACAGGCTAATTATGGGCTACAGGCAAAACAAGTGAAAAATTAAAATGTTGGTCAAATTTGAGGTTGTGTATGTGTATATTGTGCGATCCCGATATATACATACTCAGAATTACAGTATTTCTGTTTTGGTGAGTATTCACGCAAACATGATCTGTTATGTCTTATGTGAACGTTTGGTTAACTGTTGGGGGAAAACATCTGATGTGTAACATTATATTAGATTCGTGCGGTACAGTAGGTGTTAATATATAGGCTATCTTCATTAATGTTAATCAAACAATTGTGGTATCATGGAAAAAAAGTTGAATATATGTTTTCCCTATTTGGTGTTGACTTGGTGTGTGACAGATTTGGTGTTATTAGCAGGGATTTTAAGGTATGGCTGCTAGGTGATTTTGTTTTGGAACCTTCAGAAAACTGTAACTAGGTTTTTCTCAAAACCAACTTTGCTGACTCTATCAACTACACAATAGGTGTAGCTCAGTTATTTTTTGTCTGATTCCAACAAACCACACATCATTTTGAAAGTTAGTTTTAATAGAGAATGTGCAATAACAATAACCCATTTTTGAAAATTTGCCCATTGCGATTCATTTTTCCAGCACGGGTCACAAATACACTTTCTTGTTTTTTTTTTAGATATATTGGTGTAGCAATAGCCTATAAATCTTTGTATGTAATAGTCACTAAAATCTAATGTTTACAATAAAGCTCCACTGTGTAATTTTATGTTAAATCCTAAATTAAAATCAAACTATTTATTTTACAGTATAAAAAAGATGGAAAGAAATATATTCTGATGCTGACTGTCCTGATATTATATGCTTACAAACCCAGACAATTCAGCGCTAATATTGGCCAATAACATTATGGCACCAGCACATTGTGAATTGTCATATATAGATCAGAATATCACTTCTAAGTGGATCTTTTGACTGTACAAGTAAGCTACCCTAGCATATACCACCTAGAAACTCTTTAAAAGAGAATCATGGAGATAATAAACAAAGCAGTTTGTTGCAAATCTGCTCAACATTGTTTAACCAACATCTCATCAGAATACTAAACCTGTACATTAGTATTGCTGACAGGGGTGACTATTCGGCTCAGATTATGTGCTTATGTGATTGCTGGCAGCATCACCCTCTTCGTCATAGATCTACAATGCCTCACTAGTCAAACTGAAGAAGCACAAGCTTTCTATAAATAGAAGCCATAATTTTCTCTGCAGATAAAAGGGGGAAATCTGGAGAACAGTCTGGAGCTGCTTGTGTAAAACACAGTGTCCCTGCATTGTGTTTGCTTTAGATAAAAGCAAAAGACATGTAGCTTCCCTGTTCACACATGGGTGATTGTAAGTGGAGAGACTCTAGTATATCTATGAAGTGGAGGGCGATATGGATGTCTAGTACATCTATGAAGTGGAGATGGATATTCCCCATGTAAACTGTCATTACCATAAACAATGGGTTCAAGTTGGTCAGGCAACAGAACAGAAACACTGCTTGGTTTAAAAGTGTCTTATGTGTGAGCTGCGCTTTATACATTGTGACAGTAGACAATGCGCCTTTTTTGTGCAAAATTTTGCAAAAATGTGAGTGAGCACACCTTTATACTGTATAAAT
This sequence comes from Rhinogobio ventralis, assembly GCA_039654625.1. Taxonomy (NCBI): domain Eukaryota; kingdom Metazoa; phylum Chordata; class Actinopteri; order Cypriniformes; family Gobionidae; genus Rhinogobio; species Rhinogobio ventralis. The sequence continues at coordinate 33,309,406 of CM077208.1, forward strand.
ATAGATTAGCGGGACAATTTTTTTTCCCATTAGTGTTGGTTTAATGAGTTTATGGAAACTTTATGTGTTAAGTATTGTAATGTAAATGCATCTAGTTATAGAGTGGTGCAGGTATGACCTCACTTTGTAGGCCAATCGGCAGTTCGCATCGCACTGGTTTCCTCGAGAAAAACCCAATAGTATTTTCCCATAGGCTTTTGGATTATCGCTAAAATCAAGCTCTGTGATCAACAAACGTTTATGATACTTGTTTAAGATAATTGTTACAGATGAATACAGCTTCTATGAATTTTTACGCCTAAATGCAGCTGCCAGAAGTAAAAAGCTAAAAGTAAGCTACACTGTAAACCTGAATAAGTTGGCAAAACTCAAAAAATATGAGGTAATCAATTAATTGCTTTTAACTTGAAATATTTGAGTAAGCTAATTCATACATTTAATTTTAAAATTATAATTTAATCTCAATTTAAATATTTTTAGTGGTGGAAACTTGGCTAGCTTTAACTAGCTAATTCAGTAAATGCTACCTTGTTAATTGGTGACACAATACTTTGATAGCATTAGCATAGCATAGCACTTGCTGAATGAGTGCAGCATTATAAAACATTTCACACATATCTGTTCTCAAACTAAGCTCATGCTCCACTCGTCACCATGATGGTAACCCTTCAAAAACATAGCTAACAGAAACTCTTCCAAACTGACATAACAAAACATTTAACACTACTAAATCTCCCACTTATCATTAATCTTGCACCAAAATCATTATATAACACTTATTTTAGCATTTACTCCCTTTTGAGTGTCATGGCAAAGCATGCTGGGAAATAGAAATCCCAGCCCAGTTTCAGATAAATTTAAGTTAAAAAACAAGTTCGTAAAACTCAAAACAATGAAACAATTCAGATTACTTAAAATATGTCAGTTTTGTGAACTCAAAAGAAGAAAGTAAGTTCTAAATGCTAATAAAGTTTATTTGATTGAACTAATTTGTTTAATTTCAGTTGGCTCTACTCAAACCAATTAATTATTTTGAGGGTTAGGGTTTACAGTGTATAAACAAACTACACCACGGCATCACGAATTCAGCGTCACAATCACTAAGCTTCCGACAGCTCAGTTATCTAAAAACATTTTCCCAGAATGTTTGAGTTAGAATAGTTTATAAGAGCACAATTATAAGCATAATGAGGCAGTAAAAGCGGGCTGATTTTACCTGTTCGCCGTGATGACGTTTAATTTCCTCGACAGCCTCTGTAGTCCCATTTAGCCACTTGTTAGTAACCGCCTTTTTCAAGACATGTAACAGCTTCAAAAAATCACGAGTGGGGTAATACGGATGTATTTTATGCCATAGAATAAAACGTGAAAGTGTCTTGAGCTTGTGTTCACCACAGACCTTATTTCAGCCATTTAACCAAAAGTGCTAAAATGCTAACTCGCTTACGCATTTTGGACTACAAAGTGATGTCATACCTGCACCAGTCTATTTGGGCCAAAAAAGTAGCTACACTTAATTCCTCTCAAATTGATATGTTGATCGAGCCACATTAAAAATCAAAATACAAATTAGCATATGGGGAGAAAAGAGAACATTTGTCTGCTCGGCACTAGCACTATCATGTAAGTTTTATATTTGCATATAGCGTTTGAATATGTAAATTGTATTTATATGGGTTATGCGGAGACCCGTTTCATTTTTTTTATCAGATAGGAGTCCAATAAAACCAGACTCATGAAGTGACCCTTTCAGGCAGGTTGGTCTACATTGTATGGAAGATGACACAGCTAAAACTAGTGTTGTTTTGGCTTGTGTTCGCTTAATGCAGTCTTCGTGCTTTGTTCCCTAGGGCTCAGGACTGGAGAGTCAACACACTGCAGGTCTATCACACTTGTTCTGGTGAAGTGCACTGCAGTGCGTACAGTATCTCCAGAGCTCTTCTTTGTTTTAGATTTGTTTGCTTGCTTCAGAATAAAAGACTGTAGAGTTTCAGAATGAGGAAAAAAAACAGCATATGCTGGTTAGGTATGTTTTGAAGGCAGCTGGTTTGAGCTGGTTTATGCTGGTCCTTAGTTGGTCATGAGCTGGTTTAAGCTGGTCCTGAGCTGGAGCTAGTTGCTTAGGACAAGCTTAGGACCAGCACTTGAACAGCATAAGGCCCCGATCAGACAGAACACATTTTTCAGGTTTGAAAAAGCGAGGAGCACCGCACTGCCTTTTTTGGTTGATGTTTTTTAATTTAGAAAAGAGCAGTGCGCTGCATTTTTTTAATGTTGCTAGGCAACCCCCGAATCAGCGGTGCTGTCAGTCTAATCAAGATAACCGTCACTCCATTCATTCGATTGGACAATGGGAAAAAAACGCGATGACGTCAGGCACTTTTCTACTCAGAGTTTCAATTTCATGCGCTCAGAGCGCTCCTGGAAAAACGCAAGGCGCAGCAGGCGGTTAAAACGCGAGGCGCCCGGGCCTACAAACAGCGTGCATAACGCTCACTGCCAACAGAAAACTATTCAAAAAAGGCGCCTCACTGCAAAAACATGTTCTGTCTGATCGGGGCCTAAACCAGCTCAAACAAGCTGCCATGCTTCAAAATATACCTAACCAGCATATGCTGTTTTTTTCAACATGGTTTGAAGGTGATTATTTACATGATAAATTATTTCAAATATTTGGGAGTGTCTTGGTTATTGCTGCTGTTCCTTTTTGTGTTCAGCACTGAAAGTCACTGCTAAACGTCTGAAAACAGAGGGGGGTTTTCTTTGTCTGTTGAGTCACATGACAGTCCTGACACAGTGAAACTCTAAAGTAGGAAGTGTAGAGAGCTGAATAAGGAGATCACGTCGCAGACCACAATTTTGCCATTGGGAATAAGGGTGTGTTAGGGCCTGCCACAGATTGTCATCTGCCTCATATGCACTGCAATTGTTTGGCAGTGTACAAATAAAGTGCCCACTTAGCATTACAGTCAATGGTTGGAAATGGGATTTGCTTGAAGAGAATATGACCTCTGGCTGCTGTAAAGTGCACTAGCTGTAGTTATTCCAACACTGAATTCTACTTGAAGTGTTGATTTCACAAGACCTGAGTCAACATGTTTCTTTGCATGGACATGCATTAGTAGGATCTCTTTAGCTGACCCATGCATTGATGTTTTATCAGCCAAATCATGGCATGCAACCTTTGCTCAGGATGTTTGGCTGTTTCCTATCAACATGTGACTTCCCTCTAATGACGACAGCTTTGTCAGCAGTGTGAAGCGAGTTTACGGGAGGCTTTACTGAGGATTAGTCTCCAGGTTGGTATGGTTGGTATCAATTGGCAGTGGAAGCTGGTGGGGTTTAAAACAGTAGAAGCATACTAAATTATAGTGAACTGGGAATCTAGAGGATTTTTATTTCTTAACTGCTTTAAGGCCCGTTCACACTTAGAATGATAACTATAATGATAAATATATTGACACTAGAATTAATACATGTTTGCAAAGCCCCACAAAATAATGCTGTGGGGAGACAACAACCAATAAAACACAGACCTGCAACACAATCATTACAGACACATGAATATTAAAATATGACCACAGAGAGAAAAAAAAACAGTTGAGGGCACCTTAAGCATTTTAAAAATCTAACCCTATATATAACAACAAACTGCCAAAATGAGGGAGAAATGCAGAAGAACATTTAAAAGGTCTAAGGATATTTTCAATACATTTAAGAGCACTACAGTCTCTGAACAAATGACACACGTCAGTTTAACACAGAAAGAATAAAGCAGTTACTTTTTTGCACATTCTTCTTTGAATCGTCAGTCTATTAACTTACATCATTGCCTTCGGTGTAGCAGATTAATCCATCATGTCATCGTGGTCGTGATCAGACGTACAGCTGTAGTATCAGTGTCCTTGTTTGCACATATATTTCATCACGTCTTCTTCAAATGAAATCTCATCTCTGTTAATCTCATCGCCGCGTGTTGTTTGAATTCTCCGCTTTAATCATAGGCTGAATCCGAAATCGCCCCATATACCCTTAAATAGGGCATTATTTGAGGGGACAGCCACCTGTAGTGGTGTCATAGTGGACATTATTAAGTGCACTCATTCAATCCCACATTGCACCGCAATAATGAGTGTGCAGCCTATGTACACACAACAGCTGCCCGAATTCACTCACTCGTTTTCATTCACTCCTTCAAGTGAACTGTATTAGTGGACTAACGTAGGGAATAGTGAATGAGGGTTTAGGGGGCGATTTCAGATTCAGCCTGTAATGCAATCTCAGCTGTGCCCTCACTACAGTGCAACAGTGAAAAGGGACCCCTCTCAAACAGTGTTGCGCTGCGCCGCGTTCTGAACGTTGTTTAAGCGACATATTACCGGTATTGCAGTATCATCAAAATTCATATCATAACAAAAATAAACACTGGTATTAGGTATGAACCGGTATACCGCCCAGCACTTTACAATAGTAATATATTTCCGTCACAATTCCTTCAAAACTGAGCTTAAAGTGAACTTTTATTTTTAGGGGTTGTTGTATACAAATGAAATGATGAAATGCTCATGAAGTGACTCTCGAGTGACTTCTGGAGATAAAGTTCATGTGGACATCATGTGAAGATGTAAGGTGGTTCCTAAAGCTGAATTAAACTGGAAAGTGACACGTACTGTATGGCTCAGTTTAAGTCTTGAATGTCGTTCCAAACCTGTATCTTTTCTAAGTGGCATACAAAAAAGCTGATCTTTTCCATACAAAGTGGGCAGTGATTAAAAAAGTAGTCTGTATGACTCATGCATTCGAAGCCTTCAATATACATCTAACCACTTTATCATGAAAAACCCTGGAAGTATCTTTCTTTGTATACCAAGTACACCACCAGAAAGCAGTGTTTTGTACCCTAAACAGGTTTGACTAGAGTGTTCACAGCGGTTTTCACTGACATTTGTATTTTTAACTGACACAACTTGTGTGTTTAAGGGCATTGAGACATGATATTACATTGCACCTGCCTCTGGTCTTAATGTGTTCAGGCAGATGCTACATTTATGCTGAATTGAATTAAGTGTAACGTATATGAGTAAGCACGTGTTTCAGGATTGGCATACAGTAGGCTACATGTGTATAAATTATCATACAGTATGTGTGTGTGTTATGTGTGTAAATGGGTTTCTGCAGAGAATCCATACGATCAGGTAACACTACAGCGCTGATTTGATTTCTTGATTTCTGACTTGGGACTCCCCTTTGTCCTGTTATCTTACTTACACTAATGGGCCCAGTCATAATACCCTGTTACTTCCTCTGTCACTATCCTGTTTCGGCTACAATTACTGACTTAAAGTACTTTTCTCATGGAGGTTAGACAAAAGCATCTGAATGTTATATAATGTCATGTGTCAAGTCAATTTTATTTGTATAGCACTTTTCACAACACATCATTTCAAAATAGCTTTATATAAAATCATGATGTTAATATTTATAATATCTTAATATCCTCATGCATATAGTCGCATTTAGCTGATTAGAGCTGGGCGCTAATGTAGATTACAAATTGTGATGATATATCGCAGACTAATCTAATTTATTTGTTCCATTTGTTAAACAGTTTACAGCCAAAACTTGTAATGTGTCAGGGATTTCAATGTTTTTACTCTGTTTTACTGTTTTGCACTAAAACTTTAGGTGTGTCAAGTTTAAACTGAATGATTCATGACTTATGACAAGCAAGATTTGTCTCATTATTTGCTTTCAAAAACAACCTCTTTCAACAGACATGTTAAAGAATGCTTACAATTGTGTGCATGGTTGCAGTAATCTAGTTTGTTCATATGAGTCTAATCCTCTGTTTCTAATAACTTAAGATCACTGGGCCAATGGAAGGGGCCAGCTATAAACATGTTGATGAATTGCTACTTTATTAAACCATGCCATTATTTTTTGCCAAATAATAGCCATAAATGATTAAATGAGGAATGGTAGCTGTGGAGGTAAAGTTAAATGGAAATAGTTCAACTATTTACTCCAGTACTCCAGTGAAAACAACAGACTTCTGTCTGGTGATGCAAAAAAAAAGTTTTGGAGATCTCCTACAATAGGTTTACATGGATCCAAGGTCACTTTAAAGGGGTGGTTGATCATGATTTCACTTTCAATTAACTTTAGTTAGTGTGTAATGTTGCTGTTTGAGCTTAAAAAATATCTGCAAAGTTTCAAAGGGAGATATTTTCTTTTAAATAAATAGCTTTTTAAGGACTACTGCAAACGACTGGTAGGGACTACAATTAATTCCTCACTAACCCTGAAATGTACGTAAACCCTGGCCGAAGTTATGCAGTAAATTCCGTTTTTATGACTGGATTCCGTCTGCGTTTTCCGCATCGCGGAAATGAATCCTTATGAAAGTTATTTAGTCAAGAGTAGTGAGCAGTTCTTTTGTTATTTGATTAATATTAAAATGCAGACAGCAGCACAGCAGGAATATTACATTATACTATTGGATTATGCAACAGACATTATACAGCTCAGTGCCTTCACGCAGTTAATTAATAAACCATCAGTTTGTTATATCTGCCTTTTTCATGCTATAGAGCTCCGGAGGTCACGTGACCCATTCTGTTTACAACGCCATTTTGGCAGGCAGGAACAGCCGGCACCAGCATTTCAAGGCAACGGAGTTCACTGTGCACTTTAATTCAAAAGACATAGACCTGTACATAGCAAAACTTAATAGATTAAACATAACAGATCCCTATAATGCCCCCGGGGTGCTTTTCACGTGTATCAATAAATGAACGGATAGCTTTCCTGTCAGGACACCTGTTGCACCAGCTGTGCACAAGTTAGCCTAATTTTGACGTAAATACGCACTAAGTTACAACTTATGCACTACTAAATATTTTTGCGTAGCACCATTAAACATAGTTGAAGCCTAAATCTACGTATAAGCTAAATATTTACGGAAGCCTCCGATCAGGAGTAACATTAACAGATAGAATTGCAGGCAGACTGAACTGCCTCAATAAGCTCTTGTTTTACATGACAGACTTCAATTCTTTACACGTATATGATAATGCTGACATATACACGCACTTACATTTTAAGAAAGAAAACATGTAAATAGATTACTGTTAGCGGTTAACACGAACCCGTCCAAAACAGCAACGCTGTGTGCATCTGTCCCATCGGTCCGTGTTGTGCATGTCAATCAGTCATAATCAATAAATGTAATTTCTTATTTTTTTGTTTCAGTATTTATTTATTGATCCTTAATTTCGTTTAAAATATCCTACAGTTTCTGAATGTTATTTATATATAAAAGCACTTAAGTTATTCATGATTAAGTATCGTATTTAATGGGAACTTATTTTTATCATTAGTTACGTGAGGCAAAAGTAGTTAGAATGAAGAATAAACTGAAATTCATGGCATTTCAACAACTTACTACGATAAAATGATTTCCCCTTTGCTTTCCCCAGCCTATTCTGGCATCCTGGCGCACAGCAGCTGTCCACCATGTTGAAATAGTAAGGTTTAAACAGTCTGGTTTTAAATTATTTTTCGACCACTATAGATACCAATGCTACAGCCGCTCTAGTGCTCCCCTGATTGCCTGCCAAAATGGCGGAGTTTAGGCTGCGTGACGGCAACCTCCAGAATTCTATAGCCGATATGCCGATGGTTGTAAATTGATCAAAAATCGTCCGATAAATATCGGCGGCAGATACATCGGTGCATCTCTAGTTAGAATGAATATATGAAATGCATGGATATTTTGTGTGTGTATGAACATAAACAGCAGTAGCATTTACAAATAACAGTGTATATAAGAAGTATGAGACAACTACAAAAAAAACATACCATTCTGAAACGTCCTGTAACAGCTGTTCTTGCACAGGCTCTGATTGATCCTCTTCAGTAATATCTCTCTGGGTCTGATTCGGGCTCAAATTGATAAGCCAATATTGACGGCATAGTTTACAATACACCGGAGCACATGCAACTACTCATAGATAGTCTATACTCATATTGGTAAGGGCCGTGACGTTTCCGGACTAGCATGCACTGTTGCGGTTAGCGAATCACAACATACTGGACCAGCTAACCATTGCGTATTTCTGAGGGAGGGGCTTCATAGAACCAGGAAACCATCAGAGTGTTTTTACGAGAAGGGACTCAAGAGGTGTAGAAAAAAAAAGTGAAAAATGCCTTTTTTATGGCTTTTTTTTTTTTTAAATGAAGCATGAACACATGTTAGACTGCACCCCATAAACACAATCAAGCCTTCGGGAAAAAAAGCTGATCAACCACCCCTTTAACTTTCTCATAATATACACTGCAGCATCACCTGTTTTCTCACACTGTCTGAAATGGTTTAAAAAAATCTCTCTAAACCAGTGGTTGACCGATATTGTTTTTTTGATGGCTTAAAGAGCAGGGTGACCGATGGCCGATATAGAATATACATAATTTATATTTATTTTAATTAATATTTAATAAATTAGAAATATGATGAATTTTAAAATAAACATGCTTATACTTTAGATGGCAACTTCTTGATTTATTGATTCTTCTTGAACTTCTTGATCATATTACAGTATTTTTCACAAATAAAGTAATTGTTTAAAAATATGAATAAAAAGGAAGTAAACACTGTAGGCTAACAGGGCACTCAGTATTCTGGTAAGTTTGTGTGCCCTGGTAATCATAATTGTTTCAAATACAATACAACACTAATTTTACATACAGCACTGTGTAAATGACATTAATATGACATAGTGGTCAACTGAATATAGCGCAGCATATTTTAAAATCAAGGATTTCAAGTTTGTCGCGTCTCCAGTGATGCTGAACTCTCCTGTCCGCATTCACTTCGCACGGAGCGACCGCCAAGCACAGAAACACATTAATGCAGGCTACAAATGCGCACTTCAGAAGATCTCTCGGCTGGATTCGATTAAATCTGAAAGGATTGTGAAATTAAATGTGTATTGGATATTCAGAGATTTGTTTTAACGATATTTGTTTTCCCACATTTGGTAGGGTGACCAGACGTTCCCGTTTTCCGGGGACAGTCCCGGTTTTTGGTGTTCTGTCCCCGACTGGAGCTGTCCCCGGAAATGTCCCCGTTTTACAGCTCGTTCAAAACAACCCGCAGATACATTGCAAAAAAAACCCAACATACAGCAGAGCAATCGTGTAGTGATTATTTCACCAGTAGATGGCGCTGTGAGATACGCTGACTCTACTTGGTCGCGCGCGCCGCTACTTCATAAAGAACGTAACCGAGAGCAGAGCGCCATTATCGTTAAAAGAAACATCGTTATCGCTTTCAAGGTAGTAACATACTAACTATTCATGTTAAATTAAAGTAACGTTAATACTGTTTGCATGTGCTTTATAACAGAGCCTCTACAGGGTGCTGGATTGTTTTGCCCCCAAAAGTTCCGCAGTCACAACGCAGTGATTACCACACATCTGAAATATAAAAAAACCTAAACAGTTACACTTGCAACAAATACATGTGCAGAATACACATACTTAATGTGTATTAACACTTAACCAATGCTTAAAATAAGCCTAAAATGCTAAATAACAAGACCAATTAACGATAGTAAGAGTTATTTTCAAGCACAAACGTAACAAAAAGGTAATTTATACAGTATAAACTTGTGAAAATGAAAGTATTGAAAGCAATTATATTTGTTAAATAGTTTTATTCATCATATCATATTTGTTGTTTTATTTTTTTAATGTGTTTTTGTTAAGTCATGTTATAATATTGTTTTGAATGGCTTGTGATTTACAGTGGTAACTATTAACTGTATTATTCATTATTCATAGTTGTTTTTTTGCGGGTGCGGTGAATTGTATTTAAACCAGACCAAAAATCGTAATAATCAAACTAAATCATAATAATTATTAATGTTAATAATACTATAGGGAGCCCACAACAACGATGTATATTAATATATTCAAAAATATATTGTCCCCGTTTTGTAATTAATAGATAATAACAAATGAGATTTTTTGTGATATTTTAACCACTCAAATAGGAAATGTCCCCGGTTTCCATTTCAGAAATCTGGTCACCTTAACATTTGGGCAATTAATAAGCAAATGTACTTTTTTCTAGTATGAGCTGTAAATGAGAAAGTATTATAGTCTATTGTTTGCCTTTCCGTTGCTAATAATATAAAAGCAAACGCTATACTTTTTCGCAAACCATTTACTTTCTTTGTTTAACAGGTCTATATAATAACGTATTGGATATGACTGTTTAACAGAGGCGGTAAACTAATGAAGACAGAGAAAAACAGCGCTGCTGAGAAAGGCACAGCTGGTGTTTTTAGCGCCACATGTCAAAATAAAAGTCCCGCTTCTAACACATCGGACAATCAAAAAAACGTATAGGCTGATGCTGATATTTTAAAAATGCCAAATATCAGCCGATATATTGGCCTTGGCGATATATCGGTCGACCACTACTCTAAACCCCTCCTTTCCAAGAGCCTGCTCTGTTCTGATTGGTCAGATGGCCTAGTCTGTTGGGATTGGTTGACTCTACTGCTTACAGTGCAGTGTCGGAAACAAAGAACCCATTTGAATTTCTGATCTTCCTTGATACACAGTAATATGAACAGTAACAATGGAATTGGTTTTACCGTATCAGTTATAATGTGCGAGTCCTTATCCTTTGGAAGTGGATTTGATTTCACAGCCCAGTAAACACTGTCTTCTTGACTTGTCAGCAACACGACCCAAACTATCCAGTCTCAGCTAAAACTACAGAGTTTTTGGGGGCGGGTCAAAGGAGACGTTTCTCACTGGTAGACAATAAAGACCAAAGGCTGGCATTATGCAAATTTGTTTCAAGTCAAGTCAACTTTATTTATATAGCGCTTTTTACAATGCAGATTGTCTCAAAGCAGCTTCACATTGTTAAACAGGAAAATAATGCAACCGAATTTGATTCGGCTGTACAGCCGCTCTGGAGAAAACGGTGATGTCATCCAGCTCATTTCAATTATCATATATATTCAAGTAATGTAGTTGATATAGTTAATTTAGTTTAGTAATTAAATTTATTTGGATATTTATTTGAAAATTTAGTGTCCCCAACTGAGCAAGCCAAAGGCGACAGTGGCAAGGAACCAAAACTCCATCAGGTGGCATAATAGAGAAAAATAAACCTTGGGAGAAACCAGGCTCAGTCGGGGTGCCAGTTCTCCTCTGGCTAATTAACAAACAGTGTAGGATTATTATGTACAAACCTACATAAGTTTGAGCAGGAAGTTAGACTGGAATTACTGATGAAGAAAAAAGGGGCACTTTAATTGTTGTAGGTCTGCTCAATTTTCCTTCCCTAGGGCCTTTTCTCCTTGCCTTTTTTTGTCAATTGGCACCAATTCTGTTTGGCTACCAACATTCTTCAAAATAGTTTCTTCTTTTGCTTTCCACAGAAAAAAAGGAAAGTCATTAAGAAAGTCATTAATTGGGGTGAATTATGCCTTTAAATAAAAAGTGTCACATCTTACCCTCATGTGGAAACCCCATAAAGACATAGTGGATTTCACAATGTGGGAAAAAAAATCATACTTCATCACAATATCTAGCTGACACCAGATTACGCTGGTCATCAAAACCTGACATCAGCCAGTCTTCAATCTTCATGTCTTGAAAGCCGAGTTCTAAAGTCCTGATCATGTAATAGTAGTATTGTAAACTTTGCCCTGAGCTTGGGCCATTCATGCATCGTCATGCATTTGTTGAATATCAAGATTTCTTATATCACTGCTTGAAGGGTTGTAAAAGTAAGACATGGCATGTTTATGCATGTCTTCATAGTATGATTAAAATGACTGACTGCTGCCCCCTAGGTCCACTGTGGTGTCTGTGAAAGCAGATGATTTTGCAGATGATAGATAAACTGAGCATCTCTGTGATATCATTTTGCTCAAAAATAATGCTTGAGGGCAGGTTCCGAGAAATAGGTTTACTCTAGTCCTGAACAATAAATAATTACAGCATGACAGTATTGACATGAAAAGACAACTGTCCATAAAAGAAAACTTTTTACTGAGATTGCAACACTTTAAGCTTGTTATGAATTGCATCTGTGCACCAACACATAAAATCAAGCTTTTGTAACTAAAAGCGTTTTGTGTTTATGTACTTGAGTAAAAAATATTTAAGCCTAAAGCTACAGTCACACTATGCTTTGAGCATGTGAAATTTCTTCTGACATGGCAATGAATGAGATATGATGTCACGCTCTGTGGCGCCTTTTGTAAAAACATAAATTCAACAACAAAAAATAAATAAATACAAGATGTAAAAGCACACAATCTACTCCACTTTCCTGCAATGCAGAAACGTTTGTGTTCTAACTCGGCTAACACCGTGTTTACACCAGACGCAAGCGGCTTGACTCAACAAAAGCAAATACAACCCATTATAATCAGTGATGCTGTCTACAATGGATGTGGTGCGACACGACAAATCCCTGACAGTAAACTGATTCCCCGTTTTATTTTTGATGTACGTTAAGTGCTTGCACTACTTCTGACACGAAGAACAAATGGATTTGCATCCAGTGTAGACAGCCTCAATATGATGCATTAACTGTCGTGTCCGGTGTAAGAGATCACGATGTGACATCTTGTCACACATCTTCAAGCAGGGTTGAATTTTGTTGAATTTTGGAATGCAGCAAATGCAAAACGTTTCACACAAGCTTGCATTTCCAGTCTCTTGCATTCACATAGGTATGATTGGTATTCAATGGAAAGAAAGAGATGTCCACAGAGCAGAGAAAATATACACAGAGCATATGTTCTCCTCACATTGTTTTCTTAGTGTGTGCGCTTGTAAAATCAAGTAAATAATGTTTACAGAAATATAGTGTACTGAAGAGAAAACAAAAGCTTCATTAAGCTTAGTAGTACTTTTTTTAATTTACCCACTGGAATAAATAATGGTAACACATTAGTATGGGGAACACATATTCACTATTAACTACAACTTTTGCCTCAATAAACTCCTAATTTACTAGTTTGTTACTTTATACCTCCTGTAATTTCAAGCTAATCAGACCATTGCACACTGAGGGTGCTTTCACACCTGCTTCATTTAGTTCGGTTGAATGGTACTAGAGTTTATTTTCCCCTTTGGTGCGGTTCGTTTGGTCAGGTGTGAAAGCAGCAATCGCACTCGGGTGCGCACCAAAAGCGGACCAAACAAACGAACTCTGGAGCGGTTTGTTTGTGGTGAGAACGTGATCCGACCTCAAACAGACCCAACTGCAAAAAGTACTGATCATTTTTGGACTAAGCCAGCTGCCGTAGTCAGCTGTGCTGTGCATTATGGGATGAGGAAGTGTTTGTTGACAGTTTGCACTTTAGCATGGCAGCTCGCAGACATTAGCATGGCAGCTCGCAGCCGCATCCGCGCTTCATTATAGAAATGTATTGTTTGCATATTGTGGTGTATACAAACAATGTAATAGATTATGGCCAGGGACAAAACCAGCCCGCGCAGTCATCTCTCCATAGTTGTGTTGTCTCCGTCTTGTTTGCTGGCTTTTCCTCTTCTGTTGGAATTTTCCTGCACGTAAATTCTGACCAATCGAAAAGCAGTTTAGGAAATACGCCATGGCCAATGAGTGATGTGGATGTTTTCATGTGACTGCATTTTGGTTCGTTTCAACTGGTTCGGACTAAAGCAATCAGTGTGGTGTGAAAAGGAACCAAAAAAGCTGAAAAATGCTACAATGTATAATTGTTTGCCCTTGGTTCGGACCAAATGAACCGAACTAGAGATGTGAAAGCACCCTGAGTTATGGGTATTCATGTGTTCACACTGTCTGGTGGCCATTTTGAAAGCTGTCTGAAAACTTTCACCAGAAGAGGAGCCCCTTAAATGTGCATTTTTTAGATGTTTAAGCCTTTATTTTCGATAAGTATAACTTCTTACTATTACAGCTCTCATGGTTAACTAATTGTGAAAAGTGTTGCATTACATGTAGATCTATGGCATTATATTTAGATCTATGGCATTATATTAAGATCGTGGCATGAAAGGTTGCAGAGATGAACATTCATTGTAGCCGATCACAGACATTTTGAGCACATGAAAGCAGTGATCTCGTCATTGCAACTCAGTTTCTGTACACTAACGAATGCTTTCATCTTCACTAACAGTGCAAACGTGATATAGTTAAGAGATTCGTTGAATAAAACCCTGATAAACGCGTCACTCCAACGATTGCAAAGGGAGCTTTCTTTGATTGCTTTCTTTATAGAATTATGGATTATTTTCATCCTACTAAGAGAAACAACGCAAGTTGACGTTTAGTCAATGGTTTGATTTACTGACACACAGACAAAGAACATATGACTGTGCATGAATCATTAAATTTCAGATCAGGCATTAGAATTATCACAGTTACTTACATGTTACATTACTGTCGAGCCCAGGAACTGCACAATATTTTGTAATCCTCAACAGCATGTTTATTGCTTGGTAGCTCGATCTGGTTTAGCTTAATCTGTTACTTAGACTACCTATTCTATTGCATGTCATACGTGAATCGGTGGGCGGGGCTAAACAGGCAGTGATGAAGTAGGCGTTGATCTTCTGCATAGGTGGTGCTTGCCTCCCTTTGACATCATAGATCCCCACTTTGAAAAACCTGTCGTTTGCTGGGCCTGGTGTCAATAAAAGCTTTTATTGGACTAACAAGGAAGTTTTCAGTTCTGAAACTTACAGGATATTCTTATAGTATGATGACCTCTTATATGTCTTAAAGCTCAAGGAAAATTTGATTTCTCAGTTCATGACCCCTTTAAAGACTTCATATTATTGTAAAGTGAGCTTAAAGGGTGCACTACTATGAAAATCACAGCTTCAGTGTGACATCAATAAGAAAAAGTATAATTTCATAGATATTTTCAATAATAGCTGTTTATATTAAAATATGTATGAATTTAATACATGACCTAGATTATTTATTTAGCAAAATTGTCCTTTTAAATTTAATTTAATAATATTTATTAATAAAAAAAATGTTTGCTGTTCCAATTAAGCTCAGTGTGCTCCCTTTAAGCTCATCCACATTGAACGTCTATGTAAATACTTCATAAACAGACTTTAAATATTACTGATACAACTGATGGTTGTCACTTCAAGTTAATCTTTAGAAAATTATTCTTTAAAAATGTTGTTTAAAATAAACAAGAATTTCCCCCCAAAAAACATGTTGTGAGCTTAATGGCAACAGGGGTGTGCTTAAAGGAGCACGCCGACTTTTTGGGACTTTAGCTTATTCACCGTATCCCCCAGAGTTAGATTTTTATCTCTGTGCGTGCCATAACTCTGTCTGACGCACCCACCGCTAGCCTAGCTTAGCACTGGCGGTAAACGGCTCCATCTAGCCTACTGCTCAATAAATGACAAAATAACGGCAACATTTTCCTATTTACATGTTGTGATGTGTATAGTTACATCGTGTACTAAGACCGACGGAAAATGAAAAGTTGCAATTTTGTAGACCGATATGGCTAGGGACTATACTCTCATTCCTGCATAATAATCCAGGAACTTTGCTGCCTTACCATGGGTGCAGCAGGGGCAATGATATTACGCAGCGCCTGAAAATAGTCCCCAGCACGCTCTCTGTGCAAGCAGGTTGTCACGTTGGTTATGTTGATGGAAGTTAGCCTATTTTCAGGCGCTGCGTAATATCAATGCGCTGCTGCACCCATGGTACGGCAGCAAAGTTCCCTGATTATTACGCAGGAATGAGAGTATAGTCCCTAGCCATATCGGTCTAGAAAATTGCAACTTTTTATTTTCCGTCGGTCTTAGTACACAATGTAACTATACACATCACAACATGTAAATAGGAAAATGTCATTTATTGAGCAGTAGGCTAGATGGAGCCGTTTACCTCCAGTCTTTGTTCTAAGCTAGGCTAGCGGTGGGTGCGTCAGACAGAGTTATGGCACGGAGATAAAAATGGTATGTATGGATTTATCTAACTCTGGGGGATACGGTGAATAAGCTAAAGTCCCAAAAAGTCCTTTAAAGGGTAAAAACATGAACCCATTAAGCACAGCCAGACTTTTTGCATTTAATGATGTATATCTTAATTTAAATGCTTTTGTCATTTAAAATAAAATAAAATATTATTGTGTGAGAGATTAATATTTTATTTTAACATAACTTCTTGGTATATAACCAATACCCTGTGCACTAAAATGTCTCAATGTAGATTTTGGTAAGCTTAATAGGTACGTTTACCCTAAACAGCCAATATCCTAGTAATATGCATGCTAAAAAGCAAGTAGTTAATAGCGAGAATTGAACCCTAAAAGTGTTACCAAATGAATGAATCTCTTTTTAATAGTCACATAAAATTGGAACTTCACAACATGAATCTCATTTGTGATTTCACTGACTTGAGCAACTTAATCTCAAAGTAATGAACTTGCCATTTTCTGTGGCAGTTGCCTAAAAACAGGCTAGTTTGTTAAAAACCTGACTATCTGTCGTAAAGTATACAGATATGATTATAATCATTGAAATGTATGAACAAAAGATTTGCAACTTTATTCTTATGTAAATAAAAATGAATAAAGATGGGAGTTTTTTACCACTAATGAAAAGTTGGATGTAAGAAAAAACATATTAACATATTAATAACAGAGCACTATATAAGGTACCTTTATTACCTTCTGATAAAGTTTGTTTAGTCTCTTCTAGTTGAAATCAAGCCCCCTCATCAGACAACATAACCATGCCAACCAGTTCCCAGCATTGCAGGATTTAATGAAGTGTTAAGATGTGATCGTTTAATCGTTAACCCAGGACAGATGTCCACAATGACTCCTTAATTCTCCTCCATCATACCACTTTATTTTATGCCTAGACATGATATATATGTTTGGTTACACTTTATTTTAAGGTGCCCTTGTTACAGTGTAATTATACATTTAAGTACTGACTCATAGTAATTAACATGTACTCACTATAGGGTTAGAATGTAATTATGCATAATTTACTGTTAATACTATAGTAAGTACATGTAACATTTATAACAAGGACACTGTAAAATAAAGTGTTACCATGTTTTTATTTTAGTTCACAGTATAAATCATTTCACATTACACATGGATGTCAGTCGTGAATGTTATGTTTCCTTCCTAATATCTCGTCACAGATACATGGATTGAGCTTAGACAAAGATAATCATTATTTCAAAGGTGCAGTTCCTGTAATACAGGAGCTTAATGTGCTCCATGTTTGCATTCCCAGGCCGCCATGCAGACATACGACAGCAAAGGACAGGAAGTCTACAGCAACGGCAGCACTGGCCATATTAACGGCAAAGACGTAACCAAGATGAGAGAAGTGGCCTTTGAGAAGAACCCCTCTGAGCCACTGGTATTATATCTTATTTTCATGTGTTTTATGTCTTTTGTATTTACGAAATTAAATTAATTGAACTCATTAAATTATTTGAATTATTTTTAAAGGTGCTGTATGTAAGTTTTTGACTGTAGTAAAGCATAAAAATACCATAATATGTTTGCAAATGCTACAGCCAGTTATTCTACTTTGAAATGTGCGTTCCGTGTCAGAATGTCTGTTTTTGTTTTGGTCTGTGTGATTCCACTGGCCATGGAAGCCAGCAAACAAACTGGGTCAGAGATTGCAGATTCTCCCCGACCTAAAAAGCCTCGGCATCCATCTAAAAATCTCTATGAACGAGAGCATATTAAAACGCGATATCAACTCATCATGAATCAACTCATCAATGTACAATGTGTAAGACTCCTCACCTTCCATTGTCAATTGCGCTCGCCCCTGTTGTGTGTCCTCAAAATGGCAACCTGCGTGAGCGAGTCTGAGGAGGGAGCAGGGCAAACAATATTTTGAATTTGGACTGCAGTACCCATTTCAAACACTAGCTGTCATTCTTACATACAGCACCTTTAAGAGAATATAATTCACAGATTATCGAGTGATCTACTGACAACACGCAAATTAAAAAACACAGACGCTGTCGGATCATTTCCACAATGGCAAACGCAATCTACCAACAGCAGCACAAATTAGCGTCTGGTTTAAGACGTGCTTTTTTGGGGCGGTAAATAATGGCGCAAATACCAGTAAATTGACTAGCGCAAACCTTTGTAAATCACCTCGGATTATTCATTTAAATGCTCTCCTCCCATAAATTTTGCATCTGAAAGGGAAACTCCTACAAAAATAACTGTGTCCACAGCTGACTTTTCAGCGCTAATTTTTTACTGCATGTCTTTAGTAAATCCTGACAGTAGATTTTTAATGCCAAAAGAGAGTTTTGTGCTGGTGCAAGCTGTTAGTAAATCTGGCCCAATGTCTGCTAAACTTCGAAATGAAAAGCAGTTTTAAAGTCTCTAAACAGCTGTAGTGTAATATTGTGTTCTGTGTCTATTCAGGGTGTAACTCTTAAGCTGAATGAAAAGCAGAGGTGTACAGTGGCGAGAATATTGCATGGAGGGATGATACACAGACAAGGTACAGTGGATTCTTGGTTTGTTTGTGAATAATTATGCAGTTTCCATTAGGGATGTCCTGAGCTAATCTGAAGGATCAGTGTTGGGGCCGATTAAGCTTTTTTGTTTTTTCAACTGATTGGTATCGGCTATCCTTAGGCCGATCCTTTATTTTATGTCAGCTGTCATGCAGGTGTCGTGCAGTAGGTGGTGGTATGCACCTTCAAGTGAGTTTGCCAACTGCGTTTAAAAGGAAAAGAAGCAGCTCAATTGAACAAATGAGGTCTGCTCTAGTGTTTCACACAAACACACATTCGAGCTTCCATGTGTTATATATGTTCCATATTCTGTGTTATATCTGCGCACATACAAAGACATTTAGAAGCACAGAAACTTGTTATTAACACTGCTGCGACTTTTAGGTATTATTAAAATAGCTTTGCTACTGAATCGCTCTATTATATTTCTCAGCAACGAGGGGGTTACATTGCTAGTTTTGAAGTAATTAAACTCACAGCTTTATTGTTTATAGAGAGAAAAGATGAACAGACACAGGTAATTCTCTCATCTCAATCTCGCTCTCTCTCTCTCGATAATGAATTTTAAAAAATGCTAAAATTCATTCATTTAACACTTGTGCGTCAATTTAAAAAAGTTACACATAGGTCCATAGAGGACAAAAATGTCTTTGTCAAAAAATAGTCTTGGGAGCACAGACTTAAGTTTGGTCTCATTTTAAAGAAGACCCTTGGCAGATTATTGTTGAAGTAAAGTTTAAAAAGTGAAACCAAAAAAAAAAAGTTATAGAGGTTTAAGTTTATGAAAATTATTTATGAACATTATTTTATATGAAATAAATATTTTATGAAACATGTTAAAATCTAAAACTGCTAGAAAATCAAAGCCATAAATCTAAATACACAATAAGTTGTGTTCCAAATTTGAGGTTGATACATTTAAAAAAATTAGCTTTCAGTAAGATTTTGTTTGGGCGCAGTACCAAATTTTCCCCATTAGATGCAAGCAAAACTCCACTGGTGCACACAGTGGTTGGATTTGTGATTTGCAGTAGAGTTTTTCTCTCTCAAATATTACAAGCACACAAATGCACAACCACACACAATTTGTTTTATTACACACATACAAACCACACTCTGACATCCATACCAACACACCCACACAATTATAGCTGCATAATTTATTTCATTGGCTCTATAATATGCAGAAGCAGAAAACAGGAATAAAGCGAGTATGTGCTTTATAGACCAAACCTGAGAAAAATGGCACCATCTGGTAAAAAATAGTAAAAATTTAAATTGACGCCTTGCCAACAGAATGAAAGCCTATTAAAAAAGATTGCATCATTTTATAGTTAAATGGCCCTGGGATTAAAAATTGCAGTGGATTTTAATGGGTTTCAATGGGGACATTTTTGTCCAAAAGGTCCTGAGAGGAACATTTTGTGTACCTAGTGCAAAATAGTTTTTTTTTTTTAAGGAAATGGGGGTGAAATAGTAAAATTCCAATAAAAATTCACACCTGTAGTTGGCATTAACAAAATGATCAAAAAACCAAAACTGAAAAAGACAAAAATGTCCACAAGGTCGCACAAGGGTTAAATAAATGTAATCTAACACACTACTTTATCTCTGTGTCTGATTCAAAGCGGGCAGAATGTAATACCTAATGAGCCATAAATTATAAAAAGAACCATAATTTTTACCCTTCTGGTCAAATATTGCGCAGTTTTAACAGGTTTAACTTGTCAAAGCTGGCAAATGACAATGGTATAAGCGGGATAATCCAAAGCTAGTTGTGCATTAAACGATTTAAATTCACTCAGCTTCACATTCACATAGTGCATTAAAATTGTTTAATGCACAGCTAGCCGTGGGTTACCCCTTATGTACACTATATTGCCAAAAGTATTGGGACACCCCTCCAAATCACTGAATTCTGGTGTTCCAATCACTTCCATGGCCACAGGTGTATAAAATCAAGCACCTAGGCATGCAGACTCTTCTACAAAAAGAATGGGTCGCTCTCAGGAGCTCAGTGAATTCATGCGTGGTACCGTGATAGGTTGCCACCTGTGCAAGTCCATTCATGAAATTTCCTCACTACTAAATATTCCACGGTCAACTGTTAGTGGTATTATAACAAAGTGGAAGCAATTGGGAACAACAGCAACTCAGCCACAAAGTGGTAGGCCACGTAAAGTCACAGAGCGCGGTCAGCGCATGCTGAGGCACACAGTCTGCAGAAGTCTGCAACTTTCTGCAGAGTCAAGAGGGGGGGTGGTGGATTATGGTGTGGGGTTGTTTTTCAGGGGTTAGGCTTGCACCCTTAGTTCCAGTGAAAGGAACTCTTGATGCTTCAGCATACCAAGACATTTCGGACAATTTCATGCTCCCGATTTTGTGGGAACAGTTTGGGGATGGTCCGTTACTATTCCAACATAACTGCGCACCAGTGCACAAAGCAAGGCCTATAAAGACATGGATGAGTGAGTTTGGTGTGGAGGAACTTGACTGGCCTGCCTCTGGCCTGACCTCAACCCGATAGAACACCTTTGGGATAAATTAGAGCGGAGACTGCGAACCAGGCCTTCTCGTCCAACATCAGTGCCTGACCTCACAAATACGCTTCTAGAAGAATGGTGAAAAATTCCCATAAACACACTCCTAAACCTTGTGGAAATCCTTCCCAGAAGAGTTGAAGCTGTTATAGCTACAAAGGGTGGGCCAACTCCATATTAAACCCTACGGATTAAAAATGGGATATCATTAAAGTTCATGTGCATGTAAAGGCAGACGTCCCAAAACTTTTGGCAATATAGTGTGTGTGTATATATATATATATATATATATATATATATATATATATATATAGGCCTGTGAATTTTACCAAGCACTAGGAAAGTAAATGGATCGGATCAGACCGGGGGCAAAAAAAAACTTGACTGGGACATTCCTGGTTTCCATACAGCTCGATGGATAACTGCCTGACACTGTTTTTTCTTGTTTTAAACAGGTTCTTTACATGAAGGTGATGAAATCGCAGAAATCAATGGGAAAAGTGTTGCTAATGAAAGTGTAGACCAACTGCAGAAGATTCTGGTGGGTTGTTTTGTCATTGGTGGATGCACACTGAAAAAGAAGTACACTTTAGCATACTTTTTAAAAGTGTGCTTATTACAGAAGTAACATTTAAAAAAAGAAAATACTAAAGTGCGAACTGAATGTAATGTTTTCGTACACTTAATTGCATGTTATTTTAACTTTAAAGTAAAATTTATTTTGACATAAAATACAAGTGTACTTAAGTGTGTTGAAAAAAAAAGCCTTTTATTTGATTAATATTATTATCGGCAAGTACAGTTTTTTTTTTTTTTTAAAGACTTTGTAGATTTGAAGTACAATTGAAGTGCACATTCAGTTTAATTAAGCATACTTCTTTTTCACAAGGGGTGTTGAGGAGTAAATGTGAAAGTAGTGACATTACCTACATTACTTAAACTGTATGTGCATAACATTTTCTCACAAGTAGTAGTGTAGCATGAAAAAAAATCTTCATATGCTGTTTAAATGTCACATTGTGTTATGATAGTACACAGTGAAACAGATGAATCTCATAAAAAATACCAAGAAATGTCTTTCACAAGTTTACACAATGTTTTGTAAATGCATTGTAAAAATAAAAGCATATATAATACCAGCATTTGTGTATGACAGACAGGATGATTTTCATTACTGTATACATAAATAAGAATGAGACGTTTCTGCATTACGCTAATTGGAATTTGCTGTGAAACTAAGCAAAGAAAGCATCAGTGTAAATTGCTACTGTTTGTTAGAAACTTTGTGTAACTAGTTTATTAAAGGCTTTATAAAAAGCTACTTTATTAAAATACTTTATTTTGAGCCGTTTTTAAGAGAATTGGCACTCTGAGATTTTTTTGTGGTCATGTTACTCTTGATTCGATGTTGTTGGATGCTGTTTAACATTACAGAAAGACACAAACGGTGTTGTCACGTTGAAAATCATCCCCAATCAGCAAAGTCGCCATATGGCATGTGAGGTGAGTAAAACAGCAGCTAAATCAATCTCACTTTATACCTATTTCTTTTTTTATGACCACAATCTACGCACCTCGCTTGACCCTTTGATCTGTAAATATGCGCTCAAATGTGATTTGATTACTTCTTTCTTTGTCTATTCTGTATCCTTGATTAAATTAAGGTTTGGGGTTTATCATGGGAATGGGAAACCAATGAAAGACACAGGTGACTATTTAAGCATCAACTGTAGCAGATAACTACACTTTTCTCATTAGATGAAATAACTTCAAACCCTCTTCTGCCATCTGCTGGTCACACAGCGCCAAACTGCACTGCAGTTAATTGTGAAACCTATTAAAAACATTGTTTGACGTTGTGATGAGCTATGGCACTATTCTAAGTCCTCTTTCACCTATACAAGTAACCTTTGTGCTACTTTTAAGTCATAACGTCTAGTTCTATCTAGAGTTTTGCTTATCTTTAGAATGTATTGGCACTAGCTGTAGATATTGTCACTAAAATCTATCTATCTATCTATCTATTTATCTGTCTATCTGTCTGTCTGTCTGTCTGATATATAAAATCAACATAGAGACAGAGCGACACGCGTCATAATCTGAAAACCACGCCCACCGGGGGGGAAAACAAACCAACCATTGACTTTGTATTGCGTGAGGCTGCCACCTTGTCATTTCGGACTTATAACAAAAAACCGAACAACGTCTAAAAGCTGATATGTGACATGGTGTACAGCAAACAAGCTAAAAAACCCAGAACCAAAAACCAGTTTTTATAAGCTGTTCAAAAAACGAGCATTTAAGGACACAAAAGTGGATACAGGCAATTGAGACAGAGCGCAACATGTTATATTACACTGAGAACTACACCCACCAGAGGGGAATGTAATCAGTGACAGGAAATATAATATATAAAACTGACATTTGGATATTTGACTTAACAGTGACAAAATGTTTACTGCACACGTGTCAGGATCCCAAAATTGACCAATTCTTCCTGCTGAAGCTTCATGTCTTATTGCCTGTATCCACTTTTGTCTCCTTAAATGCTCGTTTTTTTCGACAGCTTATAAAAACTTAGTTCTGTGTTTTTTTAGCTTGTTTGCTGTACACCTTGTCACATGACAGATTTCAGAAATGACAAGGTGACCCCTTCACGCAATGCAAAGTCAATGGAGACAGTTGGTTTGTTTCCCTCTGCAGTGTGGGTGTGGCCTAAATGCGCTCTGTTTCTATATTAGAATGATTTCTGAAGGATCATGTGACAATGAAGACTGGAGTAAATCTCAGGCATAAATACAAAATATATTAAAATAGAAAACAGTTATTTTAAATTGTAATAATATTTGCTTATTGTAACAATATTGCTATTTTACTGTATTTTGATCAAATAAATGCAGCCTTAATAAGCATTAAAAACATAATCTTAATTATTCCAAACTTTTGACTGGTTGTATATAACAATTATTTAAAATAATAGTTTAACCAAAAATGAATGCATTACATTATTTATTTATTTATTTATTTATTTATTTTTTGGGAGATGCTAGTTATTTCTTCAACTTAAATTGAAATTAATCTTTATGAAGCACTTGTGATGGTTTTGAGAGAGAGTAATGTTTTCTGGATAATGTTTTTGCAGATGTATATGAGAGCACAGTTTGACTACGACCCTGCCAAAGACGACCTGATCCCATGCAAAGAAGCTGGCCTGAAATTCCAAACGGGTGACATCATTCATATCATCAATAAGAAAGATCCAAACTGGTGGCAAGGAAAGGTGGACAGCTCCTCCACAGACTTTGCAGGACTCATCCCTTCTCCAGAACTTCAGGAATGGTACGTTCTGACCTGCATTCTTTCCCTGTATTTGATGACAGATCAACATTCGCAAGTAATTAGTAATGTACATTTAAGATCTCCCTTTCTTTCACAAGCTAAACATTTCTGATGTTTCTTTAGGCGTGTAGCAAGCAAAAGCAAAGCGACACGGGAAGCCGGACAGTCCTGCAGCCCTTTTGGCAAGAAGAAGAAATGCAAAGACAAATACCTTGCCAAACACAGCTCAAGTTAGTGAATCTCACCTGTTTATCATTTCTAAGGCCTGTTTTCACATCATTATTTTGAGAAAATGCTCTTATAACAATCGTTTGCAAAATAGGCTTTTATAAAGCAATATTCTGCACTTTGTGCTTGTGTTCCATTCTATGTAGATTCATTTTCTGGATGTAAAGGTGACACTCCTACTAATGTAAATTTGATTTCTTAATGAGTTAATAATTCTCCAATGCCATCTTCCAATAACCATTTTATGGCTGTAATTAAAAAACACTCAATGTAGTAACCCAGAAATCATTATGTTTTCTGTATAGAGCTGCAGCTCTGTTACACAGCCCAAATGGTGTCTAATGGTGTTAAAGCAACAACATGAGTCTGGTCTTGTAGAAACAGGCCTTAGATTGTTTATAAATCACTCAATGACCTAGGACCTCAATACATTGCAGATATGCTGATTAAATACAAACCCAACAGATCACTCAGATCATCAGGATCAAGTCAGTTAGAAATACCAAGGGTTCACTCAAAGCAAGGAGAGTCTGCGTTTAGCTGTTATGCCAGCCGCAGCTGGAACCAGCTTCCTGAACAGATCAGATGTGCTCCAACAGTAGCCACATTCAAATCCAGACTCAAAACACATCTGTTTAGCTGTGCATTTACTGAATGAGCACTGTGCCACTGTACGTCCGACTGATTGCACCTTATCTTATCTATGTATCATCTTTTTATTCTTTTTAAAACTGTTTTAGTTTACCTTTGTTCTTATCTTTGGTTATTGTTATTTTATCTATATATCATCATTTTATTCTTTTCAATTCTCTTTACAACTGTTTATTTCTATTTCTTATGCATCTGTTGATTATTATTTTTGGTTAGGGCTGTCTGTCTGGGAGAGATTGGAAAAGGAGAGCAGTGTGCTTAGCTTCATTCCGCTTGTGAAGAGTGAGGCATAATTATACTAAGGGTTAATGGTATAAGAAGTTGCTGATAGCGTCGTTACGTGCTAAAGGCATAGGTATAACGGTAGCAGACAGTGCAAAGAAGCGGACTCAAGAAAGGGGAGGCCCTGCGGGGCATAGGTAACGTCCCCTACAGGAGCCCATCCTGGACCGACTTGTAAGGTCCAGGAGACATTGCGAACCTGCTCCATCTCTTCCATCTCAGATAGGGGTACCCCGAATTTAGAGAATCAGGCAGTTGGGGATCTATTTATCATCATTTTATTCTTATTTTTTTTAAATCTGTTTACAACTTTTAATTATCCTTGTTTTTATTTTTAATTCTTATACATGGTATTCTTATTTCTTATGCATATGTTATCACTATTTTAATTCATTTTCTATGTAAAGCACTTTGAATTACCATTGTGTATGAAATGTGCTATATAAATAAACTTGCCTTGCCTTGCCTTAGATAGATGCACTTGTCAAGCATTAACTGATTTATTTTTTTCTTCCTTAGTCTTTGACCAGCTTGATGTAATATCCTATGAAGAAGTAGTGAGACTTCCTGCATTCACCAGAAAAACTCTGGTTCTGATCGGTAAGCATCATCATATTTATTAACTTAATTATGGCTCTGTTATCTTTGACACAGCTCAGACCAGCAGGGAATTCTTGGGAATGGAGGATTTAAGTGTCACAGCGTGGTTGCACAGTTCATTTATTTTCCAAAACGTAACAAAACACTAGATCAAAAACATGAACGGAACAACCAACTTACTAAGATGAGATCAGGCAATGAACAGAACAAACACAGAGCTCAAATACACAGGGAGATAATCAGAGAAACTCAGAACAGGGGTCGGTTCTTCGCACGTCGCTAACTCAGTTGGGGGGGGGGGGGGGGTGGGGGGGGTAGCACACACCGTTTCTGCCAGTCTCATGTTAATCTTGAGTACCTATATAGCGGTATTGCATCCTTCATATCTCTGAAGAGTCTTCAGTTTTATCATATTTATAAAAGGAACACGCTGTACCGATTTTTCCCAAAAAAAAGCCAAGCTCGTGGAGGAGTGCAGTGGGTTGTTCAAGGTAATCTTCCCTCACAACCAAAAACACACTACTTTAGTGATTTTGTTGATTTCGTGGTCAAAAAACAAAATTACAGCGCCGATGGCTTACGTAACCCAAACAAAGCTCGTTGATGTGCACGCTCCTGCTTTTGCTCATGTACACGTGCTCATCCGGGAGAAGTGCCCATACAAGCAGTTCCGCCCTTTATGATTTTATAATGGGCTATACTCGAAAAAAATTAACTTCCTGAAACTTGTTTAAATCCTGAAGGAGTGTATTTGGCACAGAAATACTCCATCATACTCCATCATACAATTTTGGCCATGTTCAGCATGAGAATCCAACTCTTTAACAGTGTAAATAAGTCAGAATGCATGGAATAGCATTAGACCCCCCCCTTTAAACCTGCTCGGGAGCAGCTTATTTCACGTAAACAGGATTAGACTGCATCTTTTTAATCAGCGTTGATACTTAAAATCTGTCACAGCCACTGCTACTTTATTACAAGAGTTCCTTACTGAACCAGGGGCAATAATAATAATATAAAAATTAATTTGAAAATAACATTTATATAGATTAGTGGTGGTGACAGATATTATGGGAGCATGAGATGTAGATAACTTGATCTTGACCCTTATGAAACTTTAGTAGATAGATATATGTTTTTAGTATTAATGCTGTCACATAACAAATATGCTTTAAAGGTAAAATTAAATGAATTGCTAATTACAACATTGAAATGAAAATGTAAAGCCTGTAGAAATACCAGGAATTGTGAATATAAATGATTGGGAATCATGTAAAAAAAACAGTGCACATTTCATTTATCTATTATAACTTTTATGTAATTTTGATCACTTGGCTGTTTCCTTATAAAGGTCCAGAAATTCGTCAGGTGTCTTTTATAATTATATGATGTCATTACGTTACTGTCTTGCCGCCAGCCAATCGCTGCATTGCTGATCGTGGGAGTATCGATGCATCTGCTCTCTTCAGGGAACACGAGAACGAGCAGTAATTTCAGACAACTTAATCCAGATATTTTAATCCAATCGACAAATTGTGTTTTTAATTAATTTGGTGCCATTATGCGCAGCTGAGTCAACAACACTTGGGTTTACTGTATGTGCGTTGCATGAAGGCGGCTTTCTGCTGATTGCAAACAGACTCTTTTGAGGAGACAGTGGATTGCCATTCATTTCCTGATTGCACTCGCTCACTCGTCCCATGTGTTTTATTGAATTAAATACATTGTAATTGGCTAAAACGCATGCGCAGGTTACTTTACTTCCTGCCTACACCAAACAGTGATCCCTAAACCTCCTTAACCAATGAAATTAGTTGCAGGGCGGGATTTCTTGTGAAATTGTTTGGGGAGGAAAAATTACGCGCAGGCAAAACCAGAAATTAGAGTACAAAGTGAACAGACATTATGGGAGCACATATTATCATGGACCCTTTTCACAGACTGTGATGATGTGTTTGCACAGTTACTAACGCTGTAAATATAGCTCAAAATATAGCGTTATAAATATACTTATAGTGTTATAAAAGAAAATATAAAAAACTTATATTATATTACCTTGGCATTAAATTCCAGAAAATATTATTGAAGCTTATCAAACTATGACAATTTCAGCTTCTGAAAACCCTGGAAATGTTAAAGAGAATCCATTTATAAAATAGAAATTGCCACGTAGATCCACAAAAAGTAGCTTAATATTCAAAACTGTGCAGTTAAGTTTACAGGCTAAAATGTGTAATTTGATGTTTTGCTCTTGTTTAAAGGTGCACCTGGAGTCGGAAGGAGCCATATTAAAAATTCACTGCTGAGCAAATATCCTGAGAAGTTTGCCTACCCAGCACCACGTATGTACAGTCCAGCTGCATCCCTTTATTGTTTTAATTTCTTAACTCCAAAGTCTTCCACCTCTATTTAGGAATGTTAATATTTAAACATAGCAAAACTGAATTATATACAGTTGCAAATCCATGTATAGATATCCTGCTGAAAAATCGAGAAGCATCTGGCTGCAGCCTGCGGTGGATATCCAACCTGGCCCACATCTAAATGTGACGTCAGAAGCCACGGCCATGTCCAAATGCGTCAAACATGTTCAGCGGAAACTCCGCCCTGCAGCCGATTCTTAAGATTTTACTGGCCATATCAATCACAGTACTGATTGTCTACACCAAACACTGATCCCAAACCTACCCGACACTGTAACCTTAACCTTAATTAGCTGCAGGGCGGGATTTCTAGTGAAGTGGTTTGGGGAAAAAAATCTATTTTCCTCATTAACTTTGAAACAGGAAGAAGCATCAAAAAGACTTAACCCTCACACCTAATTCTTTTGAATTTTTTTTACTTCTTATATTTCTCTCTTTTCTCTACTGACCGCAATAAAACCCACTCAAAACTTACTCTTATGCCTAAAAACCCTTTTAATCTGGAACCTACATGCTGAAACCTACATAAAACCTACCCTTATGCCTGAAAGCACTCAAATCCTAACCGTACGTCACAAAGTGACTTTTGGATGTGGGTGGGGTTGGATGACGCCCGCATGATGCAGCGAGCCCTAGTTGAAAAAATCCAGAATTGCTGTTCACCAGCATATGGTATGTTTTGCATGCTTGGATCAGCATGGGATGCTGGTTTCTGTTTTGCTGGTCCCTAGCATGGGAAGCAGGAGTGCTTGGTGGACAAGCTCAGTTTTGCTTGATAACAGCTTGACTATGCTGGTCCACCTGCTAGACCAGCACTATACCAACTCTAGCCAGCCTGGACCAGCATGGAATTCATGCAGGTTTATTTTGGAATTTTGAGTACGGTAGTTCACATAAAAATTTGTCATTCATTACTCACCCATTTTTATTTCCATGTACTTCAAGTGAAATCGCAAAAAAGGGATAGTTCACCCATAAATTAAAATTTCACCCAAAATTAAAATTCTGTCATCATTTACTCACCCTCAAGTTGTTCCAAACCTGTATGAATTTCTTTCTTCTGCTGAACACAAAAGATGATATTTTGAAGAATGTTGCTAATGTTGCAGGTTACTGACATTCTTCGAAATATCTTCTTTTGGGCCCTATTTTAATGATCTAAGCGCATGGTCTGAAGTGTCCGAATCCACTTTTGCTAGTTTAACGACGGAAAAAAACAGTCGGCACGCCCGGCGCATGGTCCAAAAGGGTTGTACCTAGTCTCATTTTACTCATTTACTTGAGAAACAAAACTGAATAAGATTTTAAGACTATAAGAAGATATACACTCACCTAAAGGATTATTAGGAACACCTGTTCAATTTCTCATTAATGCAATTATCTAATCAACCAATCACATGGCAGTTGCTTCAATGCATTTAGGGGTGTGGTCCTGGTCAAGACAATCTCCTGAACTCCAAACTGAATGTCAGAATGGGAAAGAAAGGTGATTTAAGCCATTTTGAGCGTGGCATGGTTGTTGGTGCCAGACGGGCCGGTCTGAGTATTTCACAATCTGCTCAGTTACTGGGATTTTCACGCACAACCATTTCTAGAGTTTACAAAGAATGGTGTGAAAAGGGAAAAACATCCAGTATGCGGCAGTCCTGTGGGCGAAAATGCCTTGTTGATGCTAGAGGTCAGAGGAGAATGGGCCGACTGATTCAAGCTGATAGAAGAGCAACTTTGACTGAAATAACCACTCGTTACAACCGAGGTATGCAGCAAAGCATTTGTGAAGCCACAACACGCACAACCTTGAGGCGAATGGGCTACAACAGCAGAAGACCCCACCGGGTACAACTCATCTCCACTACAAATAGGAAAAAGAGGCTACAATTTGCACGAGCTCACCAAAATTGGACAGTTGAAGACTGGAAAAATGTTGCCTGGTCTGATGAGTCTCGATTTCTGTTGAGACATTTAGATGGTAGAGTCAGAATTTGGCGTAAACAGAATGAGAACATGGATCTATCATGCCTTGTTACCACTGTGCAGGCTGGTGGTGGTGGTGTAATGGTGTGGGGGATGTTTTCTTGGCACACTTTAGGCCCCTTAGTGCCAATTGGGCATCGTTTAAATGCCACGGCCTACCTGAGCATTGTTTCTGACCATGTCCATCCCTTTATGACCACCATGTACCCATCCTCTGATGGCTACTTCCAGCAGGATAATGCACCATGTCACAAAGCTCCAATCATTTCAAATTGGTTTCTTGAACATGACAATGAGTTCACTGTACTAAAATGGCCCCCACAGTCACCAGATCTCAACCCAATAGAGCATCTTTGGGATGTGGTGGAACGGGAGCTTCGTGCCCTGGATGTGCATCCCACAAATCTCCATCAACTGCAAGATGCTATCCTATCAATATGGGCCAACATTTCTAAAGAATGCTTTCAGCACCTTGTTGAATCAATGCCACGTAGAATTAAGGCAGTTCTGAAGGTGAAAGGGGGTCAAACACAGTATTAGTATGGTGTTCCTAATAATCCTTTAGGTGAGTGTATCTTTTAAAGAGTATACATTTATTATATATTCCCTGAAAACAAGTTATACAGAGTTTTGCTTCTTAAAATGTGTCTTATTTTAAGAATGTTTACTGGAAAGCATGATGAAATAATGAATCAAACAAAATTTTTTATTTTCAGACACCACTAGACCTCCAAAGAAAGATGAGGAGAATGGCAAAGAATATTACTTTATTTCCAACGATGAAATGACCAAATCTATCGTCGGGAATGAGCTACTTGAATACGGCAGTTACCAGGGACACATGTTTGGTACTAAGATTGAAACTGTCCACAAGATTCATGAACAGGGGAAAATTGCTATGCTGGATGTGGAACCACAGGTAATGCCACACTGTTGAGTCAGCTGTCAATTAAATTAGCATATCATTTGAGCCCTAACATTGTGGTGACGAGTTTTGCACAGAAAAACCACTCACATTCTAGTTTGTTTTTATTTTGATGAACATTAATATTTCTAGCTTTGTCAATTGCTTTCTGAACTCGTTTTGTTTTGTTTTTCAGACGCTGAAAGTGCTCAGAACGGCAGAGTTTGCTCCTCTTGTGATGTTCATTGCTCCTACTAACACTGCTAATCAGGTTAGAAACAGATTCATTCAGACTTTAAGTCCCAGGGGCCAGAATCACAAAATATTCGTAAGAATAAAATTGTTCTGTAAAAAGTTGCTGTAAAAAGTTACAAATATTTAGTTTTCCCCAAAATACTTAAGATTGTTCTTAACATTGTTCTTAAGACAAAACGTAAAAATAAATCAAATTAATGAAACTAATCTAGAGCTATAACTAATAATTATTTTGGAAATAGAGTAATCGGTTAATTATGTTGACGATTAATTGAGTAATTGGATATTGTAACGTACTGATCTGAGACGTGAAGGCTGAGGATCCAAACCCAGCTTTATTGAAAGGGTAATCCACAATCGTAGTCAAAATTACAGCAGGCAGTCACAACAGGCAAACAAGGCAGGAAAGACAGTAGAGATGCACGGATGGGCTATTATTTCATCACAACTGCATCACAAAACTCATCATCCGTCCGCCATCCATCCGCACCAACGTTTTTTGGCCAATTTACAAAGCCGCACACGCCCGCCATCTGCTGATTGTAATGGCCGATGGGCGATGGGCGATGCAAGGTGCTGCTGACGCGAGCCGCGAGACTAGAAAGCTCTTGCCTGCTCTAGAAAGAATAATGATCCAATGCAGCAAAGATATTTAAAGGCTAAAGTCCCTAGTATAGCCTATTGGCTATGAATATTCCCCAGAATATCAGCAGTGAACTCCGTCTCTGATCGGTACACAGGGACAAAATAAATAAATATCCTAAATAAAACGCACATTGGCAAACCTGACCTTACCTGTATAGGCTAGGCCTACTGTACAATTTTATCATTGTAATAAACGCAATTTGGCACATCATTTCAACATGTTGCTATTTAGCCCAATACTAATTAATGCCTATTGCAAAAAAAAAAGAAAGCTTGAATAAAATAAGTCATTCACATAGGCTAATTAACTCTACGCAGTCATGTCAGGGTGACGACTAGGACAAGCCTGAAGGAATTAAACCGTTAATTTTGACTGCGTCTTTTTCAGGCAGACAGTGCAATTTTAAATGCCTATTCCCCGAGTGCTAGGGTACAGTGACTGGCTGTTTTAAAATATAACTATCGTAACAAAATAACCCAGGCAGTCTCATCTACGAGACGTTAGGCCTTCATACTGACAGCTGGGCTCATAGCTTGCAGGTTTGCTTAGTGGCCTACCAGGCGCTGCAACGATATTTAACAATGTAGCCTATATATTTTTTTTCATTTGATTGGTTCAACCACCACCCGCCCGAATTTAATTAAAATATAATTTTTCGTCACGTCATCCGCCCGATCCGCAGTTTATCCGCGGATCTCTAAAAGACAGGCAAAAGTAATCCACGGAACAGGCAGGTAATTCAAGAACAAGAAACAAGGGAGAATGCTCAGAAATGCAGTATATACAACTAACAAGACTTCACAATGAATGACTGAGATAACCAGGGTTATATAGGGTGAGGTAAACAGGGTAATGAGACACAGGTGGATGTAATCAGGGATGATGAGTTTGAGCAGAGAGTTATGGGAAATGTAGTCCTAGATGGAGTGACAGTCCGGGGTGGAGTGCCCTCTGGGGGTAATCACGGTGAATCATGACAGATAGTGAACAATAGCCATTAAAATGACTTAAAATACATATATAATAACAATGAGGCAATAATGATTGGTTCAAATAAAGTATAAAATACAAGTAGTCATGGTTTTGTTGAACTGCTAAAATACAAAATGTAATATACATATAAACAATCAACTTATGTACATTATTTATTATAACAAATGCCAATGGCCTGGTGATTGCTGTTACAGCATGATCCAATCCTTGTTTAATTTTGACCAAACATTTCATTAAAAAATATATTTGATGTTTATCTGCTTACCCCCAGGGCATCCAAGATGTAGGTGTCTTTGTTTCTTCAGTAGAACACCAATGAAGATTTTGAACTCCAACCGGTGTGGTCTGCCAGTCGTATAATGCATGTCAATGGCAACATTTTAGAGTATGAGAGCTATGAGAGTAAAAAAACATACACATACGAATCCATATTAAACCCTACGGCTCGTGACGTCACATTGATGTCTTGAGACACAAAAAGGTCGGTTTGTGCGAGAAACCGAACTGTATTTATATAGTTTTTTTTTACCTCGAATGCAATCTATGTACAACAGCCTTCACTGCGCGCCATCACTTCCGGTGGGTGAGGTCAAATGTACACGATATTTTTGGGTGAACTATCCCTTTAAGAAAGACAAAAAAGATGTTCTTAAGAAAATCTTTGCGAATCTGGTCCCAAGCCTATCCATGCTTATGACCTGAAGTTCATCTTTCCTTTGTACACTAAAGATTTGTAATCAAAATTTCCATTCTACTTTTCAGTCGGAGGCATTGCAGAACATCCAGAAAGAATCCGATGGCATCCTCAATGCATACCGCCACTTCTTCGATGAAATGCTCGTCAACAATGATGTAGATGAGAGTGTTAAGGGAGTAGAGGAGGCCATCGACAGAGCCTCCTCGACCCCACAGTGGGTACCAATCTCCTGGGTGTACTAAAAGCCCCAGTCCCTTTCCCTAATCTCCCCTCCAAAAATACCATACGAGTGAACCACACTCACACGGTCATCAAGACAGTTTGCACATGAATAAGTGGTTTATAGAATGTTTGAAAAAAGCAATAAGTTTGTTCTTTTTGTTTAATATGTGAATGATTTTCAAATGCCAGAGTGGTATAACTGTACCAGTACAGTATATATAACATTAAGCGATGACATTGTTAGCGATGCAAAAAGGACCTCTACTGTGATTCAAAATGCCACTCAGTTCATAAAGGTCTGTTGGTTTTTGATCTTCCCTGGAGTTTATTGTTTTTATACCATGTGCCATGGTGTTCTTATTAAATATAATTACATTTAAAAAACAGGGAAATTGTATCAATCTATATTTGAAAGCAGGTTTGTCTTGTCCTGAAATGTTTCTCATAATGATATATGGATTTACCTCAAGTCATAATGTAAGGCACTTTTAAAAGAACTGAATAAACATCTCCCTATACTTCAGTTGTGACTCTCTGTTAAAAAATGGAAAGCGTTTCGGTTACTAACATAACTTTGGTTCCCTGAGATAACAGGAATGTGCATTGTGTCAAAAACAACCAAAACAGGCGGGCCGACTGCAGAGACATAAAAATGCTCTATCCAAACCTAATTGGTTGTAATTCAAGAATGCTTTGTAATACAAACCTAAGGTTGGTCTTGTTTTAAAGGGGTGGTTGATTTATGATTTTAGTAACTTTAGTTAGTGTGTAATGCTGCTGTTTGAGCATAAACAACATCTGCAAAGTTATGACGCTCAAAGTTCAAAGCAAAGAGAGATATTTTCTTTTAAAGAAATAGCTTTTTAAAGATTACAACAAACGGCTGGTAGGGACTACAACAAGCTTCTTGTGGGTTAGTGACATCACAAACCCTAAAATTTACATAAACCCCGCCCCTGGGAACACCCAACAAAGGCCATGTTGAGAAGAGGAGAGTTCTTGTAGTCGAGCACATTTGGGAGTCGCTCAAGCTGTCGCATCCGTCTTTTCACATTTATTGCAATACAGTACGTAACACAAATGCAATAGCATGTCATAAAAGCAAGATGACAACATAAGTCATAACCGTAATTAAACTAAAATATACCTTTTTTATCTTCATGCAGCATATATTCTCTGGCTCTTACAACAGTTCCCACATGAGCGATTTATAGATCATCATGATAGAATATGCTAATCAATGACTTGAAGATAGTTAACTCCACATCAGTTACATAAATTCATCAACTAACCATTCAGGAACGTCCTGTTGCATTCTACATTCTAAGGCTGAACAGTTTCTGACCTTTTCAGTGCATGTCTGCATAATCAGAGCTGCTAACAGCTTTCTTCTTGAAAGGGGGCTGGGAGCAGCAACTCATTTGCATTTAAAGGGACACACACTAAAACGGCAATTCATCGACTGGCCGCTAGAGACAGGCTCCAGAAGGGAGCAGAATCTTATTGAGCTCCATGTTAAAATGCCCAACTTTACAGCAGAAAGAAAACATGTTTACAGCCTGGTACAAATTGTGGTTTTGGTCTATATATCTAATTTTGCCCTTCATGACAACTGTGAGGGGGATGAATTTTTGTATAGCTCATTGATTTACATTATATAAAGCCTCAAAGTTCTGCATAATTAAGGGCCTGGCCACTTTGAGTGACAGGTGGATAGTCATTTATCTGCTGTCTGTTAGTCATCACATCACATCATCTCCACCCACGTCCCGCCTCTTTGCCCATTTTCTGTTATCCGGGAGTGATGCGCGATGATGTACTGCTAAGATGGCAACGGCCAGCTCGACCCTACTTTACGCTTCAAAACTGCTCTTCAGAATCCTATGGGTGACGTCACGGACACTACGTCCATATTTTTTTTACAGTCTATGGTTTTTGCTCACCCTCAAAAAGTGATAATTTTAACATGCTATAAAAAATTATCTTTGGGGTATTTTGACCTAAAACTTCATACACCCTGGGGACATCAGAGACTTATTTTACATCTTGTAAAAAGGGGCATTATAGGACCCTTTTAAAGAAGACACAAAGATTATTGTGTGAAAACACTTAAAAGTATGAAAAAGTTATGAAAGTTTAAATTTACAGTAAATAAATTTACTGTAATACATTTTTTATTTTATATAAAATATATACTTTACCAAATATTTTTTTTACAATAAAATTACTATAAAATCAGCCATATGTCTAAACAAGATATGTTCCAAATTTAAAGGTGATATCACAAAAATGTAAATTCCTGAGATTTTGTTTAGGCGCTGTACCAAAAATAGCCAACGGGTATTCCATTGATTTTTTTATGCGTTCTCCAAATTTCACTTCTATCACAAATCAGTCAAATATGGGACCTTGAGACTCTGACCTTTCTGACAACCTAAATTTCATAATATGAAACATGACACCGCACACTAGGGGGAGGAGCCCGCTAAAAGAATTTAAAGTACAGTTTCCATGGTAACACAATGTCCAATTTCAAAACGGTTTTCACATGATGATTTTTGAGTTTTTAAGCTTTCGAATGATACCTAATTTATGATGATTACTAAAATATGTGATATAAAAAAAAATCTTTCGACTAAGAAGCACGAGTGTCAACAAGCTACAAAATGCTCGTTCCCATTACCTCAGGGAAACAAGGTTACGTTAGTAACCGAAAACATTCCCTTTCAGTACGGTTCACTTGCATTGTGTCAGTTACAGTTAATAGCACCGTGCTACTAGCACAGAACAGAATGGCGTTCTGTGAGCCCGTAGCCCAGGGCACTTGGTGACAAGGCCCCACAGCAGGCTACATGAGATATAGGGACTTAAAGGCCCGTTCATACCAACGACGATAACTATAAAGATAACGATAAAGATATAGTTCTAAAAATCGTTCTCAATATTAAAGAATAGCAGAGTTCACACCACAGATATAATGATAACGGCACAGAGAAACAATATCGTTGGAATCACTTTCAGAACAATTTTATCCAGTTGATGAACGATAAAAACACTGACAGCCAATCAGAATCCATTCTGCTGTAACAAGCTCGAGCATTTAAAGTGACGGACAAGCACGCGCTTCGAATAAACAGAACGATATCGTCCGCTGGTGTGAATGCTAATATAGTTATCTTTATAGTTTTCGTTCTTGGTGTGAATGGGCCTTAAAGGTTTATAGCAAGACGGGCTCATGTCAGGAGCCGAAGGCCTTGGGGCATGACGCTACTAGAAAACTAGTTAAGCGGACGATATCCGTGCCTTAAGAGCAGGGACGTCCAAGTTCTAGAGCCTGGCAAAGGTGGACGGCGAGGACCAGCCGACCGCTACACAGATGTCAGCGATGGACACTGAAAGCTGCTTAGAGTGTCCTCCGTGGCCCCCCAAAAATCTGGTCTCCTTTAGGACCCCAAGCGATCCCATTGGTTCAAATTACTTTTAATAGGTACTTTCTTTAGTGCCTGATTATAATTCATACAAAATCATGTTATGATAAATGCTGTTTCAACTACATTATAATGACCATTTATGTATTAGTTAGCTTATATACTAGCATAGCATACAGATAAGCGATTAGCCTGATAGCTTAGTTTATACACACATTTACACTTACTCAATTATCTTTAATGTAATTATGTGTTAAATTAAGTGGTAAATGTTAAATTAATTATGTTAAATTATTTACTAAATATGCTATTATTATTATTATTATTATTTATTAATTAACAGTTAAGGCCATTACATAAGTCGCAAGAACAGAAAATGTCTCGCTCCCAGGGCTGCGAGAACAAAATTACGTCATTTTGTTCTAGCAGCCCTGGTTTGGGAGTTCTCGCAGCTTGTTCTCGACACAGAACACTTTCATTAAGCACTATAGCTTTCATAATTTCATCTGACTAAATCTAGTATAACAGGAAACAGATGCTAAGTATGGGATTTATACAACATGGTAAAATGAACTCAAAACAGACCCCTGTAGGACTCTGACAATGTGAACACTAGATTTGAGGTGTGTGTGTGTGTGTGTGGTCAGTAGTTCTTTTTCTGATAATTTTGTTAATTATTATTACTATTATAACCCCCCCACCACCACCACCACCACCACCACAACCACAAGGACTGTGTAACTTTATCTGTGAAACAAGTTAAATGTGTCTAGAATAGTTTTCTGTGACAATTACATAAATTATAAACCAAGTATGAAAAATGTCCAGAGTTTTCATGTTATTAGATTTTTAACAAAAATTTTATTGGTAAAATGCCCCTACTCTGACGCAATTTGCTTTATACGTTTACAGCAAAATCAGAGTACAAGCATGTTTTAGCCTAAAATTAAAAAGACACGCCAAAATAACAGTAGATAAAATGAACATTTATTAATTAACCATTTTGAAAATCAACCTTTTTGAAAAATATTGTTAGCTAATGCTAACTGATGCTATGTGAGGTAATTTTTAAATATAAATAAAATGTCCAAATATTTTTATTCAACCACCTAGTTCGATTACATTTGATGGGAAAACAAAGAATGTAATGTTCAGAACATGGTAACTACAGTGACAGTGGAAAGCGATTCTCCCTGAGGGCGTTTTACTCATTACCCATAGACTGTAGGTGGCTGGCGATTTCCCCCATTCTACCCTAAGTGTTAGCATGTTGCTAAATTCATTATCTTTATAAATTACCTCTTTTAGTAAAAGTTTAGTTATAACGGCCTTCTGCTTTGGTTAAACTGCATTTCAAAAGAGAATCAACACAAACTTTACCACAGAGCAAATGGGTTTTGGGGAATATTAGCATATTTATACTGACCACTAGATGGAAGTATAGGATTGTGTTTAAGAGAATAGTTAGCGAGAACTATGTAGTGCACTTGCTGAATTCAAATCCGCGTCCCAACATTTTCTGCCATATAATGATAAGGTAAAAATGGTATGATGGTATAGAAAAAGTATGTATAAAAAGTAGAATGCTAGATTAGTATGCTGTTGAGGTTTATTATTATTGTTATTATTATTATTATTTATTATTATTCTCATTCGATAGTGTCACTAGGCTACAGTCGGCTCAATTGTATTTTCTTTCTTTTCTTTTCTTTTTTTTTCTTCTTATTTATATAGCGCTTTTCACGATGCTGCTTGTTTCAAAGTTTACAGTGTAAACAGGAAAATAATACAACAGAATTTGATTCGGCTGTACAGCCGCTCTGGAGAAAACGGTGATTTTATCCAGCTCATTTCAATTATCATTTAGTCTCAATGCGGGCAGATCAGTAATATAGTTGAATATTTATTTGAATATTTAGTTTTTAAAAAAAAATGAATGCAAGAAAACACAATTACAATAAGGCAATACAAAATCACATAAAATCTCTAAATAACAGAGCACAACTTGATAAAAGGAAACAGAAACAGAAATAAATAAATAAAAAGACAACACGTTTTGTTCCCTGTCTTGTTATGTACATTGCAATTAAAAATAAATAAAATAAATAAATGATAGTAATTTGGGGTGTTTTATGCTCGTTTTGTCCTGTGATGGCGCTAAAGATCACAACCGTCTAACTGACATCACAGGAAGCTCAAAGGCGAATCTGATCTGTTGAGGGTTGTGGCTTTGCCATTAACTAGTTATACAATTTCATTTAGACGGTTTGCTGCGTGAATTGTGTCTATACGGGGATTTTCGTTGTCTTCTCAAGCTCGCTGAGGATGGCTGAGCCAAGTGGGAGATATCAGCAGGTGAGTCAGT
Source organism: Rhinogobio ventralis (assembly GCA_039654625.1). Taxonomy (NCBI): domain Eukaryota; kingdom Metazoa; phylum Chordata; class Actinopteri; order Cypriniformes; family Gobionidae; genus Rhinogobio; species Rhinogobio ventralis. The sequence goes on from CM077208.1 coordinate 33,349,533, forward strand.
GAGCTCAACGGTGCATCGACGCGGTTGTTTTTAAAGCAGACCAGCGGCAGACGCCTGCACGACGGGCAGTGTTTTCATGAAACACCGAGGCTCTGACAGAATGCAGGCCGCAGTGTTTTGAAACGAATAACAGGGCCATTTAAATGATTGCGACATGACAACACTTAGATTATACTAGCATAGCATACAGATAAGCGATTAGCCTGATAGCTTAGTTTATACACACATTTACACTTACTCAATTATCTTTAATGTAATTAATGTAACACACGCGCATTTGTAAACATACAGTGTTTAACCATTTCGTTATTTTAAACTATTTGGTAATACTATAGTTTCTTGCTTACGTCAAAGTTTTCATTCATATAAGCCACGTATCTCATTTACCATGCAAGGAAATACAATTAATGCAGGGTTACTGCAAATTGGCTGATATTTATGTAGAAAGACAATATTGTTGACATTATATCTGGTTAGATCACTGGTAAATAATGGAGACCAATGCAATGTAATATCCCACTAACGTTACAGCAGACATGTTTGATCATTTTTTATTAAACAACCTACTCAATTACATATTTTGTCAAGTTTATTACACTGGCCCTTATGTGGTACCAAGGTGCAGTCCTGGTATCAGATGGTAATACCATGGTATTTTGAAATATACTGATTATCATATTCATATACCTTGTCCAAGCTTCTTCAAAAAAACATGATTTTGGACATATAACATCTCTCAAATACCATGGTATTCCCATGAGACATGACCGCAAAGCACTGTATTACCATGGTACATTTTTTTAAAGACCATGATGTTACTATAGTACATGTCTGGAAAACAATGTAACTATTATAATACCTTGATACATTTACCTCTGGTTTCACAGACAAGGCTTAAGCTAGTCCCAGACTAAAATGCATAGTTTAAAGCATCTTGCACTGACTGATCTTAAATATATATCATTGCCATTGTTTTGTCTCAAGATGCACACCACCAGTAATGCTTTTTTTCTAAAGTATGTATGTAAAAGCTACTTAAATGCCCTAATTGAATCAAGGCCTAATCCTAGTGTAATCTAAGCCCTGTCTTTGAAACCAGGGGCCTGTACCATGATGGTAGTTTAACAAACTCAGGGTTACAGGATTAGTTTTGAGTTGACAAAACCAAACCAAACCAATCCAATCCGGTTTTGCTGGTACCATGATGCTGATCATTAGCTTTCTCTGTCAACTCAGGCTTTGATCCTGAGTTCGTGGAGCGCGTGCACATGAAAGTGTGACATCAGCAGTGAACAGCCAATCACATGCTTTTCAAAACAGAGAACATGTGATTCTCGCGAGAGAGCCAGCATGATTCAAAACTATTTTGCAGAAGATTAAGAGATTGAAGTATATAAAGAATTTAAATGCATTTAGAAGTTAGAAAGAAAGATAATAAAAATAAAGATAATATAAAAATAAAGATAGATAATAAAAATAAGAAAATATGTTGCTATCAGTGCAAGTTGTGAAATCAGTTTATATAGTTGATTTATATATTTTTGTATCATATAGGGACCTTTAATTTGGAGCAAGCGAAACTGGGGGAGTGACTTTATTGCATGTCACTTTGCTCACAGCTGATTGGTCCAATTTCAGTTTGGTACCTAAAACCCAGGATTGTCACAATCTAAACTGAAACTTACCTGGCTAGCCAGCAAAACCGGCTTCATGGTACAGGCCCCAGGCCTATGTATGGATGATCAAGTAAACCTAAGTTTCTTAAATGTCCATCTTGAAATATTACTAACAATGTAAATGTTATTCCTACATTACTTTATAAAAAAAACATTAAAATGTAAAATGCTTTATAGAATTATGCTAAAATATTAACTACAGATCAAATGACAGAAGGCAATGATTTCGATAAACAGGTTTTTTAGCAAAGTTTTGATCATGTTGATAATTTAAAAACCTTAAATTCATGCATCACATTTGATACAGTAGGGTTAAGTTAGTTTTCAGGGTTAATATTGTTAACACTGTGTCTACAAAAATTTTATAATTTTATTCCGACGTGAATTAAGTGAATACAAAAAATAAAGTTTTGCATTGTCTAGATTCCTTGAATGTTGTTTTATGTAATGATAGTTTCTGGTCATCATTAGTGAATTTTTACCTGAGGTGAACTCTTTCTTGGAAATCTTTCTTGGAACGAGTGTTTAGTGTCATTTGATGAGTGTATGGAAAGTCATGTGAGTTTCAGTTTAGGGTTACATTTGTCATAGTCTTTCAATTTCAGGAAGTATTTACGGATTTAACATTTTACCGATTCATTTAGGCTTGACTTGTACCAAAATGGATCACCCGCCTTTACACCAGGATTGTGTTTACAGTGCAACCATGTCACAATCTAACTTGGAAGGCAAAGTTTAGGATTTCATGCAGCCAATGAACTCTTGTGAACTCTCTTGTGTCCCCAGCTGCCCAATGAGGAGGAGCCAGAGGAGGGGCCTCAGGTGGCCAGTGATGCTCCGCCCCCTTACAGCAGTGTTGCAGCTGACAGTGCAGGTATGCAACTTTTATAGGGATGTATGAAATCGGTTGTATTTTTTCCCAAATAACGTGTTTTCTGTTTACATTTTTCTGGATTTCGCTTGAACGGTTTAGTTAAAACAGTCTCGCATAGTCAGACCTTCAGACTAATGGCAAAAGATCTGGACTCAATCGCAGCTGGACCGCCTGGAGACCGTCTGACTGACCAGTCACAGTGTAAAGCAACTAGGGCTAGACCAGAATATTCGAAAATTCGTTCGATGGGTTGGTATTCGATTTTCAATTTTGGGATTTGAATATTCTGGGTTTTTTTGTTTGTTGTTTTTTTGCTGTTTTTTTCACGCACACCTGGCATCCCTCTCAAAACGGTTCTCATTCGCGCTTGCATATGTTTATACTATAAAATATGGCGAAATTTTTACAATTATCTTATATTTTAGCCGTTTTTAATAGGATGGACAGTTGAATAGGAACCCAACCTTGTTATACTTAATAAATATATTTGTTTCTTCTTAGCATAAGTGTTCCCTGCAACTGGACTATATTCTCTGTCTAGAGCGCACAACCGCATGAGCTTGTATGGAAGAAGCGCAGGCCTGAGCTTGCATTTTTGGTTAAGCTGCGTTTGTTTGACATTGTGGAAAACAGAATAATAACATTAAAATGTATTAGCCTTTTTACCTGTTAGGGATGTGACGTTGAGAATTTTCCCTCACCGTTTTAGTTTGGGTTTGCCAGTTCGGGGGCGGGTTGCTTGAATGGTGGGCTCATTACCCTATTATTCTTAAAACACAACAACAGAGCAGTGCAATGACAAACTCACTTAAATAGGTGCTTTTACATTTCGCTTTGAAAGCAAATCTTCCGCGATCATCTTGTCATTCAGCTCCTCACTCTCGTGATGAATGAAATCTGACTCCTGCTGCTGATGTGCTGCCACTCTCGTTTCGGCTCAGGCTGCACGTTCAGTTTTTTAATTGTAGTTAATCTGTTCTCTAACTAAATTAAATTTTACTACTATAAAATATCAAAACGACGGTGGGGGCGGTAACACCGGTAACACCTGAACACTGGTAACACCGACTACCGCAGCAAGCATAATATTACCCGTTTTTATCAATATAAATGAATCTACTGTGAAATATAGGAGCTTGTTACTGGGACGTAACAGACCTGTGTGTTTTGTATCACTAGTGCAGTGTCCGTTCTCGGAGCATATAAGCCCTGCCCGCGTGAGGTGCGCCGCTTCTCGAGATTCCTGCCTTTATTAGAGAGAAGAATATGTTCAGCCCTGATTACTATCGAAGCTTCGCAGCCCTAATTGCAACTAGTAGCAGTCCGTTTTGTTCTCTATCATGTTTAGAGGTGTAAAATATAAAGTCGATGTCCTTTACGTTAAGAGACCGGCGTGTAAAACTTTGGGACGTTTTTCAAAGAGTCTATGCTTTGAACTTCACATGCTTTTGAAATTAATGAATTAAACTGTTGTTTTCAGTGATGTGCAAACTGTACATATGTTAACATCTCAAAAAATGTGTTTTAGGGTTTCATGACCCTTTAAGTGTACAACCCTTCTTTTGATATATATATTTTTTTCATACAAATATTCCACATTGTGGAAATCATAGTGCCCTGATTAAAAGAGACCTGTAAACTTTCAGCATATTTTTTCATCACTATGCACTATATTACTATATTAAGTAATCACTATTCATATTTGTTCCCCCTTCAAAGCATATTTCGATTACAAAGACGATGCAGCATTTCCCAAGCCCCCATCTTACAATGTTGCCACCTCGCTTCCATCGTACGATGAGGCTGAGAGAACCAAAGCAGAGGTTACCGTCCCACTGGTGTCAGGTCGAGTAAGTACCACGAATCGAACCAGCTCTGGGACAAAAGTTCTAAACATCACCACATGAAGTACTGTTTTAATGTGATGTAGTTTCCCCTGTTCACTGCTCTGTTTCTCTGCCACACACTGCTTGCGTACAGCACAGGGATCGACTGGACACATTCGATGATGTAACTCGCTGTGCGCTGGAGGTACAGTAACAGAGTGTGTGAGATTGTAAAGTGTGATGGTGCAGGTCAGGGCCGGCCCAAGCCTTTATGGGGCCCTAAGCAGAATTTTATTTATTTGGGGGCCCCTCTGTGCCACCAATACTATTGAATATTGTCAATTCTTGATAATTCGCACACCCATTATCAACTGTATTAGTTGTAGCTGTGTTGCTTACATTCTGTCTGCCTGTCATGTTTTTACCCTTATACTGTTTTTAATTGTAACAGTAGCAAACCCACGAGAGTGGTCAGGTGTTAATTTGCACTTTAATATTCAAAGTCTTACAGTACTACAGTTCAGACTGGGATATGTAGGATTTAAAAAAAATTTTTTTTAAAAAGAAGTCTCTTATGCTGAATATGCTCACAATCAGTCTTAATACCCCCCCCCAGGATTCTTTGATGAATAGAAGAAGGTTCAAAAGAACAGCATTTGTCTGAAATAGAAAGCTTTCAAACAATACTAAAAAAAATGTTTACACATATGTTTCAACACTGATAATAATCATAAATGTTTCTTGAGCAGCAAATCAACATATTAGAATGATTTCTGAAGGATCATGTGACACTGAAGACTGGAGTAATGATGCGGAAAATTCAGCTTTGATTACAGAAATAAATTACAATTTACTATATATTCTCATAGAAAATGATATTTCTGATAAAAAATGCAGCCTTGGTGAGCAGAAGAGACTTCTTTTAAAAACAAGAAATGTTGATGGATTTCTTTCAAACGTTAAACAGAGCTTTTATTTTTGCGGAAACACGGAGGAGGACCTTAGTGCTTCTTTTTGTTGACCACAACAGATTTATAAAAGGATTCTCATTACAAATTTGGGAAGATGTTTGCTGCATGTTGCATTCCCAAATTTTGAGCGAAAATATAGCACTTGCAGAGAAGCATTTACTGTGAACAAAAACTGAAAGCTATGCTATTCCTTTCAAAACATGCAGCACGTCAGATAAGATATTCGCACTAAACCATATCACATTCTTAAATCCATCCATTCATAAAAAGGTTACCGGGCAACTGACGAGTAGCACGGTTTCAACGCCGATTTTTCTCGAACTTTGCACTTTGAACCCTGGCTAACAAGCTAATAGTGTCCAGCCGATGGTGCCGTGAGCTCGTGCAACGCTGTTAGAATCAGTCAATGCATATATTAGAAAACTTTTTTTTTTTTAATTGCAGTTTAACTAGTAATTGCTTAAGGCCATAATAAAGTAACATGCAGCAAGAAGTAATTTCATGTGCTCTTGGGGGCCCCCTGGTGGCCAAGGTAGCCCTAAGCAGCCACTTAGTTCGCTTATGCCTTGGGCCGCCTCTGGTGCAGGTGACGTGACGCCCATGGAAGACCCCAGGCCCTGTTTTTCTGGCTTGAACCTCAAGGTGCTGCATGTCTTGACTAGGGAGAGGCGTATATTTATTTTTGTAATATAATATGTAATTTGCTACACAGAAGAACATATAGTAATAATAGCAGACATTACATATCTTTCTCTCTGACTATTTCTATCTGTCTGTCTTTCTATCTGTCTGTCTTTCTCTCTGACTATCTAGCTATCTATCTATATCTGTATGTCTGTCTGTCTAACTCTCTCTGTTTAATTATCTCTATCTGCCTATCTGTATGTCTATCTGTCTGTCTGTCTAACTCTCTCTGTTTAATCTATCTATCTATCTATCTATCTATCTGTCTGTCTGTCTGTCTGTCAAGCAGTGCTTTAATTAGCAAGCTCAGCAATTGCTTACCAATTAAAGGATTAAAAAAAGATTAAAATGAAAAACAAAAACAGACTAAATGTTAACTGGTCAAACCACTGCATTAAACGGCACACGCACCCGTCAAAGCTCATGACAGGGCAAGCCGTGTTAAGCTACATGGTTTGTTTTGAATGTGACCCATTCTCATGTTTTGAACAACACGGGTCATGCAATTTTCCTATAGCAGCTCACTCTACATCCTCTGCTATTTTTGCAGATGTGATTTGTAGAAATGTTACTCACTGCTGTAAAGTGACATGACTGGCGGTTGTTTTCTGTGCATATTTCGCAGATGGGATTGTTTAATAATCAAGTTAGTTGTTTTTTACTTTCATTATCGATTAGTAGTGTAGTAGACGGTTTTTGAAACTAAAACTGAAACTTCTTCTTTATAGTCATTACTTCACAACTGGAGCAAACAAGCTTTGATGCAAACGTGCCACTGACCCTTTAAATGCAGTGTGAGCAGAATCTATATAGGGCAGAGGAAGGAGTGAGCAATAAAACTCTGGTTTTGATCAAGCAATCAAACAAGTATGAAAGCACCATTAAGGCCCTGATATACTCACTAAAGTTCTTTTTTCGTTTTTTGCTTTAAAATACTTTTGCAATGGTATACTGTTAGCGATCATCCTGATGCCACTTGGAGCAGCATTTAGATGAATTTGTAAATATGTGCTGCACACTTCTCTCTTGATAACAAAATAAACAGAACAAAAATGATAAAGGTGAGAAAACAGCAGATCAGAAAGCATCTGGAGCCTGTACCATGATGGTAGTTTAACAAACTCAGGGTTACAGGATTAGTTTGGAGTTGACAAAACCCAACCAATCTATTCAGACTTTGTTGGTACCATGATGCTGATCATCAGCTTTCTCTGTCAACTCAGGCTTTGATCCTGAGTTTAGGAGTTTAGCTGTGACATCAGTAGTGAACAGCCAATCACATGAGATTCACTTCTCGCAAGAGAAGCAGCGAGAGTCCTTTCTCTCTTCTGCAGAATATTACATGATTGAAAAATATTAAGAATTTAAACAAATTTACACAGCAAGAAAAAAAAGAGCTGTCTATGACAGAGGACAACTTAAAGAAAAATCTAATATGTCAATGCAAGTAAAAGTTATGAAGTTAATTTAGTTGATATATAGAGAGAATTGAACATTTAAGCTCACATGTAGTAATTTGTATAGCTTTATTTATTGATTTTTAAAGCTTATTTGTATGACCTTTATATAGGCTATTTATGTTAATTTTAACAAAGTGCCTATTAATGATTGATTAACTAAAATGATACATGTGTAACTGATTAAGGGTATAATAATTACATAAATGATATCTTCAAAATGTATTATTATTATTATAAATAAGCATTGTTAAAAGCCAGACGCTTTAGTCTTTAAAAACCATTTGCTATGTAGTAACCTTTAATTTGGAGTAGAAAAAGGGGGAGTGACTTTATTGCATCAGAGGTGTGCTCACAGCTGATTGGTGCAATTTCAGTTTGAGATCTCTTATCCACAACATGCCCTGCCCTGGAGCAGGTTAGCCGTGGAGCCTAAGTTACTATGGAGATGAACACTGTTAAAAGCCAAACCACTTTAATGGCACCTAAAACCCAGGATTGGCACAAACTAAGCTTAAACATATCTGGCTAGCCACCTAAACCGGCTTCATGGTATAGGCCCCTGATCATAGCTATGTGGATATGTTTGCACGAGCTCTACAAATTGGCTCTCCAAAAGTCACGTTTATACCACTTTATACAATATTGTTTCAACGCTGCATTCTCACAGGGCGTCGGCGCTAACCCTTCTCATGTACAGAAGTTGAAAAATGTTCAACTTTTCAAGCGCCAACGCAGACGTCAGCCAATCATATCGCCTATGTAAATACCCTAGTGCAGATGCTAGCCAATAGCGTTCATGCAACACCTGAAAAGTCATATTATTGGCTGTTGTCACCATGATGGTCGCGTCAGCACCAAGCTTCAGATGCCCTCTGTCGAGTGTTGACGCCGATGCTCTGTGTGAATGCAAGCAACTTTATAGTATTAAACACTGAATTAAACATTACTGAATTAAACATTCAGTTTCTACTATAAAGCAGCACTCCGGTGTGTTTTTATTTGCGAACGTCTGACCTTGACAGACTGAACTGAAAATTCCCATGTCAAAGAAGGCGGAGCCTCAGAGCTACACCTGCCTATTACTTAATTGCCACAGACCAGTGGTAGCACAAAGGTGTTTACAAGGAGCCGAACTAAACTTTTCAAGAAAATTCGAAACAAATTTGAAATCTAGAAACAAACTCCAAATGAACTTCGTTTTGACCTGATTTAGTTCGAAATGACGTCACACCAGATCATTCTTCGATTTTGCTTAAAGTATATCGGGGCCTTTCTACCAAGTTCACTCTTAAAATGTTGCTTTAGTGTCACTTATGTTTATGTGTGTCTGTGGTTTTTGTTTCTGTGAATTTTCTGCACAGTGCATCCAGTCACATTTCTTTTCTGTCATTATGAAATTGTTTTCTTATTTAAGCGATCACATGATATTTCCCAGTGTGTTGTTTTAGTCTTGTTTCCTTCACTGTTGTATATTCAGAGTTGATACACATCTCTGTCTCTGTGTTTTCCTCCAGGATGATGACTTTGTAGCCAGAGATGACTTTGAGGATGCTGACCAGCTGCGGATAGGCAACGATGGCATTTTCATGTTGACATTTTTTAGTAAGTGTTTTCAGGGATGACAGTTTTTGCATTTCTCTTTGTTCTTTTATCTCCTTACGATCAAGTGGGACTTTCCAAACATAAGTTAAGGCATGAATGTTGACAGCCAAATAAAGACACTAAAAGGAAATAATGGTGATGAGGGTCATGTTTATTATTTTGGTTTTAGTTCTGGGAATGTGATTATGCTACAGGAAAGATTTCTAGAATAAACAATTCCAATATAATTACAATTATATACACATTATTTTTCCTCAGTGGCATTCCTCTTCAACTGGATTGGCTTCTTTCTATCATTCTGCCTTACAACCTCAGCAGCCGGGCGTTATGGCGCCATATCTGGGTTTGGTCTGTCACTCATCAAATGGATCCTCATCGTACGGGTATGCCTAGACAACTGCAGCTAATTTCACACATTTTAGCATATCTATTGGTTAACCATTTTGGCTTGGCTGGGTTTGTGAGAACATTACACTGCTTATCTGACTAAATGAGCTAAACAGGCTGTGATGTATTGTAATGTTTTTTTCTTTACGTCTTCATGACATTACAAGCCTGAACATGATTGGTGTTTTATTCATGCTTCTCTTTCTCACTCTTTGCATTCTCAGTTTTCCACTTATTTCCCTGGTTACTTTGATGGACAGTACTGGTTGTGGTGGGTGTTTCTGGTGCTTGGTAAGTAAACAGAACTTTGTTTTATTGTTTTTGCTGCTTTCCAGTAGAAAGACATGAATGATATCAGTTGATTTTCTTTGTGTGAAATGTTTTGGTTTTAAAGTAGGTTTAAAGGGTTACTTCACCCAAAAAAGAAAATTCTGTCATTATTTACTCACCCTCATGTCATTCCAAACCCATAAGACCTTTGTTCATCTTCAGAAGACATATGTAGATATTTTTGATGAAATCCGAGAGCTCTCTGACCCCTCCATAGACAGCAATTTAAGTTTAAGCAAGTTTTAAGGCCCAGAAAGGTAGTAAAGACATCGTTAAAATCGTCCATGTGACTCCAGTGGTTCAACCTTAATTTTATGAAGCGACGAGAATACTTTTTCAGCGCAAAAACAAACAAAAATAACACTTTATTCAACAATTTCTTCTAGCCTGTGCTAGACTCTTACGCTGTTGATGCAGTGTAAACAGTGCAGCGCTTCCTAGTTCTACGGCAGAAAGACTCGTGCGCATGCATCGTGGTGCTCGCGTTGAACAGCGTCGCTCAATGGTAAGCCGGCGTTCTGGAAGTGCTGTACTGTTTACACTGCGTCAAGTTGCTGTCTATGGAGGGGTTAGAGAGCTCTCGGATTTCATCAAAAATATCTTCATTTGTGTTCTGAAGATGAACAAAGGTCTTATGGGTTCGGAACGACTTGAGGGTGAGTAATTAATGGCAGAATTTTCATTTTTGGGTGAACTTACCCTTTAAATTCAATAAATACCAAAACTTAGTATTGAAGTTTATCTAGTATAATGACATTCAAAATGTTAAGTGCTGCTTAAGCATTTAAAAAATTGTACATTGTTAGCCTAATTAAAAGGAGCAAGTGCTGATATGAGTTTCCATGACCTACAGGCTTCCTGCTCTTTCTCAGAGGCTTTATCAACTACGCAAAGATCAGAAAAATGGCAGACTCCTTTTCTTCTCTTCCACGGACCAGAGTTCTCTTCATCTAGGTTCATTTTTATCAGCCTATGTATGTGTGTGTATATTAATATTTAAAAATGTATTAAATTAAAAGCCCTTTTTCCTATTCTGTTATGAACCCTCTTTTCAGGATCTAATGAATTCCTGATTAATTATTTCCCCTTATGTAATAATAGTAATATAGGCTGTCAAATCGATTAATCGATTAAAGTTTGTTTATATAATATGTTTGTATTTAAGCAATAAGGTACAAGAGGCTGTGCTGACTTATTCACGATACATCACTAGCCTCGAATACCTTATTGCTTTTATAAAAGGTTACCACGCAATACAAATATTTAAGCCACAAAATATGTATCAATACATATTTCTTGAAGAAAAATCACTAAAAGCCTTCCTTCCGCCAGAAAAAAATAGTCCCTCCCTGACCGTAAACAGCAACAGAAGTTATATTATTATGCCATTAGATGGTGGCAAAGACTGAGTGAGTCATTCAGTAGCGAAGACTTTTATATTGAACTGACTGAAACTTGTTGTGAACACGGAACAAGACGCAACTGACAAATGCTTTGACTAGCGCTGTCACTGTCAAGACACAGGAAAATCCCTTTACTTGTTAAAAGGACAAGATATCGCAGCAGACATTCAAACAGATTTTTTTTATTATGAACATAGGACTGACCTGAAGGAAAAGTATGAAAATAATATAGGTAATAATACACTCGGTCACTCGATCTCTCACAATACTCATACATAATACAGTAAGCTTCAATGGACAATATCTATTGAGAACAATAATCTTGACGTTGCTAAGAGTGGTTGCTAAGGGTGTTGTGCAGTGATGCACAGAGCCGTTGGGTGAAGCGGTCATAGCAATGATTTATCATGAATAAAACAGCTATCGATCAGGAATAACATTATGACCTATATTCCTAATATTGTGTTGGTCCCCCTTTTGCTGGCAAAACAGCCCTGACCCGTCGAAGCATGCACTCCACTAGACCCAAGGTTTTCCATCAGAACATTGCCCAAAGCATCACACTGCCTCTGCCAGGCTAGCCTTCTTCCCATAGTGCATCCTGGTGCCATGTGTTCCCCAGGTAAGCGACGCACATGCAGCTGGCCATCCACGTGATGTAAAAGAAAACGTGATTCATCAGACCAGGCCACCTTCTTCCATTGCTCTGTGGTCCAGTTCTGATGCTCACGTGCCCACTGTTGGCTCTATCTGCGGTGAACAGGGGTCAGCATGGGCACCCTGACTGGTCTGTGGCTATGCAGCCCGATACTCAACAAACTGCGATGCACTGTGTATTCTGACACCTTTCTATCAGAACCAGCATTAACTTCTTAACTTCTTCTTCGCCCATGACCCTGTCGCCGGTTCACCACTGTTCCTTCCTCTGACCACTTTTGATAGATACTGACCACTACAGACCGGGAACACCCCACAAGAGCTGCAGTTTTGGAGATGCTCTGACCCAGTCGTCTAGCCATCACAATTTGGCCCTTGTCAAACTCACTCAAATCCTTACGCTTGTCCATTTTTCCTGTTTCTAACACATCAACTTTGAAGACAAAATGTTCACTTGCTGCCTAATATATACCAACCACAAACAGGTGCTGTGATGAAGAGATAATCAGTGTTATTCACTTAATAATGTTATGCCTGATCGGTGTATATATGTACATTTATACGAATATTGTTGGTGTTACAGGGCTTGAATTTTGCCGTGGGATTGCACGTATTGCGCATAGTTTTACTCATTCCCGCAGATTTTGTGCTCACACCCAAAGTGCGCACATAAAGCCACCTCTCACTATTAAATTTAGTTTAGATTTTAAAGTCAAATACGCACAAAATACAGTCAAAATGCCCGTCTTGGTGAGTATTCACGTAAGCACAGAAAGCAAGCGCTTGTATAACTATAATAGATCTGTGCGTCAGTCTTAATTGCAGCCTAATTTACCTGCTGCCAAAATTATGAGATAATATTAAAAAAATATATATATGGACGTTTTTCCCAGTGGTATCGATGTCAAAATTGTGGCCAGTGAAAATGCTGAGTGGCTAGTAACTTTGTAAAACAACTAGCCACAGTGGCTGGTGAGCAACAAAGTTAATACATATACAAATACATACACGTATATTTCAGATGTGAATAATCGAGTTGACTATGTATGTATGCATGTATGTAAAGTTTTAAGTTTTCATAAGTTGGTCAGTCAAGTAAAGTAAACCCATAATTTTATATATATATATATATATATATTTTTTTTTTTTATCTACTCTAGTTGCTTTCTGGAAAAGAAACCACATTTATGGGCCTGTGTTGAGCCATTGACCCAGCGGGGAAAATGTATCAAAAAAAAAAACCTTCCATCTGTAATCTACTCATCTGAACTGAAGACCGCGGAATTCCAGAGCGATGGAGGAAGAACTTTTATTTTCCACCGTCTGCTTTCGAAAATGCTGTCAGATAGCAAGATACTCTTTTTACGTTTCTAGATGTAAAGTAGTGGATGCTAACAGCTTTGTACCTGTTCTGAAATTCGTGGTTTGATGTTGAGTGCTACTTGCTATTTTCAAGTCTGTAATGTATTTAAGAAAAGCCTTATGTATGAGATCTTGTTTGTAGTAATGACATGTGCTGTGCTCCCTGTTAACCAGTAGGGGGAAGTCTTGCTTTTTTTATTTCAGTCTGGTTTTTTTCTTCTTCCCCTCATTCAGTCACGTTTGACAAGGCAACCAGTCACTGCTGGTCACCATTCATGAAGAGCTTTTCTCTTTGTGAATGGCAGTGAAATGAATTGAATCTAAAACAGTCAATGCTTTTCTTTTCTTCTACTGTTTCTCTTTCTCTTCCTCCCTACATGACATGAAATTAAAGTTACTGTTTTTAAGTTGTCGCTTTTGATGTGGTTTAGACATGTTATATTGGCTGTGTAGTTATTTCAAATAGCTTATTAAGATCCAGAAGGCATATGAATAGCATCTTGCATCAGCAAATGCAAATTCTGGTTTTACACTGAACATTTGGCATCGACAAAAGTGCTCTTAGAGCACCATTTTTGAGTACTTGCAACTTTTTGCAAAGAAAAAAAAAAACTGATATTATCTGCGTTGCTCAAGCATTCAAACCTTTCTCCTTTTATACTATGAGGCTGATGGCACTGCACATTGTTTCTTTGGATATACATTTAGCCGGATGCCTCTCCCCCACCTTGTGCAGTGGCCATGATAGGGGCCCGTTTGATCTCTCTCTGTCTAATCATGCATGATTTTGCTTTGGCTTGTCTGCTCTTGTCACCTTGGGTCTCGTCCATGACACAGGAAGTTACTCTTTTGTGCTCTGTTTTCCATGCAGCTTTGCGGTCACCCTTTGAATTCCAGTGGATGTGCACATGTATTTGCTTGTAAATAAGATACTGCTATTAAATGTCTCTGGTGTTCAATGTTTAGTGGTAATGTTTTTGGTGCGTCTTTGTCATAGGGTTGCATTATGAGTATGAGCTTTGATCAACATAAATTAAACTTATTCCATATATATATAAAAACCTGTAAAAAGTTTAGAAACATTAATATTTTTTATGGTTTTGAAAGAAGTGTCTTATGCTCATCAAGCCTGTAATATTTCACAAAACATTTTTGATCAAACAAATGCAATTTAAAATGTTTTCTATTTTAATATATTTAAAAATATAATTTATTTATTATTACTCCAGTCTTCAGTGTCACACGATCCTTCAGAAATCATTCTAATATGATGATTTGATACTCCGTTATCAACGTTGGAAACAGTTGTGCTGCTTAATAGGTTATAAAAAATATGATACTTTTTCAGGATTCATTGATGAATAAAATGTTAAAAAAAAGAACACCTTTTATTCAAAATAGAAATCTTGTCTAACAATATAAATCTTTACTCTCACTTTTTATCAATTAACATATCCTTGCTAAATAAAAGTATTAATTCTTTAAAAAAAAATTTTTTTAAAAAAAAGACTCACCCCAAACTTTTGAACAGTAGTGTATATTGTTACAAAACATTTATATTTTAAATAAATGCTGTTCTTTTTTTTTTTACTTTTTATCAATCAAAAAATCCAGAAAAAAGTATCACAGGTTATAAATATTAAGCAGCACAACTGTTTCAAACATAATAAATTAGCATTTTAAAATTATTGAAGACTCATGTGATGACTGGAGTAATGGCTGATGAAAATTCATCACAGAAATAAATTATATTTTAAAGTATATTAAAATTAGAAAACCAATTTTTCTGATCAAAAATTTTCTGATATTTTGATCAAATAAATCAGGCTTGATGAGCAGAAGAGACTTCTTTCAAAAACATTAAAACTTGTATTGTTTTTATTTTTGACCAAACAAATTGTATTGTGTTTGTGTGTGTATGTATGTATGTGTGTATATATATATATATATATATATATATATATATATATATACACAAACACACACATATATATATATATATATACACACACACATATATACACACATACATGCATATATATATATATATATATATATATATATATACACACACATACATGCATACATACATACATATACACACACACACATATATACCTGTATATATAAATATAATATATATACACAAACATATATAAACACAACATTTTATGTTGAATGTGAGTTGGCATGGCATTTGTGAATCAGTTATTTTTTTTAATCAGTTTTTTAATGTCTACATAATACTTCATTATTATTAGTATTTCATTTATTACTTTTTGCTTGACTTTTTAGACTCATTAAAAGGAAACTGTTGCTAGTGGTATAAAAGATCTTCAAAACCATATGAAACAAACAAACAAAAACCCTAAATATCTGGCACCTGCATATTAAACTAGATTTGAAAAAGTTTTCTCATTGAGTTTTTCTTGCACAATCTTATCTATCATTGACCATTTTCTAACAGCAAAAGCCTCTGCAAACTTTGGAAAGAATTATCTGTTAGCAAAGGTTTGTTTTCAGCTGTTAGCCAGAGTTGCTGAACCTATAAAACTAGTCTGACCTGATTTCCTTGGTCGGATGTGGAGGAAAAATATTCATGTCAACAAGGGCAAATTTCTGTTGTGGTTGCAGCTGGAGGCTATTGACAGGCAATATATCATGTCAGCGAAATGAAAGTAATGAATCATGTGGAATGTAGAATATAAACAGCTGGTTTTGAATACAATGATAATTTTTGTGGCCTGCGCATCGGTGATATTTGCTGATGCCCATCTAATAGCTCGTGAATGCAGTATAGTTGAGTATGCGAGTGTGGGTTTGTGGAGCAGGCACAGGCTGTCTCCTGTTATTGCCTGTTTGTGCCGTCCATTTGAGGTGTGAAGCCAACAGCTCTCATTCCTCCTTCTGGTGTGACTTCCTGGGGGAAGCGCACAGCATTTAATAACCTAACACTCTCCTACCACTGACAATCATCTCCGCAAACACAAACACGCTCATGCTCTGGGGTCCTAAATATATCCCAGGATAGATTTCCAAGAAGGTGACCAGAGTCCCATTTGAATTTGGAGGGAGGTGTTTGGAGGGACTGTGACAAATGAGTGTGTATTTGCGAAAAATAACAGTTGTCATGGCAATACTTTTTTTTTTCTTTTTTTTTTTGGTCGGAACGTACACTCTTAAAAATAAAGGTTTCAAAAGAGGGGTTTCGCAGCGATGCCATATAAAAACTATTTTGTTCAGTGAACCCTACCTAAAAGCCCCTTTTTTTTCTTAGCATGAACACCATTTTAACGTGCCCCTATTATGCTATTTTAAAGGTTCCTAGTTTTGTTTCGGAGGTTTACATGCATCCAAGGTCAAAAAACACTTAAATTTTCTTGTAATATACATTGCAGCATTGCCTGTTTTCTCACGTTGTCTGAAACGGTTCGGATTTGGATTCAGTCTCTCTAAACCCCTCCTTAATGAGAGCCTGCTTTGCTCTGATTGGTCAGATGGCCCAGTCTGTTGTGATTGGTCTACCGCTTAGAGCACATGTCGAAAACACCCATAACTTTATGTGAATTTTAACTCCAGATCTTCCTCAGCACTTGTAGACAACAGTAGCCTGGTTTCCAATAAAGATTTGTGCAAAACGTTTGCGATATTTTCTAAATGTCGATAAAAAACTATTGTGAAATGACGGCGGTTCTACTGACCAATGTTATGCGACTAAAACATATTTTTTTTACTTCTCGCGATAAGTCATTCCTGAAATCATGGCGACGGATGTTGGTAGGTTTACGTATATCCCAGCCACCGCACTAGCCATTATGTTTAATCGAAGGAGACGTAGGCGTGTTATTAATGGCAGGAAAGCCTCTTATACTTGGGAGCGGCCACATATGAGGTGTTTCTGGGTGTTTCTCCCTCCTATCTGCTTCAAGGTCTTAATAAATTGTGGCATTTCTTTGTTGTTTAGAATCCAGTATTTCCATTGCGAAATATTCCACCAATTCAAGCAAGCATAAAAAACTTTTCTTTAGCGATATATGAAAGTTTTAGTGAAATAGACATTTCCATTGGGCATATTTTCAATTCGCAATTTCAATTTGCGCAATTTGAAGGGTAATGGAAACGTGGCTAGTGATAAGAAAAGTAATGGGTTTACCATATCAATTCGAGCCCAAGTCTGATAATGAAACTTTGTAAGAAATAGTTGAGAAAACAGCGTCTTCTCGACATGTCGACAACACAAACCTCTTCCAGAACACGATCTCTTTCAGTCTATAACTGAGGGCGGGTCAAAGTAGATGTTGTTCGTGAGCCAATGAAGACCATAGGCTGGCATTATGCAAATTAGTTACAAACCTATGTAGATTCAAGCAGGAAGTAAGACTGGAATTACTGAGGACTCATTTCAGGCAGTTCAGAATCGATTCTTTCTTTTAAGAGACAATAACGGCACTTTGCAGACCTTTTAGATTCACAAACAGCTATATTACACACGGAAATGCGTAATAAGGGCACTTTAATAATCTAAATAACCCTTTTCCACTATAAAGAACATTTTGTGTTATTTTAGTATCATTGATAGACTTTTATTGTTTTTGTTAATATTTTGTTTATATTTTAATTTCAGGAATACCATAGTATATATCATAAAAACAATGGTAGTACAATACAATACGTAGTACAAAAAAATTTTTTTTTGTAGATGTTTGATGTAAGTGATAGTTTTTGCCTTGTGACATAATTATGCCATACATTTTAGAACATGCTATTTTTGGATATGTATCATGATAACACACATTCTTTGAATACTATTGTAAATACCACGCTATTACCATCACATGTATCATGGTAATACCATGAATTACCATGATGTACCATGTCAGTACTTTTTTGGACATGTATTGTTGTAATACCATTTTTTACACATATTCATTGAATTACATTTAAATACCACAGTATATTCCCTGGAATAAGTTAAAGTACCATGCTATCACCATGGTATTTTAAAACATGTATCATGGTAATACCATGATTTATTTTGAACATGTACTATGGCAGCACAGTTTTAATTTTTTAATACAATTTTTTACACATATTCTTATTAAATTACATGTAAATACAATGTTTCTTATTAAATTACGTGTATACAGTAATTGTTATCAAATTACATGTAAATGCACTGATATATTATGGTAATCATCCAGTACCGTGATATAAAAATGAAAGAACCATGCTATTACAATCAGTTACAATCACTGTACCATGGCACCGCCTCAGCACTTAGAAAAGGTGGAGGCGGGGGATTTAGTCACTTATGACTCATACAGCCCCCTACCCCCCACCCCACAAACACACATTTGGCATAGATGTTTTGTTGGTGTGTGTCTCTGTCTCTGCCTCTGTGCTGATAAAGTCAATCGAACGGTGCAAGGACTCTCGCTGACTGGTTACCGTGGCGAGGGCGGACCAGTTACCGGGAGTGACGGCCAAGCGATTGGTGACTCATCGGTGGCTGCTGCTGCTGCTGGCGGTGATGAGTCCAATGTATTCTGCTCACACTTGCTTTCCGCACCTCTCTCTATCATCCCTCTGTTTATGAACGGAGTTCATTCACACTCTCTGTATTTTTGCTAATCTTATATCACCTGAATTCCGCTCCAGCAATCAATGACCGTCATATAAACTGCTGCCGTGACTCTATAGATCAGCGTTTCCTTACCTTTTTGGTTTTATGAGGCCCCACAGCCCCATAAATAAAGCTCAAGAACCACTTCATCTACACGGAACCAGAAATATGCATCTTTTGAGTCATATTCTATGGGATATCAGTATAGCATTATAATTTTTATATTTAAAATGACAATAGTTGTGTCTCAAATACACTATGCACTATGTACTCTACCGTCTAGTGCAGGGGTTTTCAAACCTGTCCTGGAGCACCACAGCATTTCCTAATCTGACACACCCGAAATCACCCCAATACCCTCATTCACTATTCTATACATTGGTCGACTTGAAGAAGTGAATGAAAACAAGTGAGTGAATTCGGACACTGAGGGCCATATTTTAACAATCTGAGCGCATGGTGCGGGTGCACTGAGGGCGTGTCCGAATCCACTTTTGCTAATTTAACAACAGAAAAGATGGTCGGCGCTCCAGGCGCATGGTCTAAAAAGGTTGTACCTAGTCTCTTAATGAGTGTTTTGGGGTGTAACGTGCAATAAACCAATCAGAGTCTCATCTCCCATTCCCTTTAAAAGCCAGTTGCGCTTCCACCATGGCGGATTCGCTGTTTACATGGCGGAATTTGCGAGCAGAAAGACTGAACGCTTCTCTAGCGAGAAATCCTTTTATTTTTAGTATTTAAAAATGTTAGTGTGCTGCTGCGTCCCTGTGTGTAATAATCAGAGTGGACGCGCGTTGTGCACCCACTCATAGGCACATATGCCCTTTAAATAACACAAAAAATACTGCGCTACTGACTTTAGACCAGGTTTTTGTTGGTCAATGGTGCAGTCGTTTTCAGTTTCTCAAAATAGCAACACACCAACAGACCAGCACGCCCATGGGCGAACAGATGGGCGCGAGTGCATTTGCTATTTAAACAACATGGCGCTGGACATGAAAATGATAACTGCGTAGGACTGAAACTAGTAAAAAAAACACTCACGACGCACCTTGGGTCGCATTGTGCCGGGTGTTTGATAGGGCCCTGAGTGTGCCAGAACATTCATGATGATTCAGCGCTTCAACAGACACGCCACAACCCTCACGATAAGGTGGACGAGCGTCAGGCATTTTGCTCCAAACGTTGCACATTTGGAAAATGTACATTTAAATGCAGAAATACATAGCCATTTTGCCTATTACATTCAATTTGAATATTGCTACCTATATGCTTCCATAGTCAGGTGGTACAGCAGCCATGCGTTACAAGTCGTAGCTCTCAGAAAATTACAAGTTTACACATACAAGTTCTACAATCACGTGTAGGCTTTTTACAGTTCAGAATCGTTACGGTAATTACGACATGGCGTGATCGCACCTAAAAGGTGCTGCAGGACAGATTTAAAAAAACCTTGTCTACATTTTATACGGTTATGATGTCATCCAGGATCGGAGTAATTCAACCTGCGACAGATGAGTGCATGAAGTCAACATTCCGCACTTTTTCCGGTTAAATAACTGGATTATTCGGGCATTTGAAGTGCGCTTTTCCTTTTTGAAATGTTCACTTTCATATATTTTAATGTCACACAACTGAATTATAAGACTATTAGCTAATTAACAAACTTTGCAGCCCGACGCAGTTATCATTTTCACATGCAGCGCCACATTGTTTAAATAGCAAATGCACTCGCGCCCATCTGTTTGCCCTAAAGATTCCTCTCTGGAGAAGCGTTCAGTCTTTCCATTTGCAAATTCCGCCATGTAAACAGCAAATCCGTGTGCGCAGCTGGCTTTTAAAGGGAATGGGAGATGAGACTCTGATTGGTTTATTGCACGTTACGCCCAAAACACACCCATGACTCATTAAGAGATTAGGTACAACCCTTTTGGCCAACTGTTTTTCCCGTCGTTAAACTAGCAAAAGTGGATTCGGACACGGCCTAAGTGCACCTGCGCCATGTGCTTCAGACCATGCGCTCAGAACGTTAAAATAGGGCCTGTAATCGATTTAGCCATATGCAAAGCATGCTGGGAACTAACAGGCACCGCCCAGTTTCAGTGACTGCAGCACAAATCATTCATGAAATTCACAACACAAACGGATTAAGTAAACTTCAATTTTACATATATTTAAGTGGATTGAACACAATCAAATTAAGTTAGGACAAAATGTTTAGCAATTTTGTTGCTTTAGCTCATTTTAACTAAGCAATTTGAACAAGCAGCATTTTTTCAGTGTATGAGAACTGGGATGCAGCTCATGATTAACTTTTTAACTAAAAACAAGCTACATTGTGGGTTTATAATGTTCTGGGGTCTTTTACATTTTGGTGTATCAGTGACTGAAATATACAATCTTTAGGAAAAAAGTAAACATGAAGCATATAAACATTTTATGCGAATTCGCCACCTCGTGAAATAGCTTGAATTTAAAAATTAAATAAAAATGAGATGTTTAGCATACTGTAAGTTATGTCACTCTTTGTGTGATGGAATTTAAATACCATAGAAGAAAGTATGAAATCGAGCAACATTTTTCATTTTATATGAATTAAAAAATTGTTTACAGATTCGAAGGAATAATTTACCCAAACATTCTGTTATTTACTCACCCTCATGTTGTTCCAAACTTAATTTTTTTTTTAACATGAGAAGATATTTTAAAGAATGCTTCAACTGTTTTGAAACATTTTGGACAACTGTTTTGTCCAGTTGGTTCCAAAACAAAATTGGAACCCATTGATTTTAATCGTATGTGTTCCACAGAATAATGTAAGCCCATACAGGATTGAGAGCAAGTTATGACATTTTAATCTTTTGGTGAGCTATCCCATTAACAAACATTAAAAAATTATACCCCTAGATGGGAATCAGTTCTATGGGGCATAGAGTCATGAAGTGATGCAAGTGTCCTACAGAGTCTTTGAGATGCTGAAATGCTGGCCAGCTTTATTATCCAGCTATCTTCATCCACATTTCATATTTTTTATGAATGAGGGGAGATATTGAATGCTGGGATGCTGGGATTGGCTGCAGAGGACTCATTTAACCACCCGCCCCCCAAACCCACACACGCACACACACACACACAGAGAAAGAGCGAGGAGACGTCATGCTACGCTTCCGCAGTGCATCAAGGGAATCAGACTGCCTCTGACTCATGCTGGAGAAATTGAGAGAAAGAGTGAGTGGGGAGGGCTTGCTCTTCATTCTGATTTTCTCGCTCGCTGCTCCTGGAGCCCAGTGATGTAATACAGGTGACCTATTCGTCACAGACCACCCCCGCTTCCTCCTCGCAGCCGATTGGCTGAGCGGTCGTATGAATGAGCCGCTCTGTTCCCTTTGGGGAGGGGGTTTGGGTGGAGTGAGGCAGAAGCACGTCACTTGTTCATTGAAGGAAAAAAAAAGGAAGTGGAGAACAAACTCTGCTGGCTTCCTTGGCAGCAGCTCTGAATAGAGCTTAAATGAGTTTGCATGCTGATCTCACTCTTTGTCACACATGTAGGCAGTGTGTACATAAAGGTGACAGTGAGTGTTCGCTTTACTCTGCGTGTGTGCTGCTGGATATACATTATTAACTACCGCATGATGGAATGAGAATGTAATAGCTATTGTTTCATAATTATTGTATCATAATTACAGACACTTGCATTAACACAAATATAAAGTGGACTGTACATGGAAGCGTAACTGAACCGTGTCTCCAGCATAATGAGAAACAAACCTTGTAAATGTGTGATGTCAGATGCAATTTAAAAAGCTTTCCACCTCAGTTTGCTGCTGAAGTCCTATTCTGCTTTGCTGTACTCTATTCAGTTTTGTACTGTACTTTCTGCTCAGTTCTATTCTGCTCGGCTCCTATTCTATTCTGTACTGTTTGTATTCCATTCTACTCTGTTCCTCTCCGTTTCTCTTCTATTCTTCTGTTCTATTTCTATTGTGTTCGATTTTTATTCTATTCTGCGCATACATGTTCTGTTATGCTCCTATCCTATTCTGCTTCTATTCTATTCTACTCAGCTTTATACTGTTCTTATTCAGTTCTACGGTTTCTATTCAATAACATTCTTTTTCTATTCTATTTTTGTTGTATTCATTTTATGTTAGGCTCCTTTACAGATTAGGTTCTACGCAGATTGATTCTATTCCATTCATACTCTGCTCCCATGCTATTCTACTTACATTCTATTCTGCTGTATTCTGTTTTGCTTTGTTTGGCTTGTTTCTATTCTATTCTGATCTGTTCTGTTTTACTCTCCTCTACTGTGTTCCTATTGTATTCTATTCTGTACTGTTATTATTAAATTCTACGGTTTCTATTCAATTATACTCTTTTTCTATTCTATTCTTCTTGTTCTATTTTGTTCCGGTTATATTCTAATCTGCTCTGTTATGCTTCTGTTAGGTTCTACACAGATTGATTGATATTCCATTCTATTCTGTTTTGCTTTGTTTGGCTTGTTTCTATTCTATTCTATTCTGAGCTGTTCTGTTTTACTCTCCTCTACTGTGTTTTCTGCTCAGCTCTATTCTGCACTGTTTTTATTCCATTCTACTCGGTTCCTCTCCATTTCTCTTCTATTCTTCTTCTGTTCTATTTCTGTTTTTATTCTTTTCTGCTCATACATGTTCTGTTATGCTCCTATTCTGCATCTATTCTACTCAGCTTTATTCTGTACTGTTTTTATTAAAACCATTATATATTTTTTCTATTCTATTCTTGTATTCTATTTTTGTTGTATTCTGTTTTCTAATCTGCTCTGTTATGCTCCTATTCTATTAGGTTCCATTCATACTCTACTCTGCTCCCATGCTATGCTACTTCCATTCTATTCTGCTACTGTTCTGTTATATGAGCAATCTGTTCTATTCTGCTCATTAGATTCCACTCAGATTTATTCTGCTCCTATTCTGTTTCTGTTCTATTCTGCTGTATTCTGGTTTGCTTTGTTTGGCTTGTTTCTGTTCTGTGTTACTCTCCTCTACTGTGTTCCTATTCTATCCTATTCTATTCTCAGTCTTTATAACTAGTTATACAGTTGTGCTAACATAAGGATATGCATTGACCTTTTGTCAGTATTTTTGTGAATGACTTCATACTGTGTGTATGTGAGTGTGTTGTGTGTGCTGTGCTGGGCTGGAGAAATGCGTTTGCGTGTGCAGACCCTGGCCGTCTCTGCCTTGATCCTGAATGAGTCACTGCTGCAGTACTCTGTGGGAGGGGCTAAGGTTGGATCCCCTGCTGCAAACCCAGTTAAACATACTCGCATGCATGATTTCTCTCTCTCTCTCTCTCTCTCACACACACACACACACACACACACAATGCATGTTGTCACATCCGGCCCTCAGGTCTACAGTTTGGCCTATAAT
The DNA here is from genome assembly GCA_039654625.1 of Rhinogobio ventralis. NCBI lineage: Eukaryota > Metazoa > Chordata > Actinopteri > Cypriniformes > Gobionidae > Rhinogobio > Rhinogobio ventralis. The sequence goes on from CM077208.1 coordinate 33,373,805, forward strand.
TAGCCGCCTGCACAACTTATAGCCTCAGAATGATCTGACCAAATGCTTCAGAATACCATTCCACTGAGATGAAGAAATAGAAGAAAGGAAGAATAAATGCTGAGCTGGAATCTCTAACGAGTAAACCTAGAATGCCACTGCTGCCTCTTGTGCAGTCCAGAAACACTCTGGTGTGTGTTTTCTGACTGTCCTCCCAAAGCACTCCCAAACAAAATGTGTTTTTGTCATTAGGGTGAGTTCATGGTGGGAGAAGAGGCCCCTTTCTGCTTTTCCAAAGCTATTAGATGTTCAAAAACAGCAGAGCGGCCCAGCAAACAAAGCACTTGCAAGGAACCTCTGGTGACTACAATAAAATCCAACCTTCTGTGGATTTCTCTGTCACAAATTTTTGTCATAATTATTAGTGGATTATCACATCCTGCAACCAAACAATTTAAAAAGCTTGTTTAGCATCTGTTTTTCTAAGGAAGCAGTTATTGTATTTAGTGCCGTTTTGGTGCTCAGCATGCAATGGTATCGTGCTCTTAAGAGGGCTTTTAAGGCCACACTAATATCCCTCATCATGTCCGCATCACTGTTTGCTGTTGTGTGGAATCTCTTCTCGGGATGGACAGTGAGTCATACACTCCCCCGTTGCTGTTCCTCTCTGCCAGGAGTGGGATCTCCATGGAATCACTTATTCTTGCCTCACTAACCCATCTCTAGTCGGGTCTTCCTGCCTCCACACTGGCCAGGCAGGAGTCCTCAATGCATCATCCAGAATGTATTACACCTAGACAGAGAATAAAGTAGAGAATAAGATAGATAGATAGATAGATAGATAGATAGATATATGGATGGATGGATGGATGGATGGATGGATGGAAATAAAATAGTGAATAAAATGACATTCTTCTGATTTATGAGAAAATTAAAATGGTTTCTCTGCCCTCTATTTAATCCATAAACACGTAAGATGAATTGAGCAACATTATATCAGAACACATCTAAATATCAGTATATCAACTCCAGCACAGGAATTGCTAAACAGCAAGCAGGAAAAACAGGGCTGTTTACTTAGCATTAGCATTCTCTCTCTTTTGCAGCAAACTGGCCTCCAGCTGCAATGGCATATGGAACCTATAGATCTTTTTTTTGGTCTTGCAGAATGCATTCCTTTGTAATGACATCCTGACCAGAGACTGTATCATCCTCTCTGCGGCCAAAGGGACCGACCCTGAGAATCTTTTGGACTTTTGCATTCCTCTTTAGCATTGGCAAAGTTTGTAAATCTTTAATAAAAGAGTTGTAGGTAGGACTTGGTAGTTAACTTAATCTGGAAAGACAGCTCAAGGCAAAGGGCACAGTATTCTCAGTAGGGGACATAACCCTGTTATATGAACCATTACACAAGGATCCCGATAACTGCCTAATGGGTTAAGTCTGTAAATGGATGTGGTAACTCTGTTAGGTTAAACTGTCAAAATGCATTGTAGGAAGTAGTTATTCATGCTTGTTATTATGACAGCAGAACATTTAACTAAGGTGATAGTGCAGTGTGCCGTCTATAACAGCCTGACCCTCATGTAATCTTATATTCGTAACTTTTATGAGGCAAAAAAAAAACACATGAAATCAACATTTTACTCCATATCTATCAGCTATGAGGTGAGGTGTACTCTTTAACTGCGGACGAACATTTTAAATAAACTTCATCTAACTAGAGAAAATATGTTATCACATGGAAGAAACTTATATTCGTTAAGCTGCTTCGCTGCCTATTGACTCCATAGGAAGTTACTTTAATTGGCTGCATCTTAATTGAAATGGAGCCTTCAAAAGTAACTGTTTTAGAATGTTCTACATTCTCCACAAAGGATACCTGTGATGCTGCTTTAGAATTCATCCAATAGGGCAGCATAATTACTGTACTGCAATGGTACTGTAAATAAGTTTTCCTCAGCTTTAAAGGTACATTTATAATGACAAAAGTGATTGAAATGCGTTACTAATACTCAGCACTTGACCTGGTGGCCCAAACACATTCCCTTCTTCGCAAGAAGGGTAAATTGCTGGGCAGACATGGCTCTTTTCCTCACTGTGAGGTGTGGTGGCTGAGCGGGTGTGGGGGTGTACTGAGAAACGGAAGGGGAGGCGGAGAGAGCAGTGAAGATGGGGTTGGGAGGTGGGGGGGGGGGGGTAATGAAGGTGTAATTTGGGAACCATCTGTAAGACGCCTGCAGGGCTTCCTTTCCAAAACCTCCCCCTCTGGAAGGACGCAGGTGCTAGAGGCGGAGTAGGAAAACAGGGGAGTGGAGGAGGAGAGGAAGGGGGATGCAAGAAAAAGAGGTTGTGGTAATTGTAGCTAGCTAGTTTGCTAAAATGTCAACAGCTCTAGAAGTCTGAGTTTTGGAACCGGGAGTCTATGTGACGTGGATGGCCTTTGTCTCTTTGACCTTCTTAAAGGTCTTAAAGTCGAGCGGTGTGCCCTTAAGGCTTATGGATGCACCAAATTCAAAGGGACCTCGGCATAAATGAAGGATGATTACACCGCTCACACCCGCAGGCCTTTCTTCCTATGCTTAATTTGGGAGTAAATGGGAGATGTAATGCTCTTAAGCTTTTAAGCTCAAGTTAAAATGGACTGTAATGATTAAAAATAAATGCCAATGACAAGGTAACGTCCAGAAAACATGAAAGGGAGTGGAGGACTTTGTGTGTAGCTATGTTGTCCTATTTTTAGCAAGCACGGCTAGTGGGCTCCTGAGATACTAGTGTGCAGATTGGCGTGTTCGACACTTTGGAGTGCGTGGGCAATAGTCAGATGCACACTGCCCTGAGCTTCATTATTCATGGCATTGTTCAGACGTTATGATTTTTAGTATATATATACGACAAATACAATAACCCCAGCATGTTGGATGTACACGTTGTCTCCTGAACATGACAGTGTTAACAGGGTGTAACAGCTGTAGTAATAGACTGAAAAATGCATGAGTTGGACTCCTTCCAATTCCATTTACAGTTGCAGTGCTCATTCTAGCATTCGGCCTGTGCTTTTTTCCTTCCATTTTAGCCACTTGCCCTCAGTCTCTCTCTTTCCTTCTCTTTCTCCCTTCCCCCTAGTCATGGAATGACTCCTGCTTAGAGTCTATTAAGATAAGTGCAAGTCTCAATGTTTGTCCCATCCCTGAAAGGACACCTTTGTTGGGAAGTGAGCATTGGGGGTTCACTTGCTTGAATTCCCTGATTCCCTATCATTGCAGATGCTCCTGTGGGATTTCCAATTCGAATTGAAAAAGGGTTGGAGAACTGCAGAGAGATTTCCTAATTTGAGTGTGTTTGGCGCTTTCACACCTGGCTCATTTGGAGTGTTTTCGGAACCTGGTGCGTTTTCTTGCTTAGTTTGGTTCATTTGGCATAATAGAACATGGCAATCGCGCTCAAATCCGCACCAAAACAATCGCTCCGAGATCGTCTGTGGTCTCCGGCTTGATTGCAAATGAACTGGAGCAGTTTAGTTGAGGTGAGAAAGCAATCCGACCCAACGGACCAACGAAGCGGACAAAGGACCAAGCGGTATCATAATTAATAACGGCAAATGTGTTATATACTGTAAAAAGTAGCAGTGTCTGATTCTGTAAGTGAGCACATTAGTTATCGCAGTTGAAAACCAAAGAGTGCCTCTTCTTCTTAAAATGTTGTGTAATTGCTCTTCTACGTGCATTGAATTGCAAGAATGCTGTCCCGACGAAGCCTTGCTCTTGGAAACTCTAACCAATAAGAGGACAGTTTTACTCGCAGGGGATTTAAACACACTTTGGTACCCTTTTAAATGTTGCCTTGTAACAGCAAATCCAAACCAAGAAGAAATCACTCGAAGGGAACCACACTATTAATTTGCAGTTATTTAAAAATCTCTAATGGTGTACTTCATGACAAATATGGCCATTACCATAGAAGCATCTGAGCATGTTTGGTGGAACTTAGTCTTGGTGGAGTCAGGTGTAAGGAAGTCTGCTGCTGGTGGTTAATCACTCGTTCTTTAATCAGTTCAGCCCTCTCTAACAGTCTCTCCCTCTCTTTCTTTGGAGTGAGTGGGCATGGCTGAGGCTCCTTCCTGCTTTGAAATCCTCTAGTCAAGCGTGCTGGCTCTCGCCACCGTAATGGGTTTAAGAGGCTCTCCTGAGCCGCCGTGGCTTCCTGCAGAAATGGCTCCTTCCGCTGGCTCGATTCTTGTCGGGGAATGTGGCAGGTGGCTGGGCTGTGCCTGCTTCTTTGTCTTTTTTTCCCTCCCCTCCACCCCTCCTTTTCTCCTCTCTATTTTTCCCTTGAGCAAGAATGAATGAGGCATTTAACCCCTTCAGCCTTGTCTGTATTGTTGGCACTTCCTGTTGACTTTGTGTTGTTTGTGTGGAGTGGCCTTACATGTGCGAGTCTGTATACAGCATGAAGATGGAATAGTAATGATTAAGTCTCTAAAATGGATTTTAACAGCAATACTACATAAAAGAAGTGCTTTCGAAGTTTGTTGAGTACTAATGACAACACAAAGAGTGGGAATCTTACTTTAGATGGTGGTAACCTACACGCCAGTTAAGAAGGAGCTAATTTTTTTCTTTTACCCACTTCAAAATTAATTTTCGAGCATTCTGAAAGTTGCTCATGCAGTGTTCCTTGTTTCTCTCCAAGCAGAGCTCTAACAGTGCTCATCAGAACGACCAGCAGATTTCCTCTAATCTGGCATACCGCACATTCCCAATTTCCCACACTGATCCGCCACCCTTCCATTCGGCTCAGCTGTGCTTCCAGCAGGACCTCAAGGCTCGATCGCAAACACACTGCTGTTAGTACAGAAACAAGAAAAGTCAAGTCACCTTCATTTATATAGCGCTTTTTACCTTATAGATTTTTTCAAAGCAGCTTTACAGTGATAACAGGAAATTAATGGAGGATAGATTGTTTTGGCTGTACAGCAGCTCTAGAAAAAAGTTATTGTCCAGCTAAAGTAAGTTTTTGATTTATTCATTTCCGTTGTAAAAAAAATCATTAGTTATTTACTTTGGGGCCGTTTACACGAAACCATTTTGAACTAAAATAGAAAACTTTTAATGTGTTCTAGCCATTCATTTGCATGGCAACAGTTTTTGGTGGCTAGAGAACGAACACAAACCTTGAAATAGTTTTGAAACGATACCGTTATCATCTTCGAGTAAACTTTAAAAAAAAAAAGTGAATCTGTGAGAATGGTGATGGCATGCATGTAAGCATTACGTGTTTACGTTTATAGGCAAGCGCGTTTGAATACCTATGTGCGCAGGCATAGTTTTTCTTTACAAAATGACATGTCTGGCATGCATAATACAGCGTTTTAGTTGTTTCCAATCATTTTGATAAAGTTTTCATCTGTACAGAGGGAAAGTGAAGTGAAGGAGGCCTTCACGGGGAGAGTCTAGTTGACACGGTCTCTGCTGACATTTCAGGGCTGCATTGTGGTCGTGTCTAGGCGCAGGTCCACCATCTGATCTGGATCCGGCAGACTACTGTAAAAAGCCTTTACATGTGTCCATACAATAAGCTCAGTAAAATAGAACTAGTTAATATTTATCATAACGGAACAAAGAAAGATCGACCGGTTTTCTACACTGTAAAAAATAAAAATGTGAAGTTGCTACCTTCAGGAGCAGGTATTCCTGAACTGACTCTTTTCTATTGTTGGTGTAACATAATGTAGTGGGTTTATTTATTCATATTATATTCAACAAAACGATTCCATTAATATTTTACCAGAGAAAGGTTTTGTTATTTTGTTTTTTTACAATAAAACACTACAGACAGCTCGATTTTGTGCAACTGGCATTCCTATTTTTTTACGCAAATTCACTTCACATTATCCTCAAAGACATTAAAAATCTTCAAAATCTTTGCACTTGCTCTCCAAAGGTAAACAAGTCTTTGAGAACTCCCGGGGCAGCTCAGGGCTGTGGGACACAAAGGCGTCCTCTCTTGTTTCTTGACTCTTGTTGTTTTGAACTCCATCTTCACGCCTTGACTGTCACACTCCACTGAGGCTGGATAGGATGAAGAGAAGTGGAGAACCTTGCTGATGGAGGTGCTGGTAGCTCTAAGGTCTGAACTAAACCCTAGCCCCCCTTTACCTGAAATTGATGCCAGCAATATGCAAAACCAGCTAGTTTAGCAGTTCTTTAAAAGTAACTATTTTCTAACTTATCCATTATTGCACATTTATCTGACGTTACTATACAAGAGTGCATATGATTTCAAAACATATATCAGAATATATGTACTGCCATGAGAACTGCAGTAGTTTTGCCTGTTTTGGCAGAATAGAATACTTGCCATACCGGTGAACGTGATTTCACCAAGTACATGTTCCTGGATCAACATCTTTGTTCCAATCAACCAATCATATTTGATCGACAAGTTTACAGTTTATGTCAAGTTTAGGCTTACAACCAGTGTTATACATTATACAACCCTCTGATTTTAGGGATAAGTTATGGATAGGGTTCGGTTTAGGGGTATAGGGACAGGGTTAGGACTAGATTTTCGGACAGGTTTCAGGATTACAAAATATGTCTTTGCAAATTCAAGGTAACCCTAGCGTAACGCCTACCGCACACTGCTTACTGCATGCTATGTGAACTGGTACACATAATAAACATTTTAAATAGTAGTAAACTAAATTAATGTCACATTACATGACTTCATTACATTGTGTGTTTTATTTAGCAGTTATCATCCCCAAAATAAATTGTTATTTTGCCATTTAAATACAATTTTAAATAAAAGCATCTTTACTTTAGGCAGTTTGATTATGTAATGAGTAAAGAAAGAAATATGAAAATGTTATATTGGAATGGTGTGTCAGATTGCAGTGGGATATACAGTATTCCAGTGCACATTTAGGCTTATGTGGTAGGTCTTCTGGGTATTGCATGCATACAGAAAATTTAGATACATACTGACATACTGCAGAAATTTTATTAGGCCTTGTCCTTAATGGAACCCTAAGCCCTTGCGATCTTCCTCAGAGTCTACACTTTCATGACATAATGTGCTTTGACTGTTGGGTAGAAGTCTGCTTCTTGGCAAAAGACTGCACTGAGGGTGCATAGGGGGCACTTGCGATCACCCTTCTGAAACTGGATTTTAACAGCAATACTACATATAAGAAGGGCTTTTGAAGAAGTTCGTTGAGTACTAAGGACAACAGCACAGGCATTCAAACAACACAAAGAGTGGGAATCTTACTTTAGATGGTGGTAACCTACACTCCAGTTAAGTAGGAGCTCATTTTTTGTGTTACCCACTTCAAAATATATTTTCGGGAATTCTGAAAGTTGCTCATGCAGTGTTCCTTGATTCTCTCCAAGCACAGCTCTAACAGTGCTCATCAGAACGACCTAGCACCATTCTGAAACTTAAAATGACAATGGGACACCCTGTGGTCTTGTGGACTCAACGGACACATGTGCGCGGCGGCTATTGTAAGTCAACAAGACCACAAGTGCACGTGACAGGGCCTTTGAAGCATGCTAAAAATGCTGTTCCCAACATTATTGGCAGTTATTTTCTTATTTGTCCTGCCTAAGGTTTAAGGGGATGTATTGAACTCTGATTTGACAGTATGGTCACTTTTCGTCCCTTTGCTACAATAGTTTGGCCTTTGAATTTGAATTGGCCATTATTTGCGGGCATCCCTCTTCCTTGTTCTTTTTCACCATCAGGGCTTGACATTAAAGGATTAGTTCACCCAAAAATGAAAATTACTCCATGATTTACTCACCTTCAAGCCATCCTATGTGTATATGACATTCTTCTTTCAGACGAATACAATCAGAGTTATATAAAAAAATGTCCTGGCTCTTCCAATGGCAGTGAATGGCAGTCCAAAATTTAAAGCCCAAAAAAGTGCATCCATCCACCATAAACATACTTCACACGGCTCTGGCAAGTAAATAAAGGCCTTCTGAAGCGAATCGTGGGTTTGTGTAAGAAAAATATCCATATTTAACACGTTATAAAGTAAAATATCTAGCTTCCGCCAGACTGCTTTCCGTATTCAATTTACGCAGAAAGCATAACTGGCATGACGATGACGTCGGACGTAGCGTAAGCATTTTGAACTGCGAGAGACATTACACTTTCTTCGTAAGTTGAATATGAAAGGCGGTCTGCCGGAAGCTAGATATTTTACTTTATAAAGTTTTAAATATGGATCTTACACAAACCCATCGATTCACTTCAGAAGGCCTTTATTAACCCTTATGGATTACTTTTATAATGGATGGATGAGTTTTGGGCTGCCATTCACGGCCATTATAAAGCTTGGATTAGCCAGGACATTTTTTTATATAACTCAGATTGTATTTCTCTGAAATAAGAATGTCATATACACCTAGGATGGGTGAGTAAATTATGGAATAATTTTCATTTTTGAGTGAACTATCCCTTTAACCCCCGCTAACCCGCCACATGCGGGTGGATTTCACTAGTGGCGTGTAATGCAGTCACTCCTACTAGCCATTTTGCCGGGTTGATATATATAGTATATATATTTTTCAATTGTAGTCTTTTAAAAGGGCACCTCACTTGCTCATTTCATTTGCTCGGGGTAAATATTGTTGGTGTTACAGGGCTATAATTTGGGCGTGGGATTGTGCATATTGCGCATAATTTTACTCATTTTTGTGAGTGTGTACACATAAAGCCGCCTCTCAGTACTAAATTGAGTTATTTTTCGCTGCTTATTGCGCTTAAATGGTCAAATACACACAAAATAATGTTAAAATGCCGGTCTTGGCGAGTATTCATGTAAACACAGTCAGTTCTGTTTTAAGTGAACGTAAACAGATGAGAAAGAAAACGCATTTGTAACAGTATAATGGATCCGTGCGTCAAGTGACAGCTGCCGAATATTCCTGCTTATATTAAAAAAATCTGTATGGCAGTTTTCCCCCATGGTATCGATGTCAAAATTGTGGCCAGTGAAAATGCTGAGTGGCTAGTAACTTTGTAAAACCATTAGCCACAGTGGCTGGTGAGCAAAAAAGTTCACCTTCGTCGTATCTTTCCCCTCCTCCATGCCCTCGAGGCTCATATCCGGTTGCTGTCATGTTTATTGCTGCTTATTCAGGTGGAGTGTCAGGATCGTAGTCCACAGTTTAACCTGAGGCACATAATTACAGCTTTGATGGTGAAATAGCAGATCTGAGATCAGTTCACACTGTTGCTCTCAGTGTGATTGATGACCCAGCTGGATGTGGAAACATTACTGTCCAGAACACACATTAAGGAGCAGAGGGAAGGGAATGTCACAGTTGGACTTTTTTTGGTGTGCATCTGACAGGGTTGATTCAGGATTTGGAAATTGGCACTCTATCAAATCCCAAGTCGCAATATAAAATGAATTAGATTTTGAATTGAATTAAATTGGAATGAAAGAAAGAGGAATTTGCTGAATTCAGGAACTGGATTTGGTATTTTCTCAGTTCTCTGAATCTGACAGTGTTTGTGCTGTGCTTTATCAGGTGAGTAGCCTTGCACAGATGGACACAAGTCTGCTAGTCTTCTTTCCCCACACTCCCACACACTCCCACAACTCATTGCCCACTTGATCAGATGGCAAATATGCAGCACCGGAAGTACAGGAACACTCTATCAGCATGTTATCTTAGCTTCTGTTTACCCTGCCTGCCCTTATCTGTCACATGAGGGCCGTTTGGTTCATGTTCCTGGAGTAGTGAATCCTGCATGGCTAGATGTGAGCACCACGTGACACCACTGTTCCACTTTTGAGAGAGAGCTTGCATCATACTAATGAGCTTCACACATGCAACTTAAGTTTCTTAAAATGCATAAAAAACAAATCCACTATAATTATTAATTTAGTATTGGTATTTGCTTAGTCCACATTGTTATATATATATATTTTGTGTGTGCGTGTGTGTGTGTGCGTGTGTGTGAGTGTAAAGTTTGGAATAAAAAATTATAATTTTCACCAAGGCTGCAATTATTTGCTTTAAAAATGTGCATTATCCCTGTAAAAGCAAAGCTAAATTTTCAGCATCATTACTCCAGTCTTAAGTGTCACATGATCCTTCAGAAATCATTCTAATATGCTGATTTGGTGCTCAATAATATTATTGATCAAATAAATGCAGCCTTGGTGAGCTTAAGAGACTTCTTTCAAAAATTAAAAAAAAAATTGTATTAAAGGCATAGTTCACCCAAAAATGAAAATTACCCCATGATTTACTCACCCTCAAGCCATCCTAGGTGTATATGACATTCTTCTTTCAGACGAATACAATTAGAGTTATATTAAAAAATCTCCTGGCTAATCCAAGCTTTATAATGGCAGTGAATGGCAGTCCAAGTAAGTAAATTGAATACGGTCCGCCGGAAGCTAGGTATTTTACTTCATAACATGTTAAATATGGATCTTTTTCTTACATAAACGCATCGCTTAACTTCAGAAGGCCTTTATTAACCCCCTGGAGCCGTGTGGAGTACTTTTATGGTGGATGGATGCACTTTTTTGGGCTTCAAATTTTGGGCTGCCATTCACTGCCATTATAATGCTTGGAAGAGCCAGGACAAATCGGATATAAGAACTGCCTTTGTTAATACATAATAATTTAACGGTGGCTGTCACTTGTTTTGTGAAAATGGCCTCTAAAATTTCTAAACAATTAAGTAAAAATATTATAGAGCTGAGGATTGATAAGTGAGCTGGACGAGCTTTTGGAATAGCTCAAGAATTTGACTGATGGGGCGAAAAGTATATTTGTTCAAAAGAAGGGATTCAAGGAAATAGGCTGGACTCTAAACACTTGCTATTCTGTAACCAATATTTAATTTGACAAATTTTAAAGTTGCCATTGGACCAATTATCTAAATCATTACTCAGCTTCCGGATGCTTCATTAAAAACGTTGGACGTGAAACATCTGGAGTATAGTCTTCATTGTGTCTGTCAGTGGCAGTTAATAAGGACACTTCTCAGACTCTGTTCAGCCTCGAAGTCGCTTCCTCCCATCGACAGGGCGATGGGTTGTGGTTAGCTGATCTCCAGTGAACCTCCAATGAAAAACAGACCTGGTGGCAAATCAAAACATCCTCCACAGATTTAAACATATTACGACAGGAATAAACAATCTGCTCCAAAGACCAGGGATAACTGTCTGGGCTCGGCACGCTGATTGAAAGCAACGATGTTGCTGCGTTGGCATCATGAACCCCTCTTATTTTTCAGAGGAATAGGCTTTGGAGGAGTACTGGAAGGACAGAAGGAATGGGGTGGTTGGGGGGTGTCAGCTGTAAGGTCGAACTCTGCATGTTTCCTTATGAATGACAAGGGCCCAAGTGTAACTATCAGTAAATAAAAAGTGGCTGTAAAATTAACTACAAGACAGGTCCAACAGGAATCCCTGGCGGCACTTCCTGCCTCTTAGAGGCCATAAACAAGCCTTATACAAGCCAAGCTGGCTCCAGCTCATATCCCGCGGCAACAGGCTGGGGTCATGGTGGCCCCTGTTGCCTGCCTTCTCTGTTGGGGGCCAGGACACTGGGACAACATGGAAGAGACCACCGGAACCAAAGGAAGCTGTTTATGCCCTAATGTTAATGTTGACATTTTAGTGGTGGCTGGCATGAAAGTTAAGGTTACTTTTACTTTTTTAAGTAAGAACCCTGCGCACATGAATATGTACTCAATGTTATAGTAGTTACCAAACCGTCCTTTGATATTCATCTATATTTGGCCCCTGATAATCTCAGAAGCTGAGAATCTCATCATGTTTAGTGCTGAGTGTTTTGTTAGTGGTTATTGTAAAACAATTTCTAAGTCATAAAAGCCATTTTGTGTGTCCTAAACCTCGGTGGAGTTTTATGGCATTGGCGTCAGTAGAAAATGGCACTTGACAGAGCAGTAGGGGGGGAGTGTTGATTGGAGCTTGACCCCAAGTTTCTCCCACCTATCCAACACTAACTACCCTGTCTGCTGCCTCTACATAATTGACTGGAGTGCCCCAGCAACGTTCGCTTGAGTTATGGTCAACTGACAAGACTGTAGACTGAGCTACATCTAATAACAAACAAACCCGCCGAAAAAAAGAGCTCCTTTCAACAGCCACTCCTGCTGTCAGAACAAAGCAGGCCGAGCCTCTCAGACAAAGTTGCCCAAAGCCTTCCATAACATTATGTTTTTCCCATAACATTTGGTCAGTTGCTTGGTTGAGTCTCACTCACATTTAAGTTTTATGCATGGTATATATGTGACCCTGGACCCTGGAATAAAAGAAAAGTCTCTGCTTTCTAATGACATAATTATATTATGTTTTATACTTTGACCTGTTCCCATATGTGACCATGGACCACAAAACCAGTCATAAGGGTCAATTTTTTGAAATTGAGATTTATACATCATATAATAAATCTAAATATTGAGAAGTTAAAATTGTTGCATATACAATACTGTGCAAAAGTCTTAGGCATGTTACTATTTTCATCCAAAAAAAAAAGCCAGTTATTTTTATCTTTTGCTGCAGTGTGTCAATAATCTGGTGAGAGTTTGACAACAGCTGGCATGCTCCACACAGAGATCTGATCTCACCATCATCAAATCCGTCTGGGATTACATGAAGAAACAGAGAAAACTGATACGGACTAAATCCAGAAGAACTGCGGCAACGTCTCTAAGACACTTGAAGAAACCGACTTCCAAAGCTACCTGAAAAACTATGTGCAAGTGTGCCTGGACAAAAGCTGTTTTAAATGCAAAGGGTGCTCACACCAAATATTGATTTGATTTAGTTAAAAGTTAATTGATAACTATTTATGACATTATTTTTGAAAGCATCCTCACATTACAGTGCCTAAAACTTTTCACAGTATTGTACCGTTTCTTCAAGCGTCTTGGAGACTTTGCTGCAGTTCTTCTGGATTTAGTCTGTCTCAGTTTTTTTCTGTTTCTTCATGTAATCACAGACGAATTCAATGATGGTGAGATCAGATCATACCGGCTGTTATCAGACTTTTTGTGCTTACAAAAAATCTCGGTCACACTTTATATTAGGGTCCAATTCTCACTTTTAACTAACTATTAACAATGACTTTTGCCTCAAAAAACTCCTAATTACTGCTTATTAATAGTTAGTAAGGTTGTTAAGTTTAGGTATTGGGTAGGATTAGGAATGTAGAATAAAGTCACGCAGAATAAGGCATTAATATGTGCTTTATAAGTACTAATAAACGGTAAAATGGTAATGAACTGATATTTCCTACTGACACACTACAGCAAAAGATTTTTGGGGAAAACACTAATGTGCCTAAGACTTTTGCATAGTAGTGTATGTGCATAATATATGCATATATTAACAATTCAATTGCAGTGATTGAAACTGTTATTTGTTGTGCTATAACTAGTAGTAAGAGGAAAAGATTTTCACATTTATTGTATTGAGGTCAATGGCTACACTTTATTTGGTAACACTTTATTTTACATTGCCCTTGTTACATGTACTTACCATAGTAATAACAGTAAATTATGCATAATTACATGCAACTAACCCTCAACCAACCCCTAATCCTACCCTAACCCTATAGTAAGTACATGCTATTAATTATTATTACTAAGTACTTAAATATATAATTACACTGTAACAATGACAAAGTGTAACACTTTATTTTAAGGAGTCCTTGTTACAGTGTAGGGGAGAGTGGGGGCGGTTGCAACACTTATGACATTTTCTTCAGTTTCTCAGCGACTGTTTGTATTAGAAAGACAAAATATATATATATATTAAACCCATATATGTCACCTACCTGCCCATACTGTTGCAACATGTGTACATATGACAATATGAAAGTAATTTGTACTTAAATGGACCCTGAAGAATGTTGCAACTGTCCCCAGAAATATACAGCTGTATAGTAAACATTAAATATACTCCCATTTGATGGAATTGTGTGACATTCTGCAGCCGTTTCATGTTCACTGTGAACAGATTTCCTGTTGCTGCTTTGGATACTGTGTCATTTATATTGGAAACTCTTTCACTCCCAGTATTTACGTTGTGTTGACCGTATTGGTTTTCCAAACTTGCCTTTGCAATCAGCTGTGACAATGACGACAGGGTTGTGGACGGTCTGTAAGCTGTGCTCAGACACAAGCGTCTTTCCTCAAATCTCCTGCTTCAAAAATGTTCCACCTCCATCTTTTTTTTTTCCTTTTTCCCCCTGCAGTTGTTTTCCTAAACACCGGATTTTCATTTGGAGTTTGGGAGGGAGCGGTGCTGACAGTATTTATAGCCTGGTGTTCTAACCAAAATTATCAGTGTACCACAAAATAACTTCCTCAGTCCTGGCCACAAAATAACAGGATGCCTTCAATTGTGCGTATTTATTAATTTTAGCAAAGCATTGCTAGTTTTATAAATAGCTACGCTCCTGCGGCCCTCCGAAGTCGGCTGTATAAACTTCCTCTCTTGTCCTCCTCCTCTTCTTTGGGCCTCTTCAGTGGGTGCTTGAAAACGAAAGACACTCGTCCTTCCCATGGGCCACACTGTCGCCCTGCGCTGGCGTCTGGCCTCCATTAAGACTCCATTTTATCAGGTCAGAGGTGGGAGGTCAGAGGTCACAGTATGTTAATAGCTTAACTGGGGGGTCCTTTCTGCTTGACTGGTCATCACCACCTTGTACATGGAACCCCAGTAACCTAAACCTCAGCTTCCTCCGAATGCGTTAAGGGACGTTCACACTAAAAGCGGTTTGCCACGTCAAAGAGAACAGAAGTATTTCTGTATTTGATGAATCCGCGAGATTTACCACTTGCAGTCGAGGGAGGAGTTTATGGAAGTCGGACATTTTCTGCTTCCTGTAGTGACACTCATGCTTTGTGTTTGCGTACTATATAACAGATGAAATGGATTAAGTACAATAATTGTCAAATACACTTAACACAGCTTCTGAGTGTACAAGAATAACGTTCAACACAAGCCTATACTATTTAAATACCAAAGTTGATTCTATATCAGTTTTATTTTGATAAACATGACACAATTTAATATTAAGATTACATGAAAAGGGTTATTACTGTTACTCAAGCCGGACAAATTTTCTAACCAACATGCACTGCTTCAAATCAGATGCTAATCAGTCTGTGCAGCGCCGCATGAAGTCAAACACACCTATTTTCATTCAAAGTTTCTAATTTCTGGTAACATAAGCAACATTCAAGCAAATGTCATCATGTTTTTATTGCCAACACATTTAATTTGTGAAAAGCATAGACTGTAAAAAAATATGGAGTACGTAGTGTCCGTGACGTCACCCATAGGATTCTGAAGAGCAGTTTTGAAGCGTAAAGTAGGGTCGAGCTGGCCGTTGCTATCTTAGCAGCGCGTC
This sequence comes from Rhinogobio ventralis, assembly GCA_039654625.1. Taxonomy (NCBI): domain Eukaryota; kingdom Metazoa; phylum Chordata; class Actinopteri; order Cypriniformes; family Gobionidae; genus Rhinogobio; species Rhinogobio ventralis. The sequence goes on from CM077208.1 coordinate 33,389,215, forward strand.
ACCACGCGTCACTCCCGGATAACAGAAAATGGGCAAAGAGGCGGGACGTGGGTGGAGCTGAGGTGATGTGATGACTAACAGACAGCAGATAAATGGCTATCCACCTGTCACTCAAAGTGGCCACGCCCTTAATTATGCTTTAGGGCTTTATATAATGTAAACGAATGAGCTATAAAAAAAAATCATCCCCCTCACAGTTGTCATGAAGGGCAAAATTAGATATACAGACCAAAACCACAATTTGTACCAGGCTGTAAACTTGTTTTTTTTCTGCTGTAAAGTTGGGCATTTTAACATGGAGCTCAATAAGATTCTGCTCCCTTCTGGAGCCTGTCTCTAGCGGCCAGTCAATGAATTGAATGAAAGTCACTTCCGTATTGACTTCAAGAGAAACTGGGGGAGGTTGCCGCTTGGTGAAAAGACACCAAGGAAAAAAATACATTACTTACATTTCTGACATAAAAGTCAAATATGAAATGTTTAGCTGCTTACAACTTACCTCAGACTCACTATTAAAGTCCCAATAAAATCAAAAGTTTTTAGTATGAATATGTTATCCTTACTGTTATCTATAAGCTACTATGCTCCAAAACAATGACAAAATTCACATTTAGAAGATATAAGCAATCCAAACTTACAGTCTCTCACTTCCGATGACATCACTCTGCACTTCAGTTTCTCATCAGATTTTCTGTCCAATCAAATGCTCTCTAGAATCTGAATCCCTGCCCCCTACACTATTTGAATGGCACAAAGTGCACTATATAGGGGATAGGGAACGATCAGACAGTGTAAATATGCTTTGCATTGGGGTGGATGAAGTCTGGTTTCATGTTAGTGTCAGTAAACCGCCGCAGCTCCAGTCCAGAGACACGATAGCACAAAGAGAATCATATGATCGAGTCGCTGCAAACCAGAAAACGTATCGGACCTAGTTGAATTCTGCACAGAATGCTATATTTTAAAGCAATATGGAGGAGATTAGGAAGAGAAGCGGTTAGAGATTAGCTTTAATGAGCTCAACAGCTCTGGCTGACCTGTGATATAAACAAAACGCTACTGGCTATTTTTTTAAAAGGGAGGGGCTGTTCAATATGTCCCGCCCTGTCTTCCTGTTCAGTGGAAATCTGGATTACGTAATAAGATTCCAAAAATTAAGTACTTGTAATTAGATTATATTACATTTTAAAATACACTCACCTAAAGGATTATTAGGAACACCTGTTCAATTTCTCATTAATGCAATTATCTAATCAACCAATCACATGGCAGTTGCTTCAATGCATTTAGGGGTGTGGTCCTGGTCAAGACAATCTCCTGAACTCCAAACTGAATGTCAGAATGGGAAAGAAAGGTGATTTAAGCAATTTTGAGCGTGGCATGGTTGTTGGTGCCAGACGGGCCGGTCTGAGTATTTCACAATCTGCTCAGTTACTGGGATTTTCACGCACAACCATTTCTAGAGTTTACAAAGAATGGTGTGAAAAGGGAAAAACATCCAGTATGCGGCAGTCCTGTGGGCGAAAATGCCTTGTTGATGCTAGAGGTCAGAGGAGAATGGGCCGACTGATTCAAGCTGATAGAAGAGCAACTTTGACTGAAATAACCACTCGTTACAACCGAGGTATGCAGCAAAGCATTTGTGAAGCCACAACACGCACAACCTTGAGGCAGATGGGCTACAACAGCAGAAGACCCCACCGGGTACCACTCATCTCCACTACAAATAGGAAAAAGAGGCTACAATTTGCACAAGCTCACCAAAATTGGACAGTTGAAGACTGGAAAAATGTTGCCTGGTCTGATGAGTCTCGATTTCTGTTGAGACATTCAGATGGTAAAGTCAGAATTTGGCGTAAACAGAATGAGAACATGGATCCATCATGCCTTGTTACCACTGTGCAGGCTGGTGGTGGTGGTGTAATGGTGTGGGGGATGTTTTCTTGGCACACTTTAGGCCCCTTAGTGCCAATTGGGCATCGTGATTTCACTGTACTAAAATGGCCCCCACAGTCACCAGATCTCAACCCAATAGAGCATCTTTGGGATGTGGTGGAACGGGAGCTTCGTGCCCTGGATGTGCATCCCACAAATCTCCATCAACTGCAAGATGCTATCCTATCAATATGGGCCAACATTTCTAAAGAATGCTTTCAGCACCTTGTTGAATCAATGCCACGTAGAATTAAGACAGTTCTGAAGGCGAAAGGGGGTCAAACACAGTATTAGTATGGTGTTCCTAATAATCCTTTAGGTGAGTGTATATGTATTAAGACTACAGTTACTTTTTTATTGATTACATGCTATTCTCACAATGGCAGTCAAATATATATAATTCATTGATTCTCCCTACTATTTATTTTTTATTTTATACATTTTCCTTTCTAAAAACGTTTACTGCTTATACGTTCAGAAGGTCTTTCAGGTTTGTGGAATTGCACACACAGACCAGCCATTAGTCATGAGACTATCACTGGAAACTAAAACCTCCACACAGCAACTGATCACTGGATTTACAGAAATAATTTCACTTTTCTCAACATTGCAACATTGCACATCTAATCAACTCCTGATTAATGCATTAATTATTATTTGGTCAGTCAGTTATCAGTCAGTTTCAGTGAATTATTTAACCATGCATTACTGTCTTTGGAAGGCTTTTATCTTTCAAGCACATTAAAATGTACAAATTCACGTAATTTCATATTTATATGCAATGCAGGGATTCCCCCACTTCATGTTGTTGATAACAAAGAATGGAATATATTTTCTTTCTCTTTGTATTTTTATATTAATATGGTACAAGATTATTCTACTCAAATCAATGTTATAAACAAGTTAGATCAAAAGTAATCCAAAAGTAATAATAATAATACATTTTATTTATAATGTGCTTTTGTTAAACCCAAAGTGCTACAGTAAAATAAAACAGAAACAACAAGGGCAATACAACAATTAATTAAAGAAAAACAGCCTTAAATAAATGTGTCTTAATCAACTTTTTAAAGTGTCCCAACGTTGGTGCATTTCTCATAGGAAGAGGAAGCACATTCCATAGCTTGGGGGCTTTGTATGAAAAGGCTCTTTTCCCCATGGTCTTGAGCTTACATGAAGGCTGTTGTAGTAAAAGAGAATTAGCAGAACGAAGAGAATGTGATGGAGTATAAGGGCTGATGAGATCACAAAGATACTCTGGTGCAGTCCCATGAAGTGCCTTGTATGTTAAAGTAAGAATTTAAAAATCAATTCTCGCATTTATAGGAAGCCAGTGCAATTGTGAAAGCACCGGTTTAATGTGTTCACGAGGAGAAGTACGAGTGAGCACACAAGCGGCAGAATTTTGAATATACTGAAGCCTGCTCAGAGATTTAGCTGGAAGGCCAGAGAACAAGGCATTACAATAATCTAATGAAGGCATGTATAAGCCTTTCTGTGTCTGCAAAAGAGAGAAAAGGTCTAAGTCGAGCAATGTTTCTCAGATGGTAAAAAGCAGTTATAGAGATGTTTTATGTGTGCTTTGAATGTTAACTGTGGATCAAAAATGACACCAAGATTCTGCACTTGTGAAGTGTGAATTAACGGGCTGGAATCAACAATCAAACTGATCTGCTCGGCCTTAAGAGTAGCCGCCACTGTACCAATCTGCATCAATTCAGTTTTGGAGCCGTTCAGTTTCAGGAAGTTATTCTGCATCCAGATACTGATCTCTGCTAGTCAACTATGCAAAGCTATTAATGAGCAATGGACATCAGGACTAGTGGTGATGTAAATCTGCGTATCATCCGCATAGCAGTGATACCCAAGACCATATTTCCTGATGATCTGCCTAAGTGGAAGCATGTAAAGGTTAAATAAAATTGGACCCAACACTGAACCCTGAGGAACTCCCTGTCGAACAGGCACGGTATCAGATTTGTAATTACCCAAGCTTAAAATCTGGGCACGATTCGTTAAATAAGACGAAACCAACTGAATACAGTTTCAGAGAGACCCAGCCAATTTTCCAGCCTATCTAGCAGAAGAGAATGACATATAGGGTCAAAAGCAGCAATGAGGTCTAATAAGACCAAAATACTGCATGCACCAGAATCTGCCACAATAAGAAAATCATTTATGACCCTTACGAAAGCGGTCTCAATACTATGCACTTTTCTGAACCCAGATTGAAAAGGTTCAAAAAGACTGTCCAGTGCTAGGTGATTATACAACACGCTCCAGAACTTTAGCCAAGAATGGGAGGTTAGAAATAGGCCTGTAATTGGACAAATCAGAAACATCACAGCCAATGATGTGCTGTTTTTAAGTAAAATGACATTTGAATGTCCCTCAAAAACTCTCTTTTCCCGGTCAACCTCACACTTACCCGTTGAAGAGCTCCAGAAATTGCTCTGTTAACTTAATTTCTAAACATCTCTTCTCAAGGTTTTTTTGTAGCATTTTGGAATGTACATTTTATATTTTTATTCACAAATCAACTTTGTATAACATAGTTTTACTGTAAATTTGGAAAATATAAATTTTTCCATATGGCAACGCTGTCCCACAGTGGAATTGCAGTAATGTATTTCCCCCTTATTGAGATTTTTTATACATAGTAGCATCAATAATATAATTGCAGTTATTCATTTATTTGAAGTGTTTATTGTAATATAGCTGTATTTATGTATAAATAACAAAATAATTTCTTCTTTTCAGAAAATTAATACAGCAATATTTTATGGAAAGGGCAACAGGAAGAGTGCAGAGTTAGCTCTTTCATGTGATGAGAGTGAGGATGAGTTTTGAAGATTAGTTTTTATAGGGATCTACTTATTTGTGGCTTACATGAGTTCCAAGTACATAAATCTAGCAATTTCTAAAAGAAATGTGCATTTAAATAGAAAAGAAAAGCATAATTTTAAAGAAAAACTACTTTTTTTGTGGTACAGCGTTGCCATATAGCAACGTTTCCCTAAGTAAGTAACGTTTCCCTAAGTAACGTTCCTTAAGTAACGTCCAATAATTAGAATCTCTGTTTTTTCAGAATTAAGAAGTAGGAAATTATTAGTCATCCAATTTTTTTATATCAGCTATGCATTCTGTTAATCTTTTACGAATTTGTAATTTTCATCAGGGCGTGAAGAAATATAGAGCTGAGTATCAGCATAACAGTTCAAACTAACTCCATGCTTCCTAATGATATCTCCCAGTGGTAGCATGTACAGGGTGAAAAGCAAAGGTCCTAGCACTGAGCCTTGAGGTACTCCATACTGAACTTGTGATCAATATGATCTCTTAATTTACTGCTACAAACTGATAACGGTCAGATAAGTATGATTTAAACCATGCCAATGCAATTCCACTAATGCCAACATCATTTTTGAGTCTATTCAGAAGAATGTTGTGGTCGATGGTATCAAATGCAGCACTAAGATCCAGTAACACTAATAGAGAGATACAACCATGATCGGATGATAAGAGTAAATCATTTGTAACTCTAATGAGAGCGGTCTCAGTACTATGAAATGGTCTAAATCCTGACTGGAAATCCTCGCAAATACCATTTCTTTCTAAGGAACATAGTTGTGAGGACACTGTACGAAACAACACTTGCGTCTATCTGCCGCGAATGTACTGTAAATGCTCTAAAGAATGCTTAAGGTGAAGATCTACAGCTCTCTGCTTGCAGTACGTCAGTCACGCTTGCCAGGAAAATGAGTGAAACTCACACAAACACACATTTTATCAAATCATACGTCATTCATAGCGGTTCACTTCCGTGATTTAGTATGATTGCGTTTATATCAGCAGCGAACCGTACCGGAGTTCACATGAACCGTACCCCAGACCACCCTTTTTAATTGGACTCGGTACGGTTCGTGGGTGCGCACCCGAGTTCGGAAGACAGAGTTCACATCATCCAAACGAACCGAACTCTGACGTCAATTGAACCCGGGTGTGCACCAAAAGTGCTAGTGTGAAAGCACCCTCAAGGCACTTGAAGCATCGTGCTGAAATTCCTGCTTGGCTTTTGTGAACAGTAAAGCCCATCTTTGATTTGATTGGCCATCTCACTCAATTTGACATTGATGAGTGCTGCTAAACCTCTGAAGCAGACCTTCCTAAAAAATAACCATTTAATTTTTCTTAACTTTTTTTTTTGTCCTAACAACACAGAGCAGTCCGTAATGGAGTGCAGCAGAGCAGCATCAAAAATATCAAATATCATCTAGCTGAAGGAACACACGCTATATACGGTAAAATCGCTATTAGTGTGAACAAGGCATTACACCTACTGTATATAAGAGGGTGATTTTTTTTTTAAATGTGTCAGTGATTCATTGGATTTTATCCAGATGTTTCCTGGCAGATCTGTGCTTTGTTTACAACCGAACAGTGGCAGCTACTTAGCTACTCACTAACATGTATCTTTAACCTTCTAGCTGCGCCTCTCCATTATGAGCTGTTACCCATACTTTCAGCGTGAAGTGATGCATGGTAATATTTCATCCTAATGGATGAGCCTGCTTGATAAAAATGGGACATATTAGGAAATTCTTTGCTCATGAGCAGGACCAGCTGTGTTCCTTGTGCTCCTCTTGCACTGTAAGTGTCCACCTCCTCCTTTGGCTTGCCTACCAGGTTCCTCTAGTGCTGAACAGGGCCTCTGGGTCAATAAATCTCTGGGAGGACATTTCAGCACAAGGCTGAGTGTGTCTGCTCAGTGCAAATAATATAGCAGAACTTCCACCTGGTGAAGATGTTAGGATGTATGCTGCAGGCTATAAGCTGTTGCAACATTTGATCAGATGTTCCAGTGCTATCGGATACAAATGCATTCATCTTATTTTACTTGGAAAATGGTTTACCGTGGCAAAATAAGCAGCGTGTGTGCGAATCAATATCCTCCAATAAATGCTTATTTTTTAAAAAGATTCTTCTTAAAGCTGCAGTCCGTAACTTTTTTTTCATCCAAAATCAATTTTAAAGCAAGTACATAACCAGCCAGTGTTCCAAACAATCTCCTTACCTTAGCCCGATTCACAACAGTTAGCTTGTAATAATGTGTTATAATTTGAGTGGTACTGGTGGGTTTCCATGGGAAATTCGAGCATGGCGCCATTCGTCTTTGCGTCATTACGTCTTGTCTGTATACATAAAGAAGGAGTCCGGCTAGTAGTATCACTGTGAGGATGCTGCAGGTGGCGGACCATTTATAGCCTTTTCTCAAAGCAGCTGGAATAATTAAACATATAATTTTGATGACGGATTGTAATCCAGAAAGGTCCAAACGACAATCATCAGTCACAACTGGAGATTCACTCGTAGTCAAAAGCAATGAAATCTACAGGTAACGCTAATACACACTAAATACACCTAGTCACGCAATGCTGATGTTGTTAACATTAACAATTTGAGGACAAAGTATAACAATAATAAATCATTTGCAAGGTTTGATGTGATATGAGCTAAGCGATTGTTAGATTTAATCACCGTTTGTAGCGCAATTTATTGTAATGCATTTGTCACAACAAAAGTGGCAGACATGTTACTTGTTTAGATGACATTTTGCAGGGAAAATTTTTATTTTGGTCATAGTTCCAAGACGTAGAATCTGTGATCAGTATCCACACCGGTGCCGTGACTAACTGAACATTAGATTCATCCGCGTTGAGGAGCCGTGCCGATGCACTACCCACGTAAAGATAATAATTTCACAAATAACTGCAATTGCAGGTTTCAAACAGAAATCGCGACAAAGAGGCAAAACTTACAAACTGCAGCTTTAAATAAAGGAATCATCATTCTAGTTGTCATTTTTGTTTCTAATTTTAAGAGTGCTGAATGTTTACATTTACCAGAATTGTGTGCTTTCCCCTTTCCAGACCTTTTAACTTCCTCTGTATAATAAATTTATAAGAAGTGTTAAAGCCTAACAGACTAACTGTAATATTGACCCAGTTGCAATGTAGGGGATATTTTGTGGTTAAATGGGACCAAGATAGATATTTGAATTAAAATCTAAATGGAATGTTATACAAAATCTAACAATGGGTGCGCCTCAATCAGCTCCCTAGTTCAGTAGTCAGGGCACTGGTCAGGGAGCTCTGCTGTTGTTCATAAATACCAGTAATGATGTTGTACAATGAGGACGTTGTCGTCACCGGAAATAGAGTCATCAGTGTCCCAATGTGTAGTGAGCCAGCATCCTTACTGTCCTTACCAGTGTCCGAATTTGTGTACACTATATACTGATTCACAAGCTCGGGAGCTAGGGAACTGATTGAGACGCACCCAATGTTCAACATATAAGCAACATATAGTTACATTTAGCAGAGACTGAGCATTGTGTTAAAACAGAACCCAATTGAGAATCTGCAGAACTACAGTCTTGCTCCAAAGTTTACATACGCCTTGCGGAATCTGCAAAATGTAAATTATTTTGACAAAATAAAAGGCATCATACAAAATGCGTCATTTTTACAGAATACTGTCCTGAATAAGATATTTTACATACATTTTTTTTACATGTAGTCCACAAGACAAAAAAAAAGCTGAATTTATAAAAATTACCCGTTCAAAAGTTTACACACCCTGGATTCGTAATACTGTGTCTCGTTCCCTGGATGATTAACAGTTGTTTTTTTGTTTAGTGATGGTTGTTCTTGAGCCCTTGTTTGTTCTGAGCAGTTAAACTGCCCAATGTTCTTGAGAAAAATCCTCCAGGTCCTGCAAATTCTTCAGTTTTCCAGCATCTTTTGCATATTTGAACCCTTTCCAGCAGTGACTGTATGATTTTGAGCTCCATCTTTTCACACTGAGGACAATTGGGGGACTCATACACAACTATTACAAAAGGTTCAAACATTCACTGATGCTCCAGAAGGAAACACGATGCATTAAGTGCCGGGGGGTGAAAACTTTTTGAATTTGAAGATCAAGGTAAATTGTACTTAATTTGTCTTCCCAGGAAAATGTAAGTATCTTCTGTTCCTTCCGAAGGGCAGTACTAAATAAAAAAAATTATATTTAAACAAAATAAGAAAAAATTACACATCTTCATCCTGTTCAAAAGTTTTCACCCCCTGGCACTTAAAGGTGGGGTAAGTGATATTTCAAAAATGCATTAGAAAAGCATCTCGGGCCGAGTACCAAAACAAACTTGTAGCCAATCAGCAGTAAGGGGCATGTCTACTAATGACAGGGAAAAGAGAGCACTCAGTGCACGTCATTATTCAAAAGACATGACACACAGGACGGACATTAGCTGAGCGATAACAGAAAAAGAGAAATGAAAGAGAGAGATGGCAGATAAAAAACTAAAGTGGAAGATGTCTGTGGAACAAAAGAAGGCTTACGATCACCCGTGTAAATATCGGATCAGCTTTCCAGCGCTGGAGAGAACTCAAGGAGCGAAGGCCGAGGTTGCTTTATTTCTTCTCGATAGGCGAGTAACATTGGTTTTGTTTTGTTTCACAGAACTAATATATGCTTGTGTGTCATGTTCACTAGTTTGTCCATTTGCGATCGTATTGTCGCTCACTTCAGCTATGATAAAGACCCATTAATTTCCACACCCGATAAGCCTGGAACGTTTAAACCTTCTCCACTGTCTGTTTCAAGTGTCAGCTCCCAAAGTGTGTCCGAAAAGTAAGATAATATATGTTTGTTTCCTTTGGTTCTTCTTTTCGTGATCGATATAACCCTCTAATCTTGTCATAATTGTAAAATTTTGTTAGTTGGACTGTCGTGCTCGTGCTATCGAGTTGTTCATGAGAACTGTTTTTGTTTTTGGGATGGAAGGGATGACTTTTTCATTGAATATTCGACCTGGATTACCATAGTAACACACAGATTCCGCCATAGTTGTTACCTGGGTTACGTATGTGTGGGGCGGAGCTATCAAAATAGGGGTGTGTTTGTTTTGGTGATTTGAAATATCAACATCGGTTACCAGAAAGCACTTACCCCACCTTTAATGCATCGTGTTTCCTTCTAAAGCATCAGTGAGCACAACTTTATTTGAAAACTGCGGTGCTCACGCATCATCAAACAAACCTAAACAACTGGAGAATACCTCTGTTGGGAGGAATGGGCCAAAATCACACCTGAGCAGTATGCAAAAGTGGTACATGCTTACTCCAAAGACTGTTGATTTTGCCCTGTTGATTTGAAGTCTTGTGATTTATGCAAATATCAGAGTTCATAATTGTATAATATTTAATTACTTCAAAATTAATTAATATTTTCTAACTTAAAATTAAGTGTCAGTACAATGCAAACATATCAAGTTAAATCTATGCAAAAAAAAATCTAATTCAGTAAAAATGAGAAAATGCATTTGGAATCCACTCTGTATTAAATCTTGTAAAAAGACACACATGCTCACGTTTTGAAATTCCAAACATGTTGTACTTTGTCAGCTAAAATATTCAGGTCAGGCAATTAAGCTACAGCTAAATGGGCTATGACACAAACTCTTGTCCATACAACAGCATGTTCACATTTCAGGAAGTGAGGTGTGTGTATGTGTGTCGTAGCAGTTGCCTGGTTGCACAACCATTTTGAGGCTGGCTGCTGTCGAGCTCTGCACTTGTTAATCCCAACTCTTTCCTGCTGTCAAGTTAACAAAAACAAATAGATAATTTATCTATGTGATCGAGCGCATGGAACCAAGCTCTGTGGGATTGGTGCGTGTCACAGTGACCTCATCTTTGACGAGAAGCATTCGTTTGTCTCCCGCCGCTCATCAGCTAACACTTTATTTATTCTGCAGGAAGAATGTTACTCTCCAGGCCTGGCACAGCACATCAGTGAGGAATTCAGTCTACCAGGCAAAGCCTGACGTCATTCTATCATCACGTTCATTCTGAGAGATTCACCACTGTGGAATAAACCAGCAGGTACTCAAGCTGGATCCAGGGGGTACTTCAGGAAATACGTGACCCGTGCTGGCAAAATTAGTCCCAATGAGCAAATTCACATTCTCTAATAAAAAAGCCTTCAAAATGATGTATGATTTGTTTGAATCGGACAAAAAATGACAGCTACACCTGTTTGAAGTTGATAGAGTCAGCAAAGTTAGTTTTGAGAAAAATAGAGTTAAAGTTTTCTGAAGGTTCCAAAACAAAATCACTAAGCAACCATACCTTAAAATCCCTGCTAATAACACCAAATATCTATAAGAAAAATATATATTCAACTTTTTTTCCATGATCGCACAATTGTTTGATTACCATTAATGAACACATCAGATGTTTTTCCCCAACAGTTAACCAAACGTTCACATAAGACATAACAGATGTTTGATCAATACTCACCAAGACAGATATTTTGAAGTACTATAATTCTGTGTATGTGTGTATATCAGGATTGTGCGCTGTCTGAGGCGTCTTTGTGCGTGCGCGTCGGATCTGTCAGGACCACTGTCGTCAAAGATGATTGACAATTAGCATACAGTTTGGATTGGCGGTATGGTTCTGTTCTGGGCAAGAACTCCCTGTGCATCCATGCAACCTAGCATGGATAAGAGCAGGAAGAGCAGCAATAACCCCCCTTAGGGTAAACAGAACAGAACCAACATAATGTATTGCAGATATCATTAATGTTAATATTTAATGTACAAAATAATTCAGGAATTTAGTCTGATTCTATATCAGATCCTGACGGGACGAGAGGAGGAGCTGGGGATGAAGGAGGGTAAATGAGCTTTGGAGAAACGCGATAGCTGCTGATAGTACTGAAGGAGCTTATATATGTATGCTGTGATAGACATCGTATTTCTATAGGTAGACGTGATCAGCTGACAGTCAGCTGATGCGAGCTTGACTAACGTGACCTGCCAGAACTTGATTCAGCGCAAGTAAGATTGTTACTTGGAAAAAGGAAAGGTACTCCTCTCAGAAAACATACAAATAAAGATACTTTTAGATGATTAATTGCTATTTGAAGCATTGGGATCGCTAGATGAAGGTTTAATGAACTCATTTTCGTGAAAACCTCAAAATCGACCAAAATAAAAAAAAAATTCACTTGTTTTGCCTGTAGCTCGAAATTATCCTGTGCACATTCCAACTCCTTTTGCCAGCACGTGTCACAGATTTAGATTTTACCATTGTCTTTATATGTGGGTTTTGAGCTTCAACCACTTCCAGAGATAGTCAAAAACACAGTCAGCCGGGTTGCTTTTGTTGTGTAGACACTCATGGTCAAATACATTCAAACAGCCACCGAAGCCACCGACATATTTTGAGAAAGGGATTCACATTACCATTCATATATTTTCCATTCCATTCCCGCTCACTCGTAAGCAGTGCAATAGCTTGATTTATTCAATCGTATTGTGAAAGTGATCTAGAGGACAGGTTTGTATGTACATTTTGTATGTCTCCCTTATCAGACACACCCATTTTAGTTCTTGCAATCTCTACTAACGAGCTGATGAGTTGAATCAGGTGTGATAAATGAGGGAGACACACAAAATGTGCAGGGCTGGGGTGCCTCCAGGACAGGTTTGAAAACCACTGATCTAGAGTGTGACATGACGAGGGTCTAGACCAGGGGTGTCCAAACTCGGCCCTGGGGGACCACTGTCCTGCAGAGTTCAGCTCCAATCCCAATTAAACACACCTGAACCAGCTAATCAAGGTCTTACTAGGCATACTAGAAACTTCCAGGCAGGTGTGTTGAGGCAAGTTGGAGCTAAACAGGGCAGGACAGTGCAGGATAGTGGCCCTACAGGACAGAGTTTGGACACTGCTGGTCTAGACGAAATCCGAACACAAGTGGTCACAGGAGCCGCACTTAAAACACATGTTAAAGCTACACTATGTATTTTTTTTCACCGCTAGGGGTCGCTTACCTTTTCAAAACAATAACAAAGGTGTAGATTGATGACGCAGTGAATGAGCGTGGAATCGTGGAACTTGTCGTCATACCGATGGATCTAATAATGTTTATGGGGAAATTGTTTATGGATGAGTGAATCCATTCATGGTTTTTTAACATGACTGTGGTATGAAGCAGGGTGCGATTACTAATAGGAGACAGATATCAGCACCACACGCGAGTCACTGGGGATAAAAAAAGAAATGAGAACATTTCATTCATGAACTACCCGCAAGTGCTGAATTACTATTCATACAGGTCAGTTTATTTGACCAATTAAAATTGTGAGGAAACACAATGCTTTTTTACTTGGTCTGCACTATCTAAACTGCACTTGAGTTTGTTGAAAGTTATAATGTTATTCTGTGTGTTAGTTTGTTGGCTGTATGAGACTAGCAGTAAGCTATATAAACATTAGAACATCATACTGATGATATTCTAATATTTCATCGTGTTGAGCTACATTAATTAGTTTTATGTACATTTGCTCACCTGTCTAATAAAGCACATGCAAGAATGGCATCTCTGTCAAGTCGAAGTTTGTTGCAAAGCTCTCGCCATCTCGAAAACACCACGTCGATACTGGTCCTCTTTTGATTTCTCATTTTGTTCCAAAGTCTGCTTGCCATGGTCCATAATGTTTGAACGAAACTACAACAACGCATGGCTAGACGTTACACAGTTGTCCACGTCTGTTGCCATGGTTTCTACGGCAGTAAAAGCGGAAACCAAGGGTAACGTGGATATGACGCCATTGACAGGCGACTTTCTCACACGTCCCATTTCCTTGGTTAAAAATTGCAATTTTCTCACAATTTACAAATAGTTGGAAACATTTGGGATATTGTAAGTACTCAACTGAACAAAATATATAACACTGGCCTAGTGGTTTTTGGATATTTTACTGCAAAAATCTTACATATTGCACCTTTAAGACCAGGTGTAAACGGTAATGCGTCTCAGCTAATCACTTTTACTGTGTTGCTTTCTTCTTCGCGCGAGAATGACATTGATCGCTACACTACGCCTATCATAAGTGTACTGTTGGCGGTGGAAACGCAAGCCGGATCAGGGTTTACGGCCCCAAATCATACTATACTGAACCATACAGTACCGCTCGGTGAAAACGAGCCATTACAGACAAAGGGCAACTGAAACTGAGGGCTATATATACAGAGAAATACTCTGGACTAAATGAGATAATTAACAAGACACAGGTGAGACACATGAGGTCAAATCAAAACAGAATCAATTCAAAACAGATGAGCATGAACAAAGAAAACACAAGACCCACATAATAAATGATGGTGAAAGACCCTCTTTATGGGTAATTTTTTCAAACCTAGATGTTAACAGTTAACAAAAGTAATTTACATTCTTTGTGTGGTAACATGCAATTGTTTTTGAAGCTCTCGCTCTCACTTTTGACTTTAGAGAGTGAGAGCATTATACTTGGCACAGGTTGTTTACACCAGATAATGGGGGTTATGTGCAACAAATTTCCGTATTCTGTAAAACAGGTCTCATTGCTTCCGGTTCAGGTATTTTGTATGAGTTTCATTAAAAATAGAAGCATTTTATAGAGCCTCCTTCAAAGGAGTAAGCAAAGATGAGCATAACCAATGTTAATCGCATATGCAGATTGATATCTAAAAGTTTTTTATTTTTCCTTTTCCCACTAACATTTAGATATTTAAATTGAATAAAACAGCAACAATAAAAAGAACTAGCTAGGTTAGCTGATTACCTTAAAAGTCCATAGATATTGCCGTCAGTTCGTACTGCCGTTAACACTTTCTCCGACAAGCGGATGCAATGAGGCTTGTTTTCCTGTTTGTTGACGTCCGGCTTAAAGCCTATTGCTGTCAAAGCACTATGATGTGCAGGCCAGTGCCAGTTTTACACATGCAAGATTAAGTCCATAAAGTGTGGGGAAAGTTCCTTTATTATTTAATTATTGCAGGGATTTATATTAAGTTCCCTGTTTATGTTCCTAATGCATTTTAATCTGTTAATAATACAAAATCTGTTTTTGTGAGACAAAATCTTGCAAAAATGTACACTCTGTTACTTTAAGCCTTTACAGTTGCTGTTCATATAATTAGTATATCATCAAAAAGTTGATTTATTTCACTAATTCCATTCAAAAAGTGAAACTTGTATATTATATTCATTCATTACACACAGACTGATATATTTCAAATGTTTATTTCTTTTAATTTTGATGATTATTTGATGATTTGGGATGGAAAATCCCAAATTCAGTATCTCCGAAAATTTTAATATTACTTAAGACCAATACAAAGAAAGGATTTTTAGAAATCTTGGCCAACTGAAAAGTTTGAACATGAAAAGTATGAGCATGTACAGCACTCAATACTTGTTTGAGTACTTTGTTACTTGTCATTAAGTTGGGGCTCCTTTTGCCTGAATCACTGCAGCAATGCGGCGTGGCATGGAGTCGATCAGTCTGTGGCACTGCTCAGGTGTTATGAGAGCCCAGGTTGCTCTGATAGTGGCCTTCAGCTCTTCTGCATTGTTGGGTCTGGCATATCGCATCTTCCTCTTCACAATACCCCATAGATTTTCTATGGGGTTAAGGTCAGGCGAGTTTGCTGGCCAATTAAGAACAGGGATACCATGGTCCTTAAACCAGGTACTGGTTGCTTTGGCACTGTGTGCAGGTGCCAAGTCCTGTTGGAAAATGAAATCTGCATCTCCATAAAGTTGGTCAGCAGCAGGAAGCATGAAGTGCTCTAAAACTTCCTGGTATACGGCTGCGTTGACCTTGGACCTCAGAAAACACAGTGGACCAACACCAGCAGATGACATGGCACCCCAAACCATCACTGACTGTGGAAACTTTACACTGGACCTCAAGCAACGTGGATTGTGTGCCTCTCCTCTCTTCCTCCAGACTCTAGGACCCTGATTTCCAAAGGAAATGCAAAATTTACTTTCATCAGAGAACATAACTTTGGACCACTCAGCAGCAGTCCAGTCCTTTTTGTCTTTAGCCCAGGCGAAATGCTTCTGACGCTGTCAGTTGTTCAAGAGTGGCTTGACACAAGGAATGCGACAGCTGAAACCCATGTCTTGCATACGTCTGTGCGTAGTGGTTCTTGAAGCACTGACTCCAGCTGCAGTCCACTCTTTGTGAATCTCCCCCACATTTTTGAATGGGTTTTGTTTCACAATCCTCTCCAGGGTGCGGTTATCCCTATTGCTTGTATACTTTTTTCTACCATATCGTTTCCTTCCCTTCGCCTCTCTATGAATGTGCTTGGACACAGAGCTCTGTGAGCAGCCAGCCTCTTTTGCAATGACCTTTTGTGTCTTGCCCTCCTTGTGCAAGGTGTCAATGGTCGTCTTTTGGACAACTGTTAAGTCAGCAGTCTTCCCCATGATTGTGTAGCCTACAGAACTAGACTGAGAGACCATTTAAAGGCCTTTGCAGGTGTTTTGAGTTAATTAGCTGATTAGAGTGTGGCACCAGGTGTCTTCAATATTGAACCTTTTCACAATATTCTAATTTTCTGAGATACTGAATTTGGGATTTTCCTTAGTTGTCAGTTATAATCATCAAAATTAAAAGAAATAAACATTTGAAATATATCAGTCTGTGTGTAATGAATGAATATAATATACAAGTTTCACTTTTTGAATGGAATTAGTGAAATAAATCAACTTTTTAATGATATTCTAATTATATGACCAGCACCTGTTTGTATAATGCATTATAAAGGTATTCATAATGAACGCTACAATGCATTATATCTTTTCATAAATAATTGTTATCAAGGTTAAAATGCATTATAATATTTACAGATTCCTTGATACATCTGAAATTGGTTGTTTGTCAATGTGTTTTAATGCATTATACTTTCTAAAGGTATGTTCAATGAATAGATAAGTATTAAAATGTATTATATCTGTGGTTACAATTATTCACAAGAGGTGCGTTACAAGGCATAATTAATGCATTAAAATAATTGTATAATGCATTATATTTAAAGGCTTTAAGTAAAGCGTTAACTATATATCAAACATATTGCTGAACTGAATAATTGCACAAAGAGGCATTTTGTTTTCTTTCTTAAAAAAAGAACAGAATAGTTAACAATGAATAAATTGATAACTTGCTATTAAATATTTTAGTTGGTTGACCTATTGACCTATCATGATTTGTTCTGGTGATGATCCCGATTAATTGCTTCTTCTTTTTTTAAACTTTCGGTGACTTTCAGTTTATAACCCAACATTGCAAATAACATATACCCTTAAAAAAGAGATAACAGATAAGCACAATATCACCCTTCAGAACCAGACATCCCGCTGTCTTTACTGGGTGACCGTAAACTAGCCTGCCTGGACCTGGATTAGGTTAATTATTTCCCTGTGTTAATTTTACGTCCTCTTTCCTTGGAGCAGGGGTCACCCATGTCTTTTTTATAATACCTCCTTGTGCTGGAGTCTGATAAAGCGACAGCGAGTCGCAGAGGGCAGCCGCCACCGGAGACTGGCGCTCACTGGATTCATGCACTGCTCAGCCGGGGCCAATAAATCTGAGCGTTAGTGTGAAGGAAGTATGATCCATAAAGTGCTAAGTGAAGCTGTCTGCTCCTCCTCCGTCGCCCATGGCCCAGTGTGGAGGCATTATTGGGACTCTGTGAGTGTGAGCTGTCCCGCTGTCTGCTAAATGAGCTCCTTCCAGCCCCGGTAGTGAGGCGGCAGGGAAGGGCAGAGGTGTTTGGGCCAGGATGAAAATAGATGCTTTAAAAGGCAGTAAACTTTGTTACCTAAAGACGGAATGTGAATGTTTGGGGCTTCTTTTGTGGTACCATTAAATCGCTCCAGACTCCAGATTGTGTGTGTGATGAATGCTGCCATCACCATTTAATGATATTAGTGCAGCAACGTCTTGGCACAGTCTTCATTAATGCAAATTGTCTTTAAATATCCTTAGATCACTCAAGAATTAAAATTCTGTCATTAATTCACCCTTATGTTTTACAAATACATCAAGTTTGTGTACGTTCAGTGTAAAATCTAATTAGTTAGACTTACTTAAAAAAAGCATGCAAACCGATTGCCTTAAAAAACCAAGTAAAGTGATATAGGAATAGTATGTTGTGCTAACAAATGCTTAGTTAGTATAGTTCACTTACACAATAGTTCTAGTAACTAAAAAAGAACTGTGGAGTGTACTTGATCTTTTACTTTAGATTTTTCTCTTGAATTAGTATAGCTACCATTATTGTTACCATAGTTGTGTTTTGCATGCTGAATGTTGAAGTGTGTGTGTGACTCAAGCATGGTCAACTGCAAGATATTGTTACAAGTATAGTGGGATTATATCAACCCAATTAAAAGTTTCACAGTTGTTTTTGACGTAAGTGTTAGCACTAAAATTGTAAACGATAATTATACGACATAAAGAGAAATATTACATAGGTTAATTATAAAAGGTGACCTTAATTTCTGACTAAATCATTAACTATAGTTAATTATCCAGTCAGAAGCTAGGTCAACTTTTAAAAGCAACATATTTATTACTTATCTTCCTTTGAAACCAAATAACTTTGATTTCTTGTTGCATCGCTGCATCAATAGGAACAGAGTTATAATAATATGAATGTTCCAAGTGCCCAACCAAAGGGAACACTGATCACCATAATGGTGATTTTTTTTTTTTTGCTTGACAAAATGGCATTTAAACCAATCAATTAATCTTAACTTGGGTTTTCTGAGTAAACAAGGAATAGTATGCGAATAGTAGAGATTACTAGATTATTACAATTAAGTTAAGACATTAAGAAAAGTTAACTAAAAAGTGTCCGTTAGAATCACTGTTGGATTTTACAGTGCAGAATGAGAGATTTTCAGTGATTTTTCAACTTCAACTTCAGTCTGTTTGTCACACAAAGCTATCATATGGTTTCAGAAGACATATAATATACAGTGGTATGGATTTTTTTTACTGTGCTATTTTGGAGTTTGACAGCTTTCGTTGTATGGAAAAGAGCAGCATGAACATTCTACTAAACATATTTTGTGTGCCATGGATTTACAAAAAAAAATGGTTTTGAAATTACATCTGGGTGAGTAAATATTAGTGGTAACACTTTAGTTTAGGGTCCAATTCTCACTAGATGCTTATTAGCATTCATATTACTAGGATATTGGCTGTTTATTAGTACTTATAAAGCACATATTAATGTCTTATTCTGCATGACCATATTCAACATCCCTTAATCCTATCCAATACCTAAACTTAACAACCTAACTATTAATAAGCAGTAATTAAGAGTTTATTGAGGCAAAAGTCGGATAGTTAGTTAAAAGTGAGAATTGGACCCTAATCTAAAGTGGGACCATATTAGTTATTAAATCTTTTGAAGAGCTATGCAAAGTACATACCTGCAGACCTAGACGCTTTTTTTAATTTATTGTCATTTATGTGAATTGTGTAGATCCGAACAGTTTTTTTAAACCGTGGAAAGGCGTCAATAAAACAGCTTGTAAACAATGTCACATAAAATAACATTTACCTCAGAAAGGCCAGTCAACTCATTAGTCAGCTAGAAAAATGAACATAGAGAGGAACATTTATATTGCTTTTATATTGCATATATTTAATGTTCTTCAATATTTAATGTATGTTTGAATAAATCCGACAGCCACCATTTAAGTGTTTATAATAAACGAGTAGAAATTTAATTATATAATTAAAAATGTATTATTATAACATTATTATAAAAATGTCCTTGTATAATTTAAATGTAATTAGCCTACAAATCAGTTGATTTTAATATTATTATTTTAATAATATTTTAATGATGTACCAACTGGGGTTCCCAGTATAGTTTACAATATTATTTGAGAGATATTTTTGAAATTTCGATATCGAATTGAATTGTTTAATTTGTGTCAATGCCCAGCCCTAGCGTCAGTAGATGTGTTTTTGTTTTTATTTGATGGTGTCTTTTCCCTTTATTTTCTTGTCAGAGTACACAATGTTTTCTAAAGGAAGCCTAGGTTTTGTGTCCAATATTCGTTCAACCAAAAATAGAGCAAATTTTAGCCCCAGTGCCATTTAGTCTGAGCTAAATCATGCTTTATACCTGCTTTATACATATAATTATATATTTCTGAATCTCACAGCTGTATTCCACTTCAGATTTTCTGTGTAACTGGATCACGATCCCAACCCCGGATCTGCGGACAGCATTTTGCGGCATGTAAAGTAAAACAATCTACAGGGACGGCATTTGACTGCGGAAATTATTCATTAACAAACTTGGGTTTTACGGTCATAATTTTCTCATGTTGGCTTTGAAAGAATAACGATTGCCAGAAGAAAAGTTCTGGCCTGTGCTTGACTCGCAGTGGAAGGATAGAGTGTCGAGAAGGACGGATGACCTGTTTGGCCAGATTTCTATCCAGTTTTTTGTTCCTTTTCCCTCCATTCCACAATCAGAGATCCTGGAAAAGATTTGAAAATAGAACAAATTGCTCAATGAAAAAGTTCCTTGGGCTCGTGTTTGCTGTTTATGTCCTTGCGAGAGAGGCCTTAGCTGGCCTGACCATGTTTGCCCCGATCCACAAGCTGTTCCATCCCCCTCTGGGACGCAAGCCATGTGCTTTGGAGGAAAACCACACAAGAGAGACCTAGCAGGGGGTAGAAAGTTCCAGAAAAAGCAGTGGCCGCTCTGAGCCAAGACACCAGCGAGAAACCCAAGTGGATGTGGTGAAAATGTCAAATTACCAAAAAGGAAATGGAGGGGAAACCTCAAGGCGAATGAGAGCAACTAGGCGCATTTGTATTTTGCAACACTGTGAGCTGCATCTAAGAACAGAGGACTGAGATGATTTGATTTATTGGCTTTTGTTTGCTTCAGTTGTTGGAAGTATATTGTATGTGATTATAAAAGAGACCCAAGACTTAAAGGTGACGTGTCTGATTTTTTCAATGTTACAAAATGTTATGCTATCCCAGATTTATATGCAGTTTCAAAGTTGAAAATGTAAAATCTGCCTGTTTGAGCACCAAACTGAAACTGAAAATACTCATTATTTTTGCAGTTTCATTTGTTACCAGTCAAGAGCAAGTTGTTTGTGTATTACAAGAGTTATGAAAGACAGCTAGAATCTTTCCTTGAAAAAAAAAAAACTAACTAACATGCCACAGAACGGCTCCATCCCAGTTTTAGAGGACAGAGACCGCCAACAGTTTCCTCTTCACTCTATAACAAACAGAGAGAGGCCGGGCCCCCAGGGCTTCCTGCATCCCACACACAGCCCGCAAATAAACACAATCACATTCTTTAAACTTTCAACTACTTCCCCTACACATTTCTTCCCTCTCTTTCTTAGAAACACAGCTCGACCAGCTACGTAACGCTTTTCTCCGAATAGGAATGCTACATGCCTTCATGCGGCATCAGGATGACAAAAACATGGAGTGGAACATCTTAAGCTGTCCTGTAAATACAACTCATATTCTGCTCATATTCCCTGGCGGCATAGTTAGATGTTGAGAAACAGATTTGAGTTTTAGATAGATAGATAGATAGATAGATAGATAGATAGATAGATAGATAGATAGATAGATAGATAGATAGATAGATAGATAGATAGATAGATAGATAGATAGATAGATAGATTGATTGATTGATTGATTGATTGATTGATTGATAGATATAAACATTTTAAGTAATCTGAATTGTTTCATTCTTTTGAGTTTTATGAACTTGTTTCTTTTAATTTAGCATAATTAGAATTTTATCGAAACTGGGCTGGGATTTCTATTTCCAAGCATGCTTTGCCATGACACTCAAAAGGGAGAGTAAATGCTAAAAGTAAGTGTTATGTATGTGTGTGTGATTTCATGTGTGTGTGATTTTATGTGTGTGATTTCTATGCTATGATTTATTTGAATTTTTTAGTTTAAAAAAATCTTGATTTAGACTTCTTTTTTTTAAATCATTTTTTTGCTAATTTAGAAGAGTTTCTAATATGTGTGTGTGTGTGTGTGGGGGGGGGGGGGGGTAGATGTTAAATGTTCTATAATACTGAACTCATTAAGCAATTGTTATGCTAATACTAATGCTATCAAAGCATTGTGTTACCAAATAGTAAGTTAGCATTTAATGAATTAGCTAGTTAAAGCTATAGCCAAGTGTCCTCTACTAAAAAATGTAATGATAATTTTAGATTAACTGAATGATTGAGTTAGCTTACTCAAATAAGTTAAGAGCAATTACAATGTCTGAGTAAAAAAATAAAAATATGCAAGTTCTGCTTACTTATTTACTTCTTAACTTAAAAATCATGATGTAACTGATTACAACAAATGTTTTAAGTTGTGTCAACTTATTCGGGTTTACAGTTAGATAGATAGATAGATAGATAGATAGATAGATAGATAGATAATGATAGATTTCTCTTTAAATATGGTTTACAGGCCATTTGACTTTATTTAAAAGTCGAAGCTTTAAAGTTCAACACAATTTAAATGCAAATCCAAACACAAACAAGTTATTTTGTAATAAAAAGTAATTTTATAAATGGCTGTTCACTGGCTTAAATCCTGAATCCTTGGCCAGTAGAAAGTAATATACCCTATAAATGTCCTGATCTGGCTTCAGCAATGGCTACACTTCAGCCAAATAATTATCCTCAATCTTCGTACTCCACTGCTCACTGCTTTGTTGAATTATGACCCTGTTCTCCTGTTGAAAGCCGAATCTTACTCCTCTGTGTAAAACAAAACCATGAAAGACCTCATTCACAGCAATAAATGAAACAACTGGAAGGTAAGGAATTTCGTTTACTTGTGGCAATAAAGAGAACAAACACGAGCGGATTTTATGCGAATAAATCCTCAAAAAATGTCATGGAATTTGAATGATTTTTAACTGTTAACTGTCAAGTAAATAAAAAATATAGAGTCCCTGTTTCGTGTTGAGGGTGAGAAGAGTGTTTAGCAGTTTGGTGCTGCCTTTACACCCTTTTTTATTTATCTAGAGTAAAGGTATTCAAAAAGTTTTCAAAAGTAAAGTCTGGAGTTTAAGAAAGACGTTTGTTTCCCTGTTGCATTCAAGACGGAGCTTTTAAGACATTTTAAAGCTGATTAAGGTCTGAACAGATTCAGAAATAATATAATGACTAGTTTTTCTGCCTGACACACCCCACAGAAAGGGAAAATCACAAATGAAATCTATTTAAAGGGATAGTTCACCCAAAAATTCTGTCATCATTTACTTAACCTCAAGTTGTTCCAAAGCCGTATGAGTTTCTTTCTTCTGCTGAACACAAAAGACAATATTTTGAAGAATGAAGGTAAAGAAAATAGTTATGGGGCACCATTGACTTTCATAGTATGGAAAACAAATACTATAGAAGTCAATGGTGCCACACAACTGTTTGGTTACAAACATTCTTCAAAATATATTCCTTTGTGTTCAGCTGAACTCATACGGGTTTGGAACAACTTGAGGTTGAGTAAATGATGACAGAATATTCAGTTTTGGATGAACTATCCCTTTAATATCTCAACTTATTCACTTAGACAGCAATGAGTTTGCTCAGTAACACTCAACAGAACATTTCAAACAATAAAGAAACACAATACTTTCACAACACCATATTTTTTGTGGAACTAAACTAAGAATAAAAGCTTCTTTCAAAAGAATAAACACTGGTAACACTTTATTTTAGTGTCCCAGTTACACATCTTACAGGTACTTACTATAGTAACAACAGTAAATTATGCATAATTACAAGAAACTTACCCTAAACTGTATATATAAAATATATATATACACCGATCAAGCATAACATTATGACCATTATGTGAAGTGAATAACACTGATTATCTCTTCATCACAGCACCTGTTAGTGGGTGGGATATATTAGGCAGCAAGTGAACATTTTGTCCTCAAAGTTGATGTGTTAGAAGCAGGAAAAATGGGCAAGCGTAAGGATTTGAGCGAGTTTGACAAGGGCCAAATTGTGATGGCTAGACGACTGGGTCAGAGCATCTCCAAAACTGCAGCTCTTGTGGGGTGTTCCCGGTCTGCAGTGGTCAGTATCTATCAAAAATGGTCCAAGGAAGGAACAGTGGTGAACCGGCGACAGGGTCATGGGTGGCCAAGGCTCATTGATGCACGTGGGGAGCGAAGGCTGGCCTGTGTGGTCCGATCAAACAGACGAGCTACTGTAGCTCAAATTGCTCAAGAAGTTAATGCTGGTTCTGATAGAAAGGTGTCAGAATACACAGTGCGTCGCAGTTTGTTGTGTATGGGTCTACATAGCCGTAGACCAGTCAGGGTGCCCATGCTGACCCCTGACCACCACCAAAAGCACCAACAGTGGGCACATGAGCATCAGAACTGGACGACAGAGCAATAGAAGAAGGTATTTTTATATCACGTTGATGGCCGGGTGCATGTACGTCTCTTACCTGGGGAACACATGGCACCAGGATGCACTATAGGAAGGAGGCAAGCCAGTGGAGGCAGTGTGATGCTTTGGGCAATGTTCTGATGGGAAACCTTGGGTCCTGCCATCCATGTGGATGTTACTTTGACACGTATTTTAGTCCAGGACTAGGTTTAATGCCTGTCCAGGAAACCACCCGTATATGTACTACATGTGGAATTTGTAATATGACAAGGTATTACATTTTTGCAAAAGTTAGCTTTGCCACAGGCATAATTTTTCAGAGGAAACCAAAATTAAACAGCTGTGGTCATGTGACTATTTACACCTATCACGAACAAATTGTCACATGAAATCAAGACAGTGCACTTTTTAATTTATTGTCTGGGTACTAAAATACACCAGTTTCAACCTGTGGAATTAATCTGGTTAATTTTAAGATTTTCTTCCTGAAAAAGAGAGAGAGCGAGAGAGAAAAAAACAGGCCCATTTTATATTAGATGTCTGTTGTCCTCCGGTTTCACAGACAAGGCTTAAGTTATTCCCAGACTAAAATGCATGTTTGAGCTGTTTTAAATGAAAGCAACTTGCACTGACATATCTTAAAATATGTCAGTGCCATTGTTTTGTCTGAAGATGCACACCAGTAATGTTTTTCTAAGGCACGTTTATAAAAGCTACTTAAATATCCTAATTAGCCTAATCCTGGCTTAATCTAAGCCTTGTCTGTGAACAAGGGCCTATAACTACTATGAACTTATGTCTCTGAAATTTTAATATAATCATATTTTTTGGTAACGCTTTAGATTACAGCCCGGAAAGTACTGCGTAAGTAAAGTACAATAAAGTATGTATGTGTAGGTATAAGGGAACAATATGTAATATTTGGGGAATAAAGGGGGAACTATCAGGAAAAGTAACAAATTATTTATACTGTAAGTATTTTTTAATTAAGGGGTAATTATTTGTGTAGTTACAGGGTAAGTATGAATCTACGGGCTGTAAATTAAAGTGGTGTTTGTTCCCCTCTTGTTTCATGTAGGTACAGGGAAAGTACAATAAAAACACGTACACAATCTGATATCACTCGGAAACATTTATTTGAAAAACAACTTTCAAAACAGATTTACGACACTTATTAATTTATTAATTTTTTAAAATAAACTTTTAATTTCAAATACTAATGTCCTGACAGAAAAAAGCATGTTTTGTCCCTTTTTTGTTTCTCTTGCTTGGCTTCTCCTCCTCTTGTTCCTCTTCTTCATTTTCATTATTTCCACTGAAGGAATCCCATGTCTTTTGCTATTCTGTATTAATATTTGTTAAAATAAAAAGTACGCCCAGAAATGCTCTCATAATTGACTATATTTCCGACCAATTGTTACCAGCGCGTGCAAAATGAGTAAAGAGCAATGTGAAGCTTCACCTGAAACTCACGCGAGAACTGGCATCTCTGTCTTCCTGTCTTGTTTGTTTCTCATTGCTATTATCATATATTATGTTATTGTTTGTATACTGTTGTGAGCATTAGTAAAAAAAATCTAATAAAATAAAAACCGACGGCATCCGACATCCGCGTGACTAGAGTTTCTCGGCGCGCTCCCGTCACGCTTCAAGTTACGTCAAGCGTGAACTTAATCCTTTCATGCACGCAGAGATGACTGTGGGTCGGAAGCGATAGTCTACAGTTTAAAAAAAATTCTTACAAACACTTATCGTTTCACTTCAGAAGACATTGATTCATCCATTGGGGTCATATGGATTACTGTACATCTGAAGAAAGAAAGTTGTATACATCTCGGATGGCATGAGGGTAAAAGACGAGTAAATGGTGAGGACATTTCTGGGTGTATTGTATTTTCTTTTAATAATAGCTAGAGACATGGGATTCCTGCTTAAGATTCATCTGTGGCAAGAAAAAAAAGAAGAGGAACAAGAGGAGGATGAAGCCAAGCAAGAGAAACGAATAAGAAGTGTCGTAAATCTGTTTTGAAAGTTTAAAATAAAGATTTCCGAGTGATATCAGATTGTGTACGTGTTTTTATTGTACTTACCCTGTAACTACATGAAACAAGAGGGGAACAAACACCACTTTAATTTACAGCCTGTAAATCTAAAGCGTTACCGATTTTTCTTAGTTCATTTTAGCTCTAAAATCTTACTGAATGTCAACAATTGTTTCATTTGTATATGTTTTTATTTACAGTACTAGGAAATTTAGGAGAAACCTATGAGACAAAGTTAATGATTTCATAACTAAAAACTCAATTATGTCTCAGAAGAGCAACCTCTGGGAGCAGCAGAGATGAAAAGGATTCAATCTGTTTTCAGGAGAACCCTCGCCTGCAACAGCCAAAGTGCCAAAAGCTCACATGTGCATATTATCTGCAAGCTTTGTCATGTCAAACTTTATTTTAAACTCTCCCAACTGACTGGCATTGAGACGCGCTCTGTTTTTATACTCAAACGAGCGTCTCAACTCAAAGAGCAGAAAATATTCACAATGCAACCTTTGACACAAAGGCTGCCTTTATTTCTCTTTATTTCACTGCTTCTGTCATCTTAATATTTTGACATAATATGTGTGCATGTTTTGTGTCTTCACATGCTGACATTTCTAGTCACTTTTCCAGACATTTCTAGTATTTTGAACTTCTTTCAGACACTGGCAGGGAAAGCCCACCAGGCATGCAGTCGGCCACTGGGATCAAACAGTTCCAACAATCACTGCACAATTAGCAATCACGCTTAATGCACTCCCACTAATTTGGGCCAATCATCTGGTATTTCCACTTGATGCCCACATCCTTGTGCTTTCATCCACCCTTGGTGCATTTAGTCAGGTGAATGATTACAGTGCTTAACACCGCTCTCCTGGAAACAGCTATTTTAGGAAGCACTTCATCTGGCATGTGCTGACAGATGCCGTCATATTTTAATTCAGGTGCATAACACAAAAACAATGCAATGCACAGTATTTGGGGGTTGTGCGGGTGAGAATAGCACATTCTGCCAGTTTACACTAATATTAATGTTGTAATTTAGGTCACTTTGCAGGCAGGTCTGGGTTTGCCCACCTGTCCACATCTGCACTGACATGAGCGCTCTTCCCAGCGCGTCCCGTGAGCCTCTGCATCCCGCTGAATGACTTTTTTCATCTTGATCTAGTTAACCTGTGACATGCCTCTTTTTCCCTGGTGAAAAAAACATCCTGGATAAATATTTGAGCAGGCGGCGTGAGCGCTCAGTCCCGGCTCTCTCAGAGGCCCTTCCTGGCCTGTGTCAGCCAAGATTAATGTAGATTCACTAATGTACTGGGGTGGGAGGCTCACAAACACACGCTTACACACACACATACGCTTTTTCACCAGATCTCGTGTGCCCTAAAGTTTTTGGAAGGACTATGTACATGACTTGGGAAAAGTAAAGATGACCATGGAGAAATCAATTCAATTTTGATATGTTAGGAAAGTAGACCGTGTTTGCAGTAAAAAAAAAAAAAAAACAGATGATGAATGGACAGGAGAGAAAAAGGATTTCTTAAAAAGGATTCACTGTTAGGTGAGTGGAAGCGAGTTATTAGGAATGGATGCTCTTAAAATGGTTTTGCTAGGACACTTTAGCTTTCTTGGCCTTCATGAACTGTAAATTCCAATATAATGCAGAAATATAGAAAGGTCAGTGCACAAGGTTATGGAGAAATCTGGTTCTTACTTCCTCATTTACAATCATATCTGTAATGCAAATTCACAAATATTTGGATTTTTGCCAGGTTTCCACTCAAGCTGCAATTTTTTTAAAAGAAATCATGCAAAAAACATTTGTAGATAAAGCAGTGTTTTCATACAGTTTGTTCAAAAGAACAAAATAGTTTCTTCTAGAGAAATGGGCACAGAATATCAATTCAAATGGAAGTTTGTATCCACATGAGAAGTTACCGTGGCTCTTTTTTCAATAAATAATTTGGATTTTGGAGGACACAGATACAATGCTCTCATGAACCTTGTGTTTGCAAGCGACATTTGGGAAAGCATTATTTTGATGACAATTTCTGACTTCAGCATTTGAGATGCTATGCAAAGATATTGGTCTGCAGATTTTCTTCACTGAGCCATTTATTCAGCAAAAGTCACATTATATAGGTTTGCTTGCAGAATAAAAGCTTTTCATAGAGATTTAATTCACATACATTTCAGCGTGCATGTTATAGATTTTATTATGAATAATTTATCCATGCATATATTAACTTGGTTTTGTATTTGTCTTTATTTTGATGGTCATTTTGATCAGTTATTTTGACTATAAGAAACGTTGCACCTAATTCTCATTAGAGTGTTAGTAGAGTATTAGTAGACTGGTAGGTTTAGAGTTAGAATAAGGCTCAATCCCATTTCTACCACTTACCCCTTCGTTTTGCACGTTCACATGAAGGGTTAGGGGTGTCTCGATTGTCTTTTGGCTGGAGTGGTAGGGGTAAGGGGAAGGGCCAGATAGCCCTTCTAACAAAGATTTTTGGGACCACACTTCGAACAAAGGGGTATGAGCAATTTCCCTGCATACACCGACTACCGTGCTACTAGAATGTGTGTAGTGATGTTGCCACTCGGGATCGATCCTTTGTGTGTTGCCTGGCTGCCAGTTTCTCCGTAGCTTGCTAAACGTGCTATTGTAGTGATGTGAACACAAATTAATAATACAGTTAAAATAAATATTTGGTCATCCTTTATAATGCAGTTACTATTTACAACACTTATCGTCTGAAAACTCTTGCGTTACCAAGGCAAAAACTGACTTATTTGTATTACATTGCAAAGAGCTTCATTATTGCAGCACCACAGTAGAAAACAAAACCACATCCATACCGGCCGGCTCGGATCGGAACAGAATGGAATGGTTAATAAACAAAGAGAACAGTTTGGCTCAATGGAAAAGCGGCTCCACCAGTGTTGTATGTTCTGTATCATTCTGTATCGTCTTAGGAAACTCGAAGGCTCGTGCATTTTCAAACTGAAAACAAACGCTGCTTTACAGCTCAAAAGAACGTTTGGAGTGAGTAATCTGTTAAACGTGCTCGCACTTGATTTCTGTTAGATATGTTAGATGTTAAATGTTACAGGACACTAATAAAAGAAATAGTGTATGATGACGTATGATGAAATGTAATGTGTAGTAGTGGTGTCCCATTTCTTAGGGTCAAGGGGAAGGAGTATGTGTAGGAGAAGGGGTATAAAATAGAATTAGGATTGGGCCTAAATTGACATGTTGCAAAGTTACGTAAACCCCATTTCCACCAAAATTACCCGGACCAATTTATCCCAGGAACTTTTTTCCCAGGAACACTTTTTCTGCGTTTCCATCGCGGTCTAAAGTACCGTGAAGATTAGTCCGGTGACGTAGGACTGCGCGCGACTTTCCAGAGCCCACTGGATTTCGTCCTCCGCAAATAAACTTAATAAAGCCTGAACCTCGTCATCGGTCCATTGGTCGCATTTTTTAAACTCTATTGTTGATTTGAATAGCAAACGATTCTTACTGCACGCACCGTGACAGACTTTTAGGATGAAATAAAATGCTGCGTGAGCTCAACCAATCAGCATGTTCAGTGCCCAAGTCCCACCCCCGAAAGTTCCTGAACTTTAAAAAAGTACTGCCTTGCAAGCAGGGCCATTTTGAGGAGGAAATCTTTACCCGGAACTTTATTTAGACTCTGGTTCTTGCGGTCAAAACACACCGAGTACCACCCTAAAGTCCCTAGTTCCTGGGGAAGAATAAAGAGTTGTGATTAGCTTGCTAAGTTAACCATTTCTTGTATTTAGCTTGTTCACTCTAGCTAGACTACAGTTTTCCATAGCAAACCAAAATATCCCCTTTCCTTTACCTCAAGAAAACGTAGCTAAAGGTAAGCAGGTAATTAAAAACAACTTACAATTTCACTCTGTATCATGACACTTACCAATCTTCCTTTCACCATTAGTGTGTGTATCGGTGTGTGTATCGGTGTGTGTATCGGTGTGTGTGAGCGGGAGGGTGCATAGCGAGTTCAGACCAAACTAGAGTAACGTCGAGACGAGATGAATCCTCCAGTTACTTGCAGCAGCGCTGCAACGCTCTGAAAGCTGCCACAGTTCACACCAATGCAACGAGACGGTGCGGTGCATCATCTTGATAGCACAACGACTCTTTGTACTTCTGTCCAACTTCTGACTTTTCGGCTATTTTTTGTAGCTGGATATACACTCACCTAAAGGATTATTAGGAACACCTGTTCAATTTCTCATTAATGCAATTATCTAATCAACCAATCACATGGCAGTTGCTTCAATGCATTTAGGGGTGTGGTCCTGGTCAAGACAATCTCCTGAACTCCAAACTGAATGTCAGAATGGGAAAGAAAGGTGATTTAAGCAATTTTGAGCATGGCATGGTTGTTGGTGCCAGACGGGCCGGTCTGAGTATTTCACAATCTGCTCAGTTACTGGGATTTTCACGCACAACCATTTTAAACTTTAAACTAGAGTTTACAAAGAATGGTGTGAAAAGGGAAAAACATCCAGTATGCGGCAGTCCTGTGGGCGAAAATGCCTTGTTGATGCTAGAGGTCAGAGGAGAATGGGCCGACTGATTCAAGCTGATAGAAGAGCAACTTTGACTGAAATAACCACTCGTTACAACCGAGGTATGCAGCAAAGCATTTGTGAAGCCACAACACGCACAGGTGGATGGGCTACAACAGCAGAAGACCCCACCGGCTACCACTCATCTCCACTACAAATAGGAAAAAGAGGCTACAATTTGCACAAGCTCACCAAAATTGGACAGTTAAAGTCTGGAAAAATGTTGCCTGGTCTGATGAGTCTCGATTTCTGTTGAGACATTCAGATGGTAGAGTCAGAATTTGGCGTAAACAGAATGAGAACATGGATCCATCATGCCTTGTTACCACTGTGCAGGCTGGTGGTGGTGGTGTAATGGTGTGGGGGATGGTTTCTAGGCCCCTTAGTGCCAATTGGGCATCGTTTAAATGCCACGGCCTACCTGAGCATTGTTTCTGACCATGTCCATCCCTTTATGACCACCATGTACCCATCCTCTGATGGCTACATCCAGCAGGATAATGCACCATGTCACAAAGCTCGAATCATTTCAAATTGGTTTCTTGAACATGACAATGAGTTCTCTGTCCTAAAATGGCCCCCACAGTCACCAGATCTCAACCCAATAGAGCATCTTGCCCTGGATGTGCATCCCACAAATCTCCATCAACTGCAAGATGCTATCCTATCAATATGGGCCAACATTTCTAAAGAATGCTTTCAGCACCTTGATGAATCAATGCCACGTAGAATTAAGGCAGTTCTGAAGGTGAAAGGGGGTCAAACACAGTATTAGTATGGTGTTCCTAATAATCCTTTAGGTGAGTGTATATCATTTGTTGCGTCTAAATATGAATGAGGATACGGTTATTGATAAATCGAATTGTTATTGTTATTCTTATTATCATTTAGGGGGGCTTAGGAACATTTTGGGGTAGCTTTAGCCCCCCTAAAATAGGCCTAACGACGTCCCTGCTGTAATGAGAGTTAGTTGACATGTAGTTGCAAAGTCACTTATAGTCAACAGATGTTAAAAAGGGACCATCAAAATAAAGTGTTACCATTAACTTTAAGTTTTGACCTCGTAATGTTTCAAAAAGTCATAACTAGACCTTCCTGTGAAAACTTCTCTCTGGCATTGTACAGCATGCAGGACTTTCCAATAATTTATTGCTCATTTCCACCGAGCGGTACAGTACAGTACGATTCGGGATGGTAAACTCTGATCTGGCTTGCGTTTCCACCGACAACAGTACCCTTACTTGATAGGCATAGTGTAGTCATTGACTTCATTCTCACGCGAAGAAGAAAGCGACACAGTAAACAACAATGGGGGACATACAGCAGATCTTGTTCTTGCTTCTCGGCATGTGACTGTTTGTCACAAGAAGAAGACATGCTTTGTTTGAGCAAAGGCCGCATGCTGCAAGGACAAACACAGCCGAAAAAGCATGCGCAAGTGACAAACCAATCAACGTTCAGAGTCTAGCTCCACCCTTTAGTACCGGAGTACTGTGTACCCCAACGGAAGGGTGCCAAAAAAGTGGTACGGTAGTGGACTTTTGGTACCATTCACAACTTCTGACAATCAAAATGGAAATAATTGCATACCGTACTGTACTGTACCATACCGCTCGGTGGAAACAAGCCATTAGTCATCTCAAACCTGCCCGTGCAAGCTTGTGTTCATCTGCCTCCATTTTTGAGTGCAACACCCACATCTCAAAATCAACTGCCTGTAGACTGAACATGTAAGACGTCACCGTTTTCACAAATTATTCATTTTTGTAGTTTACATGGAGACGATAATGGTATCGTTTTCAAAAACTTGTACTTGCAACTCGTTTTCAAATGTTTGCGTTTTTAGGCCCACAAAACGCTGTTGTCGTGTAATTTAATGGCCAAAAGGTTTTTAGTTTTTAGTTGAAAATGGTGTCCCCAGCTGTAACAAAGTCCCCTGAAGGCAAGCTTGACGAACCCATGTGCAGTTTATTGAAATCCAAAACTATGACCTAACACAAGATAAACAGAAACTTGGCATGACTATGAAACACAGACTCACCAACAGCAGGTTACAAGTAACAATACTAGACAAGAGACCAATGAAACATGAGGGCTATATATACACACAAGACTAATGACCAAACAAGAAACACATGAACACAATAAAACAATGAACCATCAGAACATGACACATACAGGGGAAGCACAAGACATGATCACATGATTGCAAGTTACATGAGCAAAGGAAGCACATGACAAACAGGAAGCATAAATTACAAAATAAAAGACACAAACACAAACAAAACCCAAAACCAACCGTGACACCACCCTACAGTTTTTATTTTTCAATAAGTCATTACACTTGGAAATACGCACAATACGGGAAAAATCTGTTGCTACTTCCGTTTCATCACAACCTTAATTTCTTTTTTATTGTGACAGGGCAGCTGAAGCAAAGACAGAAAGTGAAGGAAAGGAGAGAGAGGAAGTGGATCAGGAAAGAACCAGAAGCAAGGACTCACCCAAAGCGAGCCCTGCCAAGAAGGCTATGGCTTTGAACCATCCAGCACTTTTTATGCAATATCTAAAAAGCACATAAAAATACAAAATCTGGCTACAGTGTTGGTGGTGAAGCCAGTACCCAAAAAATTAAACACAGTTTGTGACAGTAAGTTATTTGACACTGTTCAAAACTATCAGTTTATTCAAAATGTATTACATATTTGTAACAAAGTTAAAGGCTCAGGGAAGAAGGAGGCGATCAACGTAAAGTTTAATCATAAAATAAACAAACAACAAAACCAAAGTAAAGCGGCAGCCCCTCACGGACAACTTCTGCATATAAACATAATAATACACAACTTAAGCCCACCGCAGGAACTTTCCCCAGGACTTTGGGGTGGTACTCTGTGTGTTTCGACCTCAGGGACCTGGGTCTAAATGAAGTTCTGGGTAAATATTTTCCCCTAAAAAAAGTCCCTGCTTGCAAGGTAATACTTTTTCAAAGTTCAGGAACTTTCTGGGGTGGGACTTTGATGCTAAACATGCTGATTGGTTGAGTTCACGCAGCATTTTATTTCAACCTAAAGGTCTATTGCGGTGCGTGCAGTAAGAGTTGTTTGCTATTCGAATCAACAATGGAGTTTAAAAAATACGACAGATGGACCGACGACGAGGTTCAGGCTTTAAGTTTATATGCAAAGGACGAAATCCAGTGGGAACTGGAAAGCCGTGTGCAGTCCTATGTCACTGGACAAATCTTCACGGTACTTTAGAGTGCGATGGAAACGCAGACAGCAACAGGTCTGGGGGAAAAAAGTTCCTGGGAATAAAGCTCCTGGGACAAATTGATAATTTCGGTGGAAATGGGTTGAAGTATAAAAAATACGACAGATGGACCGACGACAAGGTTCAGGCTTTACTAAGCTTATATGCGGAGGACGAAATCCAGTGGGAACTGGAAAGTCACATGCAGTCCTACATCACCGTAGGACTCTTCAGACTTCAGACTTTAGACCGTGATGGAAACGCAGACAGCAACAGGTCTGGGGGAAAAAACAAATTGTTCCGGGTAACTTCAGTGGGAAAGGGGCTATAAATGTCCCAGGCCTGGTCCTCTCTTGTCTTGCACTGTTGCCACTCCTACTTTTATCCTTCCGGAGCTCCTCCGTGGGATTCATTAACACTCGCGCCACCAGCCTCGCTCCGTTCCCACGGCTCTCAGCCCCGCCCAGCTTGCCACAATATCATAACTCCATCCATCCATTCTCCAAACCGCTTTATCCTCTGCAAGGTCGCAGGGATGCTGGAGCCTATCCCAGCGTCTCTAGGCACAGGAGATGACCAGTCCAAAATACAATTTTTATTAGTTTTTCAGTTTTATCATGCATTCTCAAGGCATCATACCCCTGACTTTCAGCAACGCTAGCACCATGCACTTCTTTTTGAGCTACAAGAAAAGGTAAGAGTTGTAAACAAAGTAATAAAGGTAAGATGCATCTTGTTTGTTTGTGTGCAGATTATGTAGTAACATACTCATCATGTCATCGATGGAAAAGAGGGCCAGCTCTGAGAGAGATCTGAAGATCCCCCAGCCAAGCGCCCACACTGTTGTGGGAAAATGATTACAGTTAGACATTATATGGCTGGCCAAAGTCTACTCTAAGAGGGCAAACCATGGAGCTGGACGGGCTGAAGGAAAGGGCCTGGCCACTGTTGTGAAGCTGGACAGAGGTGCCTTTGTCTGGAAGCATCCGTTGCTTAGCAGGTGCTTTCAGCTGCCCCAGGGGGCTCCTGTGTTCAGCCCTTCTGGTGGAGGGACGAAAGAAGAGTTAGCAAGTGGGTTAATGCAAGTCTCTTTCAGCTTCCAGACAGAGTGAGAAAAAGAGAGAACGTAAACAGCTCTCTAATAACACTGAAAATTGTTGGGGTTTTTTTCGACGTCTTTTTTTTGAAGAATGGTAAAGTACCTGTAAACACTGTACCATACAACCTGACTATGGTAATCATTCAGTACCTCTCAAAAAAAGAGTACAAAATTGTACCTTTTAAGGTACAAGTGGCTGTCACTGGGGTGGTACCCTTAAGGGTACATTTTTGTACCTCTAAGTCAGGGGTAGGCAAGTTCGGTACTAGAGAGCCGCTGTCCTGCAGAGTTTAGCTCTAACCCTAGCCACCATAGTATAAACCTCATGATTCCCAGCATGCATTGCAGCATTAAGTATGTCACCATTGTTAAGAGTCATAAGCTGATTCTTGATGTCTATGTGCGTCTAAACTTTTTTTCCCTCCAGAATGTCTGATCTGTGGCAAAAAAGTATTATTGGTGAATATTATCTATTAACAGTAAATAACCAGTTTTAGTCAGTGATGAGTTTAGGCAAACATTTTTCTTTATGATGATGAAAACTATATCACCTGATATTTTTTATTTATGGCTTTTTTTGCAACAAATTATGTGTTTTGTTAACACTGTTACAAAATCCACAAACTCACATAAAAAGTCAAACTGCCCAACAAAAGGAAACACTAATCACCATAATAGTGACCAAACATTTTCAATAAAACCAACATCTAAACCGCTGTTAATTCTCAATAAGAACTTCTATACACTGTAAAAAATCCAACTCACAAAAATTTAGACTAATGATTATGTTTTAGTTAACTGGGCAATTAAATGCAAAAAAGTTGGCTTAACTAGTGAAAATAAGTTGGTTCAACAATTGTTGGACCAACCTAGTATTAATTGTAAATTCGATTTGTAAATGCAAGTTAACAAGCATACAAGTTGCAACAAGTTAACAATGCATTCTGGGTGCATCATGCAAAACTCATCCATTGCTCCCAGAATGCATTGCGGCATCAGCATAGGCAACACAGCTTCTTGTCCAAGCCCTGGTCATTTCTAGGATTGACTACTGCAATGCACTTCTGGCTGGACTTCCATCGTGTGCAATCAAAACACTTCAATTGATTCAGAACGCAGCGGCACGTCTTGTCTTCAACGAGCCCAAAAGTGCCCATGTCACACCTCTCTTCATCTCTCTGCACTGGCTACCACTTCTTCCCACCTCTATCCGGATGGCAGAATCATAAAAAAAACAGCTAAAAACCCATCTCTTCCGCGAACACTTAATCTCATCATAAAAAAAATTAAATAAAAAAAATATTTTTTCCTCTATCTTTCTCTACACCCTCCCTATTCTATCTTACGCTACTCTGAGCAATGCCCGAAACGTACTATTTAAGGCACTTATTGCGTTTCTACGCCTCTTCATAACGGATCGCTTCCTGTACTCCTCAGTTGTAAGTCGCTTTGGATAAAAGCGTCTGCTAAATGCATAAATTTAAATGTAAATGATTCAGCATAGGCATTGAGATTCATAGGCTGATTCTTGATGTCTGTGGAGGTCAAAGCGCTTAGTGTACAATCTGTTTTAAACCGTAGTCAGCTACTGATTAAAACCATGCTTGATTTTTTCTAGAAGCACAATAATAAAAAATAAAAAAAGTTAATAGTATATCGCTCATATTAAACTGTCATAAAATCAGTGAATTAAGCCACTACACAATGATTATATTCTTGTCATCGAGCAG
This sequence comes from Rhinogobio ventralis, assembly GCA_039654625.1. Lineage (NCBI taxonomy): Eukaryota > Metazoa > Chordata > Actinopteri > Cypriniformes > Gobionidae > Rhinogobio > Rhinogobio ventralis. Next base: position 33,426,219 of record CM077208.1, read on the forward strand.
CTGACAACATTTGATTGTGTTTTCTTTTGCTTTTCTTGCCAAACATTAAAAAGTCGTCAAACTGCCCAACTAAAGAAAACACTAATCACCATGATGGTGACATAAAAAAAATAAAAAAAATAATAAAAACTCAATCAGCTGAACAAAAGATCTTAAATTGGGAGACATGTGACCTTACTCAGTTAACTGAGTTAAGTGAACTATGTTTAAAAGTTGAGTAAACTCAAAAAAAGCTGTGCAGCAAGTTGCCTTACAATTTTAAGTTATGTCAACTTTTCTTTTTTACAGTGTAGATGTCTTTCAGGGTTAGAGTCAAACTCTGCAGGACAGCGGCTCTCTAGGACTAAACTTGCCTGCCCCTGCTCTAAGTAGAGGAAAACAATGGTATAATTGTACCATAAGGACCAACTGTGTACCTTTAAAGGTAACGTTTTGTTCCCCAAGGAACAAAATTGTACCTCCACTGTACCTTTTTTTCTGAGAGTGTACCATCTGATTCCACTGTATCAGTCAGAATGAGTTAAACACAAAAAAGTTAATCACCTTCTCAATTTAAAAGCTTGTAACTTCAACATAAAGACATTTAGAGAGAAAGTGATTTGCATTTTGACCCAACATGTTGAAATGGAATGGATCTCAAAGGCAAGAGTACCACATTCTCAACAAGAAGCCAACACTTCACACACACCTGGCTGATCTGCATTCTTGGGTTACAGACCTCACAGTGTTCCCTTGAGGCATTTTTACTTTTTCCAACAGACTCTTGTGGTGCTGGGGTTGTGTGAGTGTGTGTAGGGTGCAATTTAAACATGACTCTATTGTTTTACATAATCGTTACTCCTGTGAGATCAACCCCAACATTTCTTGGTGTAATGTGTCTATAAGCATCAGTGTGACATTAAACAATCTCATTAGTTTCAGGACTCTTGAATCAGAAGAACTTCAGTTGAGTAATTGTTACACAAGCATATTCCATACCACAATGACATGCAGTGGAGATATATTTCAAGCTGTGGTCACCACTTAAATTTGGTTCCTGTTGTGGCATTCCTTTGAACGTCACTGTGGAAAAAGCTTACTCCATCATTACGGCTCAGAGCACAGAGGAATTCTCAACATTCAAAGCCGAGTTTCAATGAGAATGTGGAAGTGTGGTGTGACATTGCAAACAAACTCTAATTCCTGGATGTTAAAAACCTCATTTATATCCATAAAACATTTATGTTTTCCCACAGTTTTTCTTGGTAGAGTCTTCAAGGGGTCATAACATGAGAAATCAGATTTTCCTGAATCTACTGAAATGAACAAATTATACTATGAAAATGCTGTACATTTCAGAACTTCCTCCCCAGTCCAGTTTTTTTTTTAAACTAAGCTGCAAAAATCTCATTCCAAACACCAACAACTTACATCTTGAAGAGCATATTAACACATGTCTACATTTATAAAGTAATAACAACACCTACTGGGAAATTAGAAACCCATTCTGTCACAATAACGAGGAGTATGATTATTATTAAACAGTGAAAAAAGTACCACCTTAAGAGCAAAATGCTGTTCCACTGGTCAAATGACAAATAAGAGTGTCCAGGATAATGAAAAGGAAAACTTTTACTTTAAACTGCTTGTGCCATGTGCTTATAAATGTAATGTTTGTATGAATGTTGTTTTTGTATTAACGTTTGTATTAATGTTTCAAAAACCCTTTTTAACAAAAGATTAAACATTCAAAAGTTCACTCATTCATGTACCATGTGACATTTTTAAACATGAACTAACCTTACCATGGCATAAAAAGGTCAAAGTATATGATATTTTAAGAGACTAACTGATCTTGACAAACAGTCATAAGGGTCATCAGGGTCTTCCTGTATGATATCACTTCCTGCTTTATTTTTTTTTTCTCCCTGTATGTTTCTGATGTGGTCGCATCACTCAAGAAGTGTATTCGTTGTATCTGAAGTTTTATTTTTACAAACATGCTGATGATTTTATTCTGATTTTAACAGTTTGTGTGTAATATTTTCTACATCTGTCACAATGTAATTCAGCCTTTGCAAAGAAAGAATAACGACAACAAACACAATTTGCGATTAAGCTGTAAAAGTAAAGAGGGTGTTTAAATTAAAGTCTTAAAGGCACAGAACCAAAATAAAGGCAGTTTAATACTACACTGTAAAAAATTGCCAGAAATGTACGGGATTAAAGAGTATTATTTTATAATAAATTCCTGGAGTCAGAAATTTACAGTGAAATTAATTCATGCTGGGTAATTTTCTTACGAATTACTGCTAATCAATAGCAAAATGATGCTGACATCACAGTAATTTACTGTTCTGGTTTTATTCACATGATAAAGTTGTCTTTAACCATGCCACTGTAAGAAATTATATTGTTTAGTACTGTAATTGTTTTGAAGTCACCATGATGGTGATCAGTGTTCCATTAGCTTGGGATCTTGGATCTTGATATTTAAATTTCTGATCTAGCCAAGTCAGAAGTGTGACAAATGAAAACATTTGTTAAAACAATGACAAGCTTAATATAAAATAAGCTAGTTCGCTGATTTTAAGTTAGTCAAACTATACTATTATTAGCATTATTTCAACATAAAGATTTATCAATATCTTAATCTTCAAATTCATAATTTTTTGTAAATGGATATTTCACAATAGTAAAGCAGCTGCTGAGATTTATCTTTCAACACAAGATTTGTTATTCTTCCATCACTTAATGATGCTCAGACATCAATACTCGACATACAAAACACAACAATGGTGACACTCAACAAATAATAATAAAGATAAATTCTGACCATTACAAAATAAACAAACTGCTAATATTGAACCAAAAAAAAATTCAGCAGCACAGATAAAACCAACAAGAATCAAGAAACTCCACAGTATAATCTATTCATGCCGCACTGCACGCTGGGTGCCTTCACAGTACATATACACAGTAGAAATACAGTATGATATTCCAAGAGTGCAGTCATGCAAAAAAGTGCAATTATTATCCTGGAATATACTGTAATTTCACGGTAAAATTTTTAACAGTGTAAGCGTCAGAGAGAAGGTGTAACAGTCACTATCATTATAAGTGAGCAGAGAAAAAAAAGAAAATTATATAAAACCTTTTTTTTATTCAACCTCAACAACGTAAACACTGAAGGATTCTTAATGGCTTTGACGGAAAAGTAATGAATGTTCAAACTTTGCAGCTTGTGTATTTTTAGCCTGTCATATATCTTGACATTTGTTGTATCATGCATCAGGAAGCCAATGTGTGACTCAAAGGATGTTTGTAAAAGTAAGACCGATCGCACCCGCTGTTTGCTCAAGTGTGGTAATCCATAGCTCAGTTTGCTGAAAGTCAAAGTTCGTCTTTCTTATCATTGCCAGGACTCCAGCTCCTATAGCACATGAGAGACAGGCATAAAACAGGCCACCAATAACACCCCCCCCCCCCCCCTTACACACACACACTTCCAAGGTCTGGGTTTGAGTAGCTTTTTACTTTTAATCAGATTGGCCTAATGCCTACAGGTCGCCCACGCAGCTTGAGCAGAGGAGACAATTGATACATATGCTTGTCCCTTTCCCCCTCCTCCTCTCCGGAGTGTGACAACAAAGCATCTTTGTAACCCATAGGAAGAGACACAGTGGACCTTTATCTGTATGTCTTTTGCATCCAAAAAAAAAGAAAAACCCGTAAAACCTTTGTTCAGTCGCCTTCCTGTGAGGTCATACATATTACATAAGAGCTTGCTTCCTGTTGCACTGACCTGGTGATTTTAGGCCAGACGTTGTTTCTCGGCAGTGGCCCATGTCTGACCACCTTTTGTTGCGATGTCCTGTGGCAACATCCAGTAAAGAGCACATTCAGTCACATCCTTTTCCATAGAGACAAATAGAGTTCAAGGACTAGGTTCACTCACAAATGAAAATTCACCTATGACGCTCTTCTCTGGAACACAAAAGCAGACATTTTCAAGACTGTTTTCCATGCAATAATAAAATAAAGTTTAAAAAGGATACAAAGGCAATTCAATGAAATCAGAGGTAGGTGTGTGACTTTTAAACTGTTGCAAATTAGAGGTCATTGAATTCAGAATGAGAAGGTAAATGCAACAAGTAGCTGATTTTGTACACAAGAACGTACCATGTGTCCCACTCCCACAAAGTAAATTAGCAAGAGAACTGAATGAATACAACAACAATTTGAATACTGGAATTAAATTATGGTTAGAATCATGTAACATCTTATCTAGGAGTGTGAGAGAAAAACATCCAAGCCTCACTTGAAGGAAAAACACATGCAACATACTGAATGTTGCAAGAATAAATTCTTCAACTCTTGCCTTACTAGAATGTTTCTTGCACCTAAAATATTCCAGTGAGGCTTGAGCTCCCAACCTCAGCACTGACCGATTACATTAGCTTACATACACAAGCCCCAACATTTAACACAATTGTATTTGGTTAGCTGTTACACCTGTCTTTCCAAAATCTCATGAGAAAACGAGTGTATTTTCACGAAGTATAGTTCTACCTTACGTTTCCATACACACTGAAACTTATAATATTGATGTATTGACAGCACTAAAACATAAATTATTTACGTATGAACATCTTTACAGATGTACAAATTTGTACGTATTCCTCTTTATGAATATTAAATTCATGGCATTAATGTTTTGACTATTGTATTCAATTGTCATATCAATGACAATTTACTCATCTACTTAATAAGAAATAATAGCATTTCACTCTGTTCGTGACTTCTGCTGTAAACTTGTTTCACACCAAAACAAAACTTCACAAAATACATCAATTTTATTCGCTCGCTGTAATCCAATTCTTTAGAATTCATACGTTTGCGAGGAACAGATCCAAATTCAGCCCTTTATCCAGCGATCTTCATCTCCATTCTCAGAACCGACCGCAACGTCATATCCTGCGCTCGTTATAATGAATTCAAATTCAAAAATTGCGCTCATTGGCTCTTGCCGACATGCCATGTTTCAGTCGATGTACATTTGAAATTGGGTAATGCACGCTTGCGGAGTAAAGCTGGATTAACATTTTCGTGGATTAATAACTTAAATTCTGCTCGGTACCTCATATTAAAACTATTATATACACTTTTGGTATCGCATTTGACATTTTCGCAGTAAATAAATTATTGTGATTACACTTGTCTGTCTATTATGTTTTTCTTCATAACTGTACATAGTTTTAAGAACTTTAGAGGTAGGATTGGCAGCTCAAAAAATCGTTTTAATGCTGTATTGTTACTAAAATTGTAATTTTCCTACAGACCTCTGTCCATTACATTTTATTATTTTTATATTCTGTATAAAATGGGCATGTTTGTCTTAAATGTATTTATAAAATGGTAAAAGGGAAATTATACAGATATCTTTATAATATGAAAGATTTGTAAATGTTTTGTAGCTGTAAAAACATAATAATGCAATGATTAAATGTTGCCGACACAAATGTATGTTTTGTGTCTTTGAAAGTTTAATATTAACATTAATGTTAACAATGAGACCAGGCTGGTCTTTCACATTACCTCTTGAATAATTTTTGAAGGAGGCTATGGAAGACTGGTCTTTTGCATTAGCTCTAGAGCTCTCTTCTTGTTACAAACTCTCTTGCATCACATGATCCTAAATGGTAAAATTACTTTCACACTTCCTTGAAGTGACTAAGAATATCACCATGAGGGAGGGCACTTCGTGGAGGGGTTATGTTGCTCACTTTCATTTGAAATGACACTTTGTATGGCGGTCTCTTTCCGCAGTGCCCTTCAAGGCCACAAAAATGCTCTGAATGTGCAATGCTGTGGGTCCCCAGAACCAGGATTGGAAACCACTGGATTAGCACATTGTACAGCAGGGCTTTTTTACTCTGGCCGTTGAAGTCCACTGTCATGAAGAGTCTGACACAAAAAATACAACTGTGTTACAACTTCTTTGTCAATGATAACACAATAAAGTTGCATTAACTTACTTCTCTTGTGGTCCTTGTTTTTAGAAAAGCCCCTACCCTAATCAAACACACCTGAACAAGCTAATCAAAGTCTTCAGGATTACTCTAAAATTACAGGCAGTTGATTTTGTTTAGGGTTGGAGCTAAACTCTGCAGGACAGTGGGCCTCAAGAGCCAGAGTTGAGAAACCTTGTTCTACAGAGTCTCTCTATGCTACAGAGCATCTGCCTCTATTGAAGATGGTTAGCCAGTGTTAGACCTGTATTTTGCATTAGCAATTGAAATCTCTTCTTACTACAATTTATTTTGCATACAAATGCACAACCTCACCATTTACCTGCTGTAAATTGCCAAATGGCCACAATGCACTGAACAAATTGTGCCACTAGATGGTCTTTCTGATAAAGATTAGAGAACACAGTGAGATCTTAAACCTTTGGTTTTTAAAACTGGATTACTAAGTGCAACCTCAAATACAAGCCCCAACCTCAAAGGAAGATTAGCACAAATGCTTCCGAATGACTACCTTAATGGCCAGCATTAACTCAATTCTTGAACTCGTCAAATGTCTAGTTAGTATAGTATTAGAACCATGATTCTAATAGCAGTCAATGGCTGCCGAGATTTGCTTGGTTACAAACATTTTTCCAAATATCTTCTTTTGTGTTCAGCAGAACAAAGAAATTCATACAGGTTTGGAACAACTTGAGGGTGAGTAAATGATGACAGAATTTTTATTTTTGGGTAAACCATCCCTTTAAAGGCTAAATGTGCTGATATTCAGTTGATTGTGACGTGGAGGTTGGACCTTTTGTGTTTAAGCGGCAATTGGTCAGCATGCAGTACTTATAACGCAGTATGCAGCAGGGCATGAGGTTGTGAGATGGAGCTTCACCTGACAATTTGAGGTTACAAGAGACATTTGACGAGTTCAAGAATTGAGTTAATGCTGGCCATTAATGTAGTCATTCGGAAGCATTTGTGCTAATCTTCCTTTGAGGTTGGGGCTTGTATTTGAGGGTGAACTATCCTTTTAACTCTTTTATAGTAAGAATGTATTTTGAATTCTAAAACTGCACTGAGGCTAAAGCTCTATGTTTCCCTTCTGTGTAAGTTCCTTCCACAAACTGATTGTGCCACTCAAGCAGCAATCGTAAATCTTTTTTACAAAACACTATAGGGAAAAGCCAACTTAAAATGGTAGGTTTTAGAATGAGGCTACTTACACCCAAAGTCTTGCTCGATGGAAGATTAGTACACGCTACAGAGTGTACACCTGTTTTTTGCATAAGCTGCTGAGCTCTTCTTACCACAATGTCTCTTACATCCTAAAACCATTCTCCAGGTGGGGCTCCAACTCTGCTTTGCTCCACACTGCCTTTGTGTGACTAATTACACTACTGGAGATGCCTTTATTGAAACTAACCGAAACCAAAAATCATACACAAGTCCCAACCTCAAAAAAAGATTAACACACATGCTATATATTTTTTCACCTTGATTGGAAATGGCCGGCCAATGTTACACCTTTTTTTTTTCGCATCAGCTCTTGAACCCTCTTCTAATTTCAGATTGAAAACAGCCCTTGCATTCTTTTTGTACTACAATGTCTCTTGTATCCTAAGATCATACTCCATTTGCATCTTATAAGCATTGGGCACTAACAGTTTGCGCCACCAGAGCTGCTATCAACACCACAGGATGAAGGTGAGGTTTAGGTGAGGCTCAAACTCAAAACCTCACAACCACAATATAGCATCCATATTTTAATTTTTTATGTGAATGTTTTAAAACTATATAATAAAATATATGTAATAGAGGCAAGTTAGTAAGAGCTGTGCGAGTAAACCACTCCCTTGGCCTCAAAAGACTGCAGTCTTTAGTGTTCTTGTTAGCACGCCTGCCTCTCATGCCGGAGACAACAGTTCGAATCCTGCTCGGAGCGGGTCGAGTAGGACCAGTTACATACACTGCCCGGCCCCCAAAAAAAAGTCATTGTTTGGATTTAAATAGGAAAATGCTTAGGAATCTATGATTAGATAATTATTGCTGGGATTATTGTTTCTAGCATGTTATATGTTTGGCAACAGTTCTTCGAACCCTAACTGATGGAGTGTGAAGCTTTTCATTACTTAAACAACCATGTAGGAAGACACATCATGGCCATATTCCAGGATGACAATGTCAAGATTCATCAGGCTCAAATTGTGAAAGAATGGTTGGGAGGGAGCATGAAGAATCCTTTTCACACATGAATCGGCACCTCTGAGTCCAGACCTTAAATTCATTGAAAGTCTTTGGGATGTGCTGGAGGGGACTTTACAGAGTGCTGGACTCTTGCATTGTCAATACAAGATCTGGACCAAAAATGTATGCACCTCTTGATGGAAATAACATTACAACATTAAGACTTTCAATGAATTTAAGGTAGGGACTCAATTGCAATACTTTTTTTTTTTTTTTTTCAGTGACCCCAAAAAGTATTTGTACACTTAGATAAAAGCCACATTTATATAACAAAAGATAGCAAAATATCAGGCTATTTTGAAAAATAGCACAAATACACTTTTAATGAAGCTTGTTAGGTCTGAGTTTTAAAAGTAGAAAACCAGATTTACTACTCAAAAAGAAGATTTGGATACTTCCAGGTTATGAAATGTCAGTGGAACATGTTCATAGTTAAACTAAACCTGTGATTACTCTGCTAGAAAAGCTGTGTGAACTCTGACATCGGTTAGGTAAAAGTAATCGCAAAAAAGACTCGGATAAGTAAAGTTATAAAGTTATCTGGTATATAATGTCTAGCAGCATTTGTTTGCAGAGTGTCCAAATACATTTTGACAGCACTGTATATTATCAATTGTATCTAACATTTTAGTCGGCATGAAACTAAAGCTGTGCTAGTCTTTTCATCCCTATTGTGACATACTGTATATCAGGGTGAAATGGCTTCTCGAACAAGAAAAAAATGGTAACACTTTTTTAGGGTTTTAGGGTTCAATTCTTACTACAAACTAGTTGCTTATTAGCATGCATATTACTAGTGTCACAGTCACCAGTTCCCTCACCGCATCTGCACTACACTTTCCATAATCCTTTCTGCTAACCACCTGCACACATTCCACCATCACCCGCACCTTCCATCTCACTATTGTAGTGATGCAAAGTCCGATTAATTTCCGCGAACCGGTTCTTTTCAGACAGTTTGGCTCAATGAACCGGTTCAAAAAGCAGATTCATAGATTCCTGACGTCATCATGCAACGACGTCAGTATGCATTTCTTTTCAAACAACTCAGTGTCATGTTATATTAAGGAAACATTCAAATAAAGTAATCTGTGTCAATGCATATTGAAACAATCGAATAAGGTTATTTGCATTAGTGCATTTTTGCTGATTATTGCCTTTCATTCACTTAAGATAATGGTGTTTGTGTGGTCACAGTTTCATTCGCGGATCCTTTATGTCAGATACGACTGACCAATATTGAGTAGCCTACATCTTGGAAAAGATTCCTAAAAGTTTTGCACAAACAGCACACATTGCAGACATGCAAAAACGTGGATATGTTACATGTCTAAAGTAGCCTACATAGAAAGAATAAACCAGTCTTATAAACTTATAGATTTCACTTAACAACTTCAAATACAATCTGCATGCACAATACTAGTGTACAGTAAAATGTATATGTCTCTCGACAGAAAGCGTTTTGCAGGTTTTAATAATTTTATTAAATAACTGTAGTCATAATAAGCATATTTCCAGTACATGCCCCAGGCTTGCATCGCCAACTCACTCATCAGAATCCTCGGCAAACTTCGTCAGCTGGTTGATCCGGCTCATTCGGTTCTTTTTTGAGTCGGACGTGCTACTTCGGCTTTTGCGTCTTGCGTCATCAACCCAGAACTAATGTTCGATTCAGTTTGATTGATGAACCGGCTCGACCGGTTACTTGCTGAGAACCGGCTCAAAAGAACGATTCGTTCAAGAACCGAACATCACTACACTATTGTCTGGTCTTGTCTATGACAAGCACACACGACCTACCTGAAATACTTACCAGAGAACCTACCTAAATTGCCTAACCTGTCTTCTGTTTTACCATATTCATTTATCTTCACCTGCCAAGATCATCTGTTCACCCGTTTCACCAGCATCCTGCACCAGTCCTTCAACTGCAGAGAGAACACTGTATTACCAGCCAGCTAAGTCATGCAAACCATCTACTTACCTTTTGACTTACCAGTGTTGCATTCCTGCTCAGCTCACTCGTACAATAAAGACTTGTTAACTAACTTACCTCGTCTGTCCTCTTCTGTGTGTGACAACTAGGATATTGGTACTTATAAAGCACATATTAATGCCTTATTCTGCATGACCTTATTCTACATCCCTTAATCCCCATTAACTAAATTTAAAGGGTACATAACACACAGTTTCTGCCAATAATCTTGAGTACCTATAGAGTAGTATTGCATCCTTCACATCTCTGAAGAGTCTTTAGTTTTATCATATTAATAAAAGACAGATACGCTGTACCGATTCTTTCAGAAAACAGCCAAACTCGTGGAGTGGGCGGGGCTAAAGAGTCACAAACACACACACACAATACATCATGGCATTGTCCCTGGATAACTTTTGATTCACTATACGTTCGTGTTGTTGACATTATATGCACTTACACGCCAATTGCCAACAAAAGACAGACATTTGATGCAGTTGCACTCACCGCCTGCGGTTCCGACTCATGACAGGGAACAAACAAACACACTTGCAGAACTCCGTTGCTGCTCCGGAAAAACAAACTGCATCCACTGTTTCCTTAATGCTGGGTTATTTGGGAAGCTGAACACGGTTATCTTTCCCTCACAACCAAAAACACACTTCTTTAGTGACATTGTTGATTTTGTGGTCTAAAAACAAAATGACAGTAACCCGAACAAAGCTCGTTGATGGATGTGCTCTTGCTCTCGTTCGGGTTTATGTGCACACGTTCATCCGGGAGAAGTACCCATACAAGAAATTACACCCTTTATGATGTCATACAGGGCCATACTCGAAAAAAAACTTTACGAAACTTGTTAGAATCCTGAAGGAGTGTATTTGGCACTCGTTTTTTGACATTTTGGCCATGTTCAGCATGAGAATCCAACTCTTTAACAGTGGTGACACTTTTTCTGTCCTTAAAACACACTTTCTTTATAACTATAATGCAGTAAAAAGCAATGGGTCGAGGAATTGTTGAGCGGGGCGCAGCTGTCTTCGGTCTGAGCGCCATGCATGTATGAAATGTCTCTGCGGTCGTGTCGGTCTGTACACTAGAGGAAGTGTTTGGCTTTTGACAATGAGCTCCCTAGGAATGCACCACTGCCGAGGCCAAGTGGGCGTGTTGCACTTCTGATATCGAAAGCCAAGTTTGGTTGGCTCTGTCCCCTCCGGCGCCTGTGGGGGGCTGCTGCACTCAGTGGAGGGGCTGTTTTCACACAGCCCGCAGATAAGCAAGCACTGTGTGTGTGTGTGTGTGTGTGTGTGTGTGTGTGTGCACATGTGTATGCTTGCGACAGTACTTGAAGCATGAAAATCTGCAAACTGTAAAACATAGACAGATTACACATACTATAATGTTAACACATAATACAATGTTTCTAAATTTATGCATTCTCATTTTGCTTGTTGCTTCCTGTTGTCCAGTGACAAAAGACAGGGCTTTGGGAGAAAAGGAATTTCATCATGAAGAATCTTTCCATTAGAACATGGCAAATTTATGGGGGAAATGGAAAGGAGTTTTTGTAAGACAACCCTGCTATGCATTTTACAACTCTCTGCATTTGGAGCACTGAAAATCCATTCGGGTTGGGTGTTAGCACAGACCAGGCCTCTGATACAGACCAGCAATAAATGGTGATAAGAAGTGCTTTCCGGAGCAGCGGTGGAGAGGGGAAATGATGCAAGACAGTAGCCCTTTGTTTTTAAAAGTTGCTCGCTTGGGTCTGTGCCATGGAGTTTGCGAAATTAGTGTGGTGAGCCGATTCAAGCTGAAAGATTTCTCAGGGCCATCTCTGTGTCTGGCTTTCCGTCTTTCTCACTTTTCCTCACTGATGATTTTATTTGTTTCTTACATCATATTTACATTTAAGCATTTAGCAGATGTGTATATACATTAAAGGTGTGCGATCCATGGTAACCATATTTTCTGCCAAAATTTCATTGATATTACCGTCTGGTTGATATTAGGCACCACTGTCATTAAAACAAGTTAAAAATATATATATATATATTAATAATAATAATAAATATACTTATTTATTCTATTTACATTTCTTGGCAAAAAAAAATCAATAACATTGATTTTATTAAAACAATAAAAAATTACTTTAAATGAGATCCAGCATGATGATTTAATTGTCAATTGTTTTAACCTTTTAAAAATTAAATCCAAGACAGGGAGGCAAATGACTTGCTGTTCTGTATCAGTGAGTATAAGAGACGATATTTGTAATTGATTAATAAATAATTCATTATTGTATCATATTTAATTTATTTATTCTAGTTGATTTTATAGGCTATTTCAATAATATTGTACACCATTTAGTAAAAAGATTAGCCTTTAGAGGAGATTTTTTGGATTTTTTTTTCTTATACAACTGAGACTATGAGGCTACTTGTTGACTGAACACATCAGACTTATGGCTGTAGTTGTATCTAGTAGAGACTTTCTGACTAAACCTTAAAACCTGAGTAGTGTAAACCACTACTTAATACTAAGAATTCAAGTATTTAAATTCCCCACACTGAGTATTTCTTTTCGGTTATAGTAGCCTTAAAGAGCTTTTAATCATGATGCCATTTTTATTTAACATTTCTTATTACAGAAAGTAATTTACATAGAAAATACTGTGTAACTGAAATATATAAAATATTTTTTAGCGGATTTCAAGCATAATGCATGTGTATGGTTAAAAGCATAACGTGGCTAAAACCGCTCAGAAAACCTAAGCAATAGCCCTGGCAACCCAAGAATGACTCATTTTCTTAGTCTAACCTTGTTTTAGTTAAAACACATCACATAAGATGAAGATGAAGTGAAAATTCTGTCATCAATTACTCACCCTCATGTCGTTCCAAACAAAGACCTTCGTTCATCTTCAGAACACAAATTAAGATATTTTTAGCTTTCTGACCCCCTATAGACAGCAACATTATTACCACTTTCAAGGCCCAGAAAGGTAGTAAAAACATCCTTAAAATCGTCCATATGACTACAGTGGATCAACCTTAATGTTATGAAGCGACGAGAATACTTTTTGTGCTAAAAAAAAAACAAGAACAACTTCTTCTCTTCCATGTCAGTCTCCTACGCTGTTCACGTAGTAAATACAGTGCAGTGCTTACGGGTTCTACGTCAGAACGCCAGCTCACTATTGGCTAACACTGTTCATGTGAGCACAATTCCGCATGCGTATGATGCTGATGCAGGAGCTGGCCAATCAGTGGTCAGTACTGAGCCGGCGTTCTGATGTAGAACTCGGAAGTGCTGCACTGTGTTTACTACATGAACAGTGTAGGATACTTACATGGAAGAAAATTAATTGTTTTTTGGGGGGGGGGTTTGTGCATAAAAGTATTCTCGACGCTTCATAACATTAATGTTGAACCATTGTAATAACATGGCTATTTTAACAATGTCTTTACTACCTTTCTGCACTGTAAAAAATTATCGTGATTTTAACGGTAAAAGACTGTAAAAAAATTCTACGGTGAACAGTTAACTGTATATATCTATAATAGCTATAATAACTGTAATAGATCTAACCTTACATATAATGTAATTTTATGGTTAAATGTACAGTTTTTGAAAGTGAAAATTTTCAAATTTCATGTGTTTTACCAAGATGGTGTTTAGTGTTTGTGTGAATGACTGTGCACCTTCTATATATTAGTATTGTCCTCCTAAAAGCTGCTTGTGATAAGCTTTGATTCATTATGTGACTCTCATCACCACTGTGTTTGGTGGTCAAAAGTAAATAACAGATATTAGTATTTCAATAGGTTGGTAATTTAACATTATTTCAGTTCATGAAATTTAATGAAATGTTTTTTTACTGTAAATTTAACAAATCTGTGAAACCTAAAATGTTGCTACCTTGTTTTTTACGGTAAATTTAACTGCATTTTTTTACAGTGTACACATAATTATTACAATATAAATCTTTAAATTATACTGTTTTGAACTGTAAAATAGTAAACTAAGTGCTGTCCCGTAAAACCTAAAATGTCGCTACTGTATTTTTTGCTATAAATTTCTGGCAACCACAGCTGACGTTTTTTTTCGGGGATTTTTTTTACAGTGTGGGTCTTGAAAGTGGTCGTTGTGTTGCTGTCTATAAGGAGGTCAGAAAGCTCTCGAATTTCATCAAAAATATCTTAATTTGTGTTCCGAAGATGAACAAAGGTCTCACGGGTTCGGAAAGACATGAGTAATTCATAACAGAATTTTTATTTGTGGGTGAACTGACCCTTTAAGTTCAGTAAAAGACTCTTTTTAGGAATTATTTGCTGTACAATAATCAGCTTGTTTCTCTCTGTGCCAGTGTTAAGGTAACATTTTGAAATACCCTGCACTTGATGTTCCCATCGATCCCCTGCTTCAATTCCAGCAGATTTGCACACACACATGAACCAGAGGAAGTTCCATGAACAGTCTCACCTCCCAATTCTCCCCTGCCTTGCAAATCACTGAGCTTCACTCTTGTTTGCCTCTCTGGTGCATTGCATTCATATCCGAGCCTGGTGAGGGAGGGGTGTGTGTGTGTGTTGGGTTGGGTTGGGGTGGGGTGGTGGTTGACAGAGAATGAGAATGAGAATGAGAGGGAGGGCATGTCTACAGCACCAGATGTGCTCAGGAGTTTTGCAATATGTCATTCGCAAGAGGACATTTTCTTGAACCAAGACCCCATGGATGAGTTCACTTCGGCAATGCACATGCAAGCCAGGCTCTCAACACAGACTGAATTGTACAAAATTACTTGGTGAGAGCAGATGCCAGATAGAGTTCAGGTTTTTGATGCATGCAGTGAGTTGCCAAACTTATGTGGCCAATTATGTTAAAAACATTTGTGTTACTTAGTGATGTTTAAGACAAGTATTTATTTTGCTCATACTCTTACTACCTCCTATAAATATTAGACGTTTTGTAACCCAGCCTGCACTGATGACATGAATGACACATTAAATTATGTGATTTGTTAATAAAACCAAATAAATGGTTTTATTAACAAAGTTCAGGTGGAGCACGTTCAAAGAATCAATCCAATCAGTGCAAGGAGGCCTATATATAAATAGCCGACTCACCTCTGTCCCACGACAGTTCTCCAGCATCCCACCTCCACCTCAACTCCTCACTCTCAACTGTTCCTATCCCAGCCAGGGATGGAGGAGTACTCTGGGTTCGGGCCACACTCAGGGCTCGGAGACCTCACCCCGGACAGCACGCCAAATACGCATAATCTTTACTCTATTCGATTATATGTAAGTGTGAACTTGTGAAATGGGATGATTAAAAATCCTCTAGACATTGAATGAGGGACTCAAGCCATATGTAGACATCAGAATGTCGTAATCGTAATTAGAAATCGGATTGATGGCCCAATTGGACTGATAAGGCTTCATGTAAACACCTCAATCGATATGATTAAAGTTGGTCTGAATTAAATTTTGATCCGATTGGAAGGGGTGGTGTAAACCTGAAGTAATTCGGTCAATAGGAAAAAAAATAAGCATGTAAACACTTTGTAAACTATGTAAACTAGTTTCAGGATTAAAAATACCTTGTGCACGTGCAGTGCAATGATTTTTACGTCTCATAAACATGCACATGTTTATTTACGTCTTACGAACTGGCCAATGGAGGAGACTTGGTAAATTGATTTACTAAATATTTGCATCTCCCTGTTTCCCTCAACAAAAACCCAATAGGATTTTTTGGTAACACTTTAATTTAGGGTCCAATTTTCACTATTAATAGTTGCTTATTAGCATGCATATTACCATGATTTTGGCTGTTTATTAGTACTTATAAAGCACATCTTAATGCCGTATTCTGCATGACCTTATTCTACATTCCTAATCCTACCCAATGCCTAAATTAACAACTACCTTACTAACTGTTAACAAGCAGTAATTAGGAGTTTATTAAAGCAACAGTCATAGTTAATAGTGAGAACTGGAGGCTAATCTAAAGTGTGACTGATTTTTTTCATTGGCTTTTGGATTATTGCAGAAAGTAAGCTCTGTAACCATCAACAGTTTGCGATTCTTAGTTTGTCATGATAATCTTCACAAATTAAAACAATTTATACATTTTAAAGCCTAAATACAAATGACCAGAAGTAAAAATCTAAACGTAGGCTGTAAAAAAAAAGACGGTTGCATGACTTAAACGTCACCACCATTAAGCAGCTCTTTTAGTCTTTAACTGAAAACCTTTTTCCCTGAATGTTTGAGTTAGAATAGTTATTATAAACACAGCGTGTAGATGAGCTTTCCTGTTCTGCCTGATGGTGTTTTGTGTTCCCGACAACCTCTGTAGTCCCATTTAGCCACTTGTTAGCAACTGCCTTTTACAAGACAAGTAAAAGCTTTTAAAAATCACAAGGGGTGTTACTGATGTATTTTATGTTGTAGAATGAAACATATCTTGAGCTTGTGTTCACCACAAATTATTTCAGGCCATTGGCTTCTATGTAACAAGAAGTGCTAAAATGCTAATTTGTTTCTGGGTTTTAGCCTACAAAATGACGTCATCCCTGCAGCACTCTATTTTACTCACGGTAGTACTGCACTTATGCACATATAAATGAATATGTGAATCAAATTGAAGTTTAGGGTTCATATAAACAGGACTTTCAAAATCTGAAATTAGACTGGATTCATTCAGATTGACAAATACTACAAATACATGTAAACATACCTATAGAGACTTGCAGGTGGGCTCTGTTGACTTGGGCCAATATGATGCCACCTAGTAACTACCCAGAATAGAACACCCTAGTTATTACCCAGAAACCCTTGTAATTGCATAGCAACCCATCCCGGACACCAGATTAAGAGATAGGTGGGGTGAATCTCGCCCCCCAGGTGCAAAGGTAGAGCTGTTGTCCCTCTGTGACTTGATTTAAGGGTGCCCACGTTGATGTTATACACCTAGAGAATGTGATTCCATTATGTTTTAACTCAAAATAACATATTTTCCCTTTGGCATCCCATATTCATGACATTTTCAGTTATGGAGAACTATTCAGCAGCATATTTGTGACCCTGGACCACAAAACCAGTATAAGGGTAAATTTCTTTGAAATTGAGATGTATACATCTCATGAAAGCTGAATAAATAAGCTTTCCATTGATGTATGGATAGGCTATTTGGCTATTGAAAATACTATTTGAAAATCTGGAATCTGAGGGTGCAAAAAAATCTAAATATTGAGAAAATTGCCTTTAAAGTTGTCCAAATGAAGTCCTTAGCAATGCATATTACTACTAACAATACATTTTTTATATATTTACGGTAGAAATGTACAAAATATCTTCATGGAACATGATCTTTACTTAATATCCTTATGATTTTTGGCATAAAAGAAAAATAAATAATTTTGACCCATACAATGTATTGTTGCCACAAATATACCCGTGCGACTTATGACTGGTTTTGTGGTCCAGGGTCACATTTTTGTGCAATAATTACTAAACTGTACAATTATCTACAGTCTCAGGAAAACAATTCCATACATAGCTGTACTACTCTCATATCTTCATCATGTAATGAAATATTTCATGTCCATTTATTTGGAAAGTAGCCAGCTGATCACTGGGTTTATATTGCAATAATAACTGTTTAATTGTACTTTATGTCTTTGACTAAAAAGTCGTTTTTTTATGGTGACACTTTATTTTACAGTGTCCTTATTAAACATGTTAGTTACTATAGTAATAACTATAAATTATGCATAATTACATGCAACTAACCCTCAACCAAACCTAATCCTAACTCTATAGTAAGTACACATAGTTAATTAATATTACTCAGTACTTAAATATATAATTACACTGTAACAATGACACCTTAAAATAAAGTGAAACCAAATAAAGTGTAACCTTTTTTATCATTTAAATTTAACCCACTTAACGAATGAAAGTCAGGATTACACATTGTTTTAAATGATCATGTTTTCCAATAGCATGTTCTGTATGAATGCAAGGACCATTGAAGACACAACACAAAGAGTTTTATATTTAACAATATATATTTTCCGATTTCAATGTACATTCCGTTTTGACATAAGCTTTTATTCACAAACAAAAGTAGGCATCTAAATAAATACTATATAAAATAGAACTTCAAAATAAATATATCTATAAAGGGACATTTTCATATGTGTGAGAGATTTTTTTTTTTTTTTGCTTTTTTAAACAAAACAAAAGCACATTGCTCTTTTCTTTAATCCTCAACATTAACAATGACGCCAAAAAAATACAGAGAGTACAAGCCCAGTTTGGAAGGCAGCTTAAAGTGGGTTAAAAGGAATAGGTTTCTAGTGGCCAAGAAACTGTACCACAAATAGACATAGCGTCCCGATGAAAATATCTCAGGAACGGGTTGATAGAAGGAAGATCGTTCAATTCCGCGTAGGCCAGATTATTATGCGAACAACCATAAAGTTTGTACTTTACAGCTGTATCGTTCTCTGTGGTCAAGAGAATAGTGAAAGATGAAAAATAAGGTGGGGCGAAAAAACACCGAATAGGATGGAATGGAATGTTACTTGAGAGGGATCCCCGTTCCTCCCAGACAAGTTCACGCACAGCAGCTGTATATGTCAATCAAGCACTGAAGATGTTGCACCATTTTAGGAGGAAGGAGGAAAAACTAAATGCTTGGCCACATTCGGGTTAAAAAAAAAAGCGAAAAAACGTCACTTTGAACGTGATGAAATGCCGTTCCTTCGGCGAATTCAATTGAATCTACAGTTTCAGGGGCACTGAGGAACCGGGAATTAGCCTTGCCTCTCTCGTGCTAATGAGGCATGGCTAGCATTAACAGAGGTATTTTTATTGCCTGGCACACTTTTCTAAATCAAGTGCTTGTAATTGAAATACCTAAACACCCTACCTTCTACGCCACAGCCACATAATCTTAACCCCCACCCGCCCCCAGCCCTCCCAAAAATATAATAATTCATTTATATACTTTTGTACTGAATTGTAATTAAATTGTACCATGCAATTTTTCAGGACATTTGAAACATATTTTAAGATAGCTAGTTTCTTGAGACTATTTACAAGAATGTATAACCTGCATAGGTCAAAATCTAAAGATATCTATGGTACATTTGCAACTCTTCCCTATGCAGCTATGCAAGCTTCTCCATTCAAAACTACTCTGGCACTTATCCACGGGTTAGATTGCAAACTTAAACTTAAACCCTAGCCTTATACATTCAAGACTAAGAACAGTAGTGTATTTCTGCTTTTCTGATTTGTGCAACAAGTACAAACGTTGGAGTATGTGGGACTAAATGAGTGAGGTCTTAGTTCGGTATAAATGCGTGAACCGTGGGTTTGTGTTGAGCAGGCAGAAAACATTCCCTCGTGCTCCAAGACTCTAGGAATCCTGGGAAGTAGAGCACCGTACCTTTAAGAGCTTACTGTCGCACTAATTGGCTAGAGTACAACAATGCATGCCCACTTGAAAACAAGCAATTAGAATTAAAAATGGTCAACGCAAACTCCATGGTGCACTCCTTTGGCAAAATCTCTATACTCTACATATAACAAAAATATATGTGGAGCAAGCAGTTCGATACTAGACCGTTGTGTTTGGTGGTGGTATGGTGCGTAGTAAACTAGAGGAACTTTTCCTACTACAGTGAAACACTTTGTACATGCTACTGTACATAATACTGTGCTTTTGCCTCATTATAATGGTGATACAATTGGCATGTTTAGTTTATTAGCGGCAGAGCAGTATAAGCTAACTTTATAGCTTCTCCTTTTCCCGTAACTACTGGCCCAATTCTTCTCATAGCTTATGAATGCTTAGTGTCTGAATTGCTGTGTATTGACTTTCCCCCCCCCCCAAACAATTCCACTGCCTGTTTCCTTAACTTTAGTCACCAAACTAGTTCCAAGCTGAATTCACATGCTCTACGTAATTCAGATGAACTGATGATCCCTGAGGTCATTGTCTACAACAAATTGAACCGCTAACATTTGGAAGAATCATTGTGGAAGTTCATGTATGCTATGGCATGTCATCAAAGGGACTACTTATGAAAGCTATTCACCTATTTGCCGTCAAAAACAAACAATCTGTCCCCACAGAAGATAGAAACATCCTGCCACGCGGTTATGGGTGGTCACCAATGTCTTTCGCAATAGTACACATCAAGGGAACTTAGAATCCTTCAATGAAACAAAATTACCTCCTATGTTTGCATTTCAAACGACAGAAGAAATAAAGCTCTATAACAAGCTTGTAAATGCACTGTGCACAGAGATGAAGTCTGGTTATTTTGATTGTGACATGTTATCAGCTTGGAATTCGCTGCAACCTTTCCGCAGTGCCAGATCCGGAGAGGGATTGCCAAAGTGTAGTGTGTTCTTGAATGGGTGATATTTACTTTGACTTTTCAAAGCCACCCAAAGAGAAAATAAACATCAGAGAAGAGATTGGAATCTACTGGAAAAAGACGTTTTGCTAAAATGCAGCATTCTGTGTTAGCGAGTTCTTTTACTAGGGGCTGAAATGGCAAACACTTTGATACCACAGCCATCATATGAGAACTCCAGGAGGAGAAAATGCAGGCCTCTCCTCTGTAGTACTTAATAAAGAAGTGAAATAATGATTTGTGCCCGTTGGTCAGTCAAACACTGCTACCGATTTACGCCGTGAGGTTAATGCATGAACCTTAAGTACCATGATTTTGGGAAGTACACCACTACTGGAGAGGGTCCTGCAAACTTTGCCGACGAGTCTCTTTGTACTCTCCATTTCTGGCACGCCATCACGAGGCCTGTTTTTCCAGCTGACAGGCCTTGACCTCTGCCACCTTGCAGGTCTGGGTGCTTTTGCAGCGGCAGCCCGGGCGGCTGACGCCATCGTAGCACTTCTGCGAAAGCTTGGCGCAACCAGTGGCTGGCAAATAACACATCAGGCAGGGCAGCACCAGTGAAACGGCTGCCATGAAAGACCAGCGTGCGCAACAGTTCGAGTGCGAGCAGGAGCATGGCTTGTCGGCGCAGGAGCCTTCCTCGTCCTCATCAGTGCAGTGGTAGAAGACGCCCTTGACTAGACACATGCAAGTGACTGAGTCCACTAGATTCTGCGCTGAGCACAGGCACTCCTGGTTGCAAACCCAACAAGAGGGCAGGGCCCGAGGCAACGTGCACTCTGTGCATCGGCATTTGCCGCACTTCTCACACAATGGCACATGCTTCTTCTCCACTGGCAAGGCCGCCACTGCCTTTATGTTCTGAGTCTTGGAGCTCATCACCTTGGGCTGCTCTGCACCTAGGGTCCTGCCATGGCCATTGCCAGTAGTGTATGGATCCACAACAGGGGGGGGGGCTGCATGGTCCAGCAGCCGTTGGTCGGAGGAGGTGCTGCTGCTGCTGCTAATGGAGCTGGGCCGACCGCTGAATGAAATCCACGGATGTGTGGTGGCATCTGGGACCTCGCAGCGGGACAGATGAGGATGGTGTGGGGCTCCCAGCAGGACTTCCTGCCCCCTCGTGCTTGCCTTGTGGCTTGGTGGCTGTTGTGAGATCACAGCAGGGGTGTCAATGTAGTCATTCTCCAAATGTAAAGATTTCATTTGGTCAATGGGGTAGATAGTTAATGGGTGCTGGAGCCGTCCGTAGGGAACGCGGCTGTCCAGCAAAGGCTGCACCATGATGGAGGAGGAGACTCCAGGAATGTGGTGAGGAACCCTTGACTCCATCTGTAGGTTATGTTCCTCATATACCAGAGATCAGGTCAGCATTTAGCACTCCTGCAAAGATAACAGCACAACTTAGTACTGGAAACCACCCTCAAAAGATTCTATTCAATTCACACTTTTTCTTTCTTGCCGATAACAAAGATTGGTTTGAGTGTTGAAAACATCTACACACTCTAAAATATGCTGGGTTGTTTTAACCCAATTTTGGGTCAAATATGCACAAACCCAACCGTTGGGTTAATAATTTAATTTAAAAATGTAACCCAACAGTTGAGTTGATATTTGACATTTTTTTAGAGTGCATCTAAAATGAAGTGTGGCTTTGCATAACAGAGGAACTTAGAGCTTGAAAATTGTATGTGTAAAATAATTAGGGTTAACTGTAATTCGTTATTAGAAGTAAAAGAAGAGAACGTGTTTAAACCTTCAGATTTATTTGTATTAAAGTACAAACCAGCACTAGTGTTCTGAAGGGAGGGGTTCATTCAGAATAAACCCAACACAAGTTGAGACCGCACATAAATTAGGAAAGCTTTTTCTAAAAAGATTAAATTACAATTCTCTACAAGTCAAACCGGGATTAATTATGATTAATTTGACGTAAAAGCCCTGTTTTGAACGCAGATGCACGTTTGAAACAGTTAATCCAGTGAAGTATTTTCGTTGGACGGTCCTGTAAAATGTTACTCAGCCTATTTGTGCCTCTGTATGTTTGCACCAGCGCTGAAGAAAACTGTGTATGATGTGACAAAATCAACCTGTTGCAGGATTTTTGCGTGAGCTATCTAATATATTGAAGAGGTCGTTGTAATGTCTTCTGTGCTTCTTATAAGCAATTGCTCGCAGCCTCTAAAGTACTGTCGTCTATTAAACCACAGTTTACACGCTGACGTGCCTCAATTACAGTTTCATACAAAGCAGCCTACATTCAAACGGCGGTTTTAATATGGACAAATTTACTCGAATTGAAAAATGTGTTTTACTCGTAAAAACAGTGTTAATGGTTAAAGATGATATCGCGAATGCGCGAGCTGCAGTGAAGCGTCACGCGATGATATTCGACAGAACGCACGCGAACAAACGCGCGAGCAAATGGCACAGAGTCGCCATACGCACCGCGAAATGCTGTTGTTTCTCCGAACAAATTAAACGACCTGTATACGGTTCACCTCGAATTCTCACCTGTTCTACGCTTACATTTCATTCTGAAATCGCCCACGATCCTGTCGCGGTAAGTGTCCGGAGTTAAATATTTACTCAAGGCACATAGACACCTACAATGCGTTGCTAAAGAACGGCTGCATCGGCGCTTTGTGATAAACCAGCAAAACGACTCGATTCGAAACAAGAATATTAACTCCATGTTATAGATTTGACATTTGTAGTATAGTAGTAGGCTACATTAGCCTGCAAAAATACATGGCGCACACACACACACACACACACACACATATTATATATACATATATATATATATATATATATTAAAAAAATGAAAAACTCACTTGTATTAGAAAGCAAATCATTTCCTTTTCAGGTGAACAGATTATTGCGATATATATTCCAATAGATAGGTCCAAACGAAGCCACGAAGGAAAAAAATCCTGACGACTATCCGTGCGATGTGCACTGCAGTAAGGACACAGTCTTCTTCTACATACGATGTTGCAACTACATGAGGGAAATGGCTTTTTATGAATGGGAGGGTAAGAAACGTACTGCGCAGATGCTTTGACAGATTTTTTTGTGAATGGGAGGGCATTACGACTCGGGGGTTACACTTTTATGAATGGGAGAGCTCCGGATTTTACGGCGCATGCGCCATTTCAAGATTTCATGAATGGAAGAATGGGGGGCTTTTCGTGACAAGGGCAATGCCAAAGCGGATTACACGAAGAAGGCGGCTACAACTGCTTTAATTCATGTTTTCTATACATTGCCTTATGTGTGTCTCCTTAAGGTCTTGACCTGCTATGGTATGGACGTGTTCTTACAAGAAATGAAAGGCAACATGGACATTTTGAACTGCTGTGTTATTGTTTGGTATGACGCACTGGGAATGTAAATTGTAGGATAGTGAAGTTAGATAACGTTTTAGTCCAAAACACGTCCGAGTTTCATCACCACGGGTTAATTTGTAAGCCTCGTGCACTTTATCCTCATTTTGGGTAATCGTAAAACAGGTCAGGAACAATCGGTATTGCTTAAAATGAAGAAAGAAAAACAGAGAGTTTAATCAGCCCCATTTTGATTTCAGATTTGATTGAGCTCGTGCACTAGAGTAGCAAAAACACGTTTATGACGCAGCAGCATGAGGTCATGCAGGATCAACAAAAGAACAGGATGTTGTCGATTTGTAACGATCCCACAAGCAGGAAATGTGTGTGAATTTCCTTTTTAACATCCCCCTGTCTGCCCTTCCCCCCACGGATAATTCCCAGCTTGTGGCTTGACTAATGCTGTCAAATGTTAATAGGCAGCCTCTACATTAGCACACATTTCCATGACAACATCTGCTTTCATATTAAAAATACAATCACATTATTTGATGTGCTAAATTTAGGTGAGAAAGGTTTTCATTATTATTATTATAGCTTTGTTGTAGGCTAGCTAAAATGTACCTAGTAGGCCTATATTCTTTCCTAGAAGGAAAAAAAGAAAGCACTTTCAATATTGATTAGATGGAAGCCTGGGGGAAAGAGAAAAAGCTAAATATAGTGCACACACTCTTTGAACACAGTGTTTTCCATTTGGTGCAAACGACCACAAACTGAGAACAGGATTATCAAATGGGGCAATTTAACATCTCCAATACACAATGAGTTGTACACCATCCACACCATGGAAAACCCTTCTGCCAAATGTCATATACATCTAATGATGAATCTTTATTTATTTATTTGTCATAAATATAAAAATGACTCACTGGTGAATGGTTTATTTATTTATTTATGTTTTGCCTAATGTCATAAAAATAACAATGACTCACTAATGAGTGGTTTGTTTATTTATTTATTTAGTTATTTATTTATTTATTTATTTATGTTTTGCCTAATGTCATAAATATAATAATGACTCACTGATGAATTGTTTATTTATTTAGTTAGTTAGTTAGTTATTTTAGTTATTCATGTTTTTCCTAATATCATATAAATCTAATGATGACTCACTGATAATGGTTTATTTATTTATTTATTATTTTCCTAATCATATAAATGTAATAATGACTCACTGATGAATGGTTTATTCATTCATTCATTCATTCATTCATTCACCAGTCTATTTTTTATCACCCTGCTTTTTTATCACACACTTTTCTGACTTTAACATTTATGTTTCCGTGTTTACGGTTAAATTGTTAGAGATTTATTTTTTTTAACATTCATAAATAAAAGATTATACATTTCATTGGATTGGTAGTTTGTAACACCAAAAACTCTCACCCTCAGCTTTTGCAGTTATTAACTGCTTAAAGTGTAATCACCTAGAGCCTTTCTTTGTAAATGAAAGCAGCACATAGCCTAATATGAGTATAATTTTTTTTATCAGTGTTTTATCCCTACCTTAAATCTGTGCAGTTGCTTTTAGGCTAGACTTGATTAGTGACCTGATTTAAAAAGCAGCAGCCTGTAGCCAATTGGGGGGTCCCTCAGCTTCAAGCCAAGCCCACAGGAAGGAGCTTGTGTGAGGGATATATGCAGAGAATGCACGCCTTTGGAGATCTGGGCCTGTGTGGGAAGAAGGGGAAGGCCCCTTCTGGTCCCCTGCTGATAGAGAGGGGAAAGCCGAGCTCTTGGTGAGATGGTGACCCTCGACCCTTCTTCAGAGAACTGACAGGAGCGGCCCTGAACTCTCACCCATGGGACAAACTAGCGATGAAGCGTGACCTGTTGCTGGGGGCGTGGACCTGCCATTCAGGCCGCAAGCATTCTGGGCATTCCACGCGTCATTCTCCTTACATAGCTGACTTCCCCCTCCCATGAGAACCCACTCCAGTACCCCACTATCCAAAGCACAAAGACCCCCCATCACAAAGTTCCCATTCCTCACCATCAATGCTAGACAACATAACCAGAATTTCCCCACAAGCCAGAGAGAAATAAATGTGTCAAATCAGAAATGTTTTTCAGCCTCTTTATATGTGTGTTTGCATAATGACAATCCCCACTTCCTGTGACAGCAGCTGGTTTTCGGCTTGCAGAACTGGATAAAATCAAAAGAAATGTGTGAGGCCTGTAATTACATGTCAGCTGTTCTTCTTGTTAAACAACCGGATCTTATCTATATCAAAAGTATAGCAGCATCTAGAGTTTACCATGCTCACATGATAGTTTTTTTTTACCATTTCTTATTGAACAGTTATATGTTGCAATATGTACTCTGTCAGTCTTGAGTCAGCAGTTATGCATCTGGCCATAATGCCAGTCAGTGCAGTTGGGTGGCAAAGCAGGAGGTCAACCTTCATGCTGTCCTCAGCGCTCCTTGCTGACATGAGAATGCCTGACCTTCATTAGTAGTGCATCATGGAGTCACTAACAGCGGGGAGCTATATTTGAGACCTGAATCAGCAATGCTGGCCCAAGCAAAGCACAGTGGATCAGCATTATCCATCCCAAGGAGGCCTTTGTTGACAAGCTATCAGCTAAAATAAGCTCCAGCCGGGAGGAGGCACACATTTCCATCAGCAGCCCACTTCCTGTGAGACAGCAATTTTCTGAATGATAAAGGAGAAGCTTGCACACATCCCCGGACATTACTCTAGTTATGTATTTGTTTTATGAATAAGTCAAATCAATGATTAATGAGCAGGAGGGCTTTGGGTGTCAGTCAGTGAATTAAGAAATTAGGTGCTAACATCCAGTAATATCCACATCATTTGGATCCTTAGGTATTTGTTACATTTGTCCATTTCGACTAGAAATCCCTGATATGTTCAGAGTTTTAGCTGCTTCACTGCAGTTTCCATTTTGTTAATTAGCCCTATTGTCTGCTTATCAATCAGATTAGCGCTGGGGGATCTAGGTGGAGGGTGCTGAGTAGAGCAAGTTTACCCAGGAGGAAGTGCAGGGCTTTGATCTCTGCTAATGAGCTGCCAATACTGCCCTCAAGGGCTACTTCCTGGGGCCAGCTGGAAGCCTACAAGTTAGGCCACCTGAAACAACACGTACTCTTTCCCTTTCCAAGTGCCCTCACCCCACATGCCCTTCCCCCATTTTTCTTCAATGGTAACCCTTCCCCCAAATTGAACTCTGTGATAATTGGAGATAGAGGTGGACTACAGTCACCCAAGGTTCTATTGTCCCCAGTGTATTTATGCACTCTTTAGCCAGACTAGTGGCCTGATGTTCTTGGTGACACTTAGCTATTTGTTTAAATCAACTTTTCCTCTTGGGAAGCGTTGGTGAATGATGGATGTGACATTCTGTTTGTTCTGTCACTCTCCTCAAGCTCAAAATTTTTTCATAATCAGTACTTTGAATTATGAAACCCTCAGACAGATTACTTCACAGTTTCAAAACCAGACATCTCCATTCCATGGACTGTCCAAACAGGAGTTTGTGATTCACTCCAGAATGCCCCTTAATCCTCATCGCTTCCAGTAAACCTCTCACCGCTGGGTATCCTCTCACTCCTTTGTGACCGTGGGAGAGGGTTGAAACAGAAAGCTCAGCCAATCCTCAGAAGCTCTGTTTCACATCCATTCTCTTCCTTGATCCAGCTCAGGTACCTGCAGTCCTGGGAAAGAAGCGACTGGCCATGTCTTTCCCCACTGGACATTGAGCCATGCTGAGGTTGATGGCGAGCACACAGCAGCCCCTTTCATGGGCGTGGGGACAGGGCAACACGGGACACTTCCTGGGCTGAATGGCGCCCCGACACTCGACACCTGGGACAGCGGCGCTCCGACGCTGGCCCGGTGCCAACCTCAACGAGGTACCTTTGTGCTCCTGGTCTCAGTAACCTATCCGGAAAGATCTCTCAGTGCTGGTTCCCATGCATCACTCCACTCTACTTCACACTGCCTTTGTGCCCAACTGGCTCGGGACTCTCCTCACTTCCTTTCGCCTCGATCCAGGCTATAATTGCATGGTCCCAGTGAAAAGCAAGTATGAACTTGAAAGGAGGGGACTAACTCTTGCTTTGCAGTAGCCTTGGGGATCGGCCACTGAATACAGTTTCTTGTACATGTAAAACCATTCTCCAGGATTAATTTGAAAGCTTTGTTCATACATGGCCTATCTGATGTCCCACTGTCTTTACTGCTGCTCTTCGCAATGAGGTCCTAAGTGCTACATTCTCTGCAAAAAAAGCTAGCACAAGGATCTCTTGTTGTGAGAATCCACTATTGATCTTGAAGCAGGACATCGAACATAACTATAAAATATACTAATTTAGCAAGAAATGATAACCTCTGGGATCCAGGCACATAAAAACAGGGGTGTTGAGCCTGTTGAGATGTGAAATGGATAACCACAACAAGCCATACGATGGCAACATGTGTACAGGAGACTGGGTTTGCTCGTTTTGAGGTGCTGCCTCCAAGCTCTGGGCGGATCGGTCCAAACCCACCAACCCGTCTAGCTTGTCAGACGCACAAGGCTGTCTCCCCAGGATGGTTTAGTGCATTGTACAAAGTGACAAACCCATCAAAGCAGCCGGGCCCAAATAAAAGGTCTTTTTATGACTTTCCTTCAAAGAGCGGCTAGGAGTTCAAAGCACACACAGTGAGCGCGAGTCGATGGAAAGTTCAGAATCATACGGAGAGGCAAAGAGATGTGGGGGTAGAGGGTGGTGGGGGCCTCAAAGGGGATTCAATATTGCTCATGAAAGGCCTCCCCCAACCTGCCATACTCTGTGTTCTCCTAGGCAGTAAATCTTCGACATTAGGTTATCATTCTCCTGTACACACCACCTTGCCGCCGCACAAAATATATTTCAATTTCATAAACATATGACATATTCACGGTATCTTCTGCAGCATATGGCGTGTCTTTTGAAGGCGAAGCAGTCAGTGGCTGTACAGTTTAGCCTGCACGGCACAGATAAGAATGCAGCTCAGAGTTGGGAAAAATGATTTTGCTTCCTGCCCTCAATTTGTGCCTCCCTTTTCAGAAACAGAGAAAGCTCTTTAATTAAAAATGGATGTCACTTGTGGTAAAAAAAAATAAAAAAATCTTTATTTATGTGCATAACATCAAATGCGTCTTTGATGCGAAGGCATGTTAAGCCCCAATTTGGTCTCAATTTACAGCGTAATGTGAGCTTTCAATAAATGTACAGCTTTGATGCAGCACTGCATTTTATATTGCATTCTGAATGCAGTTTATGAGTAAACCTTGCCATAGTTTCATTGGAATGAAGTGAATCAACCCAGATTTCTTTGCTATCATGCAGTGGTGAGGAATGATGTATCATCAAGAGAACCATGTGTCCAGTTTGTCAACGTGGATTTATTTTTGATGAGTCATGTTGAATCAATGTAGAGCACATCAACGTGACTTGTGCGCAGACAACAAGTACATTATATGGAAAACTTTACAAGCAGAAACCCTAGAACTGGGGCAAACTTACAATGACCCAAATCTGCGTATATATCTGACGCTCAGGGATGAATCCATTGTTCTGCTATATGTGCCACTATTTATAGTGGAACATGTTAGCATGCTGGTGGGACAATAATAGTGACTGAAAAAGCCACCTTGGAAAGTTTTTTTCATTTTTTGAATTACACAAATAAGAGTTTAGAACAATCTCCCTCAACCGAGTCTGGGTAACTCTCCAAACAAACATTAACAGTGAAGCAAAGAATCAACTCCAATCAAATGCAAACTATGAGCATGTGTGTGCGGCCTCACTAATTACAAAGCAGCCTGAGTTTACGTTGGCTGAGCGACAGCGAGCGCTGCGGGCTGATCCACTAACCAGCTGACAGATTGGCCATCCTAAAGTTTGGCTTTAGCGAGTGTCATTCCATTCGCTCTGTGCCGATACCATATCAAGTCACCCGTGCCATTGTATAAATAAAGGTATGATTTCCGCTTGTAGATATATAATGCAGGTATCTCCTTACCAAGCCCTCCCTTCCCACTGGCTTTGTGCCTCCACAGTGCTCCTGAAATCCCCCAGCCCTTTTAATCCCCACAGCAACAAGGGTCTGTTTCTCTGCTTTATACTGAAGTAGGCCTCTGAGGCCTGCTGTATGCCTTGGCCTGTTGGCTAGAAGCCTCCTGTTTACAATTTCCCTATTCCTGTTTTTAATGTTGCTCCGAGAGCAGCCACAAAGGGCCAGTTTTGTCCAGCATGAACAAGGGAGCCATTAGAACAGAGATGGAGGAAGGAAGGAAAGGAGATTTGGGAGGGTTGGGTTTGGGGGGGAATCAGGTGCCCCAGGGGGGATTAGTTATCCCAGCTGCTCCCTTTGGGGTAAGACATGGAGGGCATTTTTATTTCAGAAGGAATCAGAGTGAGGGACAGATAGGATGCATTGAGGAAATTCCAAAAAGAATTATATGTCCTGGTGACATGAATAAGAAGATTATTCATAGAAATCTGGAGAAGTTTGCATGTACATGTGTTCTCAAAGGTGTCCTAAAGACATGGGATGATAATCCTATCTACCTATCCATCCATATGCAGCTAACAAGTGAGTTTACTTTAACATTTGACCGTTTGCCCAAAGCATCAGTTCTGACTATGGAAATACAGACCTACGGCTTTTCCAGCCCGATCTCACGGCAAATAGTATGTACTTATATGAATTTGTACGAATGACCTCCCCCTAACCCACCCCTAAACCTACCCGTCACTGGGGTTTAGACAAATCGTACAAATTCATACGAGTGATGTTGTACAAATTCATACGAATTAGCCACCTCGTAAAATACGTACAAATTGGTTGCGAGATAGCGTTGGCTTTTCTCTGGTCCTATCTATCATTTCCCAGGGTAACCCTGAACTGGCCAGCCCTCATAGTGGAAAAGCACCATGAGTTTTTCTTTTCTCCATATGGCAGCCATTTGTCTCAAAGAGCTCTGTCAAACATAAATAATATGTTATGAAAAAAGGGGCAGAAAGCATTACTTCCTCTGGGATAGGATCTCTGGAGGCCTGGTGTCCTTCACATCATTGTCCTTCACAGAAACAGAGAGCAAGAAAAGAGAGAAAGAGAGACTATTACAGACTGGCTGCAAGTAAGTGCACACATACAAGTCTGGAGAAC
This sequence comes from Rhinogobio ventralis, assembly GCA_039654625.1. Taxonomy (NCBI): domain Eukaryota; kingdom Metazoa; phylum Chordata; class Actinopteri; order Cypriniformes; family Gobionidae; genus Rhinogobio; species Rhinogobio ventralis. Next base: position 33,457,433 of record CM077208.1, read on the forward strand.
GCATGTAACCCTTAATCAAAACAGGCCCTGAAAACTCAGCCCATCTGTTTGTTTGCAGTGCATACTGGACTCGAGCTATCAGGAAATGACAGCGATGGGAAAAAAAATCTGCTGAAATATTACACAACTCAATTGTCGACAAGACACCAGATATCTGTAGATTTGACTAATTTAAAATGGAACTTAAAATAAAAATTACATTTGAAATATATTATTTGGTCAAATGCTGCTGTTTTCAACAATAATGTATATAGCTCAATGCAATTTGCTTTAAGTTTTGAACTACTTTTGTTTCAAAGTAACTTCCTGAACACTGGACATCTCAGCACTGATACAGGTGAAAGGAAATTGTGAACAAAATTAATTCTTTAACTCTATATCAATTTCTCCCTTTCCTTTCTGTTTCTTCACCAGCCCAGGCTTAAAGCTTTCCGTAAGTGCCGAAGGGATCATGATTAACATTCGTTCAATTCGCTGAGGGACACGCATTCTAAGCCCTTCCTTCCTGCTGCAAGTGGAATTCTCATTAAGTCATAACTACTTTTCAAGAGCAGCATTCCTGCTTAGGAGTCCCTCCAAGATTCCAGGACAATGATTTTCTTAGCTGCAAATTAATTGCTGAAGAAGACAAAGAAAGAGGGTCATTTTTCTTAGATTTGACACAAGGTAATTTATTAAAAGAAAGAGCCAGTATGACTGTCATGCATTAACGGATGAGGTCTTGTCAGGAAGTAAAATCATTTCGTATTCAGACATGCACAGTGTTTAAACTTCTGATATGTGATATCCATCATTTCATTTGTTAAAGTCAACATGTAGTCAAAATGGACCTTATTTACTTTCTTAAAGGTGCTGTATGTAAGAATGACAGCTAGTGGTTGAAATGGGTACTGCAGTCCAAATTCGAAATATTGTTTTCCCCACCTCCTCCTCCTCAGACTCGCTCACGCTGGTTGCCAGTTTGAGGACACGTAGCAGGAACGAGCACATTTGACAATGGAAGGCGGGGAGACTTACTAGACTTGATGAGTTGATTTATCCGCGTTTTAATGTGCTTTTTTAGATTTTTAGATGGATGCCGAGGTAGGGTACAATCTGCGATCTCTGACCCAGTTTGTTCGCTGACTTTCATGGCAGCAATACGCTGTGTTTTCCGCCAACTGGCAACCTGTGGTGTCGAACTACTATTGGGTAAACTGGCAACGGGTGTTATCGCACAGACCAAAACAAAAACAGACATTAAATATCTGCAAACATATTATGGTATTTTTATGCTTTAGTACAGTCAAAAACTTACATACAGCACCTTTAATGCATGTTCCTGTCCTTATTGTGTATGATGTAGGCTTACATTATACAAGTTTGTCTTCTTAATTTTTCATAAAATCCACCTCTAAAATGACTTTGCTTCTCAGCCGATTTTGGCTCCAGTTCCCACTTTTTCACCTCCAGACAGCACTGATGGAACCGTATACATATAAATGCTTCGTTTTACTCTTTCAATGGCCTTAGGAAAGTGTGCTTGATTTCACTGACTGTTTAGTGGGAAGGATTACCACTAAACAGAGAAAACAGAGAAAATAACTGATGGAGCCGCCTGTTCCTGGATTTCCTTTCTTTGGCACTGCAGGGCTGGGCACAGGCCTTCTCGCTCTTACCTGGGCTGAATGGCTCTGACTGGGGTAACTGAAATTGGGTGCCCCCCTACTTGACTCATTTAGTAATTTGTCTGGCTCTTTTCCTTCTTCCCTACGGCTTGTAAAATGATCCAGCAACTTAATTTCCCCCTTCCCAAAAAGATGGATGCTAATCCTGTAGGAGAATGAGAGTAAAGGGCTGTAGGCACTTAAAATCAACCCTTAAAATCTAAAGATTGAAGGCAACCCTTTTATGTAAGAGGGCCTCTCACAAACACACATGCATGTGAAATTGCATGGCAAATATTAAAGATCACTGTCTTTACAGTTTACACAATATTTTCCTTACAAAAAAAGAACGGTGGCGGTACTATATGGTGTCAAATTATGGTACAATGGTATGGCATGCTTAGCATATTTATATACCACGGCATTTACATGGTACTCCAAATGCTTCAATGGACAAAGTTCAAATATACATTGCCGTTCAAAAGTTTTTGATCTGTAAGATTTTTCCATGTTTTTACAAGAAGTCTCTTATGCTCACCAAGGCTGCATTTATTTTATTAAAAAGCAACATTGTGAAATACTATTAAAATATAAAATAACTGTTTTAAATTTGAATATATTTTAAAATATAATTTATTCCTGTGATCAAAGCTGAATTTTCAGCATCACTACTCCAGTCTTCAGTGTCACATGATCCTTCAGAAATCTATTCTAATATGATGATTTGATGCTCAAGAAACATTTATGATTATTATCAATGTTGAAAACAGTCGTGTAAAAAATTTTTTTAGGATTCTTTGATGAATAAAAAGTTCAAAAGAACAGCACTTATCTGAAATAGAAAGCTTTTGTAACATTGTACTACCATTTAAAAGTTTTGGGTGAGTAAGAATTTTTTTTAGGGGGAGACGGGACTTAAAGAAATGAATACATTTATTCAGCATCAATGCATTAAATTGATCAAAAGTGACAGTAAAGACTTTGTTTTTACTTGTAAAATAAAGTATAAAGACATCAATTTGCAAAAGATTTTATTTAAAATAAATGCTGTTCTTTTGAACTTTCTATTCATCAAAGAATCCTAAAAAAATGTTTAACACGACTGTTTTCAACATTGATAATAATCATAAATGTTTCTTGAGCAGCAAATCATCATTAGAATGATTTCTGAAGGATCATGTGACACTGAAGACTGGAGTAGTGATGCTGAAAATCCAGCTTTGACATCACAGAAATAAATTACATTTTAAAATATATTCAACTAGAATGGCAACAGTTATTTTACATTTTAATATTTCACAATATTACAGTTTTTATAAAATAAATGCAGCCTTGGTGATAAGCATAAGAGACTTCTTCTAAAAACATTACACATCTTACTGATCAAAAACCTTTAAACGACATTTCATAGTAGGAAAAAAACACTATGGAAGGCAACTGTCTAGTCACCAACATTCTTCAAAATATCCTCTTTTGTGTTCAACAGAAGAAAGAAACTCAGGTTTGGAACACCTTGAGGGTGAGTGATGACAGAATTTTCATTTTGGCTGAACTATCCCTTTAAAATGAAACCCATGGTATTACCATGAAACCATGTCCATGGTAATTATTTTCTATCACCCTCATGCAGTATTATATACAAAGTGAAATGCAAACAAACTGTCAACAAATAAAACCTAACCACTTTAACACCTACCTAACAAAAAAGTCATAGTTGGTCTTGGAGACAAATTTCACAAAAAACATGTGATAGTGATAGATTGTCACTGTCATAATGTTTTGCCTGAAATGTTTGATGTCAGCAGATCAAGTTGCAGTTTTATTCCACTCATGGCCATGGTGCATACTGGCCGCCACTTTGCTGATGTGAAGTGGTGCCGGGGACCGGAGTCACACTTCTAGACTTGTGGATGAGGCAGAAAATGCATTATGGCCTGTTATGGTTGGCTGATCGCTCCCATTCAAACAGTGAGCTGCTCACAAAGGGGCCAGGGCCGAGTTCAAATAATGGATCGACTCCCACCCCCCTCTCTACAATGACCACCCCATTTAGATGATCATGAGGCACTTTTGGTGGCAGGGCAGAATCTGTGCCCCCTATTCTGGTCTTCTTGTTGCATACTGGTGGTGAACAGCAGGCCTATTGGTTGGACTTCCTGTGTTTCAAAGAGGGTGTTGCTGACCATCAGGAAGTGAAGCCTGAAAGGCGGAACATGGATGCAGTGTTGCTCATTCAGATGGAGAGGAGCCCTTGGGGAGGGGGAAGTTGGGGATTTAGTTCAAAGGATCCACAGACAACTTTTCAGAGAGTTTAGAAGTAATGGCATGCATTTACCAGTCAAGCAATTCTCAGTAAGTGTGTCCCTTGCAGCCAAAACTAGCTGACAAGACTTGTTCTCTTCTCTAAGGTCATGCTAATATGACTATAGATACTTGACTTTTTTTGTTCTTTTTTTTTTTTTTTAAGTCCTTTGGGGGTGGGGTGGGTGGTGTTAGTTCCACTGCATTTCAGAAATCTTTGCTAGTTTGCTAGTCAAAAACAAAACCTCAACAAAATTCTTGGATATATTCCAGGTGTGAACATTATATAACTCTAGTGAAATTTCAATTCCTCTTCTGTATGTTGCATGTACTAAGGTATCTTTTATGCCCTCAAGCCATGTTCTTAAATGTCTTTGACTTTAAGCAGAGCATTTATGAGACAGCTTCCTCCAAGGCTTAACTTTAATTTCCACCCACTGTTTTGCTTAAAAGTAATCTTTTGCTTTCCAAATCTAGGTGTTTGCTTTCCAAATGTGAGTTGCTCTCCCCGCGAATAATGATATGATAATCTTCTTCGTGAGAAACACACTTCATTTGTGCCACCAGTGATTCTCACCTGGTGGTTTTCTACCCCAAAAAATAGGCTACATTTTATCTGAAACATACAGGACCCCTTATTATTTTTAAAATGTGATAGGAGGAAAAATTATATTGAAATTATTTTGCATTCACTCGTGAAACTTTTGTGAAACTATTTATTCACCTGCAAAAGTTCAACTCACTGCTTATTTGGTACGTCCTGATTTTGCAGAGTTAGACGCGTTCCTGGGTCAACGTATATTGCTGATCCTGAAACAACATTCTTGTCTGAAAATGTAGTCCTAGCCATATCCCTACCCCTAAACCTAATCCTACCCATAATTTATCCCTAAAATCAGAGGGAAATGATAGGTGAATAACACTGATGTAGAAACATCAAACCCTGGTTGTAAGCCTAAACTTGACATACTGTAAACTTGTCCCTCAAATCTAATTGGTTGATTGAAATGTGTTGCACTTGGTGAAATCAGGTTCTGCCATCTGGATATATGCCGATTATAACATTCTTCTCCATCATTTAATGAACAGGTCCAGATGGTGGACCTGTGTCTAGACGCGACCAACGCAGCCCTGAAGTGTCTGCAGAGACCGCGTCAGCTAGACTCTCCTCTGTGAAGGCCTCATCGACACGACAACCAGTGGCACTGATTCCTCAACAAACCCATCTCTGGCGTGATGACTCTGATCTTCAACCAGATGGAACTAGATAAATATTCTGAATATTCCGATCGAATATGACTTCTGACTTGTAATGTTTGCCTGAATCATAATCATACACTGTTTGTTCGTCGGCCAGAGGAGAACTGGCATCCGACTGAGCCTGGTTTCTCCCAAGGTTTTTTTCTCCATTATGTCACCTGATGGAGTTTGGGTTCCTTGCCACCATCGCCTCTGTTGCCTTTGGCTTTGGCTTGCTTAGTTGGGGACACTAAATATTCAACTATATTACTGATCTGCCCGCATTGACACTAATAATGTGAACTGAGCTGGATGACATCACTGTTTTCTCCAGAGCGGCTGTACAGCCGAATCAAATTCTGTTGCATTATTTTCCTGTTAACACTGTGAAGTTGCTTTGAAACAATTGGCATTGTAAAAAGCGCTATATAAATAAAGGTGACTTGACTTGACTTGACTTGAATTACTCCTGCCATGATCAAAAAAAGTACACAAGTGTCTTCATTTCCCCCTTCTGACTAAAAACCTTCTGGGTAAATAGCACTGACTTTTGTGAATAAGCACTAGTATAGCACTGTGCTGTATTTAATTCAAGTCATTATTTTTAGCTCAAACTGTCTCTTTTTCATTCAAGGCAAGACAATTGACAAGGCAGGTATCTTTCTAAGTGTGAACGCTGCCATTCAAACCCTGGTGTGCACCAAACACTGTCACTGTTTTGACTCCTTTATACCTTTTATAAACTCTTCAGTTCTCAGCTGATAAAAATATCATCATACACTATATTGCCAAAAGTATTGGGACACCCCTCTAAATCACTGAATTCAGGTGTTCCAGTCACTTCCATGGCCAAAGGTGTATAAAATCAAGCACCTAGGCATGCAGACGCTTCTACAAACATTTGTGAAAGAATGGGTCGCTCTCAGGAGCTCAGTGAATTCTAGCGTGGTACCGTGATAGGTTGCCACCTGTGTAATAAGTCCATTCGTGAAATTTCCTCTTTACTAAATATTCCACGGTCAACTGTTAGTGGTATTATAACAACGTGGAAGCAATTGGGAACAGCAACTCAGCCACGAAGTGGTAGACCACGTAAAATCATAGAGCAGGGTCAGCGCATGCTGAGGCACACAGTGCGCAAAAGTCGCTAACTTTCTGCAGAGTCAATAGCTACAGACCTCCAAACTTTGTGTGGCCTTCAGATTAGCTCAAGAACAGTGCGTGGAGAGCTTCATGGAATGGGTTTCCATGGCCGAGCAGCTGCAGCCAAGCCATACATCACTTAATGCAATGCAAAGTGTTGGATGCAGTGGTGTAAAGCACGCCGCCACTGGACTCTAGAGCAGTGGAGACGTGTTCTCTGGAGTGACGAATCACACTTCTCTGTCTGGCAATCTGATGAAAAAGTCTGGATTTGGCGGTTGCCAGAAGATCGGTACTTGCCTGACTGCATTGTGCCAAGTGTAAAGTTTGGTGGAGGGGATATTATGGTGTGGGGTTGTTTTTAGGGGTTGGGCTTGTTCCCTTAGTTCCAGTTAAAGGAACTCTTAATGCTTCAGCATAGACATTTTGGACAATTTCATGCTCCCAACTTTGTGGGAACGGTTTGAGGATGGCTCCTTCCTGTTCCAACATGACTGCGCACCAGTGCACAAAGCAAAGTCCATAAAGACATGGATGAGCGAGTTTGGTGTGGAGGAACTTGACTGGCCTACGCAGAGTCCTGACCTCAACCTGATAGAACACCTTTGGGATGAATTAGAGCAGAGACTGGGAACCAGGCTTTCTTGTCCTACATCAGTGCCTGACCTCACAAATGCGCTTCTAGAAGAATGGTCAAAAATGATCATAAACACACTCCTAAACCTTGTGGAAAGCCTTCAACAAGCACATTTAGCCTAGCGCACAGCATTGCTTTGGATGTTCAGTAATTTCCGTCGCAAAATATATGTCTTTTTTTTTTTTTAGGTATCGTGTTGGGTCACCAGTTGATGTCCAATACAAAATCTATATTTCCGAAGCAAAACCAATTGAGAAACACTGAATGTTAGTTTGCTCCTAAGTGTTCTTAACTCAGCCCAACTGTCTACTTCTCTCCTGTCCTCTGCCCTCTTCTTCTCTCCTTCTCTGATTACAGAGCACAGGCAGTGAATGAAGTAGATGTTATCTGGTTTTCCTGCTCTCTCGTCCGTTCTCCTCCTGTTCTTTCCTCTCATTTACTGTAAAGTAACAGTAGCGTCTTTCAGCTCTCTAAGAATAAATGAAGTTGTTGCCCTCCCTGGCCGAGTGTTGTGGGTCCAGCCTGGAGACAGGATTCACGGCCCACCTCAAACTCTCAATCGGAAAACAGATAATACAGAGCTTCTGCTGGACACACTGTAATAAAGCACACATGTGTGAACCAGATCCTCGTCCTCTCTTTCGCAACTTCGATATTTTCCCCACAGACTTTTCAGGAGGATATCTGGTCAGTTGTTACATATGCTGTCAGATATGCTGACATGAAGGCATCAAGCCAGTTTTGTAATGGCGCAAAGTCAAAATCTGTCTTTCTGCAATGCTGGATTGCAGTATTGTGTAATCAGCCTGTGTAGGTCATGCTTAGGTGAACTATGCAATAGAGCTGGTTGTTTTCGAAAAACACATAATTTTTAATGATTACTCATAGCTGTACAGGGGGAATTTGTTATTGTAGCTGTGCTATTATCCAAATCTGGTGGTACTTATGGTGTGGTGGTTTGCTTTTATTATTGAGTACGTCTGAGTTCAAGTCCAATGCTTTAAAGTAACAGGTCAACATAGAGTAGCTTTATCAATGTTCTGCATCATATCATTGACTGAACAGGTCAAATTGGGTCACGGTCAAATTTAGAAAATAAGAAGAAGTAAAAACTTTTCTGCAAAATATATAGAAAATGAAGCCTATTTTTCGAACATAAGGATTATATACACTCACCTAAAGGATTATTAGGAACACCTGTTCAATTTCTCATTAATGCAATTATCTAATCAACCAATCACATGGCAGTTGCTTCAATGCATTTAGGGGTGTGGTCCTGGTCAAGACAATCTCCTGAACTCCAAACTGAATGTCAGAATGGGAAAGAAAGGTGATTTAAGCAATTTTGAGCGTGGCATGGTTGTTGGTGCCAGACGGGCCGGTCTGAGTATTTCACAATCTGCTCAGTTACTGGGATTTTCACGCACAACCATTTCTAGAGTTTACAAAGAATGGTGTGAAAAGGGAAAAACATCCAGTATGCGGCAGTCCTGTGGGCGAAAATGCCTTGTTGATGCTAGAGGTCAGAGGAGAATGGGCCGACTGATTCAAGCTGATAGAAGAGCAACTTTGACTGAAATAACCACTCGTTACAACCGAGGTATGCAGCAAAGCATTTGTGAAGCCACAACACGCACAACCTTGAGGCGGATGGGCTACAACAGCAGAAGACCCCACCGGGTACCACTCATCTCCACTACAAATAGGAAAAAGAGGCTACAATTTGCACGAGCTCACCAAAATTGGACAGTTGAAGACTGGAAAAATGTAGCCTGGTCTGATGAGTCTCGATTTCTGTTGAGACATTCAGATGGTAGAGTCAGAATTTGGCGTAAACAGAATGAGAACATGGATCCATCATGCCTTGTTACCACTGTGCAGGCTGGTGGTGGTGGTGTAATGGTGTGGGGGATGGTTTCTAGGCCCCTTAGTGCCAATTGGGCATCGTTTAAATGCCACGGCCTACCTGAGCATTGTTTCTGACCATGTCCATCCCTTTATGACCACCATGTACCCATCCTCTGATGGCTACTTCCAGCAGGATAATGCACCATGTCACAAAGCTCGAATCATTTCAAACTGGTTTCTTGAACATGACAATGAGTTCACTGTACTAAAATGGCCCCCACAGTCACCAGATGTCAACCCAATAGAGCATCTTTGGGATGTGGTGGAACGGGAGCTTCTTGCCCTAGATGTGCATCCCACAAATCTCCATCAACTGCAAGATGCTATCCTATCAATATGGGCCAACATTTCTAAAGAATGCTTTCAGCACCTTGTTGAATCAATGCCACGTAGAATTAAGGCAGTTCTGAAGGCGAAAGGGGGTCAAACACAGTATTAGTATGGTGTTCCTAATAATCCTTTAGGTGAGTGTACACTACTTTTATGCCTTATGCTCATTAAGACTGCATTTATTTTATCAAAAATACAGTAAATACAGTAATATTGTGAAATATTATTACAATTTCTATTTGAATATATTTTCAAATGTAATTTATTCACGTGATAGCAAAGCATCACTACTCCAGTCTTCAGTGTCACATGATCCTTCAGAAATCATTCTAATATGATGATTTGCTGCTCAAGAAACATTTATGATTATTATCAATGTTGAAAACAGTTGTGCTGCTTCACATTTTTGTGAAAACTGAGATGCACTGCCATTCAAAACTTTAGTAAGTAAGATTTAAAAACTGTAATAAAAAAATAGAAACAAATAAAAAATAAATTAATACTTTTATTCAGCAATTACACATTCAATTAATCAAAAATGACAGTAAAGACATTTAAAAAGATTTAAATTCAAATAAATGCTTTTGAACCGAAAAAAAAAATATTATTGTTTCCACAAACATTTTAAGCAGCAAAACAAAAACTATTTTCAACATTGATAATAATAATAAAAACATATTAGTAATAATTGAGCACCAATAATAACTGATAAGTAGGCACCAAATGAGCATATTAGAATGATTTCTAAAATTGTTGTATTAGTGCTGTATTACTGTGACTTCTTATCTAAACCTAAACACAAAAATAGTATATTATAGTAAAATTACTCTAGTAAATACTAGTGTTTTTGACCCATACTATAGTAAATATACTACAGTAAATTGCAGTATACCTTAGCAATTAACTATAGTTAATACTACAGTATGTGTAAGTGTAGTAAATACTATAATATACTACAATATAGCTACTACAATTTACTGTAGTACCTTTACTATAGCATGGAAAACACTATAGTGTTTACTAGATTAATTTTACTAATATTTTGATACATAAATGATTTAAAATTGAAATAATATTTTTAAAAAATTATAATTACAGTAATAACAATGTGATTTGTTTTCTACACATTACAATTATGAGAATTGGGGGATAAATTGTCATAGAAAATAGAAATTTGTTAACATTTGTAAAAAAATTAAAAAATCTTCATGTACACTAAAAATGCTGGGTTAAAAACAACCTAAGTTGGGTTGAAAATGGACAAACCCAGCAATTGGGTTGTTTTAACCCAGTGGTTGGGTTAAATGTTTGTCCAACCTGCTGGACAGTTTTATTTAACCCAACTATTGTTTAAAAATTACTACATGGCTGGCTTAAAATTAACCCAAAATAGGTTGTAAATTAATAATCAGATTACTAGAGGCAAAATACTAATCAAAAGGTGAATTTAAGCAATTTAATAAATGTTTATTGTTTAATTATTATTCATTAAACTTATTAATGATGTTCATTTATTAAACATGTGAATAAATGTTAATTTTCAACATACTTTGGTTTCATTTTAAGCAAAGCAATACAGTCATTTTTAAGCAATAGTTGAGTTAAATAAAACTACCCAGCACATTGGGCAAACATTTAACCCAACTGCTGGGTTTGTCCATTTTCAACCCAACTTGGGTTGTTTTTAACCCAGCATTTTTTAGAGTGTAAAATCTCCATATTTGGCAGATGCCTTTATCAAAAGAATCTTACAGTGCATTAAATCTGTACCTTTTATCACTACATATGTGGTCCAAACAAGTTTTTGACAGATTTCACTCTTCAATGTGAATAAGCAAATTTCAGCAGTTTGACGGATTGCATTGCTTGTGCTCTGCTCTGTGTCTTCACTAATGTAAAACACCTTCGTAATGTAAAAAATGTAAAACAGTCTCAAGCCTTCCTCTTCCTCCCCTTGTAATCCATCTCACAGCCTCTCCTGTCTTCCTGCGCTCCCCCTTCTCTCTGAGAGGCAGAGAGTTAGTGGCTGATAAGGGTGATGTCATACCTCCGCTTCCTGGGGATGTGAGTAACTGTATATGCTGTGCTGAGGGGCACGGTGGGGAAACCTCGCCAGAGCTTCAAACACACACACGCACCACTCCATGAATGCCGTGTCCACCTCCATTTCAAAGCTTTGCAGAACATTGCATGCTCAAACATCCTGTTTGTCTCAAGATGCAAACACGAATGCAGATGCACAGATTATGGGTTTGGTGAAAATCTCTCTCGCTCTCTCTCTTTATGTCATTGGAAGTTCTGGTATTACAACATGATCTTATTATTTTTTGCAGGTTTTTAGATACTGTCCATGTTTATATTGTGTAAATCAGTGTTTAACAGCAGAACTACTCCTAAGAATACTGATCCTGTTGGTTATTACACATATTCTTAACTTATGCCTCTGTCCTTTTAAAATAGGGATGTGCCCAAAGCCTAAATCTGAATTCGAAAAGGTGCAGAAAATTAATAACGCATTTTACGGAGCCCCTAAAGAGACATGGTTAGGCTTGCTGTGCTGGTCGGTTATATTACAGAACATCAGATTTCACTGATCACATGACGAGATGACGATGGCGGAGGATTTGGTGCAGCATCATTGTCAAATATCTTGTAAAATGGGTGGTCACCGCTCCCTATACACAGAGTATGCGCAATTGAAAATTCGAAAGTGAAAAGCGAGTGTGCATTCAAAAGTGATTGCCTGATGCCCACAAATTATATACAATATAATTACCCAACTATATAATTGTGAGAGAATGTAAAAGCATTGAAATATATTTTTCCATCACAATATGTCCCTTTAGGGGCTCCGTAGAATGCGTCATTTCATTTCCGAACATAGTAAAATTGTTAAATAAAATTATTCCTATTCACATTCAATTAAATCATTGCATATATTACAAAAGGGACATACAAATAATACAACTTGTATCATTTAATTATGATGTGTTCAAATTTGTTCTGAATCTAAAACAGTAGAGCATGGCCATATACACTCACCTAAAGGATTATTAGGAACACCATACTAATACTGTGTTTGACCCCCTTTCGCCTTCAGAACTGCCTTAATTCTACGTGGCATTGATTCAACAAGGTGCTGAAAGCATTCTTTAGAAATGTTGGCCCATATTGATAGGATAGCATCTTGCAATTGAAATGATTCGAGCTTTGTGACATGGTGCATTATCCTGCTGGAAGTAGCCATCAGAGGATGGGTACATGGTGGTCATAAAGGGATGGACATGGTCAGAAACAATGCTCAGGTAGGACGTGGCATTTAAACGATGCCCAATTGGCACTAAGGGGCCTAAAGTGTGCCAAGAAAACATCCCCCACACCATTACACCACCACCACCAGCCTGCACAGTGGTAACAAGGCATGATGGATCCATGTTCTCATTCTGTTTACGACAAATTCTGACTCTACCATCTGAATGTCTCAACAGAAATCGAGACTCATCAGACCAGGCAACATTTTTCCAGTCTTCAACTGTCCAATTTTGGTGAGCTCGTGCAAATTGTAGCCTCTTTTTCCTATTTGTAGTGGAGATGAGTGGTACCCGGTGGGGTCTTCTGCTGTTGTAGCCCATCCGCCTCAAGGTTGTGCGTGTTGTGGCTTCACAAATGCTTTTCTGCATACCTCGGTTGTAACGAGTGGTTATTTCAGTCAAAGTTGCTCTTCTATCAGCTTGAATCAGTCGGCCCATTCTCCTCTGACCTCTAGCATCAACAAGGCATTTTCGCCCACAGGACTGCCGCATACTGGATGTTTTTCCCTTTTCACACCATTCTTTGTAAACTCTAGAAATGGTTGTGCGTGAAAATCCTAGTAACTGAGCAGATTGTGAAATACTCAGACCGGCCCGTCTGGCACCAACAACCATGCCACGCTCAAAATTGCTTAAATCACCTTTCTTTCCCATTCTGACATTCAGTTTGGAGTTCAGGAGATTGTCTTGACCAGGACCACACCCCTAAATGCATTGAAGCAACTGCCATGTGATTGGTTGATTAGATAATTGCATTAATGAGAAATTGAAAAGGTGTTCCTAATAATCCTTTAGGTGAGTGTATATATATATATATTGCTCAAAAGTTTACACACCTCTTGCAGAATCTGTGAAAATGTGAATAATTTTAACCAAATAAGAGGGATCATACAAAATGCATGTTCTTTTTTTATTCAGTACTGTCATGAATAAGATATTTTACATAAAACGTGTTGACATATAGTCCACAAGAAATGACCCCGTTCAAAAGTTTACACAATTTCTTGATTTAGTACTGCCCTTCGGAAGCAACAGAAGATACTTACATGTTTCCTGGAAGACAAATTAAATACAATTTACCTTGATCTTCAAATTCAAAAAGTTTTCACCCCCCGGCTCTTAATGCATCGTGTTTCCTTCTGGAGCATCAGTGAATGTTTGCACCTTTTTTAATAGTTGCGTTTGAGTGCCTCAGTTGTCCTCAGTGTGAAAAGATGGAGCTCAAAATCATACAGTCACTGCTGGAAAGGGTTCAAATATGCAAAAGATGCTGGAAAACTGAAGAATTTGCAGGAACTGGAGGATTTGGGCAGTTTAACTGCTCAGGACAAACAAGGACTCAAGATCAAAAATCACTAAACAAAAAAAACAGCCGTAGATCATCCAGGGAATAACACACTGTATAAAGAATCAAGGGTATGTAAACTTTCGAATGGGTCATTTTTATAAATTCCGCATTTTTTTTGTCTTGTGGACTATATGTAAACACCTTTATATGTGAAATATCTTATTCAGGACAGTACTAAATAAAAATATAATTTTGTATGATTTTAAAATTATTCACAGATTCTGCAAGGGGTGCCTAAACTTTTGAGCAAGACTGTATATATTCCCATCCTTTTTTCTCTCTCTTTAATATCCTGTTTCATTTGTAAATACATCATAATACGGAAGTAAAATGAGTTTCCGAATAACATTTCATGTTTACTTTGAGCCCAACACTTGAATCGCCCACTGAGAACGGCCAGTTATCTTGTACACATTCCTCTCATTCTACTTGCACAAATCTCTGGTTCATGTCCTAAAAGGAGGCATAAAATAGAAAACAATTCCTTTTGTCACTGTCAAATGATAACCTAAGCCCTTTTAAGAGTGTAAACTGATATTTCCCCATTTAAGGTACGGAAACGTGAGTCTACATGTGTCTGTCAGCAAGCTGTCCTGTGCCAAGTATCTCTTTCCTGTAAGAGATTACTGTCTTGGAGGTTTGCTATGTAGGTTTAAAAAGATCAGGATGTGGTCCCTCTTGTAATTTACACCATGAAAAAAAAAAAAAACGAGCAAAGTTGCTCACAATGGGGAAACCAGCTGAATGTAAGTCGTTTAAAACTCAGTGTTTCTCTCTTGAGAATATCTCGAGTCAATCGTGTGTGTGATTTAAAGAGTGAATGGACAGATATTCTGCTTCTGCTCCTCACAAACTTTCACCCACATCCTTTTAATTCCACATGCATACAAAGACGCAGGCAAGCAGTGATGTGTGAGCTCGCCTCCGCTGGCGGGGCCCCAAAGGCTGCTGTTCTTCTCTAGTCTACCGTGGAACTGCTCCTTTCACCGGCTCCAAAGGGACCTCTGATTAGAAATCCTTCTCCGCTACTGAATCTCCTGTCCTCCTCTTGCTGTGGAGTCTGACAGAAAGACGGAACTGAACAGACGCTAACACAAGGACAAAGCAAACATTTAGTTTCGTGAGCCATGTCTTCACTGGCCTGATTTTATTGGGATCTTTCAGAAGATTCTGACATTATCATTTCTTCACTGCACAGGTTACAGCAATGTATACAAGAGACAGAAAACAAAATAACCTATATTAAAACTTTAAAAATGTAAACTTGCTTGAGAATAGTGTTAGTTTTAAGTTCTGAATCAGAATAGCTTTGCTGTCGTCTTGACACTCAATGTGCTCTATTTTAACGATCTGAGCGCATGGTCTGAAGCACATGGCGCAGGTGCACTTAGGGCGAGTCCGAATCCACTTTTGTTAGTTTAACGATGGAAAAAACAGTCGGCGCGCCAGGCGCATGGTCTAAAAGGGTCGAAAAATGTAGTCTCTTAATGAGTCATGGGTGTGTTTTGGGCGTAATGTGCAATAAACCAATCAGAGTCTCATCTCCCATTCCCTTTAAAAGCCAGTTGCGCTTGTACCATGGCGTATTCGCTATTTATATGGCGGAATTTGTGAGCGGAAATGCTGAACGCTTCTCCAGAGAGGTATCCTTTTATTTTTAATATTTAAAAATGTTTGTGTGCTGCTGCGTCCCTGTGTGTGTGTAATAAGCAGAGTGTACGCGCGTCACACTAGGAGCGATCTCATGAACCAGTTCATACATAATTGTTACCTGATCTCGGTTTAATTTGTAGTTGTATTTAAAATCTCTTATACCCCTTTTCCACCAAGGCAGTTTGAGTGCTGTTTCGGAGCCAGAGCCTAGTTTCAAATCGGTTCTTTGTCTTTCGACACACAAAGCACCAGCTCAGAACCAGGAAAAGTGGTTCTTAAGTAACACCAAAACATTGCTGGTCTAGAAGTAAAAACTGCTTGCGTCAGCGGCTGGGGGCAGGGTTACCGTGACCAACAAGATGAACACAAACTTGTGACCACCATTTTTGAAATAGCAGCTAATCGAGCTAATAGCTGCTCGATTGTAATCTCAGTTTATACAAATTACGGCGAGCTGCACGAATGCGTTGGATTTGCGTTTTGATGCCGATGTAGGATCGCAAAGCCATGTGCATCAATAGTAACGCAACGTTCGCCATTGTTGATGGAAGGCTTGTTCGAGATGCATCGGCGCTGCACAGACCGATCGCCATATGACATCAAAGTACAACGAGAGCATGCGACTCCTTATGCTTTTGATTCGCTCTTGCGTTACTTTGATATCAAATGCTGATCGGTCTGCGCAGCACCGATGCATCTCGGACAAGCCGGGTGTGTTTGTGTTTCCCGCTGCCTTGTTGTTGCTGAGAAAGATGAGACGTATACAGTGACGTAAGACCTGGTTCTGTGGTGGCTCTCTAGCATATGGAAAGGCAAACCGGTTCTTAGAAGGCTCGTCAGTCGAACCAACTCCGAACCAGTACTAGCACTAGCTCTGAACTAGCACCCGGTTCATGCTGGTGGAAAAGGGGTATTACTGGTCTGATAAACCAAGCTCTACATAAAATTAACAAAACAAGCCATACAATTTAATAAAATATCACATATTATAACAACACTTCATATTTAATGGTATAAGATGATTTATTAATTACATTTAATTGATTACACCTTCAATAAAACTTTTATAAAGGTTTCGATATAAGAGAAGAGGAGCTTGAGTTTGTTGCCCAGCCCTATTTGTTTGAGGCTACATCCTACATCCTACGTCATTAATCAGCGGTTACTATTTTTACGCAAGTCGACTTGCCTAGTCTGCCGGAAGCTAGTTATCTTAGTTTATAAAGTTTTAAATATCTACATTTTTCTTTATTAACCCCCTGGAGCCGTATGGATTACTTTTATAATGGATAGATGCACTTTTTTGGACTTCAAAATCAGGACCGCCATTCACTACCATTATAAAGCTTGGAAAAGCAATGATATTTTTTAATATAACTCTGATTGTGTTTATCTAAAAAAAGTAATATACACCTATCATGGGATAATTTTCATTTTTGGGTGACCTATCCCTTTAAGCATGCAAATCTTACAACATTAACATCATTGTCAGTTAGATTTTAAATGCAGATGCCAGTATAGGGTTGCAAAAAGGCAGAAATAAAAGAGCTGGATCTATTTGCAAGCAATTTGCTTTCAACAAAATAAACTCAAAATTATACTTCTTCAGGCTATCTGGAAACAAAAACACGGGAAACAGAACAACACCTACTGTGAGACAAGATCTGACAAAGAACAACTGAAACTGAGGGCTATATATACACAAGGAAACACTCGGGAGTAAACAAGACACAGGTGAGACACATGAGGGCAAAAACCATGGCAACAGAAGAGCATTAACAAAGAAAACACAGGAAACTGAACTGAGAACATTGCAAAACTAACTCAGGACTCCATTTTCAACTAAAAACGCAACAAAAATGGCAACATTTTGGCTACGTTTTGGCTGTTCATTTACATGACAACTGCATTTTGGGGGCTTATTTGTTAACATTAGTTAATGTATTATGAACTAACAATGAGCAATACATTTGTTACAGTATTTATTATCTTTGTTAATGTCAGTTAATAAAAATACAGTTGTTTGTTCATGTTAGCTCACAGTGCATTAACTAATGTTAACAACTACAACTTTTGATCATAATAATATATTAGTAAATGTTGAAATTAACATTAACTAAGATGAGTAAATGCTGTAGAAGTATTGTTCATTCTTAGTTCATGTTAGCTAATGAAACCATATTGTAAAGTGTTACTGACTAATGACAATTCAGTATACCAATAAAAAAAAGAATATCAATTGCAATCAATTTTGCAAATATTACATTGAAGCAAACACTGACGGTTAGATATTTAAAGTACAATGTTACATTTATTTTTCAAAAACTGCACACAGAATTGATACCCTTATCTATAAAAAAAAAATAGTTTGAGCTGAATTAATTGCAGTAAATTGTAAAGAAGGAGAGTTAAAAGATCTGCCTTCGAGCACTGTAAAAACAAACAGTCACAGAGGAGTAAAACGAAAAGGATTACTGAAAGGAAGAGTACGGCACACAGTTAGACAAATAGGGAGAAAGAGATCTCTCAGGATACAGGGACAGCTCATCTCTCACACAGATCTGTGTCCGGAGCTCTCAGACACTTCCAGACAGGAAGCGACACGTCTCCCCTGACGACTCCTTAAAGGGCCCTGCCAGAATACGGCCAGTAAGCCTGAAAATCCCCTCTAACCAACTCTTACCACACCCACTGCAGCTCTAAGGCACCTTTATTACACTCCCAGCAGCCTGTCCTACCAGAAATTAACTCTGAATGCAATGCCAACAACACCTGCAGGTTTCCTGACCAACCCATTACTGTGAATACACAGATGTGCGGAGCATTTACATACACAGGCCAAGCTTTTTCTGTGCTGCTTCCACAGTATTCTTAAACTGGAAGTGCTGTACTAGTCTGAGACACAATCGAAAAATACTGGATACTGACAAATAATAAGACATTTGCTTGGATTGTAGGTAAATATCCACCTCATCCAGCCCTCTTTTTGCTTTTTGTTATATGTTGTTACAATTTTGGTATGAGAAATCACAGCAAACGATTCATGAGTGAACTGTCTGAATGACTGAATCGCGAACAAATTCAGACTTTTTTGAAAACCTGTTTGTCAGATTAGATCAAAATCTGCCATCATTCTGATACTAAAGAACAGATAAAAAAACACGCACAACATGATTGCTGAAGTATTATCAGTAAAAGTTATTCTCAGATGTTGTAATACTCCAATGTTGTGGGCTCACAAAATGTAAATGCATATGTCTTCCAACTGTAAATATAACAAAACTCTGGCTGGCCAACACATTGTGTTTTCTGTGTCACTGTTAAAAGGATATGCTAATTTTTATGTAGCTATAGTTATAAACACACCAACTTACCTTACTTACTTCAAGATCTCTTCAAAATAAGAGAAAACAGACCAGCTACCATTACAAAAAACAAGTATACGTAAAGTTCATTTTATGAAGTATACTTTATATAGTAAGTATACTAATATCAATGTACTCAAAGTATACTTGTAAGTGTACTGTTTCTGTACTACTTGGGACTAAATTGGCCCACTTTTTAGTGTATAAAAGTATACTTTTAAGTACACTGTAAACCCTACCGCTGAAAATAATTAATTGGTTTAAGAGCCAACTCAAATTAAACAAATTAGTTCAAACAAATGAACTTTTATGAGTATGTAGAACTTTCTTTTTCATATTTTAAGTAATCTGAATTGTTTCATATTCTTTGAGTTTTATGAACTTGTTTCTTTTAATTTAGACTAACTGAAATTTAACTGAAACTGGGCTGGGATTTCTATTTCCCAGCATGCTTTGCCATGACACTCAAAAGGGACAGTAAATGCCAAAATTAAGTGTTATGGAGTTTTTTTTGTGCAAGATTAATGATAAGTGGGAGATTTAGTAGTGTTAAATGTTTTGTTATGTTAGTTTGGAGTTTCTGTTAGCTATGTTGTTGTTTTTTGAAGGGTTACCATCATGGTGACGAGTGGAGCATGAGCTTAGTTTGAGAACAGATATATGTTAATTATATTATATTGCCGTACTCATTCACTACTGTGTACTAGTACTATGCTAATGCTACCAAAGCATTGTGTAATCAATTAGCAAGGTAGCATTTATTGAATTAGCTAGTTAAAGACAGTCAAGTTTCCACTACTAAACATTTTAGATTATATGATATTTTTAAGTTAAATGTATGAATTAGCTTACTCAAATATTTCAAGCTCAGAACAATTAAAATGTATGATTACAAAATAAAAATCTGCAAGTTTTGCTTACTTAAACTTTACATTTCTTAACTTAAAAAAATTTAGGTAACTGATTACCAACTTATTCGGGTTTACAATGTATACTTTAAGTTTAACAGTAGTAAACTTGCATACACAACTAGTTTACAACTAAGTTTTTCTATTTTACTGCAACTACAAGTGAGCTTTAAGTGAAGGTCATTTTTATACTTGAAATATACACTACCAGTCAAAAGTTTGAGAACAGTAAGATTTTTTAAATGTTTTTAAAGAAGTCTCTTCTGATCACTAAGACTGCATTTATTTGATCCAAAATACAGCAAAAACAGTATTATTATGAAATATTTGGTAACGCTTTAGATTACAGCCTGGAAAGTACTGCGTAAGTAAAGCGTATTTACAGCGAAACTTTCGGTAATTATAGTGTAACTATAAAGTATGTATGTGTAGGTATAAGGGAACAATATGTAATATTTGGGGAATAAAGGGGTAACTATCAGGAAAATTAACAAATTATTTATACTGTAAGTATTTTTTAATTAAGGGGTAGTTATCCACGTAGTTACAGAGTAATCTACGGGCTGTAAATTAAAGTGGTGCTTGTTCCCCTCTTGTTTCATGTAGTTACAGGGTAAATACAATAAAAAACACATACAGAATCTGATATCACTCGAAACATTTATTTGAAAAACAACTTTCAAAACTGATTTACAACACTTCTTATTCATTTATTCATTTTTTTAAATAAACTTTTGATTTCAAATAATAACGTCCTGACAGAAAGAGGCAAGTTTTGTCCCTTTTTTGTTTCTCTTGCTTGGCTCCTCTTGTTCCTCTTCTTCTTTTTCATTAGTCTACAGTTTAAAAAATGTAAAATATTGGTATTTTTTTTACAAACACTTATCGTTTCACTTCAGAAGACACTGATTCATCCATTGGGGTCGTATGGATTACTGTAGTTATTGCTGTATGTGTTGTTTGATGCTTCAACTTTTAGGAACCCAGATGAGTTTTCATTAGCAGAGATTATTTATTTTTCTGTGTTCATCTGAAGAAAGAAAGTCGTATACATCTCGGATGGCATGAGGGTAAAAGACGAGTAAATGGTGAGGACATTTCTAGGTGTACTGTATTTTCTTTTAATAATAGCTAGAGACATGGGATTCCTGCTTAAGATTCATCTGTGGCAAGAACGAAAAAGAAGAGGAACAAGAGGAGGATGAAGCCAAGCAAGAGAAACGAATAAGAAGTGTCGTAAATCTGTTTTGAAAGTTGTTGTATGTGTTTTTATTGTACTTACCCTGTAACTACATGAAACAAGAGGGGAACAAACACCACTTTAATTTTCAGCCCGCAGATTCACACTTACTCTGTAACTACACGGATAATTACCCCTTAATTAAAAAATACTTACAGTATAAATAATTTGTTACTTTTCCTGGTAGTTCCCCCTTTATTCCCCAAATATTACATATTGTTCCCTTATACCTACACATACTTACTTTATAGTTACACTATAATTACCGAAAGTTTCGCTGTAAATACGCTTTACTTACACAGTACTTTCCAGGCTGTAATCTAAAAGAAAAATAGATAATTTTGACCCATACAATGTATTGTTGGCTTTTGCAACAAATATACGACTTATGGCTGGTTGTGTGTCACATTTAATGTTGGATAATGGAGAAAAAATAACATTGGGAGAAACCAGGCAACACCAGAGGGCCGTTTCTCCTCTGGCTATACAGTCAAAATGTAATATTAGTATAATGTGTAATATTTCATATTATTTGATGTTAGTATAGTGTGTTATGTTGTGTCCTGTGCTGCTTTTAGAATTCTGTGAAAAGATGTTACTCTTTTGTGTAATGTCACACTAATCTACTTTTATAAGAACTACATGCATCTATCCTCCCAGGAAGCATCCGATTATCTGTCCTAAAATTAGGACTTTGGTCATCAGGGACTTTTAGGGTCGGGGGAGTGCTTGCGTGGCTTCACTCGAGACATTCCGTCCACAGGAAGCTACTCCGTGCCTCCTGCGCTCGACCTGATCCACTCCCACATTGAGACAATGGGCCGCTTCAAAAAGGCCTATTTGTTTGGACATTCCTGTGAATAAGGGAATAATTACAGCAGCTCTCCTGCTCTTTCACAAGAGAGGATACAGCTCAAAAAGAGGCAATGAATGAAGGACAAAAAAGAATGGGTGTGTGTATACATATATAAGTGTGTGTGTATCCTGCAGCATTGACATCGTAAAGGGAAGGAGATGCCTGGGTTATACTTGGTATGTGAGGCATTCACCATAAATAGGGCCACGACTCAGTGGTTTTTGTTTGTTGTAAAGTTAGACAGTGGCTATTTTAAATCCAATGGGATTCTATCTAGAGAATGGGTGGAAAAGGAAAAAGGAAGTGATGATGGATGTTAAACCAATGACATCCAGAGACCACTATTTTTATATAGCTGACGGATCTTCTGATGCGTTTTATGTGGAAAAAGGTGGGTGTGCATGTTACGCGCTGTCTTATAAAACATGTTATGTGCTGTCTTTTTGTCCTCATGAGAACA
Organism: Rhinogobio ventralis; assembly: GCA_039654625.1. Lineage (NCBI taxonomy): Eukaryota > Metazoa > Chordata > Actinopteri > Cypriniformes > Gobionidae > Rhinogobio > Rhinogobio ventralis. Next base: position 33,479,778 of record CM077208.1, read on the forward strand.
TTAAAGGCATACTTCACACAGGTATGAAAATTCAGTCAACGTTGACATATGTTGTTCTAAATTGGTATGATTTCGTTCTTCAGTAGGTCACAAAAATACTCAAAAAATGACTGGAAAACACCATAAAATGATCGTTAAAGTGGTCCTTACTCATGCTCTATTGTTGCACAGACAAGGCTTAAGACTAGTTCCAGATTAAAATGCATGTTTGAGCTGTCTTAAATGAAAGAGACTTGCTTTGACATATCTTAAAATAGGTCACTGCCATTGTTTTGTCTGAAGATGCACACCAGTAATTCTTATTTCTAAGGCATACTCTAAAAAACACTTCTAAATAGGAAAAAACCTTCCCTCATGGGTCAAATTGACCCAAAGCCCTAAAAAATAAAAAAGCTTATTTCATTTCATTTTGATAAAAAAAAAATGTATGCAATTTAAAAAAAAAAAAATATTTACCTTTAAATTACTAGATTTTATCAATAAATAAGAAATAAATAATAATTCAAGCACATTCTTTTACTTTCGACTTAAATTCAAAATAACTTTTTATTTTGTGTGTGTGTGTGTGTGTGTATTCGTGGTTCAAGTGTGACAAAAGTCCTAGGGTCTTGGACCACTCCGATGAACACACTAAATTGAGTTTCGGGTCAAAAACCCGAGGGAGGGATGAGTGTTAACCCAACATAATGGGTTGATTCATTTATACTATAATACTAGACTTTTTTTTTTACTTCATACATGATTTAATGTTTATGGATTAACTTAAATCCTCTAAACTTTTTTAAAATACTCCACACAACCACTGTTTGCATAATAATTCCTTTATTTTTTTTATCATATTTTACAGTATAGCTTATTTTAAGCCTGTTTAACAAATATTAGAAGTATATATATATATATATATATATATATATATATATATATATATATTTAGAAGTAATTCAAGTGTAATAGAACAATCTCTGTTGTATCATGTTCTGTCGCAGAACTTCTAACTTCAGACGGCTCATAGCCGAATTATGCGGTGACTCATTCCATAACCTGTTCATAAACATCAGTGTACAGTTCTGAGAACACATTTTAACTTCATAAGTATTTATATTTATATGACACAAAAACTACCCAAACACTGGTTGGTTACATCTGACCCAGGATCTGAGTAACATAAAAACTACCCAAACACTGGTTTGATACGTCTGACCCAGGATCTGAGTAACACAAAAACTACCCATACACTGGTTTGATACGTCTGACCCAGGATCTGGATAACACAAAAACTACCCAAACACTGGTTTGATACGTCTGACCCAGGATCTGAGTAACATAAAAACTACCCAAACACTGGTTTGATACGTCTGACCCAGGATCTGAGTAACATAAAAACTACCCAAACACTGGTTTGATACATCTGACCCAGGATCTGGATAACACAAAAACTACCCAAACACTGGTTTGATACGTCTGACCCAGGATCTGAGTAACATAAAAACTACCCAAACACTGGTTTGATACGTCTGACCCAGGATCTGAGTAACATAAAAACTACCCAAACACTGGTTTGATACATCTGACCCAGGATCTGGATAACACAAAAACTACCCAAACACTGGTTGGTTACATCTGACCCAGGATCTGAGTAACATAAAAACTACCCAAACACTGGTTTGATACGTCTGACCCAGGATCTGAGTAACACAAAAACTACCCAAACACTGGTTTGATACATCTGACCCAGGATCTGGATAACACAAAAACTACCCAAACACTGGTTGGTTACATCTGACCCAGGATCTGAGTAACATAAAAACTACCCAAACACTGGTTTGATACGTCTGACCCAGGATCTGAGTAACACAAAAACTACCCAAACACTGGTTTGATACGTCTGACCCAGGATCTGGATAACACAAAAACTACCCAAACACTGGTTTGATACGTCTGACCCAGGATCTGAGTAACATAAAAACTACCCAAACACTGGTTTGATACATCTGACCCAGGATCTGGATAACACAAAAACTACCCAAACACTGGTTTGATATGTCTGACCCAGGATCTGGATAACACAAACACTACCCAAACACTGGTTTGATACGTCTGACCCAGGATCTGAGTAACACAAAAACTACCCAAACACTGGTTTGATACGTCTGACCCAGGATCTGGATAACACAAAAACTACCCAAACACTGGTTTGAAACGTCTGACCCAGGATCTGAGTAACACAAAAACTACCAAAACACTGGTTTGATACGTCTGACCCAGGATCTGAGTAACACAAAAACTACCCAAACACTGGTTTGATACGTCTGACCCAGGATCTGGATAACACAAAAACTACCCAAACACTGGTTTGAAACGTCTGACCCAGGATCTGAGTAACAAAAACTACCAAAATACTGGTTTGATACGTCTGACCCAGGATCTGAGTAACACAAAAACTACCCAAACACTAGTTTGATACGTCTGACCCAGGATCTGAGTAACACAAAAACTACCCAAACACTGGTTTGATACGTCTGACCCAGGATCTGGATAACACAAAAACTACCCAAACACTGGTTTGAAACGTCTGACCCAGGATCTGAGTAACACAAAAACTACCAAAACACTGGTTTGATACGTCTGACCCAGGATCTGAGTAACACAAAAACTATCCAAACACTGGTTTGATACGTCTGACCCAGGATCTGAGTAACACAAAAACTACCCAAACACTGGTTTGATACGTCTGACCCAGGATCTGAGTAACACAAAAACTACCCAAACACTGGTTTGATACATCTGACCCAGGATATATATAACACAAAAACTACCCAAACACTGGTTTGATACGTCTGACCTACGATCTGAGTAACACAAAAACTACCCAAACACTGGTTTGAGACGTCTGACCCAGGATCTGGATAACACAAAAACTACCCAAACACTGGTTTGAAACGTCTGACCCAGGATCTGGATAACACAAAAACTACCCAAACACTGGTTTGATACGTCTGACCCAGGATCTGAGTAACATAAAAACTACCCAAACACTGGTTTGATACATCTGACCCAGGATCTGGATAACACAAAAACTACCCAAACACTGGTTTGATACGTCTGACCCAGGATCTGAGTAACATAAAAACTACCCAAACACTGGTTGGTTACATCTGACCCAGGATCTGAGTAACATAAAAACTACCCAAACACTGGTTTGATACGTCTGACCCAGGATCTGAGTAACACAAAAACTACCCATACACTGGTTTGATACGTCTGACCCAGGATCTGGATAACACAAAAACTACCCAAACACTGGTTTGATACGTCTGACCCAGGATCTGAGTAACATAAAAACTACCCAAACACTGGTTTGATACATCTGACCCAGGATCTGGATAACACAAAAACTACCCAAACACTGGTTTGATACGTCTGACCCAGGATCTGGATAACACAAACACTACCCAAACACTGGTTTGATACGTCTGACCCAGGATCTGAGTAACACAAAAACTACCCAAACACTGGTTTGATACGTCTGACCCAGGATCTGGATAACACAAAAACTACCCAAACACTGGTTTGAAACGTCTGACCCAGGATCTGAGTAACACAAAAACTACCAAAACACTGGTTTGATACGTCTGACCCAGGATCTGAGTAACACAAAAACTACCCAAACACTGGTTTGATACGTCTGACCCAGGATCTGGATAACACAAAAACTACCCAAACACTGGTTTGAAACGTCTGACCCAGGATCTGAGTAACAAAAACTACCAAAATACTGGTTTGATACGTCTGACCCAGGATCTGAGTAACACAAAAACTACCCAAACACTAGTTTGATACGTCTGACCCAGGATCTGAGTAACACAAAAACTACCCAAACACTGGTTTGATACGTCTGACCCAGGATCTGGATAACACAAAAACTACCCAAACACTGGTTTGAAACGTCTGACCCAGGATCTGAGTAACACAAAAACTACCAAAACACTGGTTTGATACGTCTGACCCAGGATCTGAGTAACACAAAAACTATCCAAACACTGGTTTGATACGTCTGACCCAGGATCTGAGTAACACAAAAACTACCCAAACACTGGTTTGATACGTCTGACCCAGGATCTGAGTAACACAAAAACTACCCAAACACTGGTTTGATACATCTGACCCAGGATATATATAACACAAAAACTACCCAAACACTGGTTTGATACGTCTGACCTACGATCTGAGTAACACAAAAACTACCCAAACACTGGTTTGAGACGTCTGACCCAGGATCTGAGTAACACAAAAACTACCCAAACACTGGTTTGATACGTCTGACCCAGGATCTGAGTAACACAAGAACTACCCAAACACTGGTTTGATATGTCTGACCCAGGATCTGGATAACACAAAAACTACCCAAACACTGGGTTGTTACATCTGACCCAGGATCTGGGTAACACAAAAACTACCCAAACACCGGGTTGTTACGTCTGACCCAGGAGCTGGGTAACACAAAAACTACCCAAACGCTGGTTTGAAACGTCTGACCCAGGATCTGAGTAACATAAAAACTACCCAAACACTGGTTTGATACGTCTGACCCAGGATCTGGATAACACAAAAACTACCCAAACACTGGTTTGTTACATCTGACCCAGAATCTGAGTAACATAAAAACTACCCAAACACTGGTTTGATACGTCTGACCCAGGATCTGGATAACACAAAAACTACCCAAACACTGGTTTGTTACGTCTGACCCAGGATCTGAGTAACATAAAAACTACCCAAACACTGGTTTGATACGTCTGACCCAGGATCAGAGTAACATTAAACTACCCAAACACTGGTTTGATACGTCTGACCCAGGATCTGAGTAACACAAAAACTACCCAAACACTGGTTTGATACGTCTGACCCAGGATCTGAGTAACACAAAAACTACCCAAACACTGGTTTGATACGTCTGACCCAGGATCTGAGTAACATAAAAACTACCCAAACACTGGTTTGATATGTCTGACCCAGGATCTGAGTAACATTAAACTACCCAAACACTGGTTTGATACGTCTGACCCAGGATCTGAGTAACACAAAAACTACCCGAACACTGGTTTGTTACGTCTGACCCAGGATCTGAGTAACACAAAAACTACCCGAACACTGGTTTGATATGTCTGACCCAGGATCTGAGTAACACAAAAACTACCCAAACACTGGTTTGATATGTCTGACCCAGGATCTGAGTAACACAAAAACTACCCGAACACTGGTTTGATACGTCTGACCCAGGATCTGAGTAACACAAAAACTACCCAAACACTGGTTTAATATGTCTGACCCAGGATCTGAGTAACACAAAAACTACCCAAACACTGGTTTGATACGTCTGACCCAGGATCTGAGTAACATAAAAACTACCCAAACACTGGTTTGTTACGTCTGACCCAGGATCTGGATAACACAAAAACTACCCAAACACTGGTTTGATACGTCTGACCCAGGATCTGAGTAACATAAAAACTACCCAAACACTGGTTTGATACGTCTGACCCAGGATCTGAGTAACATAAAAACTACCCAAACACTGGTTTGATACGTCTGACCCAGGATCTGAGTAACACAAAAACTACCCAAACACTGGTTTGAAACGTCTGACCCAGGATCTGAGTAACAAAACTACCAAAACACTGGTTTGATACGTCTGACCCAGGATCTGAGTAACACAAAAACTACCCAAACACTAGTTTGATACGTCTGACCCAGGATCTGAGTAACACAAAAACTACCCAAACACTGGTTTGAAACGTCTGACCCAGGATCTGAGTAACACAAAAACTAACCAAACACTAGTTTGATACGTCTGACCCAGGATCTGAGTAACACAAAAACTACCCAAACACTGGTTTGATACGTCTGACCCAGGATCTGGATAACACAAAAACTACCCAAACACTGGTTTGAAACGTCTGACCCAGGATCTGAGTAACACAAAAACTACCAAAACACTGGTTTTATACGCTTGACCCAGGATCTGAGTAACACAAAAACTATCCAAACACTGGTTTGATACGTCTGACCCAGGATCTGAGTAACACAAAAACTACCCAAACACTGGTTTGATACGTCTGACCCAGGATCTGAGTAACACAAAAACTACCCAAACACTGGTTTGATACGTCTGACCCAGGATCTGAGTAACATTAAACTACCCAAACACTGGTTTGATACGTCTGACCCAGGATCTGAGTAACACAAAAACTACCCAAACACTGGTTTGATATGTCTGACCCAGGATCTGGATAACACAAAAACTACCCAAACACTGGGTTGTTACATCTGACCCAGGATCTGGGTAACACAAAAACTACCCAAACACCGGGTTGTTACGTCTGACCCAGGAGCTGGGTAACACAAAAACTACCCGAACACTGGTTTGTTACGTCTGACCCAGGATCTGAGTAACACAAAAACTACCCGAACACTGGTTTGATATGTCTGACCCAGGATCTGAGTAACACAAAAACTACCCAAACACTGGTTTGATATGTCTGACCCAGGATCTGAGTAACACAAAAACTACCCGAACACTGGTTTGATACGTCTGACCCAGGATCTGAGTAACACAAAAACTACCCAAACACTGGTTTAATATGTCTGACCCAGGATCTGAGTAACACAAAAACTACCCAAACACTGGTTTGATACGTCTGACCCAGGATCTGAGTAACATAAAAACTACCCAAACACTGGTTTGTTACGTCTGACCCAGGATCTGGATAACACAAAAACTACCCAAACACTGGTTTGATACGTCTGACCCAGGATCTGAGTAACATAAAAACTACCCAAACACTGGTTTGATACGTCTGACCCAGGATCTGAGTAACATAAAAACTACCCAAACACTGGTTTGATACGTCTGACCCAGGATCTGAGTAACACAAAAACTACCCAAACACTGGTTTGAAACGTCTGACCCAGGATCTGAGTAACAAAACTACCAAAACACTGGTTTGATACGTCTGACCCAGGATCTGAGTAACACAAAAACTACCCAAACACTAGTTTGATACGTCTGACCCAGGATCTGAGTAACACAAAAACTACCCAAACACTGGTTTGAAACGTCTGACCCAGGATCTGAGTAACACAAAAACTAACCAAACACTAGTTTGATACGTCTGACCCAGGATCTGAGTAACACAAAAACTACCCAAACACTGGTTTGATACGTCTGACCCAGGATCTGGATAACACAAAAACTACCCAAACACTGGTTTGAAACGTCTGACCCAGGATCTGAGTAACACAAAAACTACCAAAACACTGGTTTTATACGCTTGACCCAGGATCTGAGTAACACAAAAACTATCCAAACACTGGTTTGATACGTCTGACCCAGGATCTGAGTAACACAAAAACTACCCAAACACTGGTTTGATACGTCTGACCCAGGATCTGAGTAACACAAAAACTACCCAAACACTGGTTTGATACGTCTGACCCAGGATCTGAGTAACATTAAACTACCCAAACACTGGTTTGATACGTCTGACCCAGGATCTGAGTAACACAAAAACTACCCAAACACTGGTTTGATATGTCTGACCCAGGATCTGGATAACACAAAAACTACCCAAACACTGGGTTGTTACATCTGACCCAGGATCTGGGTAACACAAAAACTACCCAAACACCGGGTTGTTACGTCTGACCCAGGAGCTGGGTAACACAAAAACTACCCAAACGCTGGTTTGATACGTCTGACCCAGGATCTGAATAACATAAAAACTACCCAAACACTGGTTTGATACGCCTGACCCAGGATCTGAGTAACACAAAAACTACCCAAACACTGGTTTGATATGTCTGACCCAGGATCTGGATAACACAAAAACTACCCAAACACTGGGTTGTTACATCTGACCCAGGATCTGGGTAACACAAAAACTACCCAAACACCGGGTTGTTACGTCTGACCCAGGAGCTGGGTAACACAAAAACTACCCAAACGCTGGTTTGATACGTCTGACCCAGGATCTGAGTAACATAAAAACTACCCAAACACTGGTTTGATACGTCTGACCCAGGATCTGGATAACACAAAAACTACCCAAACACTGGTTTGTTACATCTGACCCAGGATCTGAGTAACATAAAAACTACCCAAACACTGGTTTGATACGTCTGACCCAGGATCTGGATAACACAAAAACTACCCAAACACTGGTTTGTTACGTCTGACCCAGGATCTGAGTAACATAAAAACTACCCAAACACTGGTTTGATACGTCTGACCCAGGATCTGAGTAACACAAAAACTACCCAAACACTGGTTTGATACGTCTGACCCAGGATCTGAGTAACATAAAAACTACCCAAACACTGGTTTGATACGTCTGACCCAGGATCTGAGTAACACAAAAACTACCCAAACACTGGTTTGAAACGTCTGACCCAGGATCTGAGTAACAAAACTACCAAAACACTGGTTTGATACGTCTGACCCAGGATCTGAGTAACACAAAAACTACCCAAACACTAGTTTGATACGTCTGACCCAGGATCTGAGTAACACAAAAACTACCCAAACACTGGTTTGAAACGTCTGACCCAGGATCTGAGTAACACCAAAACTAACCAAACACTAGTTTGATACGTCTGACCCAGGATCTGAGTAACACAAAAACTACCCAAACACTGGTTTGATACGTCTGACCCAGGATCTGGATAACACAAAAACTACCCAAACACTGGTTTGAAACGTCTGACCCAGGATCTGAGTAACACAAAAACTACCAAAACACTGGTTTTATACGCTTGACCCAGGATCTGAGTAACACAAAAACTATCCAAACACTGGTTTGATACGTCTGACCCAGGATCTGAGTAACACAAAAACTACCCAAACACTGGTTTGATACGTCTGACCCAGGATCTGAGTAACACAAAAACTACCCAAACACTGGTTTGATACGTCTGACCCAGGATCTGAGTAACATAAAAACTACCCAAACACTGGTTTGATACGTCTGACCTAGGATCTGAGTAACACAAAAACTACCCAAACACTGGTTTGATACGTCTGACCCAGGATCTGAGTAACATAAAAACTACCCAAACACTGGTTTGAGACGTCTGACCCAGGATCTGAGTAACACAAAAATTACCCAAACACTGGTTTGATACGTCTGACCCAGGATCTGAGTAACACAAAAACTACCCAAACACTGGTTTGATATGTCTGACCCAGGATCTGGATAACACAAAAACTACCCAAACACTAGGTTGTTACATCTGACCCAGGATCTGGGTAACACAAAAACTACCCAAACACCGGGTTGTTACGTCTGACCCAGGAGCTGGGTAACACAAAAACTACCCAAACGCTGGTTTGATACGTCTGACCCAGGATCTGAGTAACATAAAAACTACCCAAACACAGGTTTGATACGTCTGACCCAGGATCTGGATAACACAAAAACTACCCAAACACTGGTTTGTTACATCTGACCCAGGATCTGAGTAACATAAAAACTACCCAAACACTGGTTTGATACGTCTGACCCAGGATCTGGATAACACAAAAACTACCCAAACACTGGTTTGTTACGTCTGACCCAGGATCTGAGTAACATAAAAACTACCCAAACACTGGTTTGATACGTCTGACCCAGGATCTGAGTAACATTAAACTACCCAAACACTGGTTTGATATGTCTGACCCAGGATCTGAGTAACACAAAAACTACCCAAACACTGGTTTGATACGTCTGACGCAGGATCTGAGTAACATAAAAATTACCCAAACACTGGTTTGATACGTCTGACCCAGGATCTGAGTAACATTAAACTACCCAAACACTGGTTTGATACGTCTGACCCAGGATCTGAGTAACACAAAAACTACCCAAACACTGGTTTGATATGTCTGACCCAGGATCTGGATAACACAAAAACTACCCAAACACTGGGTTGTTACATCTGACCCAGGATCTGGGTAACACAAAAACTACCCAAACACCGGGTTGTTACGTCTGACCCAGGAGCTGGGTAACACAAAAACTACCCAAACGCTGGTTTGATACGTCTGACCCAGGATCTGAATAACATAAAAACTACCCAAACACTGGTTTGATACGCCTGACCCAGGATCTGAGTAACACAAAAACTACCCAAACACTGGTTTGATATGTCTGACCCAGGATCTGGATAACACAAAAACTACCCAAACACTGGGTTGTTACATCTGACCCAGGATCTGGGTAACACAAAAACTACCCAAACACCGGGTTGTTACGTCTGACCCAGGAGCTGGGTAACACAAAAACTACCCAAACGCTGGTTTGATACGTCTGACCCAGGATCTGAGTAACATAAAAACTACCCAAACACTGGTTTGATACGTCTGACCCAGGATCTGGATAACACAAAAACTACCCAAACACTGGTTTGTTACATCTGACCCAGGATCTGAGTAACATAAAAACTACCCAAACACTGGTTTGATACGTCTGACCCAGGATCTGGATAACACAAAAACTACCCAAACACTGGTTTGTTACGTCTGACCCAGGATCTGAGTAACATAAAAACTACCCAAACACTGGTTTGATACGTCTGACCCAGGATCTGAGTAACACAAAAACTACCCAAACACTGGTTTGATACGTCTGACCCAGGATCTGAGTAACATAAAAACTACCCAAACACTGGTTTCATACGTCTGACCCAGGATCTGAGTAACATTAAACTACCCAAACACTAGTTTGATACGTCTGACCCAGGATCTGAGTAACACAAAAACTACCCAAACACTGGTTTGTTACGTCTGACCCAGGATCTGGATAACACAAAAACTACCCAAACACTGGTTTGATACGTCTGACCCAGGATCTGAGTAACATAAAAACTACCCAAACACTGGTTTGATTCGTCTGACCCAGGATCTGAGTAACACAAAAACTACCCAAACACTGGTTTGAAACGTCTGACCCAGGATCTGAGTAACAAAACTACCAAAACACTGGTTTGATACGTCTGACCCAGGATCTGAGTAACACAAAAACTACCCAAACACTAGTTTGATACGTCTGACCCAGGATCTGAGTAACACAAAAACTACCCAAACACTGGTTTGATACGTCTGACCCAGGATCTGAGTAACACCAAAACTAACCAAACACTAGTTTGATACGTCTGACCCAGGATCTGAGTAACACAAAAACTACCCAAACACTGGTTTGATACGTCTGACCCAGGATCTGGATAACACAAAAACTACCCAAACACTGGTTTGAAACGTCTGACCCAGGATCTGAGAAACACAAAAACTACCAAAACACTGGTTTGATACGTTTGACCCAGGATCTGAGTAACACAAAAACTATCCAAACACTGGTTTGATACGTCTGACCCAGGATCTGAGTAACACAAAAACTACCCAAACACTGGTTTGATACGTCTGACCCAGGATCTGAGTAACACAAAAACTACCCAAACACTGGTTTGATACGTCTGACCCAGGATCTGAGTAACATAAAAACTACCCAAACACTGGTTTGATACGTCTGACCTAGGATCTGAGTAACACAAAAACTACCCAAACACTGGTTTGATACGTCTGACCCAGGATCTGAGTAACATAAAAACTACCCAAACACTAGTTTGAGACGTTTGACCCAGGATCTGAGTAACACAAAAATTACCCAAACACTGGTTTGATACGTCTGACCCAGGATCTGAGTAACACAAAAACTACCCAAACACTGGTTTGATATGTCTGACCCAGGATCTGGATAACACAAAAACTACCCAAACACTGGGCTGTTACATCTGACCCAGGATCTGGGTAACACAAAAACTACCCAAACACCGGGTTGTTACGTCTGACCCAGGAGCTGGGTAACACAAAAACTACCCAAACGCTGGTTTGATACGTCTGACCCAGGATCTGAGTAACATAAAAACTACCCAAACACTGGTTTGATACGTCTGACCCAGGATCTGGATAACACAAAAACTACCCAAACACTGGTTTGTTACATCTGACCCAGGATCTGAGTAACATAAAAACTACCCAAACACTGGTTTGATACGTCTGACCCAGGATCTGGATAACACAAAAACTACCCAAACACTGGTTTGTTACGTCTGACCCAGGATCTGAGTAACATAAAAACTACCCAAACACTGGTTTGATACGTCTGACCCAGGATCTGAGTAACATTAAACTACCCAAACACTGGTTTGATATGTCTGACCCAGGATCTGAGTAACACAAAAACTACCCAAACACTGGTTTGATACGTCTGACCCAGGATCTGAGTAACATAAAAATTACCCAAACACTGATTTGATACGTCTGACCCAGGATCTGAGTAACATTAAACTACCCAAACACTGGTTTGATACGTCTGACCCAGGATCTGAGTAACACAAAAACTACCCAAACACTGGTTTGATATGTCTGACCCAGGATCTGGATAACACAAAAACTACCCAAACACTGGGTTGTTACATCTGACCCAGGATCTGGGTAACACAAAAACTACCCAAACACCGGGTTGTTACGTCTGACCCAGGAGCTGGGTAAAACAAAAACTACCCAAACGCTGGTTTGATACGTCTGACCCAGGATCTGAATAACATAAAAACTACCCAAACACTGGTTTGATACGTCTGACCCAGGATCTGAGTAACACAAAAACTACCCAAACACTGGTTTGATATGTCTGACCCAGGATCTGGATAACACAAAAACTACCCTAACACTGGGTTGTTACATCTGACCCAGGATCTGGGTAACACAAAAACTACCCAAACACCGGGTTGTTACGTCTGACCCAGGAGCTGGGTAACACAAAAACTACCCAAACGCTGGTTTGATATGTCTGACCCAGGATCTGAGTAACATAAAAACTACCCAAACACTGGTTTGATACGTCTGACCCAGGATCTGGATAACACAAAAACTACCCAAACACTGGTTTGTTACATCTGACCCAGGATCTGAGTAACATAAAAACTACCCAAACACTGGTTTGATACGTCTGACCCAGGATCTGGATAACACAAAAACTACCCAAACACTGGTTTGTTACGTCTGACCCAGGATCTGAGTAACATAAAAACTACCCAAACACTGGTTTGATACGTCTGACCCAGGATCTGAGTAACATAAAAACTACCCAAACACTGGTTTGATACGTTTGACCCAGGATCTGAGTAACACAAAAACTACCCAAACACTGGTTTGATACGTCTGACCCAGGATCTGAGTAACATAAAAACTACCCAAACACTGGTTTGATACGTCTGACCCAGGATCTGAGTAACATAAAAACTACCCAAACACTAGTTTGATACGTCTGACCCAGGATCTGGATAACACAAAAACTACCCAAACACTGGTTTGTTACGTTTGACCCAGGATCTGGATAACACAAAAACTACCCAAACACTGGTTTGATACGTCTGACCCAGGATCTGAGTAACATAAAACCTACCCAAACACTGGTTTGATACGTCTGACCCAGGATCTGAGTAACATAAAAACTACCCAAACACTGGTTTGATACGTCTGACCCAGGATCTGAGTAACACAAAAACTACCCAAACACTGGTTTGATACGTCTGACCCAGGATCTGGATAACACAAAAACTACCCAAACACTGGTTTGATACGTCTGACCCAGGATCTTGATAACACAAAAACTACCCAAACACTGGTTTGATACGTCTGACCCAGGATCTGAGTAACACAAAAACTACCCATACACTGGTTTGATACGTCTGACCCAGGATCTGAGTAACACAAAAACTACCCATACACTGGTTTGATACGTCTGACCCAGGATCTGAGTAACACAAAAACTACCCATACACTGGTTTGTTACATCTGACCCAGGATATATATAACACAAAAACTACCCATACACTGGTTTGTTACGTCTGCCCAGGATCTGGATAACACAAAAACTACCCATACACTGGTTTGTTACGTCTGACCCAGGATCTGAGTAACATAAAAACTACCCAAACAATGGTTTGAGACGTCTGACCCAGGATCCGAGTAACACAAAAACTACCCAAACACTGGTTTGATACGTCTGACCCAGGACCTGGATAACACAAAAACTACCCAAACACCGGGTTGCTACGTCTGACCCAGGAGCTAGGTAACACAAAAACTACCCAAACACTGGTTTGATACGTCTGACCCAGGATCTGAGTAACACAGAAACTACCCAAACACTGGTTTGATACGTCTGACCCAGGATGTGGATAACACAAAAACTACCCAAACACTGGTTTGATACGTCTGACCCAGGATGTGGATAACACAAAAACTACCCAAACACTGGTTTGATACGTCTGACCCAGGATCTGAGTAACACAAAAACTACCCAAACACTGGTTTGATACGTCTGACCCAGGATCTGGATAACACAAAAACTACCCAAACACTGGTTTGATACGTCTGACCCAGGATCTGACCCAGAATACGTCTGACCCAGGATCTGAGTAAAATAAAAACTACCCAAACACTGGTTTGATATGTCTGACCCAGGATCTGAGTAACACAAAAACTACCCAAACACTGGTTTGATACGTCTGACCCAGGATCTGGATAACACAAAAACTACCTAAACACTGGTTTGATACGTCTGACCCAGGATCTGAGTAACACAAAAACTACCCAAACACTGGTTTGATACGTCTCACCCAGGATCTGGATAACACAAAAACTACCCAAACACTGGTTTGATACGTCTCACCCAGGATCTGGATAACACAAAAACTACCCAAACACTGGTTTGATACGTCTGACCCAGGATGTGGATAACACAAAAACTACCCAAACACTGGTTTGATACATCTGACCCAGGATCTGAGTAACACAAAAACTACCCAAACACTGGTTTGATACGTCTGACCCAGGATCTGAGTAACACAAAAACTACCCAAACACTGGTTTGATACGTCTCACCCAGGATCTGGATAACACAAAAACTACCCAAACACTGGTTTGATACGTCTCACCCAGGATCTGGATAACACAAAAACTACCCAAACACTGGTTTGATACGTCTGACCCAGGATGTGGATAACACAAAAACTACCCAAACACTGGTTTGATACGTCTGACCCAGGATGTGGATAACACAAAAACTACCCAAACACTGGTTTGATACGTCTGACCCAGGATCTGAGTAACACAAAAACTACCCAAACACTGGTTTCATACGTCTGACCCAGGATCTGAGTAACACAAAAACTACCCAAACACTGGTTTGATACATCTGACCCAGGATCTGAGTAACACAAAAACTACCCAAACACTGGTTTGATACGTCTGACCCAGGATCTGAGTAACACAAAAACTACCCAAACACTGGTTTGATACGTCTCACCCAGGATCTGGATAACACAAAAACTACCCAAACACTGGTTTGATACGTCTGACCCAGGATCTGGATAACACAAAAACTACCCAAACACTGGTTTGATACGTCTGACCCAGGATGTGGATAACACAAAAACTACCCAAACACTGGTTTGATACGTCTGACCCAGGATGTGGATAACACAAAAACTACCCAAACACTGGTTTGATACGTCTGACCCAGGATCTGGATAACACAAAAACTACCCAAACACTGGTTTGATACGTCTGACCCAGGATCTGACCCAGAATACGTCTGACCCAGGATCTGAGTAAAATAAAAACTACCCAAACACTGGTTTGATATGTCTGACCCAGGATCTGAGTAACACAAAAACTACCCAAACACTGGTTTGATACGTCTGACCCAGGATCTGGATAACACAAAAACTACCTAAACACTGGTTTGATACGTCTGACCCAGGATCTGAGTAACACAAAAACTACCCAAACACTGGTTTGATACGTCTCACCCAGGATCTGGATAACACAAAAACTACCCAAACACTGGTTTGATACGTCTCACCCAGGATCTGGATAACACAAAAACTACCCAAACACTGGTTTGATACGTCTGACCCAGGATGTGGATAACACAAAAACTACCCAAACACTGGTTTGATACATCTGACCCAGGATCTGAGTAACACAAAAACTACCCAAACACTGGTTTGATACGTCTGACCCAGGATCTGAGTAACACAAAAACTACCCAAACACTGGTTTGATACGTCTCACCCAGGATCTGGATAACACAAAAACTACCCAAACACTGGTTTGATACGTCTCACCCAGGATCTGGATAACACAAAAACTACCCAAACACTGGTTTGATACGTCTGACCCAGGATGTGGATAACACAAAAACTACCCAAACACTGGTTTGATACGTCTGACCCAGGATGTGGATAACACAAAAACTACCCAAACACTGGTTTGATACGTCTGACCCAGGATCTGAGTAACACAAAAACTACCCAAACACTGGTTTGATACGTCTCACCCAGAATCTGAGTAACACAAAAACTAACCAAACACTGGTTTGATACGTTTGTCCCAGGATCTGAGTAACACAAAATCTACCCAAACACTGGGTTGTTACGTCTGACCCAGGAGCTGGATAACACAAAAACTACCCAAACACTGAAAAAATAACCCAAGATTTTTTTAAAGTGCTACTTAAATGTCCTAACTGAACTAAGGCCTAATCCTGGCTTAATCTAAGCCCTGTCTGTGAAACCGGGCCTATATTTCTTTTTTTAATCATACGATAGATTTGTGAGAGAAACAGAGCAAGATTTGAGTTGTTATTCACAAAAAAATTGGACATCTAGACGTCAGACCTGGTGTACCAATATACACAAACATGAAAAAGAGAGAGCTGAGAACAAAGTCATCAGCAAATAGCTAAAGGGTCAGTTCAAACAAAAATCTAAATTCTGTCATCATTTACTCAACCTCATGTTAAACCTAACCTGATTGACTTTTTGTTTTCTTCTGTGGAACCCAAAATAAGATATTTAGAAATGTTTACATACTTTGAAAGACAATAAGGTCTGATGCTGTTTAAACCTAAAAGTTCTTCAAAATATCTTCTTTTGTGTTCTGCAGAATTTTGAGTAGTCACCATTCGTTTTCATTGTGTGGAAAAGAGCAACGTGAACATTCTGCTAAATATCTTCTTTTGTGTTCCACGAAACAAAGATTCCTTTACATCGTTTCAGACCCCATCATTTCCCCAAACCCCAATGACTGGGCTTCTGTGCAGAAAAAAAGCAATTATCATAACATGCTCTATATGACCCAGTTTCATGCCAAAAATAAAACTCTTCAGCACACATCACATAAGAGTGCAGTTTAGATGAGATCAGTCTCTCTGATGGCCACTTAATTATTGAAACTAATGTCAATATCCTATTTCCTGAGGATGTATTACAGCTCATCAAAGAAATGGGACAGGGATAAAAGATTGTAATATTCCATTCACACTCTCCTGCCAAGAGGGTTTATAATCAGGAAGTACGAAAGACAGGAGGTGGACTTCCTGTACTTCTGGATGGCGATGTACTGTATCACATCATGGGAATATCGAGAACGCATCCTGCAGAGAGCTCGTTTGTGTTAGTGTGACGCACAAAGGGAGAGTACAGCTGCCATGTATTTGTTATCGTAACACCACACTCATTTTTAGATATTTCGGAGGGTGAGAGTCTTTTTTTAGCTCTTTCCGTCAATGAATCCGTCAGTATAAGAATGGGAGGTGTGACATGGGAATGTGGTGGGCTAGCTGGGATTCTGGTTGTTATGGAAATCTGACTGATATCTCACAGGAAGAGGAAACTTTGACCAACACACTGAGCAGGAAATACACAAGTTACTAAGCACAAATGAAGGACATCAGCTCCTAATGAATATAGTCCGTTCATTTCTGTTATTACTGAAATAAACATTCTTTGTGTCCTTTTTTTGCAAGTTAAAATGTCATTATACAAGTTTATGAAATCATCATACAATCCAAAATATATCTATTGCATCTTTCTGTGCAGTTTGGCCAAATATTTCTCTAACCTGGCAGGTCCTGTATTATACAGCATCATTTGTTTTCAAAATTGTTTTCAAAATTTACATTAAGGTGATTTGGTTTTCTTCGCTCACTGCAATCAGTCATCATGAAACCTTCACAATCCTTTTTACTTCCATATTCGTACATATTTTAGAATTTTAAATGGAGAGTGTATGGTGGGTGTTGATTTTTTCCATCAGAAATTGATTGGATCGTGAAATGTGGTTAATATATGACAGGTGGTTGGAAGGAAGGGATAGAAAAATACATGGACTTGATGATGTCAGCTGAAAAGAAAGTCATTTCAGATGGAGAGCAAGTTAAAATATGCATATCGTTCACCAAGAATGGCATCTACACTAATATTAGTCTCTCTGTTTATCCCGAGGTTTACAGTAGTCTGCCGGATCCGAGCCGTATCCAGATCAGATGGATGACCACAATGCATCCCTGAAGTGTCACCAGAGACCGTGTCAACTAGACCAGGGGTTTTCAAACTGGGGCCTGGGGACCCCCAGGGGTCCTCCAGAAGGTTGTAAGGGGTCCCCAGAAAATTTCAGAGAATAAAAAAGACAAAGCAAAAATGTATAAAGTCTACCAAACATTCTAACTGTTTCATTCCTAAATGTTTTTCTCCTTTCTTGCCGTATACATACTTTCCAAAATTGTATGTTTGTTTTGTATCTTTCTAGTGAGTTTTCCTCACTATAGTCCCATTTATCTCGCTCACCAGGGGTTGTAAGGCAGAATTCTTAATGCAGTACGTAAGCTGCTTACATACATTTATTGTGAAAGTTGCTTATACAAATAATTTATAATTAAAAATGTTCTTCTTCAGGTTTATACATCCAACATTAAGTATAGCCAATTTAAGTTAGGAAACAATACACTCACCTAAAGGATTATTAGGAACACCATACTAATACTGTGTTTGACCCCCTTTCGCCTTCAGAACTGCCTTAATTCTACGTGGCATTGATTCAACAAGGTGCTGAAAGCATTCTTTAGAAATGTTGGCCCATATTGATAGGATAGCATCTTGCAGTTGATGGAGATTTGTGGGATGCACATCCAGGGCACGAAGCTCCCGTTCCACCACATCCCAAAGATGCTCTATTGGGTTGAGATCTGGTTACTGTGGGGGCCATTTTAGTACAGTGAACTCATTGTCATGTTCAAGAAACCAATTTGAAATGATTCGAGCTTTGTGACATGGTGCATTATCCTGCTGGAAGTAGCCATCAGAGGATGGGTACATGGTGGTCATAAAGGGATGGACATGGTCAGAAACAATGCTCAGGTAGGCCGTGGCATTTAAACGATGCCCAATTGGCACTAAGGGGCCTAAAGTGTGCCAAGAAAACATCCCCCACACCATTACACCACCACCAGCAGCCTGCACAGTGGTAACAAGGCATGATAGATCCATGTTCTCATTCTGTTTACGCCAAATTCTGACTTTACCATCTGAATGTCTCAACAGAAATCGAGACTCATCAGACCAGGCAACATTTTTCCAGTCTTCAACTGTCCAATTTTGGTGAGCTTGTGCAAATTGTAGCCTCTTTTTCCCATTTGTAGTGGAGATGAGTGGTACCCGGTGGGGTCTTCTGCTGTTGTAGCCCATCCGCCTCAAGGTTGTGCGTGTTGTGGCTTCACAAATGCTTTGCTGCATACCTCGGTTGTAACGAGTGGTTATTTCAGTCAAAGTTGCTCTTCTATCAGCTTGAATCATTCGGCCCATTCTCCTCTGACCTCTAGCATCAACAAGGCATTTTCGCCCACAGGACTGCCGCATACTGGATGTTTTTCCCTTTTCACACCATTCTTTGTAAACTCTAGAAATGGTTGTGCGTGAAAATCCCAGTAACTGAGCAGATTGTGAAATACTCAGACCGGCCCGTCTGGCACCAACAACCATGCCACGCTCAAAATTGCTTAAATCACCTTTCTTTCCCATTCTGACATTCAGTTTGGAGTTCAGGAGATTGTCTTGACCAGGACCACACCCCTAAATGCATTGAAGCAACTGCCATGTGATTGGTTGATTAGATAATTGCATTAATGAGAAATTGAACAGGTGTTCCTAATAATCCTTTAGGTGAGTGTATGTTGTATTTATAATGTCACACTTACTGTTTATCTAACAGTTTTTTCATACATAAAAATATATAGATGTATTTTAGGAAGGGGGTCGCTCATTAAGGTTCATCATATTTGGCGGTCCCTGGCATCATAAAGTTTGAATACCCCTGAACTAGACTATCCCCTGTGTATGCCTTATTTACACGACAACGTTTTTTTCACGACAAAAGTTTTTCCTCTGTACAGATGAAAAGCGTTATCAAAATGATTTCCATTCACATGGATCCGCGGAAATGAATAAAAACACTGCACTATGCATGCCAGACAAGTAATTTGGCAATGTCACTTTGTAAAGAAAGACTATGTGCCAACGCAGGCCTATATACTAAACACATAATACGCATGTGCATACCATTTGTCACCATTTTCACAGATTCATGTTTTTGAAGTTTACACAGAGATGATAACGGTATCGTTTTCAAAAACCTATTTCAAAATCTGCGTTCTGTTGTCGTGTAAATGAACGGCCAGAACGCATTAAAGGTGCAGTATGTAAGAATGACAGCTAGTGGTTGAAATGGGTACTGCAGTCCAAATTCAAAATATAGTTTGCCCCGCCCCCTCCTCCTCAGACTCGATGTTCACGCGGGTTGCCAGTTTGAGGACATGCAACAGGAACGAGCGCAACTGACAATGGAAGGTGAGGAGACTTACACACTGCAAATTTATGAGTTGATTTATCCCGTTTTAATGTGCTTCCGTTCATAGAGCTTTTTAGATGGATGCCAAGGCTTTTTAGGTCGGGTAGAATCTGCGATCTCTGACCCAGTTTGTTTGCTGGCTTTCATGGCTGCAATACACTGTGTTTTCCGCCAACTGGCAACCTGTGGTGTTGAAATACTATTGGATAAACGAGCAGTATCACACAGACCAAAACAAAAACAGTCTTTCCGACACGTAACCCACATTTCAAAGTAAAATAACTGGCTGTAGCATTGTTTTTCAGAGAAACGAGAATGTGAACTCAGCATGTTTCCTAAATATCTGCAAACATATGGTATTTTTATGCTTTAGTTCAGTCAAAAACTTACATACAGCACATTTAAAAGTTTTCTGTTTTCAGTTGAAAATGGTGTCTTGTAAACGGCCCCTAAGTTAATAATTAATGATTTTTGCAATGGAAATTAACCAATCAAAAACTTACTTAAGATTGAAAATGGCTTTCTTCTAGAGCTGATGTACGGCCAAAACAATCTGTGTTGCATTAATTTCCTGTTATCACTGTAAAGCTGCTTTGAAACAATCTGTATTGTAAAAAGTGCTATATAAATTAAGGTGACTTGACCAAGAAGATTTGTTCACAGTAAGTGAAGTTATTAAACGTAATTTCGGGAGGAGTACGCCCATCTAATCTTCCAATTAATACCAAGGTATAAAACCAGCAGCTTACCTCTTCCCGTTGTTAGTTCTTGCAGCATCCCTCCTCCTCCCCTGCTCCTCCTTTTTTTGTACAATTTTGCCTGTTATGGGGGGCAAACGGAGCTTGGGTATAATATCCTCTCCGAGCCCCTCTATAGCAGACAGCAAGCCAAATCTGTTTACCACTTTCACTAAGATTATATGGGCACACAAACTCGTGAAGACCTGGAATATTTATCAAGAACATTAAATGGTAACCTAAAATTAGTAACATCTATATTAACTGGTTCACTAAATCAACCTAAATACATTCATTTATACCAACAAACTTATTTTTATGGGTTAAATCAGGTAGAAATAGCTCTTGAAAAGTTGCCAGAAACTCTAAAAAGTTGCCAGCATTTTTGATAATTTTTTATAACTTTCATGGCCCGCAGAATATTTTGTTGTATGAATATCTGAACATGCAATATATCAAAAGAAAGAACAGACCCTCTACTTTAAAGTCCTCATTCAATCAAATTACTTTGTTAGCACACATTACAGGTCTTAGGGTGAACAATTAATCCGTGCAAGTTAATACACAGAAAAAAAATTGTTTAATCAAATTCTTTAATCAAAATCTGAAGTTACTTCCGGTCAGGAATGGCGTTCCTTTTCCGATCACGTCAGTTTGACGGCTTGGGTTTGAATATCCTTAACCACTCCCCTCCAACCGTTAGTCTGCTATGAGCGAGAGATGGAGAGGAAAACCCTGCCCTCTATTCAATATTCCGTTTCACCTGGAAATACCTCACAGCACTGAAGAAAACTCCGTTGCTACTTCCGGTTCACTGGGACTTTAAAAAAATAAAAGAAATAAATTCTATCTTCATGCATTCTTTTTTTATCAACACTTGAATGTGGGTAAGTTTCATAAAAAAGCAACATTTTGAACAAAAAGCTGAGAAAATCCAAAACCTACAATGTGCATAAGCAATTCTTTTATCACTTGTTTCTGCTCCTATTTTTCCTGTGTTTTAGGGCCCAATCATACACCCTGTGCAATGTAACGCCAGGCGCGACGCAAGTGCACGTTACGGCCAAAACACACCCATGACTCATTAAGAGACTAGGTACAACCCTTTTGGACCATGCGTCTGGCGCGCCGACCGTTTTTTCCATCGTTAAACTAGCAAAAGTGGATTCGGACACGCCCTAAGTGCACCTGTGCCATGTGCTTTAGACCATGCACTCAGATCGTTAAAATAGGGCCCTTTATCTGGAGATTCTGTATTCGTTCAGAAGATGCATAATAGCGCCCCCTACCGTATAACAGTGAAAACACGGAAAGGTGATGGCAGGTAAAGAATTAAGATAACAGTTTACGGTGCACCCTATCAACCACCCAGAAGTCCCTATAACATAACTTAACATAACATTTTACAACCTGAACTAACCTTAACATGTCATAAAAAGGTCAAATGATCTGATCTGAGGTGTAGCCTATTGACCATGACACACACAGACAGTCAATAGTGTTCTACAGGGGTCCTCTCTGTGACATCATTTCATGTTTTATCTTTTTGTTCCCCATCATGTTTCTCCATGTTGGTTTCATCACATGATTTTGTGTATTGTTTGAATTAATTAATAGTTGGGACAAAAATGTGTCACTGACCTAATAACCTGAAGCATGTAATGATGAGTGTTGCACATGCAAGCATCACTCATACTACATTTGAAGCTATTCAAGAAAGTATTTGTTGAAAAAGATGCATTATGAGTAAGTCTACCAGTGTAATGACATAATATACCAGATTTTAGTATGAATTTTTACCATCTCACTGTTACTTTCACTGCATAACTGTAGAGGGCTGCTGGAAAAAATCCTGTGACCTGGGATAAAATATTAATGAGTTTGCTATTTATGAGTACTATAGAGTGCTGCAGGGATGGCGTATTTTTGTAGGCCAAAACCCGGAAATGAGTTAGCATTTTAGCACTTCTGGTTCCATCGTCAAAATGCCTGAAATAAGGTCTGTGGTAAACACAAGCTCAATATATTTAAATGTTTTATTCTACAACATAAAATAGATCAGTAATTGTGATTTTTTTACAACCCTTTTGGACCATGCATCTGGCGCGCCGACTGTTTTTTCCATCGTTAAACTAGCAAAAGTGGATTCGGACACGCCCTAAGTGCACCTGCGCCATGTGCCTCAGACCATGCACTCAGATCGTTAAAATAGGGCCCTTTATCTGGACATTCTGTATTCGTTCAGAAGATGCGTAATAGCGCCCCCTACTGTATAACAGTGAAAACATGGAAAGCCGGAAAATTCTGTCAATGGCAGGGAAAGAGTTAAGATAACACCCTATCAACCACCCAGAAGTCCCTATAATATAACTTAACATAACATTTCACAACCTGAACTAACCTTAACATGTCATTAAAAGGTCAAATGATCTGATCTGAGGTGTAGCCTATTGACCATGACACACACACACAGACAGTCGATAAGAGTTCTACAGGGGTCTTCTCTGTGACACCATTTCATGTTTTATCTTTTTGTTCTTCTCATCATGTTTCTCCATGTTGGTTTCATCACATGATTTTGTGTATTGTTTTAATTAATTAATAGTTGGGACAAAAATGTCACCTTTTTTTGTGCAACACCCCATAATTACAGCCCAATGGAGCAGTATCAGACTCTGACTAGAATCTGAGTGTGATGACGTCAGGCTAGTGGTTGCTAGCATGTGGCTAAATGGGACATTAAATGTCATCACGCTGAACTCATCTACACACTAGTCTGATTGTGTTTATAGTCGTGCTCTTACGAACTATTCTAACTTAAACTTTCAGGGAAAATGTTTTTAATTAAAGACTGAAAGAGTTGTCGAAGCGTAATAGTGGTGACGTTGAAGATCATGCGACCGTGCTGTAGTTGATTTACAGCCTACCTTTAGCTTTTCACTTCTGGTGATTGTATTTAGGCTTCAAAATTCATGCAAGTTGTGTTGGTTATCATGATGAACAAAACATATAAGAATCGTAAACTTTTGTTGGTCACAGAGCTTATTTTCTGCAACAATCCAAAAGCCAATGGAAAAATCCTAGAGGGTTTTTGTCGAGGGAACCACAGTGATGCCAACTTCTGGGTTGGCCTACAAAAATATGTTATCATTGCAGCACTATAGAGAACCTCAGTGGGCCCAGCAGACGACATCCCTGTGATAACAGTATAAATGAACATTTAAAGAATGATTTATCTGAAGAATGTGTCCACAGCCCAGAACTGCAGTTTTGAAAACTAGAAGGCCTGGATCCTAATAATCCGCTCTCCGAGGCCCTACCGCAAGCATGCAAGGCACACCGTAAGGAATTCTCCATTCTACCCCCCCCCCCCACCCTTTCTTTCTTCCTCCCTCCATCCTCTTCGAATCCTCCCCCCTTCAGCCTCATAGCTTTTGCAGCCGCTCGGGACGTTGCAAAGTGTTTCAGCAGATGGAAAGCAGTCTTTAATTACAGTGGAATCAGCTGACCGGCATGCATCCCCTCTTTCCGTCCTGGATGGACGGAGGCTGAACAACAGCAAGGTAGAAACGTAAGGCCACGCACACATGCATTCACGCAAATGTCAACAACACACTCCGGTTTGAGACTCCTCCAGAGGCACGTTGCAGGGGTCTGTGCGTGTGTGTGTACTCGAGGTAATGAAGAAGTGTTTGTACAATTTTTAAAGGATTTGTCTTCCGCTTTGACAGAGGTCTGTCAAAGTGCTTTATAATGCTGGTATCTTGGCTGCAGTTGCGCCGGGGGAGTCCCAGAGGAAGCTGTTGCTTGTTCAGTTTACAGTGAATAGCTCCCTTCCTGCTCCAACCATGGCCCCAAAGGCTGGAGGCCAGGGTGCAGAGCTGTGTGTGTGTGTGTGTGTGTGTGTGTATGTGTGTGTGAGAGAGAGCTCTCCCTTGTGCTTGTGTGGGTGGATATGCAATCGTACATCTGTTTGTTTGATAATGTGCATGTTTGTCGTTTAAACCTTGCAGATTTGCATTATTAAAACAGTTCTTGGACTTTATTTAATTCTTCAACTTTTAACTGTTTACAGAAGGGGGTCTCATTTCCTATCATTACTGCTGCAATTGGCAATTTGCTTCAGCTGTCCTTGCGTAAAGGTAGTGAGGTACCTTTATATGAGCAACGCAGCCCACCATCTGAATTTTTGCCCATACTAAATATCAATCAGCAACCTGGAAATAATTTACACTGAAACTCTTATACTAATATATTCTGAGGTTACTCTGAAATGCGTGAGTGCTGCAGCTCAAGTCAACTGAAAAGTGCCTAATTAGATATATTACTGCCATCTGCTGGGGAAAGTACGATTTGTGTTATGCTCAAAACAATGGCTACCGTGATAAATTCTACATTATATTGTAACTCAGTTTTCTAATAATACAGTCAAGTGCATGTTCTGTTTTGGTTTTATTCTAGTTCCAGTCTCCTTTGTTCTCATTTTCCTGCCACTGGTTTGTTTCTATGGTTGTTAATTAGTTCCCCACAACTGTTCTGTTTCTCCCTTGATTACCTCTTGTGTTTATAAGCCATGTGTTACTTTATGGATAGTGGTTGTGTTTCTCCAGCTTGTTTTGTTGGATTAAAGAATATTTTGAATTCTCCTGTGTTGTGTGCTCATTACAGCAGCCACCCTGTTGTGGATGGTTGTCAGGGCAGTATTTAGGGCACAATCCGGCGTCAGGCGCGTTGCAAGTGTTTTTTGCTAGTTTCAGCTCGACGCAGTTATAATTTTTATATCCTGCGCCACATTGTTTAAATAGCAAATGCATTTGTGTGCCCATGGGCGTGCTGGTCTGAAAACGAGGTGTGTTCAGGTGCATTGTTGGCACGTTGCTATTTTGAGGCAGATAGACTGCGCCATTGACCAACAAAAACCTGGTCTAAAGTCAGTGGCGCAATATTTTTTGTGTTATTTAAAGAGCGCGTTAGTAATATGCGCATATGAGCGGGTGCACAACGCGCGTACACTCTGATTATTACACACACAGGGACGCAGCAGCACACAAACAATTTTAAATAAAAAATGAAAGGATTCCTCTCTGGAGAAGCGTTCAGTCTTTCCGCTCACAAATTCCACCATGTAAATAGAGAATCCGCCATGGTGCAAGTGCAACTGGCTTTTTAAAGGGAATGGGAGATGAGACTCTGATTGGTTTATTGCACATTACGCCCAAAACACACCCATGACTCATTAAGAGAATATGGACAACTCTTTTAGACTCTTTTCCTGTTGTTGTTAACTCACACTAAAACTAGATTTTGATTAATTGAAATAAAATACAATATTTTTTATGGCTGAAAAACTGGCAAAAAAATGGCAACTAAAATTATTAAAACTTAAATAACAAAATATTACTCAAAATATTCATAGTATATAAACAGTAAATAAATAATAATAATAATAATAAAAAACGATTTCCAATAACATGCAACCTATCATATGATAATCATATGAGAAACAATAGAAGATGTTTCATCAATCTCAAAGAGCTCATTAAGGATTTTATATACACTGATCAGGCATAACATTATGAGGTGAAGTGAATAACACTGATTATCTCTTCATCACGACACCTGTTAGTGGGTGGGATATATTAGGCAGCAAGTGAACATTTTGTCCTCAAAGTTGATGTGTTAGAGGCAGGAAAAATGGGCAAGCGTAAGGATTTGAGTGAGTTTGACAAGGGCTAAATTGTGATGGCTAGACGACTGGGTCAGAGCATCTCCAAAACTGCAGCTCTTGTGGGGTGTTCCTGGTCTGCAGTGGTCAGTATCTATCAAAAGTGGTCCAAGGAAGGAACAGTGGTGAACCGGTGACAGGGTCATGGGCGGCCAATGCTTATTGATGCACGTGGGGAGCGAAGGCTGGCCCGTGTGGTCCGATCAAACTGACGAGCTACTATAGCTCAAATTGCTCAAGAAGTTAATGCTGGTTCTGATAGAAAGGTGTCAGAATACACAGTGCATCGCAGTTTGTTGCGTATGGGGCTGCATAGCCGCAGACCAGTCAGGGTGCCCATGCTGACCCCTGACCACCACCGAAAGCGCCAACAGTGGGCACGTGAGCATCAGAACTGGACCACGGAGCAATGGAAGAAGGTGGCCTGGTCTGATGAATCACATTTTCTTTTACATCACGTGGATGGCCGGGTGCGTGTGCGTCGCTTACCTGAGGAACACATGGCACCAGGATGCACTATGGGAAAAAGGCAATCCGGCGGAGGCAGTGTGATGCTTTGGGCAATGTTCTGCTGGGAAACCTTGGGTCCTGCCATCCATGTTGATTTTACTTTGACACGTACCACCTACCTACACCCTTTCATGGAAACGGTATTCCCTGGAGGCTGTGGCCTCTTTCAGCAGGATAATGCGCTTTGCCACAAAGCAAAAATGGTTCAGGAATGGTTTGAGGAGCACAACAACGAGTTTAAATGTGTTGACTTGGCCTCCAAATTCCCCAGATCTCAATCCAATTGAGCATCTGCGGGATGTGCTGAACAAACAAGTCCGATCCATGGAGGCCCCACCTTACAACTGCTAACATCTTGGTGCCAGATACCACAGCACACCTTCAGGGGTCTAGTGGAGTCCATGCCTCGACGGGTCACGGCTGTTTTGGCAGCAAAAGGGGGACCAACACAATATCATAATGTTATGCCTGATCAGTGTGTATGTATATATATATATATATATATATATATATATATATATATATAATTATATAATTATGTTCAACATTACCCTAGGCCAAAGAAAAGTTTTTTTTGTTTTCCTTGGTTCATTTTGGTTCAACTCCTGCTTGAAATACATTCTAATTGCTGGTGGAAACGTTCCAAAACCACTGTAAGGTGGGAAGCACAAAGCAGAAATAGTTAGGACAATTCCCAAACTTGTGCTGTTATTGTATACACAAAACTCCTCAAAAAGAGTCATTGACAGGTCTAGTATGAAATGTATTCATTTGTCTAGTTGGCTTTGTTCCTTAAATGTGTACAACTGTAGTTTAAATGACTGAACCTTTGCTTCTTGCATTGAAATGTCTGTTATTTTTATGTTTTTATGATGTATCTATGATGCATTTAAATATGTGATTTGACAGCATGGGGACATAATTTGAAGTTCACAATTATTATAAATAATAAAACCATTTGTTTATAATGTGTTTTTAACAACATCAGCTTTGTTGCTTTTTATTTGATGTTAAAATGATGTATTGTTGCACTATTGAAAGTACTTTTCACAGTGACAGTGAAGCTATGCCATTTGAGATATATTTCAATCCTTTTGTACAGCATAAATATACAGTATGTGAAGTTATACAGTAGCATATGCAGTATATTTACATTAAAAATGATCAGATATTATACTTTCTTAAAATATTTCTATAGCAAAGGCTCCAATGATATCAAAATACTTGTATTGGTTGAAAAAAAAACGTTCTTTACATTCACCTGTACAGACAAAGAATATAAAATAAATATAAAAAATAAATATAATTTTTTTAATTTTTATATATAGACATATAATGGCTAACTCAGCATTGTATTCTTAAAAAATGTCTAATTCTTTATAGTGCTTGGGTTGTTTTGAGGGCCTCGACATGCCGAAACATTACTGTATGCTGCCATCCACTGGAATTGGCAGGAAGTAGATCGCATTTTGGCCCTTGTGTGTTTTGGAGCCGTTTTTTGTCCGTCCATTCTTTTTGATCCCCACGTACCAGTCTCCATTCTCCTGATGCCTCTGTGAACGGTATGTGTTGTAGTGGTTCTCCTCTATCTTCTCAATGAAGTAACACTCATCGTTCAACATGGCCTGACACACAGGACAGAGATTAGAGGTGTGTTACGCAGTTCTTTACAACCATCATTTTAATGAATCAGAGTTCAGGAATTTAACATGTTTAAACATCATGTTACACCTTGAAGAACTCCTATCGATAAAGGTGTTAATATGTTCATTTTAATCTGTAGGAATAGAAATATTAATTTGAAATGTATTACATATGTGAATTTGTTCAACTTTAAACTTTATTTAAAGCTAAAAAACTACTTACAGTGCCATACAGTCTTCCACATTTGTCCATTGCCAGGTATAGTCCAGTCTCATGACCTCTGATGGCCACCAATCCTGCTTTCACAGCTTTTACCTTCAAAAGAGCTGTTATACAATAATCATATAACATTTATATTGCTGTTACAATATAGGATTATTCGTACTGTTAAGGTAAGGTAACAGTATGTAACCATGTAACAGTTGTTACAATTTACAGGTTCTTATACAGTAGCATTTTCCATTCTTTTCAGTGAAATTACATTACATTTTATAGTGTATGCTATTATATAAAAAAATATTATTGCATATTTATGTGCGGCTAAATTACATTATGTCATAGCCTCCTGGGACCCAAGAATAGACTTTTGTTTTAAGTCACAGTGTTAAGTCTGAATGTCCTGTAAAGAGCACATTCAGAGATACCAAATGTTTGGAGTTTTTACCATGACAACAACTTCTCCTTGGTTTTTAAAAAGGACTGACATTAATTTAGTGATCAAATTTAGCACTCTTATGGAAATATAATATTTTGTAATTATAATTTAAATCTGACTAATTTTCTAATTTCAAATAAATCAACATCCCAGGAAAATGTTATGGGGTTTCTAAACAAAATATGACTTTCTGTAACAAAAGAGAGCATTGATTTCATACATGTCCAGGACTTAAAGCATGTTTAATCAGGCATTCGGGGTGACACAACCAGTGAAATTATATATCAATATTCCTATGAAATATTAGATATTATTTTAAAAATGTTGTCAATTATTACTCTCATTATTACACTTATTTTTTCTCTACATGTTGCCTCAAGAACACATTAATATGCAAATTACTATAAAAAGTGTATAGATTTTGAATAGGATTTATGGCCATTTTACCCACATATTGCATAAAGTAAAATGGTATATATACACTCACCTAAAGGATTATTAGGAACACCTGTTCAATTTCTCATTAATGCAATTATCTAATCAACCAATCACATGGCAGTTGCTTCAATGCATTTAGGGGTGTGGTCCTGGTCAAGACAATCTCCTGAACTCCAAACTGAATGTCAGAATGGGAAAGAAAGGTGATTCAAGCAATTTTGAGCGTGGCATGGTTGTTGGTGCCAGACGGGCCGGTCTGAGTATTTCACAATCTGCTCAGTTACTGGGATTTTCACGCACAACCATTTTTAAAGTTTACAAAGAATGGTGTGAAAAGGGAAAAACATCCAGTATGCGGCAGTCCTGTGGGCGAAAATGCCTTGTTGATGCTAGAGGTCAGAGGAGAATGGGCCGACTGATTCAAGCTGATAGAAGAGCAACTTTGACTGAAATAACCACTCGTTACAACCGAGGTATGCAGCAAAGCATTTGTGAAGCCACAACACGCACAACCTTGAGGCAGATGGGCTACAACAGCAGAAGACCCCACCGGGTACCACTCATCTCCACTACAAATAGGAAAAAGAGGCTACAATTTGCACGAGCTCACCAAAATTGGACAGTTGAAGACTGGAAAAATGTTGCCTGGTCTGATGAGTCTCGATTTCTGTTGAGACATTCAGATGGTAGAGTCAGAATTTGGCGTAAACAGAATGAGAACATGGATCCATCATGCCTTGTTACCACTGTGCAGGCTGGTGGTGGTGGTGTAATGGTGTTTACTTGGCACACTTTAAGCCCCTTAGTGCCAATTGGGCATTGTTTAAATGCCACGGCCTACCTGAGCATTGTTTCTGACCATGTCCATCCCTTTATGACCACCATGTACCCATCCTCTGATGGCTACTTCCAGCAGGATAATGCACCATGTCACAAAGCTCGAATCATTTCAAATTGGTTTCTTGAACATGAAAATGAGTTCACTGTACTAAAATGGCCCCCACAGTCACCAGATCTCAACCCAATAGAGCATCTTTGGGATGTGGTGGAACGGGAGCTTCGTGCCCTGGATGTGCATCCCACAAATCTCCATCAACTGCAAGATGCTATCCTATCAATATGGGCCAACATTTCTAAAGAATGCTTTCAGCACCTTGTTGAATCAATGCCACGTAGAATTAAGGCAGTTCTGAAGGTGAAAGGGGGTCAAACACAGTATTAGTATGGTGTTCCTAATAATCCTTTAGGTGAGTATATATATATATATATATATATATATATATATATATATATATATATATATATTGTAATATCAATTCATTCCATTATATCTTTCATAACACACTTTTTGACCTAAAATGTAACCCAATGGTTGGGTTTGTCCATATTTAACCCAAATTTGGGTTGAAACAACCCAGCATTTTTTAGAGTGCATAGTGTGGTTATAAAAAAAACCCTGAAACCTAAAAATTGATTGGTGAATTTAAAAATATCCCATTGTTTTTGCCTATACATATAATTTCATAACTTTTAATTTTTTTAAACAACTAAGTCCCAGTGTCCTGGAGGACATAGCATAACATATGAATAAAATATCTTCAAAAAAAAAAAAAAGCTTTTGTTTCTTATGCTCTAAACAATGTAGTGACATGAAAAAATACTAAATAAAAAAAAAAAACGTTTTTCTGAGTCTAAGGAGGAAAGATATTTTAGCTAACATTTTTACATTTTGCTCTGTGTTAAAAAATAGCAAGAGAACCTCACGTATAGTCAAGTATGCTTCAAACAAACATACTGCATACTAACTGTAAACGTCGTTATCTTGACGACTCGCGTCCACAGTCCCGTTGTGTTGGATCCGGAGATGGTATCCTCCATTCCTGCAGTAGAGTTTTTGCAGTGAATAATGTTTTGGCTCTTTCTGGTCGGTGGTCGCCGGTAGCAGTGTGAAAGCGGGGATATCCCGCTCGGTCATGGCGCAGAGTGCAGCTCTGGGTCGCGCTGTCCGCACGAACACCCCTGTGAATGAAATGGATCCGTCTGAAGAGATCAACTACCACTTATAACGAGTATGTGTCATGCAGCCACCTTCACACTGTCTTATTATAAACAGCCAAAAAGGTTCTGCTATTTTGAAACATAATTATAATTATAGTCCTTATAATTTTGGTCTATAAGAAGTATATTACAAATTCTTATAGATAGATAGATAGATAGATAGATAGATAAGAAAACATGGCATCTGAAAACATGGCATTGTTGTTTTACTAGCTGTCATTTTCTGCAAATAAATGCTCTAAATGATGATGTTTTTATTTGAAATTTGGAAGAAATGTTGTCAGTAGTTTTTAGAATAAAACAAAAATGTTCATTTTACTCAAACACATACATATAAATAGTAAATACAGAGAAACTGCGGGCAGTGGACTCTTAACTTTTTCCAGAGCTGTATATAAATAAATATTACAATATTATATAATTTTACTTTTATCCTTCAACTACAAAACACTGAAATCTAAAATGCATGTAACCAGGATTGACAGCACATATGCAAAAGATTATCATAATAGAACAAACAGACATCAATTTTATTTATAGGCATTTCAAGAAGCTTGCTTAAAGTTCCATCAAAAATAAAAAAAAATCATGTTGTTTCAAACTTTTCTTAACCTTCGAAACATAAATTAAGATATTTTTAATGAAGCCTGAGATGTTTCTGTTTCTCCATTTAAAAGCCCAGGTATCCAAAACTTAGAAGATCCATAAACGTCATAAAAGGCATTAAAATGAATCCATATGAATTTTGTCAAGAGATTTGATGAACAGATTGAATTTAGGCTATTATTCTCATATAAATACATCTAAAACCACATTACATGTGGTAAACATGGAAGCTATGGACGTTTATTTGGGGTGGGGGGGGGGATGAACTATCCCTTTAAGGCCAAGAGGTAATTTGTTTTTCATTCGCGTCAAAAGGCCTCAGTCAGACAGCGCATCTGAAGTGGGTTGGAAAGCTATCAGAGGCATGTTCGGAAAGCAAGAGAGAACAAACAGCACAGGAATGCATTCGGCCTGCACCAAGCCTATTTTCCAAGCAGCCACTGCACAGATACATTGTATTTATTGGAAATAGAGCCTTAGTGCCAGACAGGTTGTCGAGAACACTGTGCAAAGCAGCCAGTGTGAATAACGCCCCTCAATGGAGTGCTAATGAACTGGGTAGATCAGCAACGGTTGAGACTTACCTGTGACTTTGTTTCAGAGCTGCAAAGAGAAATGCTGTCTCATTGTAGCTCTGGAACAGAGTTTGTCCTTTTGGGTTTTTTGACTCTGGATACCAAAGCTCTTCTTCTGTGGCCTGCAGTCTGTGGTCAGGTTTCTTCTTTCTTTTTCTTTCTTCTTTCTGTTGAAGGATGACTAGTATTACCATATACTTCCCAGGTCAAAAAAGGCAGCTTTGCAGTCTATCCCGGTGCACGTGTGTGTGACGTGGGCCTACGATATGCTCGGAAAACCTGCCTGTGTAACATCATCTGGTTATCAGCTGACCTGAACTCTGAACACCATGTCACTACTGGCACTACTGCAGAAGATGCGGTCAGATCGGGTAGAAGATATGTGACCTCATCTTGCCCGGACAGTGAACTGTGTTCATTTCTGGACATTCTATATTTAGGTCTGTCTGTATCATCTCTATTTGTTGCACATTTGTTTACATGCCCAGTTTTGCTGAACCTTCGACATACAGTTTATAATAGTTGAACTGTTTAGTTACTAAATGTACCTTCTGAATTTCCATTACTTTTCCAGTTATATGTTTCCATATGTGATTACTGGACAAGATATAATAATAATTTAGTAAAATAAATTTTCCCAGATGAATTATATTTGATAAAAAAATGCAGAAAAAACAGTAATATTGTAATATTTAAAAAACTTCTTTCTATTTGAACATATTTTAAGATGTAGTTTGTTCCTGTGATGGCAAAACTGAATTTTCAGCAGCCATTACTTCAAGTCAAGTCATATTTATTTATATAGCGCTTTATACAGATAGTTTCAAAGCAGTTTTACAGTCATTCAGATTGCTCCCCCATCTGATGTGTCCTCTAACAGTATACAAGGTCCCCATTACCAAAATCGAGAAGCTGGAGAGACTATTATATTACACTGCTATTTATTTTCAGATATAATAGGCTAATGTCCAGTGGTACCCACATTTTCAAAAAAAGAGCAGTTTCCTCTATCTCTGGGTCAAAAGAGAGTATGGTTGGCAGTGTGCGATGCTGCAAAAATGCCTTGCCACTCCCATCGCCAGTGGACAGCTGTGTGCGGCTCGAGGACACCACCAGGCCTTCTCACACACCCTCTGTCCCACCCTGGAACCAGGTAAGTATTGCACACTCAGACTCCACTTCGGGCCGCCTTAGTGCTACCCGAGTAGAGTCCCTGTGTTCCAATTCGCTGCCCCACCCTGGGTATGTCTACGGTCTCATTGGTCCCGCTTGCACGCTCTCTAGGAGCCTGACTAGTGATCCCCAGTCCATCTCACTGGCTCATCCGTACCAGACTCGGCTATGCGATTCAGGGGCACCCACTTCACTCTGTGCGGAGCAGCAATGTTACTGGCGAAAGACACAATCGAGCCGGTCCCTCCAGCAGATATGAAGACAGCCCCTACATTATTGTACCCAAGAAAGGTGGTGGGTTATGGCCAATCTCCGACCTTGAATCGGGCCCTTCACAGGCTCCCGTTCAAGATGCTACTGCAGAAGCGCATTTTCAAATGCATCCGTCCCCAAGATCGTTTTGCAGCAATTGACCTGAAGGACGCGTACTTTCATGTCTCAATTTTCCCTCGACACAGACCGTTTCTACGCTTTGCATTCGAAGATCGGGCATATAAGTACAAAGTCCTCCCCTTCAGGCTGTCCTTGTCGCCCCACGTCTTTACGATGGTCACAGAGACAGCTGTTGTTTCCCTGAGAGAACGGGATTAGTTGTGTGAACACGGACATGGTGCTCAGTCACCTCAGCCTTTAGGGACTTCGGGTCAACTGGGACAAGAGCAAACTCTCCCCTGTGCAGAGGATCTCTTATCTCGATATGGAGCTGGATTCGGTCATCCAGACAGTGTGCCTCACGGAGGAACGCGTCTGGTCAGTGTTGAACTGCTTGAATTCGTTCAATGGCAGGACAGCGGCCCCAATGAAATTATTTCAGAGTCTTCTGGGGCATATAGCATCCACAGCCGTAGAAACGCCGCTCAGGTTGCTTCATATGAGGCCTCTTTAACACTGGCTTCACGGCCGAGTCCTGAGATGGGCTTGGCAGAGCGGCACGTACCGGTTCCCATCACCCCATACTGTCGCCAAACCTTCAGCCCGTGGTCGGACACTTCATTTCTACAGGCAGGAATTCCTCTAGAACAAGTGTCCAGGCATGCTGTGGTTTTCATGGATGCCTCAGCCACCGGCTGGGGGGCCACGTACAACGGGCATGCAGTCTTGGGTCTGTGGACAGTGCCTCAACTGCATTGGCACATCAACTGCCTCGAGTTGCTGGTAGTACGTCTTGCACTGGGCTGCCTCAAGGGGCCGCTACATGGCAAGCACGTACTGGTCCGGTCGGACAGCACTGTGACTGTTGCATACATCAACCAACAAGGTGGTCTACGCTCCCGCCGCATGTTGCATCTCCACCTTTGGAGTCAGAAGCATCTGAGGTCGCTTCGTGCCATTCACATCCCTGGTGTTTGCAAGTTTGCAAGAGTTTTTGCACTGGTCAGAAACATCACATGACTCTATATCAAGGTCAGACAGTCCAATGGATTTCAACCTTTCACTTGCAGCTGACTTGCAAAACCCATGGAGCAACTGACAAGGGTAGGTTTGACTGTATCCGCGCTATCGTCGTCCACAAGTGTGATGCAAGGGTATATGGAAGAATTCCGACTCAGCAGCACAAGTCTCCCTGATGTGTTGATCACCTTCAAAGGGACCCATCCAAAGGGACCAAGTCTGGCCACCATGACACCTCTGGGTATCGAATGAGAAGTGGTGGGCTCTGTCATGACAGCACTGCCTGGTGAGGAAACAGGTGATTTCAATAGTCTCCCCCACACCAAATATTCACAACCCGCAGCAGTGTCAGCCATGTTCTGCTGAACTACAGTAGGCACGCAAGGATAAAATTAAGAATGTGTGCAATGCAATAACCACTAGGGGGCACTAAAAAAAACATTTTAAGTATTTTAACCTCTAATTTCATGTAATTAAACCATGAATATCATTTGAATGAATGTTCTTTTAAACTCTGTTACACTGGCCCAACTGGACCTGATTCCCCGAACTCACACTCCTTGCGACAGCTCCTCCCTGGCTCATTCCTCTGAGGAAGGACCTGCTTTCTCAGAGACGGGGCACTCTATGGCACCCGGGTCCAGACCTCTGGAAACTCTATGTCTGGAGGTTCTAGGTGGCCTACCCCAATCAGTGGTAGACACCATCACTTCTGCTAGAGCCCCTCTACGAGGCGCCTCTATGTGTTGAAGTGGAACATGTTCGTTGAGTGGTGCAAGCATTTTTTGGTCAACGAATCGTGCCTAGAATCGTGCCAGCTAACTCTCACGTCCTGAGACCCCAGCCTGGATACATGCCCAAGGTTCCTATCACTCCCAGGTGGTGAACCTGCAAGCGCTGCCCTCGAAGGAAGCAGACCCAGCCCTGGTTTTCTCTGTCCCGGCCACGCTCTGCGGTTATATGTGGACAGAACACAAAGCTTTAGGACCTCAGACTAGCTCTTCGTCTGTTACAGAGGCCAGCAGAAGGGAAAGGCTGTCTCCAAGCAGAGGTTAACCCACTGGATAGTGGATGCTATTGTCTTGGCGTACCAGTCCCAAGACGTGCCCCCTGCCCGTTCAGGTTGCGAGCACACTCAACTAGAAGTGTTGCCTCCTCCTAGGCGCTGGCTCAAGACGCTTTGCTAACAGATATTTGCAGAGGCGGGCTGGGCGACACCCAACATGTTCGCTAGATTCTATAGCCTTCGTGTAGAGCCGGTATCCTCCCGTGTACTCGTCCCGAGTGGCCAGTAGCGCGAAGGACCCGTTCCAGTGTCGGCTTGCAATGCCACTCCCGCCTGCTGGGCCGGATATGTGTGTCTATTTGCTCGAGCAGAGAAATTGCTAACCCTGTTGAGTTCCTTCGTCACCCCTGGCAGTCAGACGTGGTGGAGCGTCTGACGCCAGGCCTACACTTGTATGCATTTTAAAGTGGTGTTTGTTCCACTCTTGTTTCGTGTAGTTACAGGGTAAGTATGAATCTGCAGGCTGTAAACTAAAGTGGTGCTTGTTCCCCCCTTGTTTTATGTAGGTACAGGGTAAGTACAATAAAAAACATGTACACAATCTGATATCACTCGGAAATCAAGACTTACCCTGTAACTACATGGAATAACAAGCACCACTTACCCTGTAACTACACAAATAACTACCCCTTAATTAAAAAATACTTACAGTATAAATAATTTGTTAATTTTCCTGATAGTTCCCCCTTTATTCCCCAAATATGACATATTGTTCCCTTATACCTACACATATAATTACACTATAATTACCGAAATTTACGCTGTAAATTCGTATTACTTACACAGTACTTTCCGGGCTGTAATCTAAAGCGTTACCAAATGATTAAGTAATTTTCTGTTGCTGTATTGTAAAGCATCGTGTTGACACCTCACCTTTAAGATCAGCAATATAATAAAATATGCATTTGTACAAGCACATTTAACATATATTTTGATAATTTAACTATTCTACAGGTGTCTATCAGCCTTTTGTCAGTCATTACAAAAAGCCCATGCTGGGCTGTTATTCAATTGGAGAAGCTTTAATCAAATTAAATTTGTCGGATTTAAAGGGTTAGTTCGCCCAAAAATTTTAATTATGTCATTAATTACTCACCATCATGTTGTTCCAAACCTGCAAGACCCTTCGTTCATCTTCAGAACACAAATGAAGATATTTTTGATGAAATCCGAGAGCTCTCTGACCCCTCCATAGACAGCAATTTAATTACCACTTTCAAGGCCCAGAAAGGTAGTAAAGACATCGTTAAAACCGTCCATGTGACTCCAGTGGTTCAACCTTAATTTTGTGAAGCGACGAGAATACTTTTGTGTGCAAAAACAAAACAAAAATAATACTTTATTCAACAATTCCGTCTAGTCTGTGTCAGTCTCCTACGCAGTTTAAGCAACAGTGCAGCGCTTTCGAGTTCTACGGTGATGCGTGTGATGATGATGCAGGAGCAACACTGTATTTACGGCGTAAACTGTATAGGAGACTGGTACAGACGTGAAGTAATTGTTGAATAAAGTTATTTTTGTTTGTTTTTGCACACAAAAAGTATTTAATTAAAAGAATTTAGTATTTAAAGTATTTAATCAAAAAGTAATTACGTTGCTGTCTATGGAGGGGTCAGAGAGCTCCCAGATTTCATCAAAAATATCTTCATTTGTGTTCTGAAGAGGAAGGTCTTACGGGTTTGGAACGACATGAGGGTGAGTAATGACAGAATTTTCATTTTTGGGTGAACTAACCCTTTAAGATGACTTCCTTATATCTAATGCTTATTTGATATATTTTTGATTATATTCATGTTATGCTCATCTTGCTATCATTTTCATGAAGGGTGCACTCTAAAAAATTGTAAACGCAGCAATTGGGTTGTTTTAACCCAGCGGTTGGGTTGTTTTATGCAAACATTTAACCCAACCGCTGGGTTAAAACAACCTATTTACAGGGTTAAATCCGATTGCTGGATTTGTCCATTTTCAACCTAACCTGGGATGTTTTTAACCCAGCGTTTTTTAGAGTGTGTCATTAATACTAGAGTTGACATTACCTGTTCAAAAAACTTGTCAAAGAACATCACTTTGTATGATTTATAAGCTGTTTTCTGCATGGGGACCAAAAAAATGGGACATTTGGTCTCCATGTAGGGTTTACCAGGACACACACACATAGACA
This sequence comes from Rhinogobio ventralis, assembly GCA_039654625.1. NCBI lineage: Eukaryota > Metazoa > Chordata > Actinopteri > Cypriniformes > Gobionidae > Rhinogobio > Rhinogobio ventralis. The sequence goes on from CM077208.1 coordinate 33,519,309, forward strand.
CATACACACCTGGGTCACAATTAGTATAAAGGATGATAAAAATGACCAGATGACATATGCTTATACTTTACAATATAATTTATGTCCCTTTTCAGACACATGGTGGCAGTATAGTCCACATCAGAGATGCAGACAGTAGTGTTGGACTAATACATTCATGAATAACCAGACCAGCAGGTATGAAAATGATATGAGGCAGTTCTTATGACACTGAGATACTCACGCCCAGGGAACCTTGAACATTTATCAGCCATCGGTATTGACTCTTGCAACACAAGATTCAACAAGTGTCCTTTCTATCTTAACCGATATATTCATACTTTTTGTATCTTATGCATTGCTCTTCACTGGTTTAGACTCTTTTGTGGAATGCAATTGCTTAAGGACCCAGTGCAAAACAAATGTCAAGTATGTCTCATCCAAGCATAAAAAATACATTTTGAATGTTGTCAATACAACATTACTTCATTGTGCAGCCCCAGTTTTGTGCAATTTCAGCATAAAATGATTAATGCAACCATATCTTTCAGTTCCTCTGCAAGTATAGCAACACCAAATTGAACTTCCTCAGCAGAGATGGCAATATGGTATCTGTTCTTCTTTCAGTTGATGTTATAAATATCTGTGTTTTTAATTAGCATTGCCTAAAATGCCTTCAGGAGATGCTGACAGGTTTGAACAAGATTCTGACTGAAATATATTTACAGCGAAAGTGGGACAAACCCTGGAGTAAAGTGGGAGCAAGGAATTTAGAATTCTGTCCCCGTCTCTATTCCAGTATTTCTAATCTGTCCCGGTGCTCATAAATGAATCTGCGCACTATAAGATAAGATGGGCAGAAACTACACATTTGACATTTTTTAAAGTTTATTTTTACCTTTATGGTTTCCCAAATTATTTCTGCAGATGCGCTAAACCCACTAGGGTTATAATTTAATATAAAAAAGTACTATGGGGCATCTTTGGTCCTATATTTTACAATAGTTTTTTTTTTTTTTACATGGTTGATTTTATTATATTTTGTGTCAGTTTGATTGTCATTTTTACCCTGTTTAATTTCGATAGATAGAATTAGACAGAGATAGATAGATAGATAGATAGATAGATAGATAGATAGATAGATAGATAGATGGATAGATAGAATTAGACAGAGATAGATAGATAGAATTAGACATAGATAGATAGATAGATAGATAGATAGATAGATAGATAGATAGATAGATAGATAGATAGATAGATAGATAGAATTAGACAGAGATAGATAGATAGATAGATAGATAGATAGATAGATAGATAGATAGATAGAATTAGACATAGATAGATAGATAGATAGATAGATAGATAGATAGATAGATAGATAGAATTAGACATAGATAGATAGATAGATAGATAGATAGATAGATAGATAGATAGATAGAATTAGACAGAGATAGATAGATAGATAGATAGATAGATAGATAGATAGATAGATAGATAGATAGATAGATAGAATTAGACAGAGATAGATAGATAGATAGATAGATAGATAGATAGATAGATAGATAGAATTAGACAGAGATAGATAGATAGATAGATAGATAGATAGATAGATAGATAGATAGATAGATAGATAGATAGATAGATAGATAGAATTAGACAGAGATAGATAGATAGATAGATAGATAGATAGAATTAGACATAGATAGATAGATAGATAGATAGATAGATAGATAGATAGATAGATAGATAGAATTAGACAGAGATAGATAGATAGATAGATAGATAGATAGATAGATAGATAGATAGATAGATAGATAGAATTAGACATAGATAGATAGATAGATAGAATTAGACAGAGATAGATAGATAGATAGATAGATAGATAGATAGATAGATAGATAGATAGAATTAGACAGAGATAGATAGATAGATAGATAGATAGATAGATAGATAGATAGATAGATAGATAGAATTAGACAGAGATAGATAGATAGATAGATAGATAGATAGATAGATAGATAGATAGATAGAATTAGACATAGATAGATAGATAGATAGATAGATAGATAGATAGATAGATAGATAGAATTAGACATAGATAGATAGATAGATAGATAGATAGATAGATAGATAGATAGATAGATAGATAGATAGATAGATAGATAGATTTTTTTCAATGGGTTATACAGTGGGAAAAAATGTGTGAACTGAACTAACATGAAATCCCCGCATCGTTGTGACATCATCGCTCTTGACCATCCAACCAATCACGTTCTTATCCCGTCGCATACAAAGCGTGCGTGCCGCGTTCACAGCCCGCTCCGGAATCCCGCGACACGATTGGCCGAAAGACATGTCAATCACAGGATTATCCGCTTCATGGTAGGTTGGTACAGACGCGTTTAAAAACGCCCAAGCAGGAGTCCGCAATTACCGCGTTTTGTTTTATCATCATCACCCCACAGAGGAACAGTATGACGCCGTCATGAGAAGCGCAGGGGTATTCCGTGGATTCCCTCTATAGACAGATCGCTCCACATATTTTAGCTTTTTTCTTTCTTTCAGCAGCGGCGTTGTAGAAGAGATGCACTTGTGATTTTGGTCAGCCAGCATCCGTTTCCGACTATAGCTATGTAGTTTCAACTTCTATGCCTTTTATTATTAGTTAAAGTTGCGTTTAACTTGCATCTGCATTGCATTACACTCTTGTCCTGGGCTGTGGATCTGGAGGAAACATGGGATTGCCTGCGTTAGAGTTCAGCGACTGCTATCTGGACAGCCCGCAGTTCCGAGAGAGGCTGAAGTCTCATGAAATGGAATTAGAGAAGACCAACAAGTTCATCAAGGAGCTGATTAAGGATGGGAAAGCTTTAATTCAAGCCCTGAAAAGTAAGATATGTTTGCTTTGCTTATGAATGTGGACTTTGTTTATTAATCTGTAACAGTTTGTTTATTACACATGACAACGAAACAAAGTTCCATTAATATATAATCATTAAAGAGTCACTGATTGTTACTTTATGTCAAGACATAGTAGAGAGCGTAAGTACTTTTAAGTGTGTTTGGATACAAAATCCTTTTAATAATGTCAATCATGAATTAAAATCACACTCAGTGCCCCCAAAAATATTCTTAAATCACATTAAAATGCCTGAATGCCATTTACATGAACAAACTAAATGTTCTCAAACATTTTTTTGCAATTATTTTAATTAGTAATTAAAATAGGAGTTCTAGCAGAAAGACCACACTTTTTCATCACATTAACTTTGAACAGGTTCAACTAACATTTCAGAAGTGCATGTGACCCACAGATACACCCGCCTGAAATTTCCACTCCCCAAACACTGACCCTAGCAGAACAAGCGCTACTAGAACTCACATCCAGTTGGAACTGATACCAAACCGGCTCTCTGCGTTGACCCAAGAGACATGTCCTAAGACGTAAGGTGTTGAATGCAATACTGAGGCGTGTCACAGCTCCCAAGTTTGACAGCTTTAAAATTCCTCAGGGTTTGTTATATAAAGTTGTATAGCTGGAAAAAGCCTTCATCTTTGATGTGGTTTCTAATACTGGAATCATCAGTTTTACTCACAAATGTCAGGGCAAGTCCTGGTTAAGCCCTGAAAATTAAGATGTTTGCTTGTTAGGTTTCTTGTTTCTCTATCACTCTTTTGCTAAAATAAAATAAGTCAGCTTGACATTTCACCAACCTGATCTCACGAGGAAATGTGTCTTACGAAGTTGCAATTTCGTACAATGTAGGACTGTAGGAAACTAAGCATGAGCCTGCACCCCTGGTCATATGAAAATGTACCAATGACATTGTACAAATTTGCCTCTAATTTGCCAAAACGTAAAGTAATTGGATCAATGACATGGTGTGTCAATTCTGGTGTCCAAAGCATATTCATAATATTAAAAATATATACATTTTTAAATACACTACAGTAAATAACTCGACTTCCCCCTCTTAATTACTCATGTGAGTATTCATTATAAATAGTTCATCTTTAAGGAACTATTGAGCTCAAAAGTCCCAAAATGTCATTCCGGGTAACTGTCTCGGCTAAAAATCTGAATACAAAAATATGACAAAAACGTAAAAAATATGAATAAAAGTATTTAAAATTTACATGGGCATGATTGTATTGATGTTTTCAATGATACCTACAAATATAGTGATAATACTAAGCTTATTTACATTTCTATGACAGAAAGACTTTTGTCTCCAAATTGTGATTTCTCTAATGTAAATCCTGGATAACAGACATCAATGACCATTTTGGACCATAATGCATTTTGGTATGTCATGTGACATAATATTGTATCAAAAAGAAGACCCTGAAGGAGCCCCAAAACATGCGCAAAGGCCAATAAGCGTCTAAAAATTATGATATTTTGACATTTTCGGTCACTGGTGCACTTTGTAGCAATATCATGTGTCCTTTTGGATAACACTAATAAAACATTTATAATGTTTTTATATTGAAAAACTATCGATTTGATCTAAAAGATTACCTTAAAGTGATGATAGCTAAGTTGTAGTTTTCCTTAGTTAGTGCCTGATTATAAAGAAAAAATATGTTTTGTCATTCCTGGATAACAAAAAAACTCTGTTAGCCAGGACATGTCATCTGTTATCCAGAATGACATATGTATAACAATCTAGTTTTTAATTAATATTTGTAAACTTTTAGGCATAGTTATTATTAGGGATGTGCGAGACTAGTCGATTAAACGATACTGCTGCTGCTAGTCGTTTGCTTTATATTTTTTACAAAGCCTTCGTTTAAATGACCATCATGTTAATGTTACATCTTGAAATTAATATATTATTTTGAAAAGTGTATATATATATATTTATGGTAATCCTGAAAAATATTGCAGAATGTTCTTCCGGCTAAAAATGACACAGGCAATTAATTTAACCCATATTTGTGTGTTAGATTTTGTTGAGTTAAGGATAAAACAAGTCTTATTTACTTTATTGGAAAGCATTTTTAAACATTTTCCAGCTTTTTTTTCCGATTTAGTTCTGAATTTTGAGTTATCATCAGCCAAAAACGAGCCCATGTCTATATGAAATCCCAAATTGATTATATTAATTGTGATTAAAATATAGTTTTTCGAGCACTAATTGTTTGTTGAACTCCAATTATGGATATCAGTACATTTGTATGCCAACAATGGTAGAAATGTAATTAATTTCCAAATTCATTACCGTTCCCATTTTCATGGGGAGAACGATCTGAAATGGTTCAGTTTTAAATCCTTATCCGTCATTCACCCAATTACAAATTGTCACTGTGCTGGATTTCACATGAGACAAAACCCCTCCTGTCCTCTTTATCCATTGCTAATGTTTTGACAAAGCCCTGATCCACTCAATAGCTTATGCGATATGTGACCTGTCATGGATTGCTTCATAAATACTTAACAGACTAACTTATTTTGTGTCAACATAGAGCTTCTTCCCATAGCCTGGAATCATGTTTAATACCTCCACGAAAACTAATTACAGGTCTTGTATGCCACACAGATGTATTTTTGATATCCTAATTGACATTAAATGGCAGATGGTGAGTTGAGGTAGTTTCTTCAAAGGATATAAGCAAATGTTTTGGCAACACCCAAATAATGGCACGAGGAAGGACTGTTTTATAGGAGTAGCATGTCATTTTGACATGTATGGTTTAGGATAACAATAATAATTGTCAAGTTTTTTTTTTCACTAGGATATTCTGGTCTTGGTCAGATCCTGTCTTCAATATAAGGCTATGGGATTTAAATACAGTTGTAAACCAAGTCTTTTTTCTTTTTAGATAATGTGTACCAATATCACTGCAGTGCAGTCACATTTCTTATGAATGATTTTGGCTTGTAAAGTTGTGAATTGGAGTTGAATCACTATTGTTTGGTTGCTATGTCCAAAGGGTAGACATTTCACACTTTACTCAGTATAGTACTCAGTATATCACAATGCCTGAACTCCCTATTGGTCTACCCTTCCTCTTTTTTTTTCTACTTATGTAAACGTGTGTATGAAATTGCCTTGCTTCATTCCTCCAGTGACTCATTTGTGATTTCCTCTGAGTTTTCTCCTTCTGTGCTGAGAGGGCTGATCACCTCTGAACCTCTGTAGAACAGTGTGAATCGCTGCTCTATATCACTGCGTCACCGCTGTCGGCTGTGCTTGATCGATGAGCCCAGAGCTGCAGTGCGTTTTGAGCTGTGACTAATTCACAGACATCAGGACACCATAACCTTCAATGGGCCTGTGCATCGCTGCCACACACTTTTTAGCATGAAAATGCAGCCTTTTCCTGGAATCATTTTTATGTTTTCTTTTGGACTGACTAACGTGATGTTGTGGTTCATGGATTGTTGGAAAGTCAGGATGCAAATTTACAGGGGGGACTGACCCCCCTAAATAATGTTTGAAGGAAAAAAAAAAAAACCTTTATCCTTTAAAACTCCTCTTTGATAATCAAAATGACATTTAAAAAAAAAAATTCCTGTAAAAATAGTTTCTTCATGCCTTAAAGGGATAGTGAAATGAAAATTCTGTCATTAATTCCTCACCCTTATGCCGTTCCAAACTTGAAGACCTTTGTTCATTTTCGGAACACAAATTAAGATATTTTTAATGAAATCTGAGACGCTTCAAAAAGTTCATAAAGAGATCATAAAACTAATCCATATGAATTGAGTGGTTTAGTACAAATTTTCTGAAGAGACACAATCGCTTTATATGATGAATAGATTGAATTTAGGCTTTTATTCACATATAAACATTTATCAACACACACATCAGTTGTGGTAAACGGAAGCTCAAGCATGTTCGCTTGATGTGCGAGAACCAATGAGGTTCATTCTTGTGTTACGCAGCACGTTTGAGCTTCAGCGAGAACCAATGAGATTCATTCTTGTGTTACGCAGCACATTTGAGCTTCACCGAGAACCAGTGAGGTTAATTCTTGTGTTACGCAGCACGTTTGAGCTTCAGCAAGAACCAATGAGGTTCATTCTCGTGTTACGCAGCACGTTTGAGCTTCTGCAAGAACCAATGAGGTTCATTCTTGTGTTACGCAGCACGTTTGAGCTTCTGCAAGAACCAATGAGGTTCATTCTCGTGTTACGCAGCACGTTTGAGCTTCAGCAAGAACCAATGAGGTTCATTCTCGTGTTACGCAGCACGTTTGAGCTTCAGCAAGAACCAATGAGGTTCATTCTCGTGTTACGCAGCACGTTTGAGCTTCAGCAAGAACCAATGAGGTTCATTCTCGTGTTACGCAGCACATTTGAGCTTCTGCAAGAACCAATGAGGTTCATTCTCGTGTTGCGCAGCACGTTTGAGCTTCTGCAAGAACCAATGAGGTTCATTCTCGTGTTACGCAGCACGTTTGAGCTTCAGCAAGAACCAATGAGGTTCATTCTCGTGTTACGCAGCACGTTTGAGCTTCAGCAAGAACCAATGAGGTTCATTCTCGTGTTACGCAGCACGTTTGAGCTTCAGCAAGAACCAATGAGGTTCATTCTCGTGTTGCGCAGCACGTTTGAGCTTCAGCAAGAACCAATGAGGTTCATTCTCGTGTTACGCAGCACATTTGAGCTTCTGCAAGAACCAATGAGGTTCATTCTCGTGTTACGCAGCACGTTTGAGCTTCAGCAAGAACCAATGAGGTTCATTCTCGTGTTACGCAGCACGTTTGAGCTTCAGCAAGAACCAATGAGGTTCATTCTCGTGTTACGCAGCACGTTTGAGCTTCAGCAAGAACCAATGAGGTTCATTCTCGTGTTACGCAGCACGTTTGAGCTTCAGCAAGAACCAATGAGGTTCATTCTCGTGTTACGCAGCACGTTTGAGCTTCAGCAAGAACCAATGAGGTTCATTCTCGTGTTACGCATCACGTTTGAGCTTCAGCAAGAACCAATGAGGTTCATTCTCGTGTTACGCAGCACATTTGAGCTTCTGCAAGAACCAATGAGGTTAATTCTCGTGTTACGCAGCACGTTTGAGCTTCAGCAAGAACCAATGAGGTTCATTCTCGTGTTACGCAGCACGTTTGAGCTTCAGCAAGAACCAATGAGGTTCATTCTCGTGTTACGCAGCACATTTGAGCTTCTGCAAGAACCAATGAGGTTAATTCTCGTGTTACGCAGCACGTTTGAGCTTCAGCAAGAACCAATGAGGTTCATTCTCGTGTTACGCAGCACGTTTGAGCTTCAGCAAGAACCAATGAGGTTCATTCTCGTGTCTCGTGTTCAGTAAACAACTCTCTGAGTTGTCAGAGAGTCAGATTGCTCAGATCACAGACTAGTCATCTACTATGAGTATCCAGATCTAGACTGCAATGCAGGGGTGACAGAGCTTTTGCAGTAGCTGGCCCCAGGTTATGGAACAAATTGCCATTATCTATTAAAACAGCGACCACAGTATCTGAGTTTATAAGTCTTCAGAAAACCCATTTGTACTCTTGTGCTTTTAATGTCTTGTGAATGTGTATGTTAATGTTGGAGATGAATGAACCTAGATAATTTTGTACAGCACTTTTAAATGTGCTTTATAAATAATTTAAACTTGAAACTTACGCAGCACGTTTGAGCTTCTGCAAGAACCAATGAGGTTTATTCTGTGTGTTATGCATCACGTTTGAGCTTCTGCAAGAACCAATGAGGTTCATTCTCGTGTATTACGCATCACGTTTGAGCTTCTGAAAGAACCAATAAGGTTTATTCTCGTCTTACGCAGCACGTTTGAGCCAACACAGAGTTTTAACTTCAGCTTGATAGATTGACTGAGCACAATTAAATATGTTCAGTGAATCTAAATGTTTAATTTTAAGTGAAGACCTTAAGCTATGATTAGTACAATGCATATTTTTGCATGGGGATAATTATTTGGAAGTCATTTATTGTAATTGTCAATTTCTTTTTTTACAGTGTGTGAAAAAGCCCTAAATCTCCCACTTATCATTAATCTTGCACAAAACACATTATATAACACTTAATTTTAGCATTTAATCTCCCTTTTGAGTGCCGCTGGGAAATAGAAATCCCAGCCCAGTTTCAGATATATTTAAGTTTGTCTAAATTAAAAGAAACAAGTTCTTAAAACTCAAAACAATAAAACATTTCAGATTACTTAAAAAGTGTCAGCTTTGTGAACACTCTAAGAACTCTGAACTCTGAAAGTTCTAAACACTCATAAAAGTTCTACTCAAACCAATAAATTTTTTTGTAACGGTAATTGATATGATTAGCCTTTGCCTTGACTACATTATCAAACAGCTAATAATTTGTTACTCAAACCATATTCCTGTTTGCCATCTCAGAGTCAGACAGCTGAAAATCAGCATCTTTAGAAATAATGATATGATAACCCCCGCCCCACATGTTGACGGGATTGGTTACAAGTTTGTGATAGTACGTTTTAGTACGTCAGTCAAACTACGTTTTTTAACTGCCTTTGGTTTTAAAGGGGTCATGAACTGGCTTTTTTTACTTTTTTATACTGTAGTCTGAGGTCAACTTATGACGTTCGCGTGGTTTTTACATTCAAAAACATCATAATGAATAAGTAATAGGTTATTTTCTACTCTGGTTTTGAGCCTCTCTCATGGAATGCTCTGTTTTTATTGGCGTGCCGCACTGAAGACTTGGAAGTAAACGTCCACTGCTATGATTTGATAAGCTTTGCATATTATAATGAGCTCCGGCTCCCCCGTGAGTACACGTGAGGAATTGTTTTAAAAGCGTGTGGGAAAACGGCAACCGGAATGATGATTCGCCCACAGGGCTCGCAAAACGTCTTTATCAAACACAATGATTTATCTCTCATCCACCCGCAATTAATTGGAATGTTATTTTTTATTACTTGGCCCGCCCGTTTGGTGGATATGCAAACTGTGCATCACTAACACACACACCCACACACACACATGTTGGTGCAACTACATTATGAGGACATTCCATAGGCGTAATGGTTTTTATTCTGTACAAACTGTACATTCTATCCCCCTACACTACCCCTACCCCTAAACCTACCCAACACAGAAAACATTCTGCATTTTTACATTTTTATTTTATAGTATTTTTTTAAAGCTATTTTAATTATGAGGACACATGAAATGATTGTATTTTTCCTTCAAATATCAAGAGAGTGAACAACGCACATCAAAAAAAGGAATGTTATTTCACTATTTAAGATTCACCGGCCTGCCGACGGGTTTACGTTTTGGTAGCCCGTCTGGAAAACACATAGCCCTGGGGCGTTGGGCTTTGCGAGCCCTGGCCCATACATGTCCGAGTCTGATCACACAATGAACCAACAACAAATAAAGGATTCTCCAGCCTGTGACAGCGTGGAAGTTAGACACGTACACATAATCAATAGATATCAAACGATCTGTAACAATGCAATGCGATATGTCTGCAAATCCAGTCTCTTGTTTACAAACGAATCCGTGGTGAAATGAAGGAACAAATGCGCAATGTCTTCCCCACGTGAGCTGGATCTTCATTAAAAATAAAGTTCAACCACGCATTCCTAATATTAGAATCCGAAGGAAGCTTTTGCAGCGACTGTGTTCTTCCACAACCAGGCACAGCGCAATATCTTGCTATCTTTGGCATGTTTATTGCTCGGTAGCGCGATCCGTTTAGCTCCACGAGTCGGTGGCCGTGGCTACAGAATCAGGCGCACTTATTCTTATGTTGAGGCGGCGTTTCACCACATGATGGCGTCAAGGGTTGGCATATTCTGAGATCGAGCGTTTGCTGGGCATGGTGTCAATATAAGCTTTTCTTTGACTAATAAGGAAGTTTTCAGCTCCGAAACGTACAGAATATTCTTATATCACGATGAACTTTTATATGTCAAAGGCTGAATGAAAAGTTGATTTCTCAATTCATGACCCCTTTAATGAGGAAATACTGCACATGGTTTGTCTTAAAGCATATTAAAAACACCACACAGACATATAAACAACACTAAAAACTTGATTTTCACCACAGGCGGTCTTTAAAGGGGTGATGAATTGAGAAATCAACTTTTCATTCAGCCTTTGATATATAAAAGGTCATGGAAATATAAGAATATCCTGTAAGTTTCAGAGCTGAAAACTTCCTAGTTAGTCAAAGAAAAGCTTTTATAGACACCAGGCCCAGAAAACGCGGGCTCTCAAATATATACCGATCTATGACGTAATAGAAGGGGGAAACGCCGCCTTTACAGATAAATATGTACGTCTGCTTCTGTAGCCCCGCCCACCAACTCGTGGAACTGAACTGATCACGCTACCGAGCTGTAAACATGCCGAAGACAGCAATATATTGCGTTGTGCCTGGTTGTGGAAGAACACAGTCGCTGCATAAGCTTCCTTTGGATTCTAATATTAGAAATGAGTGGTTGAACTTTATTTTTAAGGAAGTTCCAGCTCACGTGGGGAAGACATTGCCTGTTTGTTCACCTCATTTCACCGCGGAATCGTTTGTAAACAGGATACCGGTCGAGACTGGATTTGCAGACAGAAGGAGATTAAAACACAATGCCGTGTCTTCTATATTGGATCCGACAGGAATGGTGCAACACACTTATGTGAGTAAAACATGTTTTTTATATGTGATAGTATTGCATTGTTACAGATCGGGGCTATATGTTTTCCAGACAGGCTACCAAAACGTAAGCCCGGCCTGCCGACGGGCTATCTTAAATAGTGAAATAACATTCCTTTCTTGATGTGCGTTGTTCACTCTCTTGACTTGATATTTGAAGGGTGCGCGTGTGTGTTAGTGATGCACGGTTCGCGGTTATATCCACCGATCGGGCGTGCCAAGTAATAAAAAAATAACATTCCAATCAATCGCGGGTGGATGAGAGATAAATCATTGTGTTTGTTTGATAAAGACGTTTTGCGAGCCAGAGCGAATCATTCCGGTTGCCGTTTTCCCACACGCTTTCAAAACAATTCCCACATGTACTGACAGGGGAGCTGAAGCTCATTAAATATGCAAATCTTATCCAATCCTAGCCGTGGGCGTTTACTTCCAAGTCTTCAGTGCGGCACACCCATTAAAACCGAGCGTTTCTTGAGAGAGCCTCAAAACCAGGTTAGAAAATAACATATTACTTATTCATTATGATGTTTTTGAATATAAAAACCACGCGAACGTCATAAGTTGACCTCAGACAACAGTATAAAAAAAAACAGTTCATGACCCCTTTAAAAAGTTGTCACTGTTTGACACACTGCAAAGTGTTTCACAGGTTATGAACGGAAAGAGAACATGCTACCTCCCGGTGGATGAGGCTGTTTTCACACTGCACAGCTGTGAATGGGGAGAAGATCCATTCAGTAGTGCTTCCCTATATCAGGCCACATCCACAGATTAACGCATGAGAGGAGAACAAAGAAACAGCGTGTGTGTTTTGCTTGGTTTGTTCTCCGTCAGGAGTGGGCTAGAAGGGAAATTAGGGCAGTCTCCGCTTGATAATTATTGTCGCTCTATAATCTCAGCCCTCTGTGTCTGGAGGCAACCTACGATAGCTGACGTAGGTTCAGTCTGCTGCGTTGAGCATGAGTAAAGCAGGATTATTGTTAGTAGGATTATTACATATCCTCTCTAATAAAGAAACTCGGATATACTATGAGATTATAATTGCAATCAATCAATCATCTTTGATGGAGGCTCTCTATTACTTATTATAATAATGCATTAATAATATATGGATGGCATGTTGCTTCTCTTAAAGGATTAGTTCACTTTAAAATGAAAATTACCCCATGATTTACTCACCCTCAAGCCAGGTGTCTATGACTTTCTTCTTTCTGATGAACACAATCAGTTATATTAAGTAAAGTAAGTAAAATATCTGCCAGACCGCCTTCCATATTCAACTTACGCAAAAAGTGTAACGCCTCTCACAGTTCAAAACACGTTCTAGTGATACGTCGTGCCAGTTATGTTTTTTATGGATATTTTTCTTACAAAACCCATCGCTTTGCTTCTGAAGGCCTTTATTAACCCCCCGAAGCTGTGTGGAGTACATTTATGATGGATGGATGCACTTTTTTGAGCTTCAAACTCAATGGACCCCGTCACTGCCATTATAAAGCTTGGAAGCATCAGGATATTTATTAATATAACAGCGATTGTGTTCATCAGAAAGAGAAAAGTCATATACACCTAGGATGGCTTGAGGGTGAGCAAATCATGGGGTAATTTTCATTTTAAAGTGAACTACTCCTTTAAATTAATTTGTGTTCTGGCTGGTAATTGGAATACATAGCCAATTGCCTTAAAGAGATAGTTCACCCAAAAATAAAAAAAACTTCTCATCATTTACTCACCCTCAAGTTGTTCCAAGCCTGTATGAGTTTCTTTCTTCTGTTGAACACAAAGGAAGATCTTTTGAAGAATATTGGTAACCAGACAGTTGACGGTAGCCATTGAATATTCCATTATATTCAATATTTTTTTCACATTTTCACATTCACATTTTCTTTAGAAAAGATCAATCAGATCCACACAGTTATAGGCTGATATTAGATGGTTGATACTGGACATGCTCATTTCTATATTTTTACATTTAGATTTGCTGTCATCTAACACTCACATAAAGTTAATCTAAAAAAAAAAAAAATTTATATACATTTTCCATACTGTTCATTATAATGTTGGGATTCCTAAATTCACTTGTAGCATTTTAAATGAATGATTTTAGTTTTTAGTGTTTTATTTTTAGTTTACTTAGAACATTTTAATATTGGCCATTTATCGGTTGTCGGCCACCGCATGAAAAGAATGATCGACTTGTCCTATCGTCCGGAATGCATCCTCAGAAAATCAAAAAAATATTACTTTAATTGTTATAAGCTTGTGTTGGTCTTTAGGTTTATAATAAAAGGCTGTTTGAAGTTAAAGGGAAAAAAGCTAAGGGGAATCATCATGACCTTGTTGTGTTCATTTTAGACCATCATGCAGTAGTCTGCGTACATCTGGAAAAAGGTATAGAGCCCCACAGTTTTCAACATCCCCTTTCCAGGCAGGAAAAAGGAAGCACCATTCACTTGCTTCATTCAAGACTTTATAAGAATGTTTTGGGTTTCTTTTTATGCTGTTGATAGAGCTTAACTTGTATTGAAGCAAAAGCATTCCTGAATGTTTAGGCCGGATTCTTGGATGCAGAATTTAGCCTATAATTATTTTATTTTCTCAAGAGTAAACAAAAAAACGGATGGTCTTCATTCGGCTCACAGCTTCTTTTGAAGTGCCAAGAGGCATACATCTGTGGAGAGGAGGCAATATATCAACTCATGGCTACTTGTTTGTGGTTTTAGGCCGCCTGCTCTGGGATAAGCAGTTTTTTCTTGTATGCTGTGAAGTACGAGGCCTTTAGCTAATGGGCTTAGATTCAGGAACGCTCATAAAGAGGGACCATTCCACTTTTGATGCATTGGTCCCGCACACACTTTCTCACTAGTTAAGACTTCCTGTTTAGTTCAATGCTCCACAATTGAGTGGCCTCTTTGACCAAAACATCCTTTATGAATGCAAAGCATGTCACAATCTCTCCTTGCTACAAATTGAGCTACCAATCTTGTCCTGTCTGTCAGCCTCAACTGGGTTGATTTCAGTTTTTACATTTTAACATTTAAATTTTTATGCTTAACGAAATGGAATAGTTCTCACAAACTTAAAACCAAAAATCGTATGTTTTTTTTATTCACTCGTGTTGGTCCAAAAACCCAACCTGACTTTCTTTCTTGTGCCAGACACAAAAGGGCAGAAAGTTTAAGCTGTTAAACAGATAGTTCACCCTAAAGTCATCATTTACCCACCCTGGTGTTGTTCTAATGCAGTATGGTGCGGCATCTTACAAATGCACAGTCGAGCACGAAAGACCAAGGTCAGGATTTCAAATAATATATATATTTTTTTTTACTAAACCCCGTCGTATACCCCCAGAACAATTGGAATATGCATCTTTTTTAAAAAGCTTGATCCTAGTCGCTATTCACTGCTATTATATAGTCGAGTGCAAGTGGGAGATTTTTAAAATATTCTCTTTTTGTGATCTGAAAAAGAAAGAAGGGCATCCAGCATTAGTGACTTAATAATGACTTAATTTTCATTTTAGGGTGAACTAGCCCTTTAATTTTCATACAATGACAGAAATACTTTCAAGCTCAAAAATAGATTTGTTAGATTAATAAACAATAAACAGATTTCTTAGATTTTTTATATAACAATTAATTTAATAGAATTTATTTATTTTTTAATTTAATAAATATTTATATGTAAAAAACAGAAATACATAGCTTTTTAATCGAAGCCATTAAAATTACATGTTATTTTGTTTAGTAGTGCAATTCTCAAGTTGTAAATGACTGAAATAAATCTTTTCTTCAGAATTTTGTAGAGCTTCACGATTAATCGTTAAAGGAACACGCCGACTTTTTGCGACTTTAGCTTATTCACCGTATCCCCCCAAGGAATAAAGGAACTTTGCTGGCGTACTATGTGCAAGCAGGTTGTCACGTTGGTAATATCATTGTGCCACTGCACCCATGGTACGGCAGCAAAGTTCCTGGGTTATTATGCAGGAATGAGAGTATAGTCCCTAGCCATATCGGTCTAGAAAATTGCAACTTTTCATTTTCCGTTGGTCTTAGAACACGATGTAACTATACACATCACAACATGTAAATAGGAAAATGTTGGTGTTATTTTGTCACTTATTGAGCAGTAGGCTAGATGGAGCCGTTTACCTCCAGTCTTTGTGCTAAGCTAGGCTAGCAGTGGGTGCGTCAGACAGAGTTATGGCACGCACGGAGATAAAAATGGTATGTATGGACTTATCTAACTCTGGGGGATACGGTGAATAAGCTAAAGTCCCAAAAAGTCGGCATGTTCCTTTAAAGATCATGATCTCGATTCAAACACCCATGCGAAATTGCAATTCGCCTGTTTAAAAAATTCAAATCTGCATTTGCGCTGCCGCTGATCCAGAGAGAGCAGTTGTCATGCATTGGTATAAAACAGATTCACAGACAGTCTTTTCAATCACACAATATCATTATTTCTGTGTTACAAATATTCAAATGATCACAGAAGTACTGGGATAAAAGTTTATAGTTTGGATATAAACACTGATGTCTACAGTTGTGATCCAAATAGAGCAAATCGTCTTTTGAATGTATCTTGGCTCTTCAAATAACGATCGTATCGATTGCATTGTTACACCAGTAGGGGGCGACAAGTGACTGTTAAAAATGCATTTGTCATTGAATCACTCATTCAAGAGACTCGCTCAAAAATGCTGTTTCATCCAGTAATGAAACAAGTGAAGTCTTTATTAGTAAGTCATTGAATCATTAATTTTTTTTAAATAATTCATTCCAATTAATTAAACATTTTTAAATAGACTGCAGCAATTAATGGTTAGAACTTCTAGCAAATTACACTTCTTATAACTTACCTTATGCTCTTCATTATGACTTTTAATAAAGAGCAGCTTGGACATTCTTCAAAATATCTTCTTTGTGCTTCAAAGAAAGAAAACCATACAGGTTTATAACAACATGAGAGTGAGGATGACAGATATTTTGTTTTTGATGAACTAATCTTTAATGTAGAAACAGAACCACCACAAAGGTAAACTCTAGATTAATGGTAGAGGTAGAGGTAGAGCTCTAGATTAATAGTTTTGAACCTGGTCTGTGGACTTAGATGCACTTTTGCTTGAACATGACCTGTGTTGGCTCAGAGGCTTCTGCAGGTTTCATTGGTGAGCTTTGCCAGGGCTTTTTAATTAGAGAGCCACAGCAGTCAGGGGTTGAGAAACCGTGTGTGGTTTGGAAACCAGCTCAGTCTGTGTGAGATTTTGTATGCGTGTGCCACAGCTTAAGTTCTGTTACACATTAAATTGATCTTATTTTAACATTCTCCTGCTGTACCGTACAAGTTAATGAGTTGGAGGGCAGAGAGAGGACACAGGAGATGTTTTCTTGGCTTGCTTCATGACTGTGTTCTCACTGCTGTCCAGCTGGTTGTGAAATGTATTTAGGTACCTGCACAGGAAATTATTCCTGCAGTTCAATGAGTTTAAAGGAATAAAAGAGCCAAAAGAAACTTTGGAAGCCTTTATATGAGAGTTTCCTTTAGGAAAAGGAATCTCATATTCTGCTATATAATTCTAGTACTGCTAATATAATAGTATTACTAAAACTTATATTATAAAACGGATATTCCTAGTCCTTGATTCTGATTGGTTGTCCCTAAGGGACACTGTAGAGTTTATATCAACTTTTCAGATTGTGTTTCTACTACAATTTTGTTGAAATATATAAACATATAGGGCCCTATCATACACCCGGCACAATGCGACACCAGGCGCGACGCAAGTGTTTTTTGCTAGTTTCAGCCCGACGCAGTTATCATGTTCACGTCCAGCGCCACGTTGTTTAGATAGCAAATGCACTCGTGCCCATCTGTTCGCCCATGGGCATGCTGGTCTGAAAACGAGGTGTGTTCAGGCTCATTGTTGGTGTGTTGCTATTTTGAGTAAAGTCGAGTCACCTTTATTTATATAGCGCTTTTTACAATGCCGATTGTTTCAAAGCAGCTTCACAGTGTTAAACAGGAAAATAATGCAACAGAATTTGATTCGGCTGTACAGTGATGTCATCTAGCTCAGTTCAATTATCATATAGTGTCAATGCGGGCAGATCAGTAATATAGTTGAACTAAGCAAGCCAAAAGCCAAAGGCAAAGGGTGGCAAGGAACCCAAACTCCATCAGGTGACAGAATGGAGAAAAAAACCTTGGGAGAAACCAGGCTCAGTCGGGGTGCCAGTTCTCCTCTGGCCAACGAACAAACAGTGTATGATTATGATTCAGGCAAACATTACAAGTCAGAAGTCATATTAGATCGGAATATTCAGAATATTTGTCCAGTTCCATCTGGTTGAAGATCGGAGTCATCACGCCGGAGACGGGTTTGTTGAGGAATCAGTGCCACTGGATGTCGTGTTGATGAGGCCTTCACAGAGGAGAGTCTAGTTGACACGGTCTCTGCAGACACTTCAGGGCTGCGTTGGTCGTGTCTACAGTCAGCAGACTACAGTAAACCTCGGGATAAACAGAGAGACTAATATTGAGGAACTGAAAACGACTGCACCATTGACCAACAAAAACCTGGTCTAAAGTCAATAGCGCAGTATTTTTTATGTTATTTAAAGGGCGCGTTAGTGACATGTGCCTATAGGCGGGTGCACAATGCACGTACACTGATTATTACACACACAGGGCTTGTGTGTAGCAGCACACAAACATTGTTAAATGTTAGAAATAAAATGATTCCTCTCTGGAGAAGCGTTCAGTTTTTCCACTCACAATGTAAATAGCGAATCCGCCATGGTACAAGTGCAACTGGCTTTTGAAGGGAATAGGAGATGAGACTCTGATTGGTTTACTGCACATTACGCCCACAACACACCCATGACTCATTAAGAGACTAGGTACAACCCTTTTAGACCATGCGCCGGGCGTGCTGACTGTTTTTTTCCGTCGTTAAACTAGCAGAAGTGGATTCGGACACGCCCTAAGTGCACCTGCACCATGTGCTTCAAACCATGCGCTCAGAACATTACAATAGGTCCTTAAACTGTTGCTGTAATAAAACTTCAGGACAGATTTATTCATTAATACGTTAAATAATGAAGACAACAGGTCAAAATATAATGCATATGTAATACTACACTCACCTAAAGGATTATTAGGAACACCTGTTCAATTTCTCATTAATGCAATTATCTAATCAACCAATCACATGGCAGTTGCTTCAATGCATTTAGGGGTGTGGTCCTGGTCAAGACAATCTCCTGAACTCCAAACTGAATGTCAGAATGGGAAAGAAAGGTGATTTAAGCAATTTTGAGCGTGGCATGGTTGTTGGTGCCAGACGGGCCGGTCTGAGTATTTCACAATCTGCTCAGTTACTGGGATTTTCACGCACAACCATTTCTAGAGTTTACAAAGAATGGTGTGAAAAGGGAAAAACATCCAGTATGCAGCAGTCCTGTGGGCCAAAATGCCTTGTTGATGCTAGAGGTCAGAGGAGAATGGGCCGATTGATTCAAGCTGATAGAAGAGCAACTTTGACTGAAATAACCACTCGTTACAACCGAGGTATGCAGCAAAGCATTTGTGAAGCCACAACACGCACAACCTTGAGGCAGATGGGCTACAACAGCAGAAGACCCCACCAGGTACCACTCATCTCCACTACAAATAGGAAAAAGAGGCTACAATTTGCACAAGCTCACCAAAATTGGACAGTTGAAGACTGGAAAAATGTTGCCTGGTCTGATGAGTCTCGATTTCTGTTGAGACATTCAGATGGTAGAGTCAGAATTTGGCGTAAACAGAATGAGAACATGGATCCATCATGCTTTGTTACTACTGTGCAGGCTGGTGGTGGTGGTGTAATGGTGTGGGGGATGTTTTCTTGGCACACTTTAGGCCCCTTAGTGCCAATTGGGCATCGTTTAAATCCCACGGCCTACCTGAGCATTGTTTCTGACCATGTCCATCCCTTTATGACCACCATGTACCCATCCTCTGATGTTCATTCATGTTTATTGTTTGTGCTATAACTAGGTTCACTTGTGCTTGATTCAAATACAGCGATCTGTTACACCAAATTGAGGAGCGCCAAAACCACATTTATTGTTTGAATTTCATTATAAAATTTACAATTTGAAAGATCAAACTTCGTTTCATCTCAAAAGTAGCAAAGCACAAAGCTTGTGATTATTGGATGGTATAAGCATTTATTAAAAATAAAAAATCAGTATTGCCCTAGCATCCATACAGCTGGCATGTTTACCTGTTGTAGCTTATCCACACACATTAAACAGATGCTAACACAGTGGTGCAGGTATGATATCAGAACCCGGAATTTGCCACTGATTCCTTCAAGATTTTCCTTTGAGGTTTTATAATGGGGTTTTTCAATTCATGAGTATTAAAATAAGGTCTGTGGTAAACACAACTTGACGATACTTTGACATTTTGTTCTACAGCGTAAATTGCACACAGTCACACCTCAAACATTCTTATCTGGTTGCTTATTAGAAACATACTTTTGCAAAAATAAACATAACTGCTTCAAAATGTTTGTTTTTGGTATGGGTGTGTATAATTTACGTTGTAGAACAAAACCTCAAAGTATCGTCAAGCTGTGTTTACCACAGACCATATTTTACTCATAAATTGAAAAACTCCATTATAAAACCCCATAGGAACCAGTGGCAAATTAGTTTTCAGGATTCCGACATAATCCCTGCACTGCAATTTTTATTTAAATTACATTTATTTCACCTAAATATTTGCTCACTCATTGTATTTGTGTTTTTTCAATAGGGTAATTTTGTTGCTCAAAAGTTTGCACAGTACAAGGAAGCTTGATTTCAATTTTTGAATTAAATTGGTCTAACACTAGTATTCAGGTATAGAAATCCTACAGAAACTAAATGAAGTAATCAAATGTAAAATAACACTGGATAGTCTTTTAGTCCTGTATACATTAAATACATAGACTGTTAATCCTGATTCCTTACAATTAATCTTTTGTTGTTTTATCAACATTAATGACAGACATATATAACACAGAGCGTTCTCTTTTGTCTTGGCGCGCTTGAATGGTTTAAAAGCATTTGCATGAATAAGAGCGTGATCATATAATGTAACATTAGCCCAAGGATGACAGAAATGTTTAACGTGTTAAACTAAAAAAATGAAAGGCAGACGTTAACGCGCTATTTTTGACAAAACTAATAAAAGCACATTACCTGAAACAGCCACATCATTTTAGCTTGCTTCTGCATATCTTTGAGCTCTTTTATTGTTACTCGTGTTTCACAGGACTCATACTTGAGCGCTCCGCATGCAAGCCCAATGTTGTACCAGGTGAGCTACCGAGCAAGTTTACTACATCAGCAAATCATGTGCTATGGTAAAGCGTTTTGAGGTCATATCCAGGGCTTGACATGAACTTTTTTGCTCACCAGCCACTGTGGCTAATGGTTTTCCATGACTAGTTACTATCCACTTAGCATTTTCACTGAGCACAATTCTGAGATCGATATTATGGGGAAAAACTGCCCTATAGATATTTTTTATATAATCTCATAATTTGGCAGCAGGAATATTCAGCTGCTGTCACTTTAAGACCTGACGCACGGATCTATTATACTGTTACACATGCATTTTCTTTCTCAACTATTTACGTTCACTTAAAACAGAACTGACTGTGTTTACGTGAATGCTCGCCAAGACCGGCATTTTAACATTATTTAGTGTACTTTCAACTATTTATGTGCAATAAGCAGCAAAAAAGAACTAAATTTAGTTATGAGAGGCAGCTTTATGTGCGCGCACTTTGTTTGTGATCACAAAATCTGCAGGAATGAGTAAAATTATGCTTAATACGTGCAATCCCATGGCGAAATTATTCTTTTTTTTTGTTATTAAAAATAATATTGGAAGCATTTCAGATAATTCATCATCGATATGTATTGAAAAAAACTATATTTTTGACAACACTACATTACACTTAGTTCATTATTTTAAATGCATTTTTAAAAGACAAAAATGTAAAAATGTATATTATATATAAAATTCAACCCGCCAAAGTGGCAGGTAGGAGTGGCTGCGTCACACGCCACTGCTGAAATACACATGCATTTGGTCGGTTGGCTGGTGTTAATGTCAAGCTCTGGTCATAGCATAGTATTGTTCAAAGAAAAAAAATAAGTCTTTATTTAATAATCTCCCCCCGTAATCATAATTTGTTTTGAAAAGGAATAAAAGCTGTTGCCGTTTTACTGCCTCTAGTGTTCAGCTGAAAACTGCAGTGAAAATAAATTATGTATAGGCATGTTTTTGAAGTTCTGCAAACATGTAGGTAGAGGCATGTTTTTGCAATGGGCCTGGGTTGTGGAAAAGAGTGTTGAAAATAAGCTTCCCTCACTGAACAGTTTACCAACACAATGGAAATTCAAACCCATGTTTTGGCCTCAAGCCAAGACCTAACTTGTCTGAGGATGAGTAACCACAGTAACTAATAGCATGGTATCATTATACCACAGGCTCTGTTTAAAATAACAAGTGTCCAAATGGTTAAATGTTCTCTTATATGTAGAAGTGCAGCAAAGTGTAGAACAAAAATCAGTTGGTCAAAGCACTCTGTATTTTGCTCATAGCTCTAATTGCAACCCGCCACATTTGGGCTTAATTAGTGTGTTGCTGAGACTTGCTGTAGGTGTCACGTTTAGCATTTTCCAGAGTTTGCTTTCTCATCTGGAGAGGAAAGCTAACTGCAGGTGTTTTTGACATGTAGGAAATTCAGACAGATGTTGTTAATAATTATTTTTTCCCATCATTGAGCCAAATATTGTCTGACTCCACAGTTTGTTATACAGTGAAAACCTCTCTTTGGCCTGTTGACGGCAAAGGAATAAAAGGGAAGTGGGCGTTCAGGCATTAGACAGTACTGAGTATTGCTAAGAACACAGGCCTTTGTTCCATCTGACAATCCCAGAAATAGCTGTAAGCACTTTGGAATTTCGGAACGTATCTCTCAGAATTCTTCGAAATTTGATGGATTTAGAGATGAACATTACTGTTTGTTCTGACTGTGATTTTTGCCTGCATAATATGTATATTCTTTCTCTTACTCATCCGTCATGTAGTTCACAGTCACTGTCCCAAATTCCTCTTTTCCAAAGCTGTAAAATGTGTGGGCTTTGGGTAAAGTCCCCTTTGCTTTTTTAACACTCTCTGTCTCTTTCTGAATGCTGACCATTGTGGCCCGAGGCTGCTCTCCCATGTCCTAACTCCATGAGTGTAGAACCAGTGAGTCCCCAGGAGGAGCGCAGTAAGACAATGGGTCAGTGTTCACAGGGCCTGACAGGGCTGGACAGAACCGTTGAGGTCCAGATACTCTCGGCTGTTTGGAGATGAGGCACAGACTTGAAATATCCTGTCAGTGTTTGATAGGTGATCAAGTTCTTCTCATTAACTTTTCAAATCAATGCTTGATTTTGCTGCTTTAGTTTACATGTTACACTTACGCTCAACCGTTACAGCTACACTAAAAGCTAAATCTGAAAAGCTGCTGATGTTAGGAAGAACTGTTTCAGACAGGTTCCAACATGATTAATTAGAGGGAAAAAAAGAATGTTTGAGAAATTTGTCAGGATTGCTTTATATAAAAGAGAAGCACTATTTTCAAGTAGTTTATTGTCCTCAACTTTTGAAAGTTTCACTAATGAACTGCTGTTCACTTTAATTTAGCAGCCTCTGTATTGGTATTGGGTGGAATTTTAGGTCAGGCACTGATGTTGGACGAGAAGGCCTGGCTCACAGTCTCCGCTCTAATTCATCCCAAAGGTGTTCTATCGGGTTGAGGTCAGGACTCTGCGCAGGCCAGTCAAGTTCCTCCACACCAAACTCGCTCATCCATGTCTTTATGGACCTTGCTTTGTGCACTGGTGCGCAGTCATGTTGGAAAACGAAGGGACCATCCCCAAACTGTTCCCACAAAGTTGGCACATGAAATTGTCCAAAATGTCTTGGTATGCTGAAGCAGTAAGAGTTCCTTTCACTGGAACTAAGGGGCCAAGCCCAACCCCTAAAAACAACCCCACACCATAATCCCCCCTCCACCAAACTTTACACTTGGCACAATGCAGTCAGGCAAGTACCGTTCTCATGGCAACCGCCAAACCTAGACTCATCCATTGGATTGCCAGACAGAGAAGTGTGATTGGTCACTCCAGAGAACACGTCTCCACTGCTCTAGAGTCCAGTGGCGCCGTGCTTTACACCACTGCATCCAACACTTTGCATTGCACTTGGTGATGTAAGGCTTGGATGCAGCTGCTCGACCATGGAAACCCATTCCATGAAGCTCTCCACGCACTGTTCTTGAGCTAATCTGAAGGCCACACGAAGTTTGGAGGTCTGTAGTTATTGACTCTGCAGAAAGTTGGTGACTTCTGCGCACTGTGTGCCTCAGCCTACCATGGCTGAGTTGCTGTTGTTGTTGCTGTTGTTCCCAATTGCTTCCACTTTGTTATAATATCACTAACAGTTGACCGTGGAATATTAAGTAGTGAGGAAATTTCACAAATGGACTTATTGCACAGGTGGCAATCTATCACGTTACCACGCTTGAATTCACTGAGCTCCTGAGAGCGACCCATTCTTTCCCAAATGTTTGTAGAAGCATCTGCATGCCTAGGTGCTTGATTTTATACACCTGTGGCCATGGAAGTGATTGGAACACCTGAATTCAGTGATTTAGAGGGGTGTCCCAGTACTTTGGCAATATAGTGTACAAATACATGACAAATAGAATAGAAAATATAGCTGCAAGCAGCAATTAAGGGGCCAAGCACAAAGAAGGGATGATTAGCCATGCCAGTATGGCTGGAAGCATCAGACCAACTGCAACAATGACCAATTAAAGACATCAAGGTGATTTAGGCAAAATGGCTGAAAAATCATAAATACAGTCACTAGTAATATGATTTATTAAATTGATATGGTGTGGTGAGATTGAGGTGACAATGACACATACTAAGTTTGGTGTCAAAATAACAAAGAATTGCAGAGATACAGCTTCAGAGTTGTTTTGGCATCATGCCATCAATTTTGTTGATGCAGTATATGAAAACAGTTTTGTCTATCGACACAAAATCCATAACTTTTTGCCAGAATGGTCTGACGATGATACAATTCGATTTTAGTGAAAATCGGACCAGCGGTCTAGGAGAAGTTAAAAAAAGTACAAATAAAATTTGCCAGACAGGAAGTTTGGCTGACTTTGGCACAATTGGAATCTATGTTCTCGGCATGACCCAAGGAATCTATTAAGACCAGTTTCATTACAATAGGCTAA
Organism: Rhinogobio ventralis; assembly: GCA_039654625.1. Taxonomy (NCBI): domain Eukaryota; kingdom Metazoa; phylum Chordata; class Actinopteri; order Cypriniformes; family Gobionidae; genus Rhinogobio; species Rhinogobio ventralis. Next base: position 33,544,265 of record CM077208.1, read on the forward strand.
TTTAATCAAAAGTTATTATTTTTTATTTTATAATTTTTGGAAATTTCATTATAACTTTTGACCACAAGGTCTCAAAACTTTTTGAGTACCTTCAGGGCATGGTGCCAGAGAGTTTTCATAATGAGTTTCGTAAAATATAGCATTATATATAGAGATGCACCGATGTATCTGCCGCCAATATTTATTGGCCGATTTTGGATCAATTTACAACCATAGGCCGATATAACAAACTGATGGTTTATTAATTAACTGTGTGAATGCACTGAGCTGTATAATGTCTGTTGCATAATCTAAGATTATAATGTAATATTCCTGCTGCGCTGCTGTCTGCGTTTTAATGTTAATTAAACAACAAAAGACCAGCAAAAAAAAAAAAAAAAATCTCTCACAACTCTTGACTATATAACTGTCATAAGGATTCATTTCCGCGATGCGGAAAACGCAGACGGAATCCAGTCATAAAAAAAGGAATTTATTGCATATGTCACGGAATTTGTCAAAGTTTTGATGAATAAATAAAACGTAGGTCAGTACATTTAAATCAAATCACGATACATACTAGTGTCTGTGAATATTAAGCCGCAAAAAGACTGTTTAAATATGAATCCTGCATGTCTCTGTGTGTCTCTGTGTAAATGAATAACGCAGACGCGTGGTTTCATTTACCTCACACACACACTGAAACTTGCAGTGTTTTTCAGCCCCTGCCACATCAATATATGAGGACATGAATGCATGAACCTCATCTCCAGTCACTCCATGAGCAACAAAACAAAACAATCGACTCAAGCCGATTTGATTTCACCCTATGACGTCATTTTCCGCTATGTAAATTTCCCCGCCATTTTGAATTTTCCAAAAAACCTACTTTTTCAAACTCCTCCTAGGCCTTTGCCTTTTCACGAAAATTTTAACCAGATCATCTTCAGGCAGTGCCAGCAAAAAGTTATGGAATTCAAGTTGATTCGTCAAACTGTTTTCGATAAACGCACAAACAAATTTTACGTTGCGCTTGCAAAAATGCACATAAGGCTGTATCTCGGCAACGCTTTATCGTATTCAAACCAAACTTGGTACATGTCATCACAAGCATGACCTGAGGTAACTTGCAGCGTTTTGGCGCAGCGGCACCTACTGGTCCGGAGACAAGAAAAATGTCTATTATTGCTTATAACTTCTGAACCGTTTCTCCAAAAATCATCGTTAGATTCGGGACGTCATGCCGAGTCGACTGATATCCAATTTACCTAAACTGTGCAGGTACCCTCAAGTCATGGTTGTCATAACACACACCAAGTTTGGTCAGAACACGCTAAAGCGTTGTGGAGATATTGCCTCACATTCATCAAATTCTTTCGCTCATTTTTTGATAACGGTTTGACGAAACTATTTGAATTCCTTAAATTTTTTGATGATCTGGATCGATTTTCATGAAAATCGGAGCAATGGCCTAGGAGAAGTTTGAAAAAGTAGAGTTTTTTTTGGAAAATGGCAAAATGGAAACTGACATCATAGGGCGCAATTGTCTTGAGCCAAGGAATCAGAGTCTTCATGGTTCAAGAGTTATTAGAATAAACGTAAGTGCAAATTTGGACAGTTGGTGGCGCTAGAGGGATTGAGTTAGAGACTTCAAAATGGCTCTGGTTAATGTTCAGACTGTCCTCTATTTGTGTGCCAAATTTCATGGCTTTCCCTCAAGCGGTTCTATGGGTTGAAGCAGAAGCAGAAGAATAAGAACACTAACGATTACAATTGGTGCCTATGCACCTTCAGTTCTTGGCCTCTAATTACATTAACATATATTTTAGTTTACCATAAATGCTTGTTAGTGCATCCATATTTGAAAGAGAATATAATTAAATGCATAAAAAATGCATATAAAGATGTACTTAAGTCTATAATAAAACATGTACTTCTTTATCACAAGGGTTCTCCTTGTCTCAGGTAAAAATGAATCCCATTTTATAGTGAGGGAATTGATGATTTGCTGGACTGAGGCGGTGTGAAAAGGAATTCACTCTGCAGGACATTCTGTGAATTATTAACCAGGATTGTTGACTGGGCTGCAGAGGGTCTGTCATCGGCTCTTATCTTCTCTTACAGACTTTACTGGCCGGGCCATCAGTTTGAACAAAAGCGCTGTGTCAACAAGTAGTCACAAGGGGCGGCAATCAGATACCTGATCCCGTTCAGCCACAACGCAACTGTCATTACTGTACAGACTAAAAGAATTCTTGTACAGGATATGGAATGGATTCAACGTAGGCCAAACGTCAGCTATCCAAGGCGTTTTCTTTCTTGCTCAGAATCATGAGATCGGTTTTAAAAGCTAGTGAATAGACTAATTAACTACAACTACAAGGAATGCAACACCTAACTGAAATGGAAAAATATATTTTCCAGGGTAAAATTTTTTATTTTTCTAAATATCATGGATGATTAATACATAAATATCATTAGGATTTTGTGTGGTCGTACCACATGACATCTTGCTTTGTCATAAAATGTTAAAATTATCTGATGCACATGTAGTGTACTTCGAATCATATACGTATATTTAACATAATGTTGCATATAATATAATATTAATGAAATAAAAGGCCACTTAAGTGTAATAATAACACACTTCAGTAACTTTTAAAGGATTAGCTCACTTCAAAATTAAAATTTCCTGATAATTTACTCAACCCATCTCATCCAAGATGTTCATGTCTTTCTTTCTTCAGTCGAAAAGAAATAAATTTGTTTGAGGAAAACATTCCAGGATTTTTCTCCATATAGTGGACTTCAATGGCAACCAGTGGTTGAAGGTCCAAATCAAGGCTCTGTACGATCCCAGCTGAGGAATAGGGTCTTATCTAGCGAAACCATCGGCCATTTAAATTTTTTATTTTTATTTTTATATACATTTTAACCTCAAATTGCTTGACTTCAGTGTTGTGCTTCTTTACAACGTATGACGCCATCACATCGGAAAGGTCACGGCCGTGACGTACGTGGAAGTACCGACCCAGTGCCGAAAAACTCCATCTCATGTTCTCCTCCAACTTTAAAATTGTCCGACATCGTTGTTTTACCTTTATTTTTGTAAATGCCGTTTGATTTAGTCTTTGCGCATTCGTTTTTTACACTGGGTCGGTGCTTCCACGTATGTCACAGTCGTGACCTTTCCAACATGATGACGTCATACGTATTAAAGAAGCACAATTTGTGGTTAAAAAGTATATACTTTTTTTTTTTTTTTAAGAAAATGACAGATGGTTTCGCTAGATAAGATCCTATTCCTCGTCTGGGATCGTGCAGAGCCTCTAAAGCCCTTTGAAACTGCATTGATTTGGACCTTCAACCCGTTAGTTGCCATAGAAGTCCATTATATGGAGAAAAATCCTGGAATGTTTTCCTGAATTTTTTTATTTCTTTTCGACTGAAGAAAGAAAGACATGAACATTTTGGATGAGATGGGGGAGAGTAAATTATCAGGAAATTTTCATTTTGAAGTGAACTAATCCTTTAAAAGTGCACATTAAAGTCTATTTTACACTTTAACCATATTTCAAAGACAATAGAAGTAATTATGAAATTACATATAACAATGTACTTGAGTTTTACATAAGTGAGTCAAAAAAGCACTCTTAAGTTTAACTAAACTGCATTTAATATAAATTTGAATTAGAATACATTTTATTGTAAATAGAGTGGTGGTCAGAATTATTGGCACCCCTGGTAAATATGATCATAGATGGCTGTAAAAATAAATCAGCATTGTTTATCCTTTTGATCGTTCATTAAACAAATTCGCAAAAATCTAAACTTTCATTGAAGTAAAAGAATTGAAAGTGGGGGGTAAATCACATTATGAAATAAATGTTTTTCTCCAAAACACATTGGCCATAATTATTGGCACCCCTAGATTTTTGAGTAAAATATCTCTGAAGTATATTCCGACCAATAATTCTGACCACGACTGTAGTATGCAATGATGTGTCTGAAAACATTGCTTTCAGTTTGCACTTACACTGTAAGTATATATTATTTCCGTAATAAGTACTCTTTTTAAAAGTATGCTAAAGTGCACTCCTTTTTCCACAAGGTAAGATTACACTGGTTTTTGAAGAATTTCATTTTTTAAATAAGCTTTTTTTGTTATTATATCAGGGCAGCTAGTGTCACCCTGACATTTTTTGGGCCCTACATAACAGATTGTCTAAAAAGAGAATTCAAAGAATTATTTGCACTAATGTTGCACCTTGCTTTTTTTAACACCGCTCTAATCTAAAGCCAGAAATGGCAGATGGGTGGCACCCCCACATGATGAGGTTTGCATTATCTCGGTGGTCTCTGGAGGAGGCAGGGCTGTGGACTGTGGACTGTGAGCAGGGAGGCCCCAGTGCTGCTGCTGGCACTCCACACGCCAACTCAAACAAACCACAACACACTGGCAATGAGAGGGAGAGCGCAGGCAAGCTCCTGGGTCATTTCCCTCTCGTACAGCTCCAAAAATAACCCCTGCTGACAGTTTTTTAATCTCCACACAACCCCTTCTAGGGGTACGAGGAATACTGTTGTGCAGAGAGATTTTCAAAATTCAAGCCTTGTGCTTGCTTTTGAAAGAAACTTTGAGCCGTGGGTGAAATCTGGAAGCGATTTGTAGATCAGCACAGAGTGATTTGGTGATTAGCACCTGCGTGCTGATCCAAAACCTGTAGTCTAAGACCTTGCCTAAGCTCAGTACTGACAGAGCTTTTCTTGATGCATGACCTTATTAAACAGTTTACAAGATGAGATGCGTTCTCAAATGCTTCATCTTGGTCAATTCACAGAATAAAAAAATACTAAAAAAGATATCCAAAGCCAATTCATATAAAAATTCCTTTAAACCAGGGGTGTCAAACTCATTTTTGGTTGAGGGCTGGATGGGAAAAAATATAACCATGTGCGGCCGAGTGACCTTTTTTTTTTTTTTAAAAACCTTAGTGCACTGACAGTTACATTATTAACCACACAAACTATAAAATCTTTTGCAAAAGAACTAGAAAAAACACTGCTTTTTGCAAACTGCATTTGTTTTTACAGCTTAAAGTCTTTATTAGATTTAAGTGATGGATTTAGATTTTTCGTGGCCAATTCCAAAAAATGTTTTTCAAACAAACGGACCAATTCTGATGGCATGATTTTTTCCGACATTCCGACATTTTTAAATATTTTATTTATTGTTTATTTGTTCTATACAGGCCAAACTGGCCTTAAACAAAAAAATATGTGTAGTCATCATAATCCAAACAAAGATGCTACACACATGAGCATGAGAAGTTGTTTTTTATTTAAATTAGATTGTATAATTTCAAGATTTACAGCAAAATCAGCATGGTCTGACTTTGGTTTTGTGAAATTATGCTACATAATCATTTTGGAAAATGATTGCAAAGCAGTTTGTTTGCAAGTCCGGAATAGAGATCGGCCAAAATAAAACTAAAATCCGTTTGCATGGCCGGCATCTCTATTTTATATTATTGTTCAAATCATACCCCGGTCCGGATTGGACACCTTTTGGACACCACGGGCCGTTTGTTTGACACCCCTGCTTTAAACCATGCAGTCAAACGAATACCAATCTCCCATCTATTATTGTCTCATAAACTTCATTGGATCATATGATTTTCACCTTATATAATTTCATTGTGTACTATACAGTGATCAAAGGTTGAAACAGACACAGTCCATCACAGCAATATTGACAATATAGTCGATGGCATGAGTTTGGGGGGTGGACTACCTGAATGACTAATGCCGGAAAGGATAAGTGTTTGAGAAACACGTTTAAAACAAGTTTAGTGGCACAGAAGTTACACAGTAAAAGGTGGCAACCTGCAGAGAGGTATAAATTAATGTATTTAGGTTGATTCAGTGATTGTTAATATTTTTGACTTAAATAAAACCAGTCAATATAGATACCATTTTTAGATTACCATTTTATAACTTTAAATGGACAGCAGCCAAAAACTGACTAACGGTCACAGGCGTGTAGAATGCTTTAGGAAAATGTCAATTTTAAGCATAAAAACTTTATTAACATATTGTACAGTCTAAAAATATAAGGTTGCACTTTATGTTAAGGCGATGTTGTTACATTTTCTCAAATACGTACTGAGTACTATTAATAAACTGCATGTTCTTACAATAGAGTTAAGGTTTGGTTTAGGTTTAGTTACTTATAATTGTACATAATTTACTGTTATTACTATATTAAGTACATTTAGTAACGTGTAACTACCACAGAGACCATGTCAATTAAACCTGTAAATGCTGCATCGACATGACATCCTCATTAAACCCGTCTCTGGCGTGACGACTCCAATCTTTCGAATAATCCTACGAATATCTATTGATCTAATATGACTTCTGACCTGTAATGTTGCCTGAATCATAATCATACACTGTTTGTTCTTCGGCCAGAGGAGAACTGGCACCCCGACTGAGCCTGGTTTCTCCCAAGGTTTTTTTCTCCATTATGTCACCTGATGGAGTTTTGGTTCCTTGCCACCCTTTGCCTTTGGCTTTTGGCTTGCTCAGTTGGGGACACTAAATTTTCAACTAAATTACTGATCTGCCCGCATTGACACTATATGATAATTGAACTGAGCTGGATGACATCACTGTTTTCTCCAGAGCGGCTGTACAGCCGAATCAAATTCTGTTGCATTATTTTCCTGTTAACACTGTGAAGCTGCTTTGAAACAATCGGCATTGTAAAAAAGCGCTATATAAATAAAGGTGACTTGATTTGATTTGACTACCCAATATTATTTTAAACTAATATAAAATGTGTTAAATATTTCGGTAACACTTTACAATAAAGTTTCATTAGTTATGACTACATTAGTTAACATGAAATAACAATGAACAATACTTCTACAGCATTTATTAGTTAATGGTAATCTCAACATTTACTAATACATTATTATGATCAAAAGATGTGTCTGTTAACATTAGTTAATGCGCTGTGAACTAACATGAACAAGAACATTTTTGGGTTACACTTTATTTTAAGGTGTCGGTGTTACTGTGTAATTATATATTTAAGTACTGAGTAATATTAATTAACTACATACTATAGAGTTAGGGTAGGATTAGGGGTTGGTTGAGGGTTAGTTGCATGTAATTATGCATAATTTACTGTTATTACTATGGTACAAGGGCACTGTAAAACAAAGTGTTACCCATTTTTATTAACTAACAATAACAAAGGTTAATTAGTGCTGTAAAAATACCCTTCTCATTGTTAGTTAATGCAACTAATGTTAACAAATGAAACGTAAAGTGTTACCAATATTACACTTAACAATGTTTTTAAATGATTACTGTTTTTTAATATCAAATTTAAATGATGTTAAATGTAGTTTTTTTAACAATTAAATTCTAAAGTTTCTACAGTTTTCTTTTTCTCAAGTTAAATATCTCAATATAAATGTATTGTTTTGCTCTATAGCAAACATAATTATGGCCAATTTTTTTTTAAATGATCATTATTCTAACATAGAGATGCTGCAGTCTCTACACTTTTCTTTTGCTTCATTTTAATAGCTCAGTATAAAAATAAAGTATATTCATTCATTTGTTGTATAGCAAACTTAGAATTATGGCCAAATCTTTTTTAAGTTATTATTCTAAAGTATTGAGAGATGCTTTCCTAAGCAATTTGGGCCTCTAGTGAGGCATGAAGACAGCAGCTGACCTACTAAAGCTTGTCTTCATTCATCAAGTCATAAATGGGCTTATCTGACCTGGAACAGAGGATGTTAAAAGTACCAATGAACGTGAATGCTTTTTGAAAAATGCCGGTTATTTTCTTCATGTGCCAGCAGCAGGCTCTGAAAGAGCCAGTGAAGTTACTGAAGCATGTGAGTTTGCTCTTCCGGCCTGTTATTCCTGTGAACCCTGGTTCTGCCCAGCCCCCCTAAAAAATATGTAATTAACTCCCCTTTAAAACATATGAAACTGGCGGGAGGCTTCGGCTTCGTCCTGTCTTTTAATCAGCCCGTTCTTCAATCCGCAGCGGCGCCGAGCAGAGCGCACGTCAGAAGCAGAGTTGTGTGTGTGTGTGTGTGTGTTCATCTAAGCCTCATTGGTCGGTCACCGCTCGTCAATGTCAAAATATTTGAGAAAACCGATCAAATCAGAGTAGGCTGAACGCAAATTTTAGCAGCACGACTCGACAGCAAGTGAGAGATACGTAGCCTAAGTAGCTAAACTAAACATTTCATATTCGACAGCTGCTTCAAGTCAGAAATGTTAAACAAATGACAAAAATATTCAGGCAAATTAAACTTTTGTCTAATTTCGCCATTTTGAATTGAAAATAGGCCTATCTAATGTGATTCATAATGTAGCCTAATTAACGAAGAAGAAATATTAACAAAGCCGTTTTCATCAGATTAGGCATAAGATTAATAATGAATGTGTACATATTGTAAATTAATATAATTCCATTTGTAGCCTTCATTAAATTAAAAAAGCTCAGCTTTTTTCAGCCTGTATTGGGCATAAGATTAGTAATGAATGTGTGCATATTGTGAATTTAAAAAACCTACCTTGTTCTGATAGCTTCAATAAATTAACGTGTCTACGAAAATGATTCATAAAACGTATAATATATCAGTTAACCATATGTTTACTTTCTTCACTGATGAAAATGTATATCAGTCAAAGCTCAGCTTTAGGGGACGAGACAGGGCAAGATAAAAACAAAGAAAAAAAGAGATGTGGGGATAAGAAGAAAGACAAATAATCTACTGCCCACAGACTGGTTTTCAAGCTATATTGTTATAAACATTTTTGGCCTTCAGAACATCTTAAAATGCACATATGTAGATCATAGAAATCAAAATTTTCTCGGGGGAGCATGCCTTTATAAGTAGCCTAATAATAAACAGCCAAAATCCTAATAAAATGCATGCTAAAAAACTACTAGTTAATAGTGAGAAATGGACCCTAAACTAAAGTGTTTCCATTTGTTTTATACCCTCACTGGGGGCTGAGCCCCCCTAAAATGAAAATCCTAGAATTGCCCCTGCACATCTATATAAATATAAATGAGGAAGTGTGGGGTATTGCAGTGATCTCAGAAAGGGGAAGAAGCAACTTACAAGAGTTTCTATATAGTTGCTATAAACGTAGCTATTTGTTCAGTAGCTTAGCTCAGTAGCTCAGCTGTTTCAAAATAGCATTTTTTTGTGAAGTAGTGGTGTAGAAGGGTAAAATGTTGCATTTCTGTAATAATTTTGCATTGCTCTTTCATATCAATGTGCACAAGCTAGCTAATTCGATAATGAAACACACTACTTGAATGTCTTTCATTTTGAAGCAGTGCTGAAACGTTTGACTTTAACCTTACTGGTTCATTTTGGCCAATTAACCGTGTTTAGGACTGGGTTAGAGTTAGAAGTTCCTGCATAGCATGTTATACTATGAGATGACATATGGTTCTACTTATAAGTCGATATTAGAGATTATTTATTGGCGTTAGACTATCAGTCGATAATGGACATTTAATTGTGCAAGCTCATTTTCTGTATTTGTACATTTAAATACCTCTGCTTTCATTTAATGCTCAAAATTAATATATGTAATGGTAACACTTTAATAAGGTTTCATTAGTTAACATTAGTTAATGTATTTACTAACATGAACAAAACATTTGTTACAGTATTTATTAATTTTTGTTAATGTTAGTTCACAAAAATACAGCCGTTCATTGTATTAACTAACGTTAACAAAACAACTTTTGATTTTAATAATGTATTAGGAAATGTTGAAATTAACATTAACTAAGATTAATAAATGCTGTGGAAATATTGTTCATTCTTAATTCATTCTTAACTAAAGTAGTTAACTAATGTCAACTAATGAAACCTTATATTGTAAAGTGTTACCATAATCATAATAATAAATGTAATCTTTAGTAAATCCCAAAATGAATATCCATTTGAGAATGTATATCCATTTATGATATTTTAAAGTTATGATGCCTTACTTGCAGCATCTATTGAATTTAGTTGTTTTTAGTCAAAATAGTAGAAACTAGGGCTGCACGATTATGACAAAAATCATAATTGTCGATTATTCCCTTGAAATTGTAATTGCGATTATTAATTTCGATTATCACAATTTACATTGAATGATGTTTTGAATAGCTTTATACCATTGTTTGAAGCAACTCATATTTAAAACAAGCTAAAAACACTCTTCCTAAAATAACTTTTATTGCTTTTCTACAGCATTAAGCCTCAAATGTCAACTATACATTGGTTTGGTTTCTTCTTTAAAAAAAAAAAAGCTTGGTACAATAATAGGGGCTTTTGCACCGGATAGTTCTAGGAACTTAGAGAACTAAAGGTTCCTATAGGAACATTTTTCTGGTTGCATTTGCACCAACAGTAGGAACTCTGAAGTGACGTAAGTCGCGCTTGTTGTTTTGACTTTTATTTTGCCGGCGCGGCGGACATTTACTTTGACGCCACTGAGAACGCCAGCGCCTGAGCACACAGCGCTCACATTCTCTGTCTTCATCAGCTCACGATCTTTTTAACAGTCCTGTCTAATATGTTATTAGGTAGAACTATTATACAAAGAAAGCAGACAGTATATGAAAAAGTATTAACGTTAGCGTTCGCCGTTTGGTTGATGTCCAATGTAACTATAGCTGAGCAGAAATACATAATCATGTTTCGCTTAGTCCCCTCAAAGCTGCGTTGGATTTTCTCTTTAGCATAAAGTTTGAGAGGTCCATCTATCACTGTTTTCTATGTTGGTAGAGTTAGTTCGTGTAGGTAATATATAGGTTGTGTACACAACTTTTTAAAAATGGCGGGTGCTGGTGTTTCGCATGCGTTCGACCCGTACGCGTACACTTAACGTTGCGTCACTGGTAGTTCCTATTGTGCTGGGTTAGTCCCTAATCTGAAGTAGTTGTGATTCACCTCTCACAACGTAACATGCTCTAAACACACCTCTTAAACACGCAGAATAATGTAAGTGGATTTTTTTTTTTGTAATCGCGGCTTTGAACGATTACGTAATCGTGGCATCCGTAAACGTAATCACGATTGGTTAATACTGGTTGTCAACCATAATCGTCCAGAATTTTAATATTGGTGCATTCCTTTTATCCCATACATTTGGGTGATTTTTTGTTTTAGCAGTTGTAGTATAGATTTTATGTTTTCACAATAAGCGAGAGCTGTATAATTTTTGTGCTCTGATTTTATGATGTGATACATATGTAGTTACTAGATTGTTTTACATTTTATAAGGGAAATGTAAGTCGAATGAAAAACTTAGCACCATGATATAGGCTGTTGTGGGTGGTTGCTAGGGCATTTCTATGCAGTTGCTAAAGTGTTGTTAGGGTGGCCCAATTTAGAATAGCCTACCATTAAGTCTTTATGAAAATACAAGATTAATTCTATTTTCTAGTCAAAGAATGCCGGAAAGGTAATAGCATATCTCTCCATTTTATAAGTTACTTGTAATTTACATTTTTTTTTACTGTAGTTGTACTACAAGTATCTTGGTAACAGTTTCAAAGCAGCTTCCCCACGACTGAATTTCATTGCATTCTCCTCAAATGGACAGACATTTGGGTTTCATGTAACGCTCCAAGTTCTTCAGGGTTTCCTTTGGGGCGTCTGTTTGGTACAGGCACCTTCCCCAAGCCCTTCTGTCTCGTCCAGATAACAGCGATCACCCGCCGCCTGCTTACTAACTAGCAATCAATCCCAACACGTCCGTTGGACAGCACCATTAGCAGCAGGTGTTTTTTACATTCTGACCGAGGAAAAAGCAGCTTATGCGAGCAAACATTCAGCCCCCCATAAACACAACTAAACACACTCTGCAAATGCTTGAACAGCACAAAAGCACACAAACACAAGTGAACGCAAAAGCACATGCATGTAGGCTTAAAGTTATCCGTCACGGCTTGCCATAATAATGGGATTTCCCTGCTGACCTAGAATCCTCTTCCTGGCGAGCAGAAGCGGAGATCCCAACACCCCCGCCAGCACACACTCATCTCGGGACGTGTGCTGTCGGTTTTTGCCCTCCCTTTCTCCTGCAAACATCACACACGCACATGTTCAGCATGTTGGCACGCCGATCTCATGAATAATTTGAATGATTAATTTCTGCTTGGGGAAAACAAGCGATGCTTGAAGGAGTTCTAAGAGGATCAAATGGAATATTGATTATCCACTCCAGATTTTTTGTATCAGACATTATCTCCTCAGAGTCTAATTTGCTGTTGTATCAATTAAAAGACCACAGAAAGGGTCTGAGTGATCATTAGCATAAACACTATTTTCAAATTCATACAAATTAAAAGCCATACAAATGACTTAAACTGTAAAAGTCAACATGAAATCAAAAGTTCCCTATTTTATTCTGGTGCTCTTCGGTCATTTTAGAATTCGTTACTTTATCGGAATGGTGTAAAACTTGGTAAATATTTTGGCACTTGCTATGTGGGGAAAAAATTCATGAAAAGGTTAAATGGTCCAGAAATAAAATAGTCCAAAATTACAGCATTGGTCTTTTTAAAAATTTTATATCAACCTCAAATTTGGGACACAACTTTAGATTTATGGCTTTGATTTTCTGACAGTTTTAGAGTAAAACATGTTTTGGAAAATATATATTTCATATGCAAATTGAAAATAGTATTTCTGAAAAACTTTTCTGAAAAAAAGTTAGCTTTTTTTAAAAACTGTTTTCACTTCAGCATTAATCTGCCAGGTGTCTTCTTTGAAAAGAGACCAGACTTAAGTCTGCGCTCCAAAGCATTCAAAATTTATGACAGATTGAGTTGGAAATTTCATTTTCAGGTGTGTGCTTAAGAAGTGCATAAATGGATTATAACTACAAACTATCAGACATTTATCTTATTTAATATTGGCAGCAAATTGCATATTTTTGCATAGTTTGAGCCTCTAAATATAAAATTGAGAAAGTTAAAAGAATAAACTTTTTTTCCTCCTCCTCCATATTCTCCTATATCATACTCTATGAGCCATAAAATCCTGATGTTTCAAATATGATACTTAACAAAAAACACATGCAGACTTTTTTTGAACGATTTTATCTAAAGGTTTATATGTTAGACTTAACTTATTATGTTGACAGAGTAACTATTACATGGATAAACCTGAAAAGGAAGATTTTCAGTTCAATTAATTTCAAATTTTCACAAAAATGTTTTTTTTTCCCACAATATATATGATTCCAAAGCAGTGGCCTACAAACTCATTACTTTCATATTCATTAAATGTGTTCAAAAACATGTTCAGTTAATATCTTTCATTATTTTATATTATTTTTGACAATATTTATTCGTTCATTCATTTATTGTGGGAGGGTCTGAAGTAAAACAAAATGCTGGTTAAAGAATGACTCACTGCAGATGTAGCACTTCATCGTTCTTTGTGATGTGTATATTATTCACTCTCAGAAAAAATTTGTACAAATTGTACCTTTAGGGGTACAACAACTTGTCACTGGGGCAGTACCCTTAAAAGGACATCTTTGTACCTTTTTCACCCATAAAGGGATAGTTCACCCAAAAAGGAAAATTAGCCCTCAAGCCATCCTAGGTGTATATGACATTCTTCTTTCAGAAGGGCTGCCATTCACTGCCATTATAATGCTTGGATTAGCCAGGACATTTTTTAATATAACTCGATTGTATTCGTCTGAAAGAAGAATGTCATATACACCTAGGATGGCTTGAGGGTGAGTAAATCATGGGGTAATTTTCTTTTTTGGGTGAACTAACCCTTTAAAAGGTGCATATTAGTACCTTAGAGTAGCAATATGTAGAGTAGCAATAGGTACTACTATGAACCTTTTAGGTGTAAAAAAGGTACAAAGATGTAATTTTAAGGATACTGCCCCAGTGATTTGTTCCATTTTTGTTCCAATATTTCATCAAAGTATATCCTCATACGCATTCAAAAAGGCTTAAACTGTGAATATCTAGACACCCTACAACCACCTCTGCTTGCGAAGTTTACTTGGACATATCCACAGTGCATTCATTGTTGACATGTAACACCAACTATTAACTGAAAGTACTCCATGCACATTTATGTGGAGCTCCTTTTCCGAGATTCATAATGGGAGCTGACGGAAAGAGGTCATGGAGTCACCTCGGTAACCTGTCAGCCGGAATAATGGATGCAGTTCTTTCAGGTCAAGTGTCATATAGATCCAGCTAAAGCTGTGAGCCAGGTGCAGGAATGCTGTTTACACCCAATAATTTTATTGGATTAAATGACTCATTTTAAATGGTTCATAATGACTCTTTTGTAATCCAGCTGGGCCAGAATACTGTCTTTCCCTGTTGCAAACACTGCCAAACTATAATGAGGTTACTGCGACGTTAGTTAGCAACATATGATAAGATTACACGCCTGCAGAAGCATAACTGATCTATATCACGTGTCATAGAAATGATACGATGGTTCATTTAGCACTTCATTCAACTGGGAAAACTAGCAGTTTGCATGCTTGTTTGTTGCTACTAAGTGTTGTCTTACAGTTGTATCCATGTACGTTTCTATTTATTTGTTTAATTCATTCAATATATTAACTTGAATCCTACATTCGATTTTTACCCATAAAGGAACTCCGGCCTTGTTGACTTGAATTGCCATTTTGTATTTTTAAATATAACTACAAGATGCATCATATAATTAAAGGGTTATTTAACCCCAAAAAATTCTGTCATAATTTACTCACCCTCATGTCGTTCCAAACCCATTAGACTTTTGTTCATCAAGATATTTGTCAAGATATTTTTAATGATATCTGAGAGATTTCTATCCCACATTGATCCACGCAACTACCACTACCAGAGTACAGAAATCTCTCAGAACAAAAGTCTAATGGGTTTGGAACAACATGAGGTGAGTAAATGGTGACAGAACATTTTTTAATTTTTGGGTGAACTATCCCTTTAAAAGAATCAATTAATTTCATGCCCCCATTCTTAAGACTGTTTTATTGTTCTCTGATGTTACATTTCCACAAGGCAACTTTAAATTCCCCATGAACAAAATAATCTAGCGGTTCAATTATCATTCATGTGACAAGAACTTTTGCTATGTGTGTGATTAAACTGTGAGTGTGTGCTATAAATGTGAGAATGGTGCTTAACAGCACTGCTGCCAAATATATCTTTTAGCAACTATAAACGTACATTTAAGGAGCCATATAGAGACCAGAATATCAAAGTGTTTTGACTTTGCTTGACTACAAAACCCTTAGCATTGTGGCAACTTTTGCACAGGCATGTACCTAATGTACTGACAAACATGTATTGTTAACTAAAATATAATGTAATTTCTATTGAAATGTGCATGCAGCACAGTGTATTTAATTGGGGGGGTGAAATGCTGTTTCATGCATACTGAGTTTTTTACACTGTTAAAGACTACGTACGTCAGACATCACCGACGAATTGGGATTTCCACGGTACAGCTCCCTACGGCGAGCCCG
This sequence comes from Rhinogobio ventralis, assembly GCA_039654625.1. Lineage (NCBI taxonomy): Eukaryota > Metazoa > Chordata > Actinopteri > Cypriniformes > Gobionidae > Rhinogobio > Rhinogobio ventralis. The sequence continues at coordinate 33,559,814 of CM077208.1, forward strand.
TGTTTTCCCTCGGCAGAGCTCTCTGCCGTCTCAGTTAGGTGGGACCCCTGGGACTTCCGTATGTTGCTGCCCACGGTCAGTCCATACGTGTATTCTCCACATGGTAACTCCCTCCGGGCATGATGTGGCTTCCACAGCATCCCTCCGGGCACGCTTTCCCAGCGTTATCCAATTCTCTGCTGAGTGGGTCTTGCGGAATAGCAGCAGTGACTCCTTGCGTGAGTTTCCCGCCCTGAACAGACGGGGTCTGAGGGGCTCCCGCTGGGCGCTGGAAGTGGTAGTAACTGTGGCGTTTTCCAAAGGGATCCCAATTCGTCGGTGACGTCTGACGTACGTCTCCGTTCCCTCCTTCAGGGAACGAGGGTTACCACACGTAACCGAGACGAGTCCCATGCTAAACATGTTTGACGTAAATACATTTGTTTAGCTGACCACTATAGGTGTCTGTTTGTTTATTGTAAAACCACAACAAACAACAATACACAAAGAGTGGGAAAATATGTTGAATTTTAAACCTAGGGGCCGTTCACAAAAAGCGCGCTTCTTCATTTAAATGCGCTACTATTCTATTGTTTTTCTATGTAAACGCACTAATCTGATGTGCAAAACCGTTCCGCTTGCTACTGCTAACGTTAAATCGCATACAATAGTCCATAAACTATATAATGTCCTCATAAACCATGAGTAAACACACACAAATGTTGTAAAACTCGCGCATGACAAGCCGCTAAGCAAATAGAGTTACAGTACATACCACATAGAGACGTCCTGCTGTAGTCGTTGTTGCTGCTGCTCCTGTTCAATTTCAGCCTCCGGATCAGATTCTGGATCATATGTTGATAGCCATCGTTTATTTAGGACATCGTTTATTTTTGTCTTTGCGCCATTACGTCACGTCTGTATACATAAAGAAGGAGTCCGGCTAGTAGTATCGCATTAGCAATTAGGGCTGCAACGATTCCTCGATTAAATTCGAGTAAATTATTTAAAAAAATCCTCGATTGCAATTTACCCGTGTTGAGTAACACTGCTCCAAGTGAACTGTTATCATTTACATGCGTGGAGCGTCTACAACTCCATCTCTGCATATGCTGAGAGTTTGGGTTGCTTATAACGTTCATCTGGGAACGCAATGTATGCATTTCATCATATTTGTAAGGTAAATCATTTATAAACCTACGCCAACACAGGAGAATACATCATGTTTCTAAATATAGAAACTTTTCATTGCGATTTCAAAATAAAAGTCTAAATGCTCACTCTGAGTTTGCATGTTTTGTTGTCCACATATTCTTGTTCAAGAAATTACAACAGCTGTAGTATTTCCATTGTAAAGAAGTTGCCAAATATTAAAGATTAAGTGAACATTTGAATTAAATGACGTTTGGCCAATATTGAACAAGGATTTGATCTGCTGTAAAGTGGGACAACAACATTCAACAGGCCGTTTGCACCCTCTGCAGGCATTTGTTATAATAGGCCTACATAATGTAAATAAGATGATTTTTATAATGCATGTTATATTATGTATTTTACCTTTTTTGTTCTATAAAATTATTTGCTTTTAAAACTTTATTTGAACCAGATATTATTGCCTCGTTGTTATAATATGTATTTTGAAGTCATTTTAATGGCTATTGTTTGTTTAGGTCTATTTTTATTGCCATAAAAAATATCCGATTACTCGATTAATCATCAGAATAATTGATACATTACTCGATTAACAAAACAATCGTTAGTGACAGCCCTAACGATTCGCATGTGAGGATGCTGCAGGTGGCGGATCATTTATAGCCTTTTCTCACAGCAGCTGGAATAATTAAACGTATCATTTTGATGACGGATCATAATCCAGAAAGGTCCAAACGACAATCATCAGTCACAACTGGAGATTCACCTGTAGTCAAAAGCAAAAGATTAGACTTTACGGAAATTGACATCTACAGGTAACGCTAATACACACTAAATACACCTAGTCACGCAATGCTAATGTTGTTAACATTAACAATTTGAGAACAAAGAAAAACAATAATAATAATTTGCACGGTTTGATGTGATATGAGCTAAGCGATCGTTAGATTTAATCATGTTGGTAGCGTGATTTATTGTAATGCTTTTTTTCTCAGTTGGTCAGAACAAAAGTGACAGACATGTTACTTGATCAGATGACATTTTCCCGTGAAAATTCTTATTTTGGTCATACTTCCAAGACGTAGAATCTGTGATTCTGAAGTACAGTATCCACGCCGATGCACAACCCACGTAAAGATGATAATTCAGCAAATAAATGCAATTGCAGGTTTTAAACAGAGATGGCGACAAAGAGGCAAAATTTAAGAAACAGTCATGAAAGTGTACTGTCTTTAAGCACACTTAATTAAACTTATATTTCATTAATTTTATGTGATCTGCAAGTACAGTTTTTTCATTTACTTTTAAGATTTGAAGTACACTACAAGTGCACATTCAATACAATTAAGCGCACTTCTTTTTCACAAGGGGTAAGGTCATTTTATATCAACTTGAGTATCTTTAAGAATTTTACTTTGGGTAAACCATGCATGCATAACCAACTGTTGCACGTGCTGTTTTGTGCACTTTATGGTTTTCCTGTCGCAGACCAGCATCCAGTTTCATTGTTGCAGCAGCGTGTTAAAAATGGCAGAAGTCAACTAAGCCCGAAGTGAGGGGGGAGCCTGCTGCGCTACCGTACAGAACTTAGGAGTGATTTAATTTTCTTCTTTTAGTGTGACCTCCAAACCTCTTTTTAACTCTCTGGGTGCTGTGTCAGCATCAGCCATGGCAAAAGCCTGAATCCCTAAAGCAGGATTCCGTCAGAGGGGGGAAACAAGGAAGAAAAAAATCTTCCTGACTTTGTTGGGAAGCTCTTTGTCGGGGTTGCTAGGAGACTGGAGCTATGTGGCCGAACACTGCAGCAAGAACAGGATGGGGAGGGTGGAGAATAGATATGGGACAGGCCGAATGAAAAGATGGGGGAAGGCTTGAAAGAAGAGACTCCATTGAGTCAAACTCCTTATTTATTTGTTTTTGCATCTTCACACAAAGGAAAGTCCTTTAAATGGCTCTTAAATGTATTTGCTGCCAGAGACTGGACATGAATGTGTCCTCCTCTCTGCCATCATGCTTGAAGCATTAGGCTTCTGATAGGCCTTAGAACTGTCTAGTTCGCTTAACTGTATTGAATGTACACTTGTAGTGGACTTTAAGGATGTAGTATGTACTTGTATAATATTAATGAAATAAAAAGGCATTTAAGTGTACTTAAATATAGTACACAGTCATGACTATGTTTCTAATCGCACTTAAGTGCACTTTAAAAAAAGTGCATTTTAAATCGTTGTTTTAATAACCTTTTGTTGTGCTTTAAAGCAGTACACTTATTTTGATGTGCTGACTAACTAAAGCACATGAATAGTACTTAATTATAATTTCAACTGTAGTGTTTTTTGATATTACATTTAAAGTTTATTTACACTCATTGGACACTTTATTAGGTACACCTTGCTAGCACCGGGTTGCACCCCCTTTTCCCTTCAGAACTGCCTTAATTCTTCGTGGCATAAATTCAACAAGGTATTGGAAACATTCCTCGGAGATTTTGGTCCATATTGACATGATTGCATCACACAGTTGCTGCAGATTTGTCGGCTTCTCATCCATGATGCAAATCTCCCACTCCAGCACATCCCAAAGGTGCTCTATTGGATTGAGATCTGGTGAATGTGGAGGCCATTTGAGTACAGTGGACTCTTCATCATGTTCAAGAAACCATTTTGAGAGGATTTGAGCTTTGTGACATGGCACGTTATCCTGTTGGAAGTAGCCATCAGAAGATGTGGCCTTAAAGGGATGGACATGGTCAGCAACAATACTCAGGTCGGCTGTGGTGTTTAAATGATGCTCAGTTGGTACTAAGGGACCCAAAGTGTGCCAAGAAAATATCCCCCTAAACCGCTGGTAGGATAGATCCATGCTTTTATAGTTGTTTACGCCAAATTCTGACCTTACCATCTGAATGTCGCAGCAAAAATCAAGACTCATCAGACCAGGCAACGTTTTTCCAGTCTTCTATTTTCCAATTTTGTTGAGCCTGTGTGAATTGTAGTCTCAGTTGACTGTGGTTTTCTGCTGTTGTAGCTCATCTTCTTCAAGGTTGGACGTGTTGTGCGTTCAGCAAAAACGACTAAAAATGTAGTTGGCAATGTCACTTTGTAAACAAACACTACGCGTCTAAAGACTGAACACATAATACGCATGCGCATAATGTCACCGTTTTCTTTTTGTAGTTTACACAACGGTATCCTTTTTCAAAAACTTGCACTCTGAAATCCGTTATCAAAAGTTTGCTGTCAGGCCCCCAAAACATCATTTTATGTAAATGAATTGCCAAAACACATAAAAAGTTTTCCGTTTTTGTGTCGTGTAAAGAGCCCCTAAATGCATTGAATTGCTGCCATGCAATTAGCAGTTAAACAGGTGTACCTACAAAAGTGGCCAGTGAGTATAATTTAAATGTATTCAAATGCAACTTTTTGTGATGTAAAAATGAAACAAAAAAAAAATCATATCAAAACTTTTGCATGTTTAATGTAAAAAAAAAAAAGAATGCAACCCATGCTATTGAAAACCAAATTGGCATTTCAGAAAACTTGAAATAACTTCTAAAACTAATACATTGTTGAGGCTCCCTTTGATTTTATTACAGCTCTCAGTCTGTTCGGATAGGGGTCTATCAGCTTGGTACATCTTGACTTGGGAATATTTTCCCAAAATGTTCCAGATCTGTTAAACGGCGAGGGCATCTCATGTGCACGGCTCTCTTCAGGTCCCCCCACAGATTTTCTATAGATTAATGTCTGGGCTCTGGGTGGGCCATTCCAATACATTCATCTTTCTTTGTTGAAGCCATTTTTTCTGTTGATTTAGATGGGTGTTTTTGGATCATTGTCATGTTGAAAGGTGAAAGTTCTCTTCATCATGAGCTATTCATGATTCCCTCTACCTTCACTAAAGCCCCAGTTCCAGTTGAAGAAAAGCAGCTCCAAAGCAAGATGCTGCCTCCACCATGCTTCACTGTGGGTATGTTGTTCTTTTGCTGATAGTCTGTGTTGTTTTTGCACCAAACTTTTACAATTTTATAGAACAAATTCAGTCTTGGTCTCATCAGACCATAACACCATTTTCAATATGGTTTAAGGAGACCTGGATATATGTTTATGCAAAGTTTAGCCGGGCTTGGATGTTCCTTTTAGTCAGAAAAGGCTTGTGTCTTGCCACCCTGCCCAATAGCCCAGACAGATGGAGAACATGGGAAACAGTAGGGAGCAACCACCCCCTCACCCCTCTCTTCTGTTATAGATATTTCCACCCCAAATGCTTTTTTTGTTGGGAAAACAACCCACAAATATCTTACTTTTACCTTTCTCTGCATATTAATAAACAAACAAACACTTCAGGTTTAGGTGTAAAAGTGAATGACAGTCATGGTAACTGTTAATAATATTTTTAAATGTCCAATGTCGTTCCCCTGTACAATTTGCTTTCGTTTTTCCATGCACACACAAACACACCTGCTCACTGCTTTTCATGCTGACACTTGCTGGTTGAATGAAAAGCAGCTTTAGCCGAGACAAAGGGTGTGTATCCAGCACATGTTGGACTGCTCTCTTTTGTACACCACCAACGGATCTATGTCACGAGATCCCTCCTGTTTACCTATCCAGCACAACATGTGATGTTGTCTGTGTCCTCACTTATCACACTTTGAATACACAAAGCAGCTACATCTGTTTCATATACTGTTTTGTTTTGCATCTTCATACTCTTACGAAGAGCACAATTGCTTTACACATTCTCTTTATCATACTCATTTTTCCACTATGTTGAGGCTGTTTTGTTTATTACACCTTTAAGACTAATATATATGATGATATAATGATCGCGGTTATGATTGGCTAACTTATTTGATTGTACAATGTGGTGCAGTTCATCATTGGCTGAATTCTGAATAGCACTTGAATTATTAATGTGCACAGACTTTTGTTAATGTTCATGGTTCTGAGGTCATAAAATGAAGATTTTTGTCACTTAGTTCTAATAAATGATCATTTTGGATGAGCTTGGAGTAACGTACGTTACATAGACAATCAAGTTCTTTTATTCAAAAGAGCAAGAAAATCCTGTTTTTCGTGCTATGCCGATGTTAGTTTTCATCTTTGTTCATTGTTTTCTCCATGCTTTTCATTCTTGTCGTCTCACAATTCTTTAAGCGACCAATTGACTATGTTTATACAAGTAAAAGTAATTAAGGATATTGAGAGGTATATATAGAGTTTTGGGGTTACAACTTTTTTTATTGTGTGGTGATGCCTGATGTTTATTTTTTTTGTTTCTGTGTTGATTTACTTTTTGGCCTTCAGGAAGCAGCTGCTATACGTCCTTTTTAACTCATGTACTGCCTGCATGCAATCCAGTGGGCCAATGTTTGGATCTTAAAATGTTCAGCCATATTGATATCTTTACTGTGAAATGAGGAAGTGTTACTTAACAAACAGTAACGAGGTGGCAATAAATGGAATTATTATATTAAATTTTGGATTTGTTTGTTTTTTTCCCTCTGGCAGCTTAATATGCAGAGAGATTCATTGGCTGATTTCCTAAACGTGTAAACTCTGTGGTGCTCTGTTTGTTTGAGCATCCCAAGCAGCTTGACGCAGCAAAATTGTCTTGACCAGTGGCATGAGTTTGGAGCAGGGTTATGAGGGGAGTGTTCAAGAAATCAATGATGTAGTGGTTAAGAAATGACATGATTCATGAAAACATATATATATATATATATATATATATATATATATATATATATATATATATATATATATATATATATATATATATATATATATACACATGGCTACAGAAAAAAGTATAATGGATTTTTTGTATTTGACCATAATCAAAAAAGACATACTACAGTAATTTTTGACCTAGCTGAAGGGGGAGCCAGAGGAATGGAGTATCAGAGTGACAATGTAGGCTCGGAGGACCAGTGTGGAGCTGGAAGATTGGAGGACCAAGGTGAAGCCGGTGGTAGTGAGGACAATGGTGGAGCCGGAGGGGATGAGAGTCCAAGTGCAGCCAAAAACCCGGAAGTCAATGGTGGAACCAGGGGGACGGCAGACCAAGGTGGAGCTAGTGGGACAAGGGAGCCCGGTGGAACCAGAGGAAAGACGGACTACGGTTGAGCCGCAGAATCGAAGGGCCAAGGCAAAGTCATGGACCCCCAAGACCATGGTGGCTGAGGAGAGCTGGTAGAGCAGGAGAATGAGGAGGAGCCAGGGAACTGGACGGAACCAGGGAGTCCACATGGCTGGCAGAATCAGCGGAGAAGGAAGGGCCAATGAACTGGACGAAATCAGAGAGTCTAACAAGCCGGACAGGACCGTCGAAGGAGGAAGAATTTTAGGGGTGGTTTTCAGGGTAGGAACTAATTCCTGGGAGGACAGGTCAATGAGCACTGGCTCCAGGACAGACATGGCAGCTGGCTGAAGGCCCATGACGGGTGTGGGCACTCAGGGTCTCGAATTCTCCTCCTCACCTACTGTGAAAGGGGATCCCCATTGAAGGTGTACTCACTCACGAAAGATCCCTTGAGGACTATCCTTGAGCAGTCATGCCTTTGTGGGTGGTTTGGGTCCAGCACAAAAAACACACACAGAGGCAATCACCAGAGTAGTAAACGATGTCACACATGTGGTCCTCGGGGGAATAATCTTCCTGGGTGAGCGGGAGGATTTGTGCCACTGCTAGATCCATTTTGGATGGTTATTCTGTCACATGTAGGCAGGAACAGTTGATGTTATGATCTAATTGAAAAAACAGTCTTTAAAGGGGACATGAATTGAGAAATTTGTCCAAAAACAGCTTTTATCAAAACCAAGCCCCCAAAATTACTTTTACTTGTTTTGGATTTTGTCTCAGTATGATGTAATAGTGCAATGAAAGACCGCTTCTGCAGAAGAAAATCAACACCTTATTCTACACCATTGCCTCTTTAGCCACGACCACCAAATTTCGCATGCCATGTTGTAGGAAATACGAGACAAAAAACAGCATTACTTGAGCAACAAGAAATGATAGAGATGCCTCTGAGAATTGCAAGACGTTTTGCAGTGCCAAGTTGTGGAAAAAAACTGTCTTTGCATTGCCTATAAATAAATATAAACAATAAAAAATAAATATAAATTAAATTTTTAACAAAGTTCAAGATCACATCAGTAAGACACTGTTTGTTTTACTGCGGATTCGATTCAAGACACAGTTCATCACAGGCTTTTCAGAGTGACTGAAAATAAAAGATCATGCAGTGCCGATACTGGATTCGACAATAATGTAGTGTGAGTAACAATGTTTTTACCATGTGTCACTATTGCTCTGTCTGTTACAGATCATTTGATATGTACTCGTTTTACATTCACTACTGAAAATGATAAACTATAAATACAAGAATGACACTGCGACATACACTGAACAAAATTATAAATGCAACACTTTTGTTTTTGTCCCCATTTTTCATGAGCTGAACTCAAAGATCTAAGACTTTTTCTATGTACACAAAAGGCCTATTTCTCTCAAATATCGTTCACAAATCTGTCTAAATCTGTGTTAGTGAGCACTTCTCCTTTGCCGAGATAATCCATCCACCTCACAGGTGTGGCATATCAAGATGCTGATTAGACAGCATGATTATTGCACAGGTGTGCCTTAGGCTGGCCACAATAAAAGGACACTCTAAAATGTGCAGTTTTACTGTCTTGGGGGGGTCCTGGGGGTCCAAAAAAAAAGTCAGTATCTGGTGCAACCACCATTTGCCTCACGCAGTGCAACACATATCCTTCGCATAGAGTTGATCAGGTTGTTGATTGTGGCCTGTGGAATGTTGGTCCACTCCTCTTCAATGGCTGTGCGAAGTTGCTGGATATTGGCAGGAACTGGAACACACTGTCGTATACGCTGATCCAGAGCATCCCAAACATGCTCCAGTGAGTATTCTGGCCATGCAAGATCTGGGATGTTTTCAGCTTCCAGGAATTGTTTACAGATCCTTGCAACATGGGGCAATGCATTATTTCACATGCAAATATTTTTTTGATCATATGCATATGCTAATGACTCTGATTACGGTCTTCTGAACAGTCATAATCTCTCCACTAAGTGCTCTGTGCTGATTACAGTTTCATTTTAATACCATGAATTATTAAAGTTGCACCAGCCATTCAAAGGGATTATGCAAATGTAGGTTGATTAATGTCTGGCATGCATAAAAAAATTGGCAAGTCTGACTGTTCTGACATTTGTGTGTATATAAAAATAGGCTCATTGGAAAACCAAGCATCTACCTACATTTTTGCAGAACTCCAAAACCGATCGTACAATTTGCTGCAGTTTCTAAAATGAACATTAGGGGCAGTAAAACGCAAACAACTTTTGTTTGTTTTCACCCAAATTATGATTACAGGGAAATTTGATCAATTATAAGATAAAGATAGGGTTGGGCCGATGATTTAACCCGCCCCGCCACAAATAATGAAGTTATCGATCACAATACATTCACATTCACATTCACAATACATACACTTACATTCAAAACAGTCCAGTGAAAACAATTTAAAGATTACTAAAGATTTTATTGTGCAAAAAACGCTAAATGAATTATAGGCTACTAGATGTTTTACACAAACGAAACCAATAATATTCAAATGGCGGTCCGCATCCGGACCCCGGCATGTTTCCATCCGGACCGCGAGACAGAACAGTAGCACCAAAACCACAAGCACTTAGGATCGTTTGTGGTAATGATATTTCAGCGCTATATCCTCTAGTAGTTTTATCTAAAGCCAAACGCGCTTCATTCAAGCTCTTTCAGCTCCGTTTCTCCAGACGTGTGCCACATTAACGGAACTTAACGCTCAAACGCAACCTCCCAATGTCTTCGTCCATCGCGATGTTTCACTGTAGACATCGTCTGATTCAAATTTGGTAGACATCGCCCAACCCTAATTAAAGACTTATTTTCTCACGGTTCCTTACACAATACTATGATTCACATTTACCATAGTGCATGAAAACTAAGAAATTTTTAATACATTTTGCATCACATAAATGGCACCATATGTATGGCTTTTTTTATGTAGTAAACTTGCTCAGAAGCTCACCTGGCACAGCATTGTACTCACAAGTCCTGAGTCCTGTGAAACACCAGTCACAATAAAAGAATGCAATAAAACATAAACTATTTAGCGCCAATCATCGGACATTTCGTTTTTTGCAGAATTACATTTTACCATTTAACTCACTCTGCACTGACTTATACTACTTTTGAGATTTTTACCTTTCAAGTGTAACTCTACTTATTTGACATCACAATATTATTTATGGCTAATTATGAGTTGTGAATAAATATTGCTCATTCCTTTGTTACATGTTTCACAGTTCACTTGATCAGTGAGTAGGTCAGAAAAGGGGTACAAAATTATTTTCTTAAAGTTCTTCTCGTTTAGGAATAACTGCACTACCATTTGAACTTCAAGAACACATAATTTTGCACTTAAAAGTGCAGTGTGTAAATTTTAGCGGCATCTAGCGGTGAGGTTGTGAATTACAACCGTCCACTGCTCACCCCTCCCTTTCGAAGCACATAGAGAAGCTACGGTGGTCGACACAGGACAAAAATGTTGTCGTCTGAGACAGCAGAGAGTGACTAGCGCTCTGTAGAGCAGTTTGTCCGTTTAGGGCTACTGTAGAAACATGACGGCTCAATGGCTGACTTCACTGTAAGGGGACCCGCAATGTATGTAGATATAAATGGCTCATTCTAAGGTAATAAAAACATGTAAGGACTTTATACACCACTGAAAACATAGTTATGTATATTATATTGCAAATCCTCCTAAATATTACACAGTGCACCTTTAACATGCAAAAAAAATATTTAGTAAACACTGAGGAAACAAAATAACTGCAAACAAAATAAGTTTTCAGCTACAACGGTTAGGTGTGACATCTCTTACCAAAATAGTGTTGATTTGAGTCTACTAGTAGGACAGTGCCCTTTAGTGAGTTTGTTGCAGTGAATGTTGAATGTGTATTTGCTGACATTGCAAGGATTATGTATCCGGTTGTAACTCACTTCCTAAACTATTATTTATTTCCTTTTCCTGTGGCATACCATCATCCTCCTCTCTGAAGGACGTGTCTATTCAGAGACGTGGAGGAAATGTATTCCAGCGGATGTTTCTGGAAGGTTAACAAGCCATTTCATGCTCATTGAGTTGCTAACACTGCTGTAACTGTACTTCAGCTGCAAGCGCCAGCAGCGTCAGTCAGCACAGCCACCACACAAATCCCAGCTGGCTGCAGCTTTCATCTTATCTTGCTGACTAAACTAAATGAGCAGAAATTGTAGTGCTCTGAAATTGACCCAAATACAACAAGAGTCAATTCCACAGAGGTCAATTAGAGGATGCAGAGTGAAACTGCAGGCCTGCATTCTTTGAGCAACTGCTCATCTATCTCTGTTTACTCTGTTGTCGACAAAGGTGTTGATCTTAAAAAAGCACAATTGGCCTTGTTTCAAAAAAATGTCATTTTGTGTGCTAAAACAATAAAACATATAAAAGCTAAAACTGATGTTATGTGCACACTGAGGCCAGTGTGTCATGAAAGCCATCAAGAAATGTTATTTCACCCCAAAATCAAAATCAAAAGAAAAATCTCCTTCTCAATAGCCTTCGGTAAAAAATGACATTACATACAAATGTAAAGATGATCCAGACATTTCTTGTTGACATTCACCTCAGAGCAACTGTTAAATTAGGGTTAGGGTGCCCTAACCCTAACCCAAAGTTAGTTGCAACAATTATTGTTCATCGTATGCAGTCTGTTTTTTTGTAGATTTGAAAAAGAAATGTATTATGCGCCCTGCCTTAACAGTGTGATCTATCGCAATGACATCATTATAAGTATGACTTAATGTTTATTTCGCCGTAGTTTATGCGAATTCCCATTCGTATGTGCAACATGTTTGGTCTTTGACAACCCTGTTGTGGTCCATATGTCAGAAAGGGTTTGTTTTGTTATGAATGAATGAACTTGAATGCATATCTGCATCTTCTTCTAATTATATCTTAATTGATGTGCACCTACCAGCGTTCCAAGTAAAATGTCTCAATGGACAGTATAATGTGTGTGTCCAACAGTGATGTGGTTGTGTTCTGCTGAGTAGACTTTGGCTTCTGCCTAGCTCTCACTGTGTGGCCCAGTACAGCTCCCTGCTGGTAAAGTGCTGTGTGTAATGGAAGCTCTGCCGTTGGAACATCTGGAGAGATATGTCTTCCAGGTCTTCACTGGCCTCTATCACAAAGGCTTTTATCAGCTATACTGCTCTAGATGTGACTTTTTTTCTGCAGAATAAACAGGTGGAAACAAAATCAGGTCTTAGTTATTTATTATTATTATATTGTATATTAATATATGAGAAGAATAATTCACTCATAAATGAAAATTCTGTCATAATTTACATAATTTAAAATAGCCCAATGAAAGTGAAAAAGGGCTGGGGCTACCAAGTCTTCTGTCCATAAGTATGTTTTATTATAACTAAATTTGCAGTGGAAATGTATGCTTGCTGTTAATATACCACTATATAGTTTGCATTGCAACAGAATTTGTCTGAAAGTAGAATGTCATATACACCTAGGATGGCTTGAGGGTGAGTAAATTATGGGATCATTTTCATTTTTGGGTGAACTATCCCTTTAAAGCCATGAAGGATACATCTGGTGCGTCCTTCAAAACAGGCCGAATGAAGGACGCGAAACGAAGTCTGCCTTCCAAGGATCTATCAAATTGAGATGGCCTTCAGTGACGTTTGATGACATGGCAGCTGAGATATGCAGCCTTCGTAGGATGCAGCCTTCCGTTTGAGAAACACCCATGCTTCAGACACCAGTCATGCTGAGGGAATTCCCCATAGCACCCTCTAGGGGACACGCGAGTTCCCTTTCGCAAGTTTTTTTTTTAAAACAAAAAAGCCAGCCAAGCTTATTTCATGTTGCTTGAAAATATAGATACTTTTGTACTGTTGCTGGTTTTAGTTAGACACCTTGAGCTCATCTGTAGGTCTTTGTATGATTCATTCATTTCATTTGAGAGATTAAAAAAATGCACATGTTCAGGAAAATCCAAAAAAGTTGATAAATGATGATGAAGGATTTGGGAGGGCCGATCCTCCCTCACACAAATGGAAGCTCCCTACAGACAGCAGCTGGTATCCGTTCCACACCAACAGTGTTTTGTTTCATCCCAGAACAGGAAACTTTCGAAACATGGCCAGATTACATACTGCAAGTGTTTCCATTTTCTCACTCCACTGTCACTGTGGATGTTTGCACTTCAGATTTTGGGGGTGGCAACCACATTCAAATGCATGTTAATGTTCGTCCCTTGTGTGTACAGAATACAGGAATCAACTTTTTTTTTTCTGTGTATGATATTTTTGTATTTTTTTATGCAATTAAAAAAATATTTTATTTTGAACAAACCTGTATGAATTTCTTTCTTCTACTGAACACAAAAGAAGAAGCAAACAGGTGATGGGCCCCATTGACTTCCATAGTTTTTTTTTTTTATTACTACATATGGAAGTCAAAATGGGGCCCAAGAACGGTTTGGTTACCCATGATGACAGAATTTTCATTTTTGGGAGAAACATACCTTTAAAGGCCCCCTGAATCTGAAGCATCCCCCTAAATAGACGCTGAAGCTGCAGCTGAAATCGGTCACTTGTTCACACATTTACTATTTTCTACATGGTGAATGGCACATAGTGCACTATATAGGGGATAGGGAACAAGACCCGAGAGCATAGAGCGGATCACATGCACAAAAACATATCACACCCATTTGAATTCTGCACAGAATGCTGCATTTCAATTGTCTGGCTATCACCAGACCAAGCTCAGTCTTTTAAGATTGAACATTGGTCTGGGGAGTCTGCTATGTATTTTCTACTGCACAAGAGGTGCGATCAATGAGCATAATTCAAATGACTCTGTACGCAATTGGATAGTCCTTCAACCAATCAGACCACAAGAGGCGTGATCAACGGGCATCGATCCATCGCTTCTCTATCCGTCATGGTGTTAAACCCGCCAATAGCGTGCCAGGTGGATAAGCCAGTCTGTGATTGGTTCCCGCAAATGTGTAACAGAAGCAGGATAAATGAATGTACAGGTTTCCAGCCTGATCAGGCTGGGTTTACCCAGTCTAGCATTTCAAAGCATTATGGAGGAGATTATGAGCTGAAAGGCTCTAGTCAAATTGTGATATAAACGAAACGCTATTGGCTGTTTTAAAAAAGGGGAGGAGCTGCTTGATATGTCGAACCCTGTCTTCCTGTTTCGGGGGAAATTAAGTCAACACATTGAATAACGCTGCATGTTTCATGGCACTTCAGTAGGCCTTTAAAATATTTGAAAAACTTTTATGTGGTATGACCAAAAAAGCCATGTGATGCAGGAAAAAAGCAGAAAAGTTTCATCGAGAGGACTTTTTTATGACATGGCATGGTTAGATTAGATTTAAAAAATGCCTCCAACTTAAACGCAGAGGAAATGTACTGTGCAAGCATGCAGCATGTTAACTAAAGTTTTCGGGTGCACTCAGACATCACATAATGGAGCGTCAGCAGCATTCCAGTGGAGCCTTTGGAAACAAAAATGCTGCATCTTTTTATTTGATTTCCTGTCTTGTTGGCTTGTATTTGTGAGTGTTTGTGCATAGTACACACACAACTGTATGTGTGCATTCCTTCCGGGTGCTTGGACAGCACCAATGTGTCACTGGGCAGAAGGCAGGAAGCACTGGAGAAGAAAAATTGTGGGGAATTCTGTGTTCTAAGAGGACATGTGGAGGAAAAAGTGGATGTCAATAGAAGCGGATTATTTTTAGTGCTGGTTCATTCTTGGATTCCCGAGTGCTAAAATAACTCTCCGTAGATGTGTTGGAAAGTAGGGTGGTCATTTTACCAAAATATCAGCAGTCGCTCCCAATCCTAGTAAAATTAAATGATTACTGATGCTAAAGCAAAACGCATGAGATGGCATTACTTCACTGGTAATTGGTGTGAATTTTGTAGATTTTTGTAGAGATTTTGTAGAGATTTAACAATTTTACAGTTTTGTTCATGCATTTTAAAACATCTTGTAACCTTGTAGCTTGGTAAGCCAAAGCAAGCCATTGCCAAACAGAGTCGTATTTCTTTCCGTGAAGAACTGGGTCATTTTGTTTCGCAAGTAAATGTATGTCCTAATGAATTTGTGTGCTGGCAAACTTACCACCGAGTTGATTATCACTTGTGTCATTTGTATTTGAGAGAGTTTACACAGGGAATTAAGTGTGCCCAAAATGTGCTTTTGATTTCGACACTTTGACAGTGCAGTCGTACAGAATGTTTAGCTCATATCGCTGTGAGTGATCCATTCTTTTGGAAAGAGCTGCCATGCTAAACCCTTTAGCGGAGCTCTAGGAATTTGACAAGTTTATTTATTTATTTATTATTATTTTTATTGGCTTGGAACCACAAGCAAGTAGTACATTTTCAAAACTTTTCAGCATATTTTTAATTGTTTGTATGATACACAAAATTACAAAGTATCCTTTCCACTACATATAATATGAGTTTCATCTATATAAACTTTTCATTAACAGTAACTGCCTTTCATGATGTTAATACTATCAAACTTTTTATTTGCATCACTTCTTGTTAAATTGAATACATTTGTCTATTATTTAATCCAAGTGATCATAATGATTAATCATTCATTTGGAACATCTATAGATTCTGTAGAACTGGTTTGCAATTTCCAAAATAGATGACCAAATATAATGAATTATTGTTAAAGTATATGCAATTTACATCAAATGATATCTAAAAAGTGCTACTGAGGTTGACATCTTGCTCAGCTCATTTGCGTGCAAGTTTTTCATTTGTTTGCTATTTTGAAGTAGAATTTTTCCATAGTTATGACAATCTAAAACCAAGGGGCCTGCCTTCGATTTATAAGCTGATCTGACCAGCCAAATTCTCATTCCATGACAAACAGCATTTATTTTTAGGGTCTTTTGGGCTCATTCTGTCTCTTCTTGGCTTTCTTTTTAGGACATTTTCCCCTTGCAGTCTCCTTTTCTTATTCCCTCACTGAACTCTCACTCACTTTGTCAAGTCTTATGTCTTGAAAGACCCAGAGTTTCCAAAGTGCAGCACATGCTATTACTGTTTTTTGTCTGTTTCTGACTGACAATTTGTGGTTTTGTCACCTTGTGTTATTCTCGTCTCATATTCTTTTAACACATCTCGTCACATCTTTTACAGACTTGTCCACGGCAAAGAGAAAGTTTGCAGAGTCACTGAACGAGTTTAAATTCCAGTGCATTGGCGATGCAGAAACAGATGATGAGATATGCATTGGTAAGATCACAACATTGCTTCTTTTGAATGTTTGTTGTTAACTGCCAGTGTTAAACTTTAACTTCAGCATGAAACCAAAGTATCATCAGGATTATTCAGTGTATGCTATTATACATAGAAGCATTCTATACATAGAACATTCATAGAAAGCATATGAGATCTGTTAACTCAACCTTAAAAGCATTGTTTCTCTGAAGAGAATCGGTTGAGTACAAATGAATCCTTGGCCATCTGATTCCACTCCAGTTCTTACACAATATATTCATTACAAGCTTTTAACTCAAATAGACAGATTTTACTGAGCACCATCCACATGGCCATATCATTGAGCCTCTACTATGCCACAATTAAACTAAGGTTTCAGCTTAACTTTTATGTATTTGCCATAATTCCTTTTGACTGTGTGGCATCAAAGGCCTAAGTGTTGGAACCTGTGGGAATTTTTGTGGCTTTCTGTAAGTCCTGGCACCTTACATGGAAACTTGCTGAAATCCTGCTTGGCTGAATCTGAAGAAGGAACAAGTATTGACTTGCCTTTCTTCTGATCTCATCTTCAATTGCTGCCTTGCAGTCCTGCAGTCTCTTACTTTCTGTTGACATTGTTCTTTATGAAATTAAACATTAAAACCATAGGCCACAGCAGAGCCCACTTTATTATATCTGGACTCTGGATTTTTCTTAGTAAATGCATCCATTGCACATCTGAGGTTGAGTAGGTTTATCTTGAGAGATTTGATGAGTGAGCTGCTTTAGTTGGGATATACTAGTGCCAAGCAGTGAAAGGCAAGCATCATTATTACTTTTGCACATACTTAGATATACATGCACATACATGTTTGCTGCAGACATGAATGCCATATAATACATCAGTGTTTTACTAGTTTATAATATTATATATATAATATTATATAATATTATAATATCTATATATATATATATATTTTTATTTTTTTATTTTTTTTTTTATTTACAAATTTACAATTTGATATATGTTTTTGCCTGGTGGACAATAAAACGAAAAATAAATAAATAATAAAAAAATAAAAAACCTAGACATGCACTGAAGTTAGGACCTAATCAATATCTAGGGACCACAATATCGTTTGATGATTTTTTTGTTGTTGTTGTTTTTTTTACATTGCAGCATGCAAATACCACCCTAAACCCTTAGCAACGCCCTGGCAACAGCCCACCCCTTGTGAAAAAGAAGTGCACTTAATTGTATCGAATGTGCACATGTAGTGTAGTTCAAATATATTTTTTAAAAATCTGTACTTGAAGATAATATTCATGAAATAAAAGGCCACTTGACCTCCTTAGCTCTGGGACCGTTTTTGGGGATTTCCGCCTGGATTTGGCCTACCCAAATTGAAAAGCTTCCCATACCCACATACAGTGGTCTAAATACACAATTTTGGATCTGAAGGGAGGATATTACCTTTTTAATGTAATTTCCACCTACCCACATCTCTCCAATATACAAGTCTCCCCATATACAGTGGTATAAATGCAATATCCCAGTGTTTGATAACATATGCTGGAAACAGCCAAAACTGTCTGCAGGGTGCTAGAGCACACAGAGCCTGAGATAATACACTTTCAATACACTTTATAACCAAACAAATCAAAAATGAATTTATAATCAAAAAATCTAAAAGCATTTTACAGCTCAGACAACATATAAATGTTTATAATTTTTAGCATTGTTTTATGTAACTTCAAAGGGTGTCCTGTAAAATGACACCAAACTTGTGTATTTAGACCACTGTATGTGGGTATGGGAAGCTTTTCAATTTGGGTAGGCCAAATCCAGGCGGAAATGGTCCCAGAGTAATTTAGTGTAAATATTAAGTTACTTTGTGTAAAACAAATGTGAATCAAAAGTGATGCATATCTCCAGAAAGCTTTTTCTAAGCTTTCAAATGGTACCACATATGAGGTCAGATCTCCTCCACAGACATATACAATTTAAAGTATATACTTGATGACATCATTTCGTCATATCAGGGTTTAAGAGGTTAAGTGACACTACACTTTCATGACTACATTTAAGTAGACTTTTACAAATTGCAACACATTAGCATTGTGTTTTGTATGGGCAAGTACCTCACATTTTCTTCAGAAAAATAACAGAATAGTTTTGTTGTTGTTGTTGTTTTGCCATAGGTACAGATACAAACATTTGGTTAATTTTAGGAGAGTTTTTTCCCCTGCCCTTTGTTTTTCTAGTTGTATGTGTTAAACAGAAGTTGGTATTTGGCCACTGGTATTTTGTAAGAGCACTAAACAAATGGTAGATCTGTGTTGTCACCTTTTCATGGTTGTCACACGTACATATTATGCTTGTTAAACACAAACCTGATGCCCGGGTTTCCGTGGTGAATTATAAAATGACAAATGTCTGACTTCAGTGCTTGTAGATGCAAATTAACGTAATATGGTTAAGATAATGTGTGATCACCAGTCTCATATTTTTTCTCTCAAAGCTAAATCACTACAGGAGTTTGCTGGAGTCTTACAGAACCTGGAAGATGAGAGGACTCGAATGGTGAGCTTGTTTCTTCATCATCATCAACAACTTCATTATCATTATGCTTATCACTAATAGTTTAAAGGAATAGTTCACTCAAAAAAAACATGCCATTCCAAACCTACATAAAGAACCCGTTGGACAGTATGATGATATAAAATTATGATATATACACTGATCAGGCATAACATTATGACCACTGACAGGTGAAGTGAATAACACTGATTATCTCTTCCTCACGGCACCTGTTAGTGGGTGGGATATATTAGGCAGCAAGTGAACATTTTGTCCTCAAAGTTGATGTGTTAGAAGCAGGAAAAATGGACAAGCGTAAGGATTTGAGTGAGTTTGACAAGTTCTAAATTGTGATGGCTAGACCACTGGGTCAGAGCATCTCCAAAACTGCAGCTCTTGTGGGGTGTTCCTGGTCTGCAGTGGTCAGTATCTATCAAAAGTGCTCCAAGGAAGGAACAGTGGTGAACCAACCACAGGGTCATGGGCGGCCAATGCTTATTGATGCACGTGGGGAGTGAAGGCTGGCCTGTGTGGTCCGATCAAACAGACGAGCTAATGTAGCTCAAATTGCTCAAGAAGTTAATGCTGGTTCTGATAGAAAGGTGTCAGAATACACAGTGCATTACAGTTTGTTGTGTATGGGGCTACATAGCCGCAGACCAGTCAGGGTGCCCATGCTGACCCCTGTCCACCACCGAAAGCGGCAACAGTGGGCACGTGAGCATCAGAACTGGAGCAAGGAGCAATGGAAGAAGGTGGCCTGGTCTGATGAATCACGTTTTCTTTTACATCACGTGGATGGCCGGTTGCGTGTGCGTCGCTTACCTGGGGAACACATTGCACCAGGATGCACTATGGGAAGAAGGCAAGCCAGCGGAGGAAGTGTGATGCTTTGGGCAATGTTCTGCTGGGAAACCTTGGGTCCTGCCATCCATGTGGATGTTACTTCGACACGTACCACCTACCTAAGCATTGTTGCAGACCATGTACAACCTTTCATGGAAATGGTATTCCCTGGTGGCTGTGGCCTCTTTCAGCAGGATAATGCGCCCTGCCACAAAGCAAAAATGTTTCAGGAATGGTTTGAGGAGCACAACAACGAGTTTGAGGTGTTGACTTGGCCTCCAAATTCCCCAGATCTCAATCCTATCGAGCATCTGTGGGATGTGCTGAACAAACAAGTCCGATCCATGGAGGCCCCACCTCGCAACTTACAGGACTTAAAGGATCTGCTGCTAACATCTTGGTGCCAGATACCACAGCACACCTTCAGGGGTCTAGTGAAGTCCATGCCTCGACGGGTCAGGGCTGTTTTGGCATCAAAAGGGGGACCAACACAATATTAGGACATAATGTTATGCCTGATCGGTGTATATATTCTGCTGTAGCATTTGTACCTTGCCAACTGTCACATTGTAGGTATCTTTGTGAGCTTGTGGGTGTGATTTTGTTTTTTTTATGTAGATACTGTGTAACTGCAGGTGGTTTATGGTTTCCAAGCAAAGTTGCAACATGCTGCAACTTGCTGATGTGTGCTCACACCATCATATACTGTTTATCAGGTATCAATATGTATGTCCAACAATCTAGGATTTATGTTTATGTAAAGTATTACAAGTAAAGCAAGTTACATAATCAGATTACTTTTTAACTAGTAGTTAGTAAAGTAATGCATTACTTTTAAATTTACCAAAAATATCTGAGTTACTTTTTCACGTAACACAAGTTACATTGTTTCTCATGTATTGACTGACAGCTGTCCTGTCTCCATGTTGAGAGGAATCAGGAGTAAGTGCAGAGGCGTTGTGTGCGCTGGGTAAACTTGATGGTTATTGTAGTTAAATGTTATGGTAAATGTGAGCAGGCATTTACTCATCTCTCTGCACAAAAACAGATTCTGTATTCCCCAACATGAATAAAAAAGGTGAAATGCAAACTCAGAATATTATGCAAACCTGCAATAATTAAATATATTACATTACTCAAATACTTTATCTGTTTAATCTCACTTTATTAATCAATCTTTGCTGCTGACCTTTGATGACCCAATTCAACCATACGAATAAGGAAAAATGCCTTTAGGACGTGACATTTCTGTTTTTTTTTTTTTTTTTTTCGCTTTTATTGCTGATGTAAGAGTTTTGAACTTTCTTCTCCTGCATGCTATTCTTCTGCGATCCAGAATGGCAGCAGAGCTGAAATGTTTCTTTGAGCTGCGCCCTCTACTGTACAGGAGTGAATTTGCACTTCCTCAGCCTGAGGCTTATTCATCTCACTTTTGGTGTGAAAGGGCCTTTATATTTGCCAAAAAAAAAAACAACCTTTTTTGTAATTAAAAAACAAACAAACTAACAAGCAAGCCCAGACCAGGGGGGTATTCCAGAAAGCAAGGTTAACTTACCGTCACATATACCCTGAACTCTTGGTTGATTAACCCAAACCTTGCTTACTCGAGGTATGCTGGTTCCAAAAACGAGTCCGGGAGTAAGTTCAGACAACTCAGAGTGTGTTAACCGTGAACACACAAGACATCCTCAACAGAGAGACGAATCGATGATTCACCATGGACACTAAGAAAGAGCACGCCGTTCTACTTCCTCTTCTTCTTTTGTTTAATGGCGAGTTACATAACCTACTTAGTGCTATTTGGTGGTTATCCAATATTTTTTTCAATGTCTTCGTTTAATAAGTAATCTTTAGTCACTGAGAATAAGGATTATATTGTTTGTTTGATGCCAATTAATTGAATGCAGATCCATGTGTGAGATGACAATAAAATAAATAATAAATATATTTCAATTTAATTAACATTTAAACGTGGTGTGATGACTCCGATATTTAGAATATTCCTATTTAATAATTGTTTAATCGACACGTCATCAATAAACCCGTCTCCGGCGTGATGCCTCCGATCTTTCGAATATTCCGATCTAATATGACTTCTGACCTGTAAGGTTGCCAAAATAATAATCATACACTGTTTGATAATTGGCCAGAGGAGAACTGGCACCCCGACTGAGCCTGGTTTCTCCCAAGGTTTATTTTTCTCCATTATGCCACCTGATGGAGTTTTGGTTCCTTGCCACTGTCGCCTCTGGCTTGCTCAGTTGGGGACAAATTTTCAAATAAATATCCAAATAAATTTAATTACTAAACTAAATTAACTATGTCAACTACATTACTTGAATATATATGATAATTGAAATGAGCTGGATGACATCACCGTTTTCTCTGTTGCATTATTTTTCTGTTTAACACTGTGAAGCTGCTTTGAAACAATCTGCATTGTAAAAAGCGCTATATAAATAAAGTTGACTTGACTTGACTAAACATTACCTTGTTATAATTTTTTTATTCTAATTCTTTAGAATTAATATATAATATTGTATATTATATAACTGAAACAAATGTGCTTATATTAATAACTATATTAATTATATAAAACACATCTGAATACCTCTTAAGCAAACTAACCCTGGAACTTAACCTGCTCCGGAGCAGGTTATGTTCACAGAGTGAGTTGCCATGGTTACTTACATACCCTGAAAGTTACCTCTGTTTTTGGAACCAAAAGTTGAGGTTATCCACTTACTTACTCGTAAACATACCCGGGTATGTCACATAACCTGCTTTCTGGAATACCCCCCTGGTCTTGATGATTAAGTGTGTATTTTCAGACATGGCACATGATGATGTCATGATGGTGAGTAAATGTTGACAGAAATGTCAGTTTTGGGTATAAGTAATGAAAGGAACTCTGTGACTTGTGTCTCTTCAGATTGAAAATGCCACTGATGTGTTGATCTTGCCGCTGGAGCGCTTCAGGAAGGAGCAGATTGCAGCTGCAAAGGTGAGAGTAGAAGTCCCTTTTCAAACTGCTTTATGATGTTATGGTATTCACAGCAGAGAGAGGCTTATTGTGTTTCTGAACTCCAGGCATCATGTAACAGTTTTCAGTTATCAATGCTATTGAAAAGTACCCTGTTCAAAGGCAAATTTGTCACTTATGATTAATATTACAGAACATACAGGTTTCATGTTGGCTGAGCAATTACAGATCAAGTGTTTCTAAGAAACTGCCTTAAATTTTTAAACAGCACTGCCATCTGTTGGTTATGTTGTGTAAGCACTCATTTTAGTGTTCATGATAAAAATAAACAGATACAATAATCTGCTTAATTTGATACATATAACAGGTTGTGCATTTCTCTTAAAGAAAAAAAAAAGACAATGATTAAAATTTAATGCCAAACAGTGTTGAAACTTTACAGCTCATCCACTCTGCTTGGAGGCGATTGATTCCCAAGTGACAAATCAGATTTTTGCTCACCCCAATGGCATTTGTCCAATGCTGTGGGTGTTCATCTGGTTATTAGACAATTACAGGTGTCTGAAGTTCAGAGGCTAAGACTTTCATTCATCTTCAGAACACAAATAAAGATATTTTTAATGAAATCTGAGATCTTTCTGTCCTTCCATTGACAGTCTACGCAACTACCATGATGAGTCAAAAAGTTCATAAAGATATTGTAAAACTAATCCATATGAATTGAGCGGTTTAGTCCAAAATGTTCTGAAGAGAAACAATCACTTTATATGATGAACAGATGAACATTCTCGTGTTACGCAGCACATTTGAGCTTCAGCAAGAACCAATGACGTTCATTCTCGTGTTACGCAGCACGTTTGAGCTTCAGCAAGAACCAATGAGGTTCATTCTCGTGTTATGCATCACATTTGAGCTTCTGCAAGAACCAATGAGGTTCATTCTTGTGTTACGCAGCACATTTGAGCTTCTGCACGAACCAATAAGGATCATTCTCGTGTTACGCATCACATTTGAGCTTCAGCAAGAACCAATGAGGTTCATTCTTGTGTTACGCAGCACATTTGAGCTTCAGCAAGAACCAGTGAGGTTCATTCTCGTGTTAGGCAGCACGTTTGAGCTTCAGCAAGAACCAATGAGGTTAATTCTCGTGTTATGCATCACATTTGAGCTTCTGCAAGAACCAATGAGGTTCATTCTCGTGTTACGCAGCACATTTGAGCTTCAGCAAGAACCAATGAGGTTCATTCTTGTGTTACGCAGCACGTTTGAGCTTCAGCAAGAACCAATGAGGTTCATTCTTGTGTTACGCAGCACATTTGAGCTTCAGCAAGAACCAGTGAGGTTCATTCTCGTGTTACGCAGCACGTTTGAGCTTCAGCAAGAACCAATGAGGTTAATTCTCGTGTTATGCATCACATTTGAGCTTCTGCAAGAACCAATGAGGTTCATTCTCGTGTTACGCAGCACATTTGAGCTTCAGCAAGAACCAATGAGGTTCATTCTTGTGTTACGCAGCACGTTTGAGCTTCAGCAAGAACCAATGAGGTTCATTCTTGTGTTACGCAGCACGTTTGAGCTTCAGCAAGAACCAATGAGGTTCATTCTTGTGTTATGCATCACATTTGAGCTTCAGCAAGAACCAGTGAGGTTCATTCTTGTGTTACGCAGCACATTTGAGCTTCAGCAAGAACCAATGAGGTTCATTCTTGTGTTATGCATCACATTTGAGCTTCTGCAAGAACCAATGAGGTTCATTCTCGTGTTACGCAGCACATTTGAGCTTCAGCAAGAACCAATGAGGTTCATTCTTGTGTTACGCAGCACATTTGAGCTTCAGCAAGAACCAATGAGGTTCATTCTTGTGTTATGCATCACATTTGAGCTTCTGCAAGAACCAATGAGGTTCATTCTCGTGTTACGCAGCACATTTGAGCTTCAGCAAGAACCAATGAGGTTCATTCTTGTGTTACTCAGCACGCTTGAGCTTCCGCAATGTAACACACCATGTAACACATTTGCATTAGGGTAGATTCACCCCTGCTTAGGTGACCTGTGAATGCGAAAAAAAAAAAAAAAAAAAAAACTGTTTCTATTGCAGTTTTGCGAAATATTCCTTTTTTGAAATGCCTGAAAAACCACCTCAAGCAAGCATAAAAACTTTTTTGCGATATATGGGAGTTTTTGCCAAATGTACGTGTTTCCATTGGACGTATTAATTCGCAATTTCAATTTGTGCAATCTGAAGGGTAATCTGTGTATTTAAGCCTCTTAGTTTCGTGTTCCGCATTAACAGTTTATGTGTAGTGTTTTACACTCTTTGTGTTTATTGAAGACTATTTCATCGTTCATTCTGCGTCTCTTGTGGATTCACTGCACCCTCGCCAGTGACAAAAGCATGACAAAAGAGTATAATATACATAGTATAAAATATACTTTAAGTTACCATTTTATACTATTACAAAGCGCACATTTTAAAAGTGTACTTAAGTGTGTGAAGAAATGTAGTTATGAAAGTGTACTCTCTTTAAGCACACTTAAGTGGTCTTTTATTTCATTAATATTGTATAAAGCTATACTTTAAATATTTGAAGCACACTACAAGTGTACAATCAGTACAATTAAGCACACTTCTTTTTCACACGGGTGGGATAACAGAGACATTTAGAATATCTATCTAATCACAGTCAAGAGACAAGTGAAACATCATGAGAACTTCAGCATCCACCCCAAACACAATACTTGATTTAGTTTAATTCAAGTGAATGCATGCACTTTAAACAGAAATGACTTAACTGCTTTCAAAATATATTCAATTTCAAATGAATATACATGTGCACATACAGTACATACATGCAGGTCTCTCCACATAGGCTAACTTTATAGCTGTTGTATGTTTGAGTTGACTCAGAGTTTGCATTTTTATCCCATAGGAGGCCAAAAAGAAATATGATAAAGAGACGGAGAAGTACTGTACAGTGTTGGAGAAACATCTCAGTCTGTCCGCCAAGAAGAAGGAAGCACAACTTCATGAAGTATGTTTTGCTCTCAATGCCAATTTATGTAGACTGAATGACCTTTTTGCATGCTGTGGTACTTAAATACTAGCATTTGTCTGGTTTGACAAATGTTATGTTGATGTACAGTATTAAAAGGCTTGTCTTCATTTGTAATAGCCAATGTCTTTGGTTTACACACTGCCACTGTACATAGAGACTAAAATCCACAAACCCCCAATTTGATTTCATGTTTATTTGTCTGATTTTCTAAACAAATTTCCCCCCAGGCGGATAACCAGGTGGACCACGTGAGGCAACACTTCTATGAGGTCTCGCTGGAATATGTCTTCAAAGTGCAGGAAGTTCAGGAAAGGAAAATGTTCGAGTTTGTGGAGCCGGTAAAACATCATCACATTTGATTGCAGTGGTTCTTCAAAAATACAATAGCACTGCCAAAAAACATGGTATCCCATGTTACCTTTTTGTTAGTAAAATTCTTATCATTTTAAATTCTGGGTTCATACAAGGTGCTTAAAGTGCTTGCATTAGACTTTTTGAAATTGAAGTCCTGGAAAACCCTTGAAAACAGCCATATTTATGAAGAGGTACTTGAAAAGTTGAAAGACAATATATATTATGAAATGAGCGTTTAATTTTTTCAATGAAACACAATATGTTCATGCAAAATTAACGCTGCAGCCTGTCTGATATAGATATAAATACATTCCGCACGACTATGAGCATGATATTGCTCACATAAATATCCAAGTATATCTGTTTATCTTTTTTAGAATTTCAAAGATAATAAAGATCTTGTGAGATCTCTGATTGTAGCCCTTAAAAACCCCCCAAAAAGTAGTGCTTGCAAAGTCCTAGAATTTCATTTTACACCATCTGTACGAACCCTGTAAATTTGCTAAATATAATTGCAATTATACATCTATAAAATTATTCCTCTTCACGAACGCTGCTTTTTCTCTTTGTTGTTGTGTGTAGTTGCTGGCTTTTCTACAGGGTCTATTTACATATTATCATCATGGGTACGAACTGGCCAAAGACTTCAACCATTTCAAGACAGACCTCACTATCAGCATTCAAAATGTGAGTCCATTTCTTACAACAGACCCTCACAGATATTGATATTACACATTACAAAAGCAGAATTATTTTGGTTTATAGCCTTAAAGAAAAGCCTTATAGCCTTATATGTCTATATGGTGTTTTTAATATTTAAGACAAACCATGTAAAAAAAATCATAATTCAACACCATTGCTGAGTATTTTCTCCATAAAACTCTAGTGAACCAAGGACAGTCTCAAAAATGCGAAATCGCTGGTGTTTCTTACGTCACAAACTAACCTGTAACCAATCACGTCAAGCTTTGGCATATCATTAACTATTCTCTGAAGCAGGGGAGTCTCAAGAGAAGCCAGGTTATCCCAGTATATTTTTCTGTTGATATGAAATATCGGGTACATTTAGCAATATATCCGGTGAATTATGATTTATATTACGATGTAGGGGTGTGACGAGATTAAAATGTGACGAGATTGCTCGTCGAGTGAAAAGCTGTCTCGCGATATCGCCATGACGGAGCGTGAGGGTGAAATTGCCGGAATAAAGGTGTTTTTTATTGATAATCTCTATAAATATATCTAGTAGTAGAGATAATGCAATGGCTGGAAATCCATTTATTATTTGCTGAAACTACTGCGTCGTCGTGGAGAGCAGTTCATGGTTGCATAGCATAGCGGACGCTCCCGAGCGCTTTGGGGGGAAAAGGAGAAAGATGCGCGGCCGCGTTTTCTTTTTAGACATGACATGTGAACGGCCCCATATCTTGTAGAATGCACACTCAGCACCGCCGCTCCCTATACACAGAGTATGTGCGATCGCAAAGCGAAAGTAAACGCGAGCTCCCTGATTCGCACAAATTAGGCGACATACAATAGCCCGTCTCCCAATATCAAAGCTATCTTAGGCTGGGCTGTGTAGTTATAACTTGGCTCTGCTCTCTGTTTTGGTCTCTATTTGCAGTTTGAATATTGAGAGAGCACTTTGATTATGGTTGCACTTATTGTTTGCATTTCTTTGTTCAATTTGTGGAAAGGCGTTGAATAGGAGGTCACATACAGCCTCAATCAGAAGTTCTGGAAGCTCATAATTCATGTACAGTAAGGTCTAAAGAGACTCATGAGAAATCATACAGGAGATAAGCCAGTGAGTTGAGTTTGTGGCAAAACCTTTTATAGTGCTTGTATATTGTTGCATTTGATAATTCATACTCAGAAGGTAGAACTGAAATGACATTCAAGATGATTAGTTAAAACATTTCAAAATGCTCCTGCAGGAGCAGGACTATTTTTCCAGTCATGAATTTTGTCATTGAGGATTTCTTAAAAATACTGTGCAAAAATCTCATCTCGTTCTCGTGAACCCAATCTCGTGTCTCGTCTTGTGAGCTAAGTGTCTCGTCACACCCCTATTACGATGTTATGATAAACTATATGTCTTTCTCCACTGACGTTCTAAGTTGTTTCTAAGGACGCTGATTTTTAGAAGGCAGACTGAGATGGCGAACGGGAACATGGTTTGTGTAACATTAGCAACACATTATTAGCTGTTTGATAATGTAGTCAACCAAAAGGCTAATCATATTAATTACAGCGTTATGTGTCCGACATTGTAGAGAGCGATACATAAAACACATTACCATTCTGATACATCGACTTGTAGACGAGCCTGTATAATTCACTCTTCCACTTATTCTTCTGAATCAGTTTATGGTTTAAACATACATGGCTGAATTAAACCAATATTTCTCTTGCCATTGTGTAGCGTTTATTACAGTAAAGTTGACCGAGTGGATCTCTGAGCTCGTGCGGGTGAGTGGAGGTGAGGCTAATTTGCATATTTATACGAAGCAAGGGTGTAGAGTTACATTCAAGCTATTTTAAGGCAAGAATAAAAAAAACATTTAAATATGTCATTTTGGTGATCAAAGATGAGTTTTAAGCGATAAAATTATTGACTACAGGTGTATTTTAATGTATTAAATAAGTTGCAAGTGAGAAACATCACCATGTCATATTCTGTCATGAGTGTTTGTTCATCAACATGACTCAAACCTGACCCCTGACAGGAGCAATCAATGTCCGTTTGCCAAAATACAAATAACAACTATCATAAAACTGGCCACTTCACAATGAGTCTGGTCAGTTATGTTATATTTAAGCAGTGCAGTAGTTTCGTAGTTTTTTTTTTTTTTTTTTACAGTGAGCGGCAAGTTTTCACAAGCATTCTCCAACTTTCACATCTTCTCCTTAAATTGTCTTTGTGGTCTTTCAGACGCGGAACCGGTTTGGAAGCACACGTTCAGAGGTGGAGTGTTTGATGAAGAAGATGAAGGAAAACCCACACGAACACAAGAGCATCAGTAATCACACAATGCAGGGATACCTGTTTGTGCAGGAGAAACGTAAGTTGAAAAGTGTGGAGCTTCTCTCTTATTCCTAAGACACAACTGAACTGATCACACTGACTCGTGGCCTCTGTAGAAGTTAGTGTGATTTTCTTTTTAATTGTTTAATTTCCAATTACTAACTAACTACACTACCCACAATACTAAATGGTGACCCAACATTCAGAAAAGTAGCGCTCTGCGTTTTTTGCCCGTCACAGAGAGTTGAAGAATGTTCAACTTTGAGTAAAACGCAGCACACATCACTGTCACTTTTTACCCAGCCATCCAATCACAGTGGAGGAGGGGCGGGACACATACAACACCGACCAACCGCCACATTCTGCTTGTACAACGTCAGCAGATGACAACAAGAAGCATAATAATGGAACAAAATAATTTAAAACAAGAGCCAGAACAAATACTTTATATTGTATATGTATTTTTATATAGAATCAATACAGAAACAAACAATCTGTGAAATGAGATACTAGTAACACTTCCGCGGATATTCCGTATCATAACAAGCAAAGCGTCTCAACCATGCGGCAACCAACACGGAAGTGGCTTAAACTGCAATTCATCGTCTGGGCGCTAGGGGCAGGCTCCAAAAGGGAGTTAATCCCATAGCCCCCCCATGTTAAAATGCCCAAATTTACAGCAGAAAAAAATATGTTTACAGCCTGGTACAACAAGTGGTTTTGGTCTATATTGCTAATTTTGCCCTTCATGACAACTGTGAGGGGGGTGAATTTTTTTTTTTATAACCTATCCATTTTAATTATATTAAACGGCATATTGCAGGTTAACATTTTTTCAAAATGAATATATAACCTTGTATGAAAATACCACATGAAAAGGTAATGCAGGATATGAAACGTTTTAAAAAGACATAAGAGCACAAATTTAGTAGATAAAGTGACCGTTTCGTTGGCTGTTTGTAAAAAACGCTTTTTTTCCAACATCGCGTCATATTACGTCACGAGAGGCAGTCGTTTGCCGGGCTCTGCGTTGCCTCAGTGCAGAATAGCTTGGTATTCAGTACAAGTCTGTGTATTTTCTGTAGTTTTTCTATTTTAATTTATCATGGTAAATTATTGTGTCCAGCCTGTCAGGACATCGAGTAAAGTTAGAAAAACCTGCATGGTGGCGTTTTGTGCAGGTGAAGAGACGGGACTTCACTTCTGCATCTGCTTCGAAACACGCGGTGGTGTGTATAGCGTTCACTTTAGACCGGAGGATTATCATCCCGGCGATATGATGGAGTCAAACATTGTAATACTCATGTAAAGGATGATATTAAATGAATAAACATCCACACGCGATGCTTCTTTGCCGTTGTTTTTACATGAATCAATTTCAACATTGATGAATACAAAGTATGTACATTAACACAAATGCATAGTCTCACACTTTTCAAAACAGTTTGGAATTATGTGTTGGTAATGTAAATATTTTATTCATGCCATGTATGTACATTCAAGTTCACTCAAATACATACTCATAATGTCATATACATCCTCACACTATCGGTGAATCGGCACGAAATAAACCCGTAACACAGAATTAATGAATAAAGGATAACATGAAACACACAATAACACTATAGTGTCTGTGGTTCGGCCGCCGGCAGGAGATGTGACCGTCAGAGATGCAGCTCGAAGAAAACGTGAACTGTGCACCGTAAGTCTTGTTTTTTAAACATAACTACCAAATCAGTCGTGATGAGAAACCGCAAACGTTATATCACATAACGTTTAGTGTGGACGGATATTAACGAGTGTGACTTATGCCTGATGGTCAAAGCTTATTAGTTTCTGTTATTGGTATTAATACTCCTAGATGACCAATACCAGCTTTGCTATTGCCTGATATGTGATAATAATCTGTACAGTATTGTAACCTGAGCACAGTGTTCATATCGTTCTCTAGCGTATATCATTAGCTAACACTGGTCTCTCACCGAAACACCTGCTCTGTTCTCCACTGTTTCTCCTCACACAACAACTCAATTTGTCTTCTCTAATCGTTGTTCTGTCTAATCCTGGCCTGTCCATAATTATGTGTCGTTATTGTATGGCTGTGGTCTGCCTTATGAGTATTAATAAACATTTATAATTTCCTTAGCGTCCGAACTGTCGTTGCGATCCATTGTTTTCCTATCGTTGAAATTCACAGCACTCCCTCCCACTTCCGGTTTTGGCCTTATTAGATGCGGAAGTAAAATGTTCTCACAAAAAACGACTCCAAAAGCCTTAGTAGAGTATTTATAAGTATATTTTAAAGAAAATCTAGTTCCTAGATAATTTTTCTATACATTGACTCACTGGGGTCTCTATCCTGTAATATGCCCTTTAAGCCTTAAAGTTCTGCATAATTAAGGGCGTGGCCACTTGAGTGACAGGTGGATTGCCACTATGGTCGAGCTAAACGGGCGTGGTTTCAGCAATCAGTCATCTCAGCTCCCCCCACGTCCCACCTCTTTGCCCATTTTCAGTTATTTTTAGGCTTCAAATATGCTCTTCGGACAACTACGGGTGACGGACTCAACTGAAAAAAAACCCTGCTGCACTGCCAAAACAATCTCAAGTGCCCACAGCAATACGTTTTCAGCTGGCTAAAAACGCTTTGGTAGACACACGGCTTTAGTCAGTTTTAGTCAATGTTTTGTTAAGGTTAATATAATTCTTTCATTCTAATGCCATTTCTTGTCAATGGTAATGTAATGGGTAATGTAATGTTTTACATGACATTCCATGAATCCATGAATTCCATGAATTTCCAGGATTTCTTTTCCATGAAATTCTACTGCATCCCCAAAACTTTTTCAAAGTCAATGACATCACAGTCAACAGACATTTCAGGAAAAATTGCATGAATATTCCATAGAATCCCATACGTGGCACAAAAGTGTTACTTTAAAGTTCATGTAATGACGGTCAGTGTTACTGTAATGTGTCATTACTTCTAACATTCTAACAGCAGTGATTTATATTGTAGGCTACTGTTTTTTTTATATGTTTCACTATTCACAGTACTTTGTTACAACCCAGGCTCATGAAAAATATGTGCCTGTGGCGTCATTTTAGCCAAAAATATTATGCTGTTTTTTGCACGGTTCGTGGCTGTTTCAAAGTGAAATGTCCAGTGAGTGGTGCTAAAAAGCATGATTAATTTTCTCTGAAACATATAAACGTGCCAACATTTTATTACATTGATTTATGCACTATTGTTCCAGTTGGAAATTGAAATGTGCAGCGAGTGGCGCCATAAAGTTAATGCTCTGTCGCGTTTGAAGATAACGTAATAAAGTGCTTTAGGAAGTTTGCCTAAAAGCAAAGTGGAACACACTAGGGTTATTTTAGAATAATTTATATTCTATTATAGCAGTGGTTTTCATTCCTGGTCCTAATGTTAGATCAATTCCTATCTCTTGAGATCCCTTCATCTGATACATTTTTGAAGGCAGCAAAGATGTATCCTTCGCTGCCTTTGATATCCCACAATCCTGTGCTTTCCATTCGGTGACAGTTGAGCTAAACAATAAAGATGGCATCTGAAAGTTGCGGTTGGTGGTCAGTTTGTGTGTAAATGTACATTTTTGACCAATGTTTTCCACTTCTGATGTAATTACTAGTGAGAAATTACTATTGTAGTAATTAAATATTTGCTTAGTTCTCACCAAAGCTGGGTTTGTTGTTGATCATTAAACCGTTACACTGCCTTCATGAAGTTCCTTCCTGTGCAAATGCTGCCTGTGAAGTCATTGTCTGATAGGGCAGTGCGGCAACTAGTCAGCTGCCTCAGTTCTCCCTCAGGATTAGTTCACTTCAGAATTAAACATTTCCTGATCATTTACTCACCCTCATGTCATCAAAGATGTTCATGTCTTTCTTTGTTCAGTCGAAAAGAAATTAAGGTTTTCGATAAAAATATTCCAGGATTTTTTTTTTGTAAAGGGTGTTTGACTATTTGCACCTTCGCTGTGTAAACACTGGGGCGGTACTTCCATCCGTCATGTGTGACCTTTCCAACGTGATTACGCAATGCGTGAAGTCGTGGACGCTAGTGCAAGACGAGCATTTGTGGTTAAAAAGTATCATTTTTATTTTTTTAGAAAACGAACGATCGTTTGGCTAGATAAGACACTTATTCCTCAGCTGGGATTGTGCAGAGCTCTTTGAAGCTGTAATTTCTATTTTCAGTTTTCGTTTTAATTTTAATTTTTAATGAGCTGCGTGCTGCCACCGACCACGCCCTCCGGGCGACGAAGGTGACCGCACGCTCCCTGGGCCAGGTGATACCCACAGCCGTGGTCCAGGAGAGACACCTATGGCTCAACCTGGCCGATATGTGGGACGCCGAGCGAACCCATTTCCTCGACGCTCCCATATCCCAGGATGGGCTATTCGCCGGCGCGGTTAAGAACTTCACCCAACAGTTCTCAGCCACCCAAAAGCAGACTGAGGCCATCAAACACATACTGCCCCGGCGGCCAGCTGCTGCTTCCACCCAGCCGCTGGCACAGTCGCCCTCCCGTACTTCCATCCGTCATGTGTGACCTTTCCAACGTGATTACGCAATGCGTGAAGTCGTGGACGCTAGTGCAAGACGAGCATTTATGGTTAAAAAGTATCATTTTTATTTTTTTCGAAAACGAACGATCGTTTGGCTAGATAAGACACTTATTCCTCAGCTGGGATTGTGCAGAGCTCTTTGAAGCTGTAATTTCTATTTTCAGTTTTCGTTTTAATTTTAGTTTAATTTGCTTTTTTATGTTTTTTTTCTATTTATTTATTTTTATTTAACTTATTTTATTTCAGTTAGTTGCCAATGCAACATTTTTTAACAGTTTTTTAAATTTAGTTAAGCTTTTATTTATTTATATTTATTCAATAACTGAAAACATTTGTTTACAGTTTTAATCAAGGGAAAGAAACAGAATTGATGATGCAAACATAATCAAATACAAGACTCAAGACAAGTTCAAATTCTGCTGTACAGCAGCTGTAGCAAAATAATATTGTCATTACTCTGCTGTATTCAGTTCAGTGGTGTTTCAGTGCAGTTTAATAACTGTCAAGTTCATTCATTATGAAACAAGTTCAATCCAGAGTCATTGTACTCAATTATACTCAATTCAGCTCAAGTTTTGTTCTCACCTGATAGTGTGAGTGCAGTTCAATCAGTAATATTGCTTAATATTGAGGGATTCGTTTACATGACAACAGTTCTTAATCCTCTCCTTCATAGGAAATTCATAGGAAATGAATGGAAAATACAAAATAATCAAGCAGAACAATGCAGAATTCACACACACGCACACACACACACACACACACACACACACACAGAAATGCATAATACAATTAATTTAATTTTTACATTTCTTTTACAAAATATTGTTTTTTATATATCTAAATATGCATAAAAATCTGTTTTATTCCCATATTCCAGTTGATTTGCTCTATTTAGAATCTCCCTATAGGCCCCTCTAGTGGCAATTATCACAAAATGCAGATTAATGTCATTGTTTTCCATAAGAGGTCAGCAGAGACACTCAATGTGTAATCTGTTATGATGTTTTCATTATAATTTGACTGGAATCATGTATGTTTTTCTGTTTCTTTTGTAAAATAATGTAAAATGCATTTATTTAAAATAATAAAATTCAAAAATAAAATAAAAATCACCAAATAATATATGTATATATAAAACTGTATAAATATAAAGATAATATTTTATCATAGACTGATAATAAGATTTCTTGGCAAAAATAAAAAGTGTAATTTTGAAGGGCATATTGCAGGTTAGAGACCCCAGTGAGTCAATGTATAGAAAAATAATGTAGGAACAAATAAAAAAAAATATATATACTTATAAATAGGCTACTAAGGCTTTTGGAGTCGTTTTTGTGAGAAAATTTTACTTCCGCATCTAAAACTAATAAGCTTTGACCATCAGGCATAAGTCACACTCGTTAATATCCGTCCACACTAAACGTTATGTGATATAACGTTAGAGGTTTCTCATCACGACTGATTTGGTAGTTATGTTTAAAAAACAAGATTTACGGTGCACAGTTCACGTTTCTGACGGATCCGTGACCGTCACTTCTCCCGCTGGCGGCCGAACCACAGACACTATAGTGTTATTGTGTGTTTCATGTTATCCTTTATTCATTAATTCTGTGTTACGGGTTTATTTCGTGCCGATTTACCGATAGTGTGAGGATGTATACAGGGAGTGCAGAATTATTAGGCAAGTTGTATTTTTGAGGATTAATTTTATTATTGAACAACAACCATGTTCTCAATGAACACAAAAAACTCATTAATATCAAAGCTGAATATTTTTGTATCAATATTTTAAGTAGTTTTTAGTTTTAGCTATTTTAGGGGGATATCTGTGTGTGCAGGTGACTATTACTGTGCATAATTATTAGGCAACTTAACAAAAAACAAATTTATACCCATTTCAATTATTTATTTTTACCAGTGAAACCAATATAACATCTCAACATTCACAAATATACATTTCTGACATTCAAAAACCAAACAAAAACAAATCAGTGACCAATATAGCCACCTTTCTTTGCAAGGACACTCAAAAGCCTGCCATCCATGGATTCTGTCAGTGTTTTGATCTGTTCACCATCAACATTGCGTGCAGCAGCAACCACAGCCTCCCAGACACTGTTCAGAGAGGTGTACTGTTTTCCCTCCTTGTAAATCGCACATTTGATGATGGACCACAGGTTCTCAATGGGGTTCAGATCAGGTGAACAAGGAGGCCATATCATTAGATTTTCTTCTTTTATACCCTTTCTTGCCAGCCACGCTGTGGAGTACTTGGACGCGTGTGATGGAGCATTGTCCTGCATGAAAATCATGTTTTTCTTGAAGGATGCAGACTTCTTCCTGTACCACTGCCTGAAGAAGGTGTCTTCCAGAAACTGGCAGTAGGACTGGGAGTTGAGCTTGACTCCATCCTCAACCCGAAAAGGCCCCACAAGCTCATCTTTGATGATACCAGCCCAAACCAGTACTCCACCTCCACCTTGCTGGCGTCTGAGTCGGACTGGAGCTCTCTGCCCTTTACCAATCCAGCCACGGGCCCATCCATCTGGCCCATCAAGACTCACTCTCATTTCATCAGTCCATAAAACCTTAGAAAAATCAGTCTTGAGATATTTCTTGGCCCAGTCTTGACGTTTCAGCTTGTGTATCTTGTTCAGTGGTGGTCGACTTTCTGCCTTTCTTACCTTGGCCATGTCTCTGAGTATTGCACACCTTGTGCTTTTGGGCACTCCAGTGATGTTGCAGCTCTGAAATATGGCCAAACTGGTGGCAAGTGGCATCTTGGCAGCTGCACGCTTGACTTTTCTCAGTTCACGGGCAGTTATTTTGCGCCTTGGTTTTTCCACACGCTTCTTGCGACCCTGTTGACTATTTTGAATGAAACGCTTGATTGTTCGATGATCACGCTTCAGAAGCTTGGCTATTTTAAGACTGCTGCATCCCTCTGCAATATATCTCACTATTTTTGACTTTTCTGAGCCTGTCAAGTCCTTCTTTTGACCCATTTTGCCAAAGGAAAGGAAGTTGCCTAATAATTATGCACACCTGATATAGGGTGTTGATGTCATTAGACCACACCCCTTCTCATTACAGAGATGCACATCACCTAATATGCTTAATTGGTAGTAGGCTTTCCAGCCTATACAGCTTGGAGTAAGACAACATGCATAACGAGGATGATGTGGTCAAAATACTCATTTGCCTAATAATTCTGCACTCCCTGTATGACGTTATGAGTATGTATTTGAGTGAACTTAAATGTACATACATGGCATGAATAAAATATTTACATTACCAACACATAATTCCAAACTGTTTTAAAAAGTGTGAGACTATGCATTTGTGTTAATGTACATACTTTGTATTCATCAATGTTGAAATTGCTTAATGTAAAAACAACGGCAAAGAAGCATCGCGTGTGGATGTTTATTAATTTAATATCATCCTTTACATGAGTATTACAATGTTTGACTCCATCATATCGCCGGGATGATAATCCTCCGGTCTAAAGTGAACGCTATACACACCACCGCATGTTTCGAAGCAGATGCAGAAGTGAAGTGAAAAAGCCACCATGCAGGTTTCCCAATGATAAATTGAAATAGATAAACTACTGAAAATACACAGACTTGTACTGAATACCAACCTATTCTGCACTGAGGCAACGCAGAGCCCGGCAAACGACTGCCTCTCGTGACGTAATATGACACGATTTTGGAAAAAAAGCGTTTTTTACAAACAGCCAACGAAACGGTCACTTTATCTACTAAATTTGTGCTCTTATGTCTTTTTAAAACATTTTATATCCTGCATTACTTTTTCATATGGTATTTAGATACAAGGTTATATATTAATTTAGAAAAAAATTATGCCCTTTAAGGCTCCTGGTCATTTTGAAGCTCGAGTAGATGTTTTGCTACACTTTGGGAAGGAGAGCTGTGTGATCCACCGTACTGTATCTTGTGGTCTAACTGTCTTGTTCTCATATGGCTTTATATCAAATCAGGTTCCTTCGTGTCCACATGGGTGAAGTACTACTGCTCCTATTACCGAGAGCCCAAACGCATGACCTTGATGCTGTTCGATCAGAAGTCTGGGGGCAAAATTGTAAGTTGTTCTATTTTCTCTCTCTCTCTCTCTCTCTCTCTCTCTCTCTCTCTCTCTCTCTCTCTCATACCCTGTCGCACCCTTTCACTCAAAAGCATGTGTAACCTTTGGATTGGAGAGTGAATTCTGGCACTGGCCACGTGCTTGTTCCCCATGCTGGCACTGACACGACTCTTATCCTGCACAAAAAGCTGTGTATCGCATGGGACTGGCACAAGTGTCTGCGCCTGGCGCTGTGCCCGTCCCACTCTCCACAGCCACACACAGGGTCAATAGCACGAATCTCACACCAGGGACTGCATGCTGCCTGATTACATTCCGACCACTCTCAATCAAACTAAACAAACAAATCTGCAAACCGCAAGAGAAAAGCAAACAGAAACGTGTCTTATTGTGTTTATAAATTCAATACAGAATCAAATTGTTTCTTGATTTGTGTGGTTTGTGTTATTGCTGACATATTTATTTAGAAATGCTCAAAATTTGCCTACATTCAAATGAAAGGTTTTCATCTGTTGCAACGAAAACCTTTCAATTGAATATAGGCAAATAGCAGAATTAAATCATTGCTTTCGATTCTTGAGTTGGAATTTGAATTGCTGTCACCCAATGGACCCCCCTTGAGAAAATCATATGAATAATATTAAATTTCATATTTCATATTTATATCACACAAACTCACCAATAGACAATATACAAGTCATATATCAAATGAAAGCTCTCACCCTCAAGAATATCACTGTGCAGTTTATTTCACCGATCCAACACTTTACAGTAACGTTATTATCAAAAGAATCACGAAGATGAAAATGACTCCTTTGAACAAGCAAACACATGAGTCATATTCCTGCTCAGATCACTACCTCCTTGTGGAGCTACTAGCCTCAAACGCTATATCAGCTTGTTCTTTAGGTTGTTTTCTTCAAAATGAGACTATTTACACATGTCTGTGAGCAAGCATGGCCAAACGACACTGTAATATGTCACCGATGTCCAGATCAAAACATGCGATGCAGACAAATACTCTTATTATCCTTAGTTTTGATTGTCTTTATTAGCCGCAATTGTTGGTGACGACATCACGTATTGCGTCATACGTCAAAAAAGCTGAGTATCTCAGCTCTCTATAGACACGTCGATCATGCTTCTAGACCAATCAGAGCCCGAGATCTCACGCGGTCCTGGAAGTCCCTGTTGTCTTCCCGTGACCGTTTGGCGGCCTCCTCCGCCTTCTCTGCCCTCGATGGGGCCGCGGCCAAAGGGTACACTGGGGTTCCCCCGGTTGAATGCTCTGTTGCGATGCAACTGTGTCCTCAGAGTGCTTCAACCTGGCGTGGCGACCCTAAGCACCCCTCCAAAGCCTGTAGATTCACATCAACCTTTGTGTCGAAGTCCTACAGAGCTGCGGGGCAGGCTGCCGCCTCTTTGCATGCCATGGCTATCTTGCAGGCCTATCAGGCCCGGATGCTATGCGACATGCACGAGGGTAGAGCTGACCCAGGGCTCAGAAATGAGCTGCGTGCTGCCACCGACCACGCCCTCCGGGCGACGAAGGTGACCGCACGCTCCCTGGGCCAGGTGATACCCACAGCCGTGGTCCAGGAGAGACACCTATGGCTCAACCTGGCCGATATGTGGGACGCCGAGCGAACCCATTTCCTCGACGCTCCCATATCCCAGGATGGGCTATTCGCCGGCGCGGTTAAGAACTTCACCCAACAGTTCTCAGCCGCCCAAAAGCAGACTGAGGCCATCAAACACATACTGCCCCGGCGGCCAGCTGCTGCTTCCACCCAGCCGCTGGCACAGTCGCCCTCCCGCCCGGCCCCAGCAGCAGCCTTCACCTGGGCCGTGCCGTGGAGGACGCCGCAGGAAGGCGCCCCAGTCCGCTGATGCGGACAGCACAGGGATGGGCAGTTCTTTCCAGAAGATGGTAGCAGGACCACTCCTTCCCCCGGTGGAGGGCCGGGGGAGAATCCTTTGTTCAGCACCCTATTTTGGTCAAAGAAAGAACTAACATGCCCATCCCTGAGCACCCAGAGACCGATGGCAGTGTGCGCCGCCCCCTGGCCACGCCACTCTCGTCCCTCTCTGACGCCAGTCTCCCCTCAGAGCAGACCCCAGTGGAACGCACGTCCTTCCCTGGTCTCCTCTGTCAGGACGTGGCTGCTGACCGTGCCCCCACACCGGGACGCTATGCCTCCCATGTCTGGGCCGGTCACGCCATCTCGCTGCCCCACCCGGGGGACGCCTGTGGTTCGCATGTCCCCGCTGGTGCAGTTCTTGGGAGCCTGGTTAGAGCTCCCCAGGCTGTCCCGCTGGGTCGCGAAGACCATCAGGTTCGGCTGTGCGATTCAGTTCGCTCAGGCTCCTCGCCGCTTCCGGGGAGTCCGCTATACCATGGAGGGGCCCAATGCCCCAGTCACGTGTGTGGAGGTTGCTACCCTGCTGGCGAAGGGTGCGATCGAGCCTGTCCCTCCAGCCAAAATAAAGTCCTGCTTCTACAGCCCCTACTTCATTGTACCCAAGAAAACCGGTGGGTTACGACCGATCCTGGACCTGTGCGTCCTGAACCGATCCCTTCACAGGCTTCTGTTCAGGATGTTGACAGCGAAATGCCTTTTCGAATGCGTTCGTCCAGCAGATTGGTTTGCAGCGATCGACCTGAAGGGCGCCTACTTCCATGTCTCCATCCTTCCTCGACACAGACCGTTCCTACGGTTTGCTTTCGAGGGGCGGGCATATCAGTACGCGGTCCTCCCATTCGGGTTAGCTCTGTCCCCTCGCGTCTTTACGAAGAATGTCGAGGCAGCCCTTGTGCCACTCAGGCAACACGGGGTTCGCATCCTGAACTACCTTGACAACTGGCTCATCCTGAGTCCCTCTCGAGAGCAGGTGTGCGAACACAGAGACCTAGTGCTTCGGCACTTAGCCCGTCTGGGCCTTCGGGTCAACTGGGAGAAAAGCAAACTCTGCCCCGTGCAGAGAATCTCTTTTCTCGGTATGGAAATCGACTCTGTCGTCATGTGCGCGCAGCTTACGAGCGAGCGCGCACAGTCACTGCTGACTTGCCTTCGTCAAATCGAGAGCAGGAGTGCAGTTCCACTGAAGTTATTTCAGAGGCTCCTGGGGCATATGGCATCTGCAGCCGTGGTAACGCCGCTCGGATTGCTTCATATGAGACCGCTTCAGCACTGGCTTTGCAATCAGGTCCCGAGATGGGCATGGCAATCGGGCACGCTCCGGGTCCCAGTGGTCGAACCTCAGCTTTCTATGGGCCAGTGTGCCCTTAGATCCAGTTTCCAGGCATATTGTTGTATCAACAGATGCCTTCACCACGGGCTGGGGTGCCATGTGCAATAGACATGCTGCCGCGGGCTCCTGGACACGACCCCAGCGCCTCCTGCATGTCAATTGCCTCGAGTTGCTGGCAGTACGGTTCGCCCTGCACTGTTTCCGAGCGTTTGCTCAAGGGTCAACACGTGCTAGTCCGGTCAGACAACACGGCCACAGTAGCGTACATCAACCACCAGGGTGGTCTACGTTCCCGCCGTATGTCTCAACTCGCCCGCCATCTCGTTTTATGGAGTCAGAAGCATCTAAGGTCGCTTCGTGCTATCCATGTCCCAGGGGTCCTGAACCGTGCAGCCGACAAGCTCTCACGGCTTCAGCCACTCCCAGGAGAATGGAGACTCCATCCCCAGACGGTTCAGCTGATTTGGGAACAGTTCGGCGACGCACAGGTAGATCTTTTTGCCTCCCGCAAATCTTTCCATTGCCGCATGTTTTATTCCCTGACCGAGGGCCCCCTTGGCACAGATGCTCTGGTGCACAGCTTGCCGCGGGGCCTCCGCATGTATGCGTTCCCCCCAGTGAGCCTTCTCGCACAGGTCCTGTGCAAGATCATTATAAATTAAATAGGTTTTTTCAACCTAATGTTTATGTATTGCATCTGGGACATATTGTCATTTACAACAATCATTGCAGCTAATCCCTCAGTTGGTTAAACGAACATGTTTACAGTAAATAGATTCATAATTTAGCAAGCAAAAGGACCAGAGGGATTACAAGCAGGAATTACAAACTCATATTTTTAAGCACTTTGTATGGAAACCAGTTGATTGCCTGTCAGCTAATCTTCAACATATTTGGCATGATGTTTTAGTGAGCTACGTATACTGTATATGGATGATATTAATGAAAAATTTATTTTAGGAGAGAAGTCAAGACTGGCAAAATTAACTGAATTAAACATGCAATGTGATGAGTTAAAAATATTACTTTACACAGACAAAGGTTGGTAAGCAGTTCTGTCACACTAGTGACAGGAGGTTTTGCTAAGGTTGTTGCAAGGGTGTTCTGTGGCTGCTTACTGGTCCAAGTCAAGTATTTTTTGTAATGAAAATCGTAAATGTTATCAATTCCAGTAGTAATAGCACAACGCAGCTCAACAAGCCACGCAATTTGATAATTCATGTTTGCAGCACAAACGGTGTGGTTGAATTATGGACCCAAGTGTAATACTTCAGGTTAAGGGTTCAAATACTAATGCAAATACTTTTTCCACTATGGTAGTCAATGGCTGCCAAGATTTGCTTGGTTACAAACATTCTTCCAAATATCTTCTTTTGTGTTCAGCAGAACAAAGAAATTCATACAGGTTTGGAACAACTTGAGCGTGACTAAATGATGACAAAATTGTAATTTTTGGGTGAACTATCCCTTTAAAACATGACTTTGTCCCTAATTGTGCACTTAAAGTCTTGCATACTTATTGTAAACTAGACCACAGAGCAAGGCCATAACCATGTCTTAGACATTGGGGGGACCAACGTTTTTTTTTTTTTTTTTGCTTTTTTTTTTGGTATTGGTTTATTTA
Source organism: Rhinogobio ventralis (assembly GCA_039654625.1). NCBI lineage: Eukaryota > Metazoa > Chordata > Actinopteri > Cypriniformes > Gobionidae > Rhinogobio > Rhinogobio ventralis. The sequence goes on from CM077208.1 coordinate 33,602,757, forward strand.
AAGGATTTAAATTATTAAAGGATTAAAAGGAATTTAAGGACATAAAGAAAAAGAAATAAGAACGGTAAAAGTTCTATTGTCTACAGCTCTATTGTAGTTGAAGTATGAAGTAAGCTATTTGCAAATAATATATATATTTCTTTTAAATAAGCACAAATTCACTCTTAGTTTCGTCTACCTAATATGTTAAAATGTAAAACATTTCTTGTCACGTGAAATTCAGTTATGATTTACATAAATAATGTCATTTTCAATTCAAAATGGTGAAATTTAGTTTGTAAAAGTAGTTTGCATCACTCGATATTACTGTTGGTCGTTTTCACACTAACGGTAAGCCCCGCCTTCTTTGATTTGATTGGCCATCTCCACTCATTCTGACAGTGATGAGCGCTGAGGCAGACCAACCTAAAAATTTAACATTTTACTTTTGTCATCCTAGCCACAGACAGAGCGGTGTGTAATGGAGTACAGCAGAGCAGCATCAAGAATATCCAATATTTGGGGGGACAATTTGGCCATTTCTAATTATTCAGCCTCAATGTCTATGGTGGTTACGGCCCTGCCACAGAGTGTCCCATTTGTCATTTTTAATTTCCGACGAGTGCTCACATTAGCTCAGTTTGTTTAGTCTGCGATCGTTACACTAGCATTACCTTATCACCTTTTCTGGTATGACAAGATAGGAAGAAAACTAGAGAGAAGTCACTCAGTGGAGTGGATTGATGGAAACAATTCGACTGTAAGTGGAGAGGTCACTGAAAAAGAGAACACCAGCGCTCTGGTAATGAACTCCAGAGGCATGCGTGTAATGTGTTGCTAGTCGGTAAAGGAGTTGTGAAGTGTTGCAATAAAAATAGCTCACCATATTTGAACACCCATTCCTTGGCCAGACTTTGCAAAAAGATATAGAGTTACCTGACACTTTATCATACATTTATATAATCATTTATGTTATGACAGTGTAGTCTGTAAATATAGAACATCTGGTCACATCTTCCTGTCAACTGTCTAGGCTCACATAAAAAGCAAATTTGGTGCCTATATTCAACCATATGTTTCTCTTTCAGGGAGATGAGGAAAGCTTTACGCTCAAATCTTGCACCAGAAGGAAAACAGACTCCATCGAGAAGAGGTTCTGCTTTGACATTGAAGCTGTAGACCGGTGAGTTGATGGCCCACATACCCGCCACCAGATGGCGCTTTATTCCACATAACATCCAGCGGGAGTCGCTCTTCCTGGCTGCTGCTCAGGAAAGGGGGTGGAGATTTTAACTAGGTCTACCAGGCATAGAAAGAGTACACTGCAGATACCTTCAACCCTTCATAACTGTTGCAGTATCTAGCAATGGAAGCGGCCAAAAGTGGTTGTAGGCAGAAGAAAGCGGCAGATTATTTTACACTTAACCTTTAGGGCAAAATATGTCCTCAGCCCTCCTCAGAGTGGTGACACAATGTTGGACTGTTAGGTAGTAGCCCGCACCAAGCTTTGCACACTGCAAAAATCATTCTCTTAATATTTTATATATATAGTCTTGTTTCCCAGCAAAATTGTGTCAGATAATACGATTTATTTCCGGAGAATATACGGTATATCTTGAATTAAATCGTTTTTGCTTTCCCCACTAAAATTCAAGCATAAACCTTACTAAATGCTGCGTTTAAAGGTGCAGTGTGTAATATTGACAGCTAGTGGTTGAAATGGGTACTGCAGTTCAAATTCAAAATGTTGTTTCCCCTGCCTCCTCCTCCTTAGTCTAGACGCACACGCAACAGGAACGAACGCAGTTGACAATGGAAACCGACGAGCCTTACAACACTGTTTATTTATCCACGTTTTAATATGTTTTTTAATATGCCTCTGGTGATAGAGCTTTTTAGATGGATGCCGAGGCTTTTTAGGTCAGGTAGAATCTGCGATCTCTTACCCAGTTGGTTTGATGGCTTTCATGGCTGCAATGCGTTGTGTTTTCTGCCAACTGGCATCCGGGCTGTCAAGCGCAACTGGCTTTTAAAGGGAATGGGAGATGAGACTCTGATTGGTTTATTGCACATTACACCCAAAACACACCCATGACTCATTAAGAGACTAGGTACAACCCTTTTGGACCATGCACCTGGTGTGCAGTTTTTTTCCGTCGTTAAACTAGCAAAAGTGGATTCGGACACACCCTAAGTGCACCTGCGCCATGTGCCTCAGACCATGCACTCAGATCGTTAAAATAGGGCCCAAAGGCGCACTGGGGTAAAAGGCGCATTTGACTCTCCTTCATACCACTAGATGGCACAAAAATTCACCTCAGCACTTTTCCTAAAGGGTTAGTTTACCCAAAAATGAAAATTCTGTCATTAATTACTCACCTTCATGTCGTCGCAAACTCTTTCTTTAAGACTTTCGTTCATCTTCGGAACACAAATGAAGATATTTTTGATGAAATCTGAGAGATTTCTGTCCCTCCATTGACAGCTACACAATTATCACTTTGACACAAGTTCATAAAGAGATCGTAAAACTAATCCATATGAATCAAGTGGTTTAGTCCAAAATTTTTCTGAAGAGACACAATTGCTTTATATGATGAACAGATTGAATTTAGGCTTTTATTCACATATGTCAATATGGACCAAAATCTCTGAGGAATGTTTGCAGCACCTTGTTGAATTTATGCCACGAAGAATTAAGGCAGTTCTAAAGAGAAAAGGGGGTCTAACCCAGTACTAGCAAGGTGTACCTAATAAAGTGGCCAGTGAGTATATGTCTGAATTCAATCATTTTTCTTACTGTCGTCATTTAGTAAGCAAACAATTTCACAGTGACAGTCCAATCAGTGCTTTGATTAAGTTATTTTGCGAAGTGAAAACCTTTCTCTGATTTACAAGGGCGTAGTTTTGGTTTGAACATTTTGCAATAAAGTAATAGCCTAGTTAACAATTACTTGTTTACATAGGATATATGGTGTATTTTATATTATTTAAGCACCTAAAACCTAATCAGTTTGACAGAATTTTACTTAAAGAATTTTACGTCTTATACTGAAAATGTTAATTTCCTGTCATTTTCCTAATATCTGTCATTATTAGCAGAACACATTTTACGCATAGGGAAAATGATTGTTTAGTCAATAATTCAAGAAGGTTCATACTTTAAAGCTCTTTCTAACTTGTATTTGGCCTTATGAAAATGTAACAGTTCTTTTAATTGTTTAAAGCCACAATATGTAATTTTTCGCCGCTTGAGGTCGTTTATTCGGAACAAAGGCGTAGCTTGATGATGCCTTGATTTCGCTGAGCTTTTATTATGTCGCAGACGACCGCTTCTGCTTCTTCCGCTCATGCATATGTGAGGTAACGCAGCGCTGTTTTATCATATTAGATACATTTAAGTGTGTTGAAAGTTATGTTATAATGCTTCTCTGTGCGTACGCTCAGCGGCTAATATAAGACACTTGTTGAACACTGTAGTAAGCTAGATCGATATTAGGCATGGTAAAACATGTCCGTGTCCTGGTTAAAATTGCTTATTTCTCTGGATTTAAACATTTGGGATAATGTAAGTACACAAGTCAACAAAATATATAACATTGTTCTAGTGGTTTTGGATATTTTAATCCAAAAATCGTACATATTGTGCCTTTAACTATAGCATTTGTTACAATACGGATATAATTACGTAAGACCATTAATGCTCTTAATTACCATGCTAAGGCCAATGTTAACTTTTTTCTTTCTTTTTTTATCTATAGCATTTGTTATGAAAAATAGCACCATACACATATAGCTACAAACTATAGCTACAACATGCCACAGTTGTAATATAAATCTTTAGTGAAAAATGTATTCCCTTAACAGATTATCTATTATAAATGATAAGTTAGTCAAAAAATTTCCCACAATGAACACAATAGAACGTGATAAGTTTTAGTAAAGGTGGTCATGAGTAGTTTAAAAATCTTTGTAATTTATGTTGGTGCAGGATGATGTTTTTTAGTTTATGTGGCTGTTTTAGATCACTTTTGACTTTCTCCATAGCGTTTTAAAGTGGTAAATTCTAAATAAAATTCAAATGGGTTGCACATTTTATCATCAGCTTTGCGGTAGGAACGACACCCCTCCCCACCCCACCCCATCCCATCCTTCCTGCGAACTATGCCACTGCTGATTTGGCATACAACTGGCTTTTGACACCAACGATCCTGTATAGCCCCTGCTCATCAATACCTGTTTTAGAAAACCACAGACGGTCACATGTGCTGGTCACCATCTGACCTTTATTTATGAACAACAACAAAAAAAACTATATGGATGTAGCTAGCATACAAGTAAAAGCCAGTGCACTGTGCCGTGTGTTGGAAAACCTCTTAATATTTCAGTATGGCAGCTCTATCAGTAAATCAGTAGCGCGCACACACACACACACACACCATTAACCCATGTGACAACTGAAGGTTAGGTCATGTCGGGTCAGGCAGAGTTATGGTAATAGAACTGGGCCTGTTTTAATGAGTTTGTGGACAGAAGCCCCTGATAGATTTACAGTGTGTTATATGTGTTTGTGTATGTGATGTTAATTTTTTATTGGCTAAGCCGATAAGTTGTTTGGATAGTCTTTTTGTGGGTTTGCAATCAGAAAAACAGGAGGATTTAGTAAAATTGCAATGTGATTTGTATAAAATACATTTGTGAATAGTTAATAGTTAATAAATGTAATAGTTACTTGTGCTTGAAATATGGTTAGTGTACTGACAAGCATTTAAAACTTGTTTGTCATGTATTTAAATATATTTAATTACACATTTCTAATGATGCAGTTACAATTTACATTTAAAATATATTTACTTTAAAGGCGCAGTAAGCAATTTCTGAGAAAGACGGTTGAAAATTTAAATCAACATTTAAGCAAATAATTTAGCCAATGTTTGCTAGATGTCTGTTCTGTGTGTGTGCTCAAAAAATATTGTGTTTGTACTTTGTATATAGTTCTGGCTGTGTAAACAGGAGAAAAAAAAAACGATCCACAGATCACCACAACACTCTTATAGCCAGCACAGAGTTTGCTTTTTTTCTGCTCGATATGTGAGTAACATTGGTTTTTGCTATGTTTCACTGAACCAAGATATGATGTTGTATACTGTCGTTGTTGTTGAATCGCAGCTGATTCATCCACACTTGCGCCAGCTGTCTGATGCGGTTAGTCATTGCCTGTGTTGCATATCGTGCAATTTCTTTTGGGTAGGGGTAGGGCTGGGTAACAAGTTCGATACTTTTTAGGTACCAACCAAATTGCCTTGATATTATCGAGTATCGTAAAAGGTCTTGTCGTTCGATACCAAATGTCGATACCTAAGGGGTTAATCTTGTCAACGTCAGTGAGCCAATAAGCATGCTACATGATTGGCTGTGGTGGAAAAAACATTAGTTTACGGCAGTTACGCCCAGGGAAGCGGCTCGCATGTGAGGCTGTGGTGTGTAACCCCGTCTGCAGCGCATTACGGCTCCGACATGGCCACCGGAGCTGATAGCGTCCACTCTAGTCAATGCTTCTGTTTATACCGGCCGCGCTGCGGCAGAGGGACGGAACAAAATCTTGTCGGAGCCGTGATGCACTGCAGATGTGTGCAGTGTAAATAGGGGGAAAGCGTCCTAAGCCACATAGATGTAAAAGATGTGGAAAAGATATACAAATTTTGGCTAAATTTCAAGTCAAGATTGTGTTTCTACTACAATTTGTTGTTGAAATATATAAACATATGGGGCCCTATCATACACCCAGCACAATGCGATGCCAGGTGCGACGCAAGTGTTTTTTGCTAGTTTCAGCCCGACACAGTTATCATTTTCACGTCCATTTCATTTATCTGTTCGCCCATGGGCGTTGCTGGTCTGAAAACGAGGTGTGTTCAGGCGCATTGTTGGTGTGTTGCTATTTTGAGTCAAGTCAAGTCACCTTTATTTATATAGTGCTTTTTACAATGCCGATTGTTTCAAAGCAGCTTCACAGTGTTAAACAGGAAAATAATGCAACATAATTTGATTCGGCTGTACAGCCGCTCTGGAGAAAACGTTGATGTCATTGTCCAGCTCAGTTCAATTATCATATAGTGTCAATGCGGGCAGATCAGTAATATAGTTGAACATTTTGTGTCCCCAACTGAGCAAGCCAAAAACCAAAGGCGACGGTGGCAAGGAACCCAAACTCCTTCAGGTGACACAATGGAGAAAAAAACCTTGAGAGAAACCAGGCTCAGTCGGGGTGCCAGTTCTCCTCTGGCCGACGAACAAACAGTGTATGATTATGATTCAGGCAACATTACAGGTCAGAAGTCATATTAGATTGAAAGATATTCATAAGATTATTCGAAAGATCGGAGTCGTCATGCCGGAGACGGGTTTAATGAGGATGTTGTGTCGATGCCGCATTTACGGGGGAGTTTAATTGACACGCTCTCTGCAGACATTTCAGGGATGCGTTAATCATGTCTGGGCACAGGTCCACCATCCGATCTGGATATGGCCCGGATCAGGCTGACTGCAGCAAACCTCGGGATAAACAGAGAGACTAACGTTAGCGTAGATGCCATTCTTCTTATGATGTAACGAGTACATCAGGTGTTATGGGAAGTGTTCCTGGTTCCGGCTAATCTAGTTAATGTAGCCTAACAATCATTTAATTGATTTGAATAATATAAATTAATAATGTTCTATGTGTATGTCATAGTAAAGAGATGTGTTTTAAGTCTAGATTTAAACTGACAGAGTGTGTCTGCTCCCCGAACAATGCTAGGAAGACTGTTCCAGAGTTTAGGTGCTAAATAGGAAAAGGATTGACTGCCTGCAGTTGATTTTGATATTCTAGGTATTATCAACTGGCCAGAATTTTGAGACCGCAATAGACGTGATGGAGTATAATGTGTTAAGAGCTCACTCAAGTACTGGGGAGCTAAACCATTTAGTGCTTTGTAAGTATTTAGCAAGATTTTAAAATGTATACGATGTTTAATAGGGAGCCAGTGCAGTGTTGACAGAACCGTGCTAATATGGTCATACTTCCTGGTTCTAGTAAGAACTCGAGCTGCTGCGTTTTAGACCAGCTGCAATTTATTTATTAAGCGTGCAGGGCAACCACCTAGTAGAGCATTACAATAATCTAGCCTTGAGGTCATAAACACATGAACTAACTGTTCAGCATTTTGCAATGAAAGCATGTGCCGTAATTTAGATATATTTTTAAAAAGGTAGAATGCAGTTTTACAGATGCTAGAAACGTGGCTTTCAAATGACAGATTGGTATCAAAGAGCACACCCAGTTTCCTAACTGAGGATGATGACTTGACAGTGCAGCCATCAAGTGTTAGACAGTATTCTAGGTGTCACGTTACGTGTAGGATATAAGCTCACAGAGACGAGGATGAACAGGAGACAGGAACTTTAATAATAAAACTCAGGAAACTCTTACACACGTATAACTAAAGACGAGAACCGACCAACACTGAGGGAGAACTGAGGACTTAAGTACACAAAGCAAATGAGAATAACAAGGTGCAAAGGAAAAAAATACAGTCTGGGGAACCTAATATAGTCCAAGGTGGAGCGTAGAGAGGGAGGAGCCGGAGAGACCAGAGGGCAGAGGCTGAACCGGTGGGACCGAGGACAAAGGCGGCGCCGAGGGGAAGGCAGAGCCAGACGAAGACGCTGGAGAAACAGGGGTCACTGGAGAAACCTCTCCAAAAAAGTCTATTAAGTCTGCCTCAAACAGAGTCTTTAGTTCCTCAAAGTAGCTGCCAGTGACTTCAGTCCATGTGTTGTGGGCGGGGCTTTCCTCCCTGCCCTCAAGCTCCACAATCACTCCCTCAGCGACGTACGGTGTTGCCGGCTCACGCACCTGGTCAGACCTTGTAGGTGGTCCGGGCTCCTAGCTGATGACAAACTCCGTCCTTATCCTCGGTACGGGCTCGCTCGCTGGGTGGCCGGTCTCCACGGTCTGCAGTGGGCTTGTGCAACATCTCCGTCGAGTCACTCTTTGGTGGTGGTTGGCTGGTCTCTGGCGGGGGTGGAATGGGACTGGTAATGCTGTCCTCCTCAGCCGGGCCGATGGTTAATGGCGATTCGTTGTTTACCAATACCCACTCCACGAATGCGGCAAAATTAGGGCCGTCTGCTGGAACGCGTGCCTTCGACCTCTCGCTCAGGCTGGTGTGATTAAAAACACAGAGCGAGCAGTCCGTGTAATGGGTCTGGCACGGTGTGACATCTCTTCATTTACTGCTAAAAACTGATAACGGTCAGAAAAGTATGATTTAAACCATGCCAATGCAATTCCACTAATTTCACCAGGCTCAATGCCAATAGCGCGCAATGCAATATTCACGACATGTGTGACCGACAACATGACAAATCTGAAGCACTTGACAGTGCACGGAATAAACTAAACAGCAGAACGTTTCTCCATATTCGACTGCAAGAAGAACTGCAGCGCGTCACATAAATGAACCGAAACTCAGCATATACTTTCCTCACAGACATGAGAAATAGACCTATAGAAAGCTTGAAATATATATACGTTTAAACAAACCAATTAAAATCGTAAACAAAAACTTTGATTATTTAATATTTTTGAACGATACCCAGCCCCAGGTAGGGGTGTATGTTTGGGTGTCAAATATCAACAGTGTTTCTCAGAAATCGCTTACTGCACCTTTAGCGCCAGCTGCATTGAGTTTTCTTTTGCGCTTGAACGGACAAAAACACACAAAAGTATGCCAAAATGCCCGCTTTGTTGAGTGTCCTCGTATGCACAGTCTTAAATTACTTAAAGTCTTAAAGATCCGCGTCATGTGCTTCAGATCTTAAAGTGACAGCAGCCTAATAAACCTGCTGCTGCCAGTCATTAATGTAAATCAAAGAACATAAGACAAAGAGAAAATCACTTACTGCTCTTAATTTTGCAGATTTATTAAAGATTAATATATTTTTAAGTGATAATTTATGCAGTGAAGACTGTGAAATGTTTGATAACTTTGTATTATTATTAGGGCTGTCAAACGATTAATTGCGATTAATCGCATCCAAAATAAAAGTTTGTGTTTACATAATATATATGTGTACTGTGTATAATTATTATGTATACTTGAGTAAACACACATACATGTATATATTTAAGAAATATTTGCATGAATATACTGTATATATATTTATATTATATATAAACAAAATATTTTTTGGTTACACTTTATTTTAAGGTGTCATTGTTACAGTGTAATTATAAGTACTGAGTAGTATTAAAGGATTAGTTCACTTCAAAATGAAAATTTCCTGATAATTTACTCACCCCCATCTCATCCAAGATGTTCTTTCTTCAGTTGAAAATAAATTAAGTTTTTTGAGGAAAACATTCAAGGATTTTTCTCCACATAATGGTTTTCAATAGCAACCAATGGGTTGAATGTCCAAATCAATGCAGTTTCAAAGAGCTTCGAAGGGCTTCAGAGGCTCTGCACAATCCCAGTCGAGCAATAGAAAACCATCGGTTATTTAAAAAATAAAAAATACCGGAAGTACCGCCCCAAGCGAACGTGCGAGGACTAATACAAATGCCCGTTACCAAAAAAAAACTCCATCTCCAACTTAAAAATCATCCGATATCGTTGTTTTACCTTTTTTTGCTAAAGGATGTTTGTATTAGTCTTTGCACATGAGCTTTGTAAACACGGGGCGGTATTTCTGCCTACGTCTAGCGTGACCTTTCAGACGTGATTATGTAATGATTATGTCCGTGATGCACCGCAAGATGAGCAATTTAGGTCAAAAAGTATATACATTTTAATTGTTTTGCTAGATAAGACTCTATTCCTCATCTGGGAACGTGCAGAGCCCTTTGAAGCCATTCAAAGCCCTTTGAAACTGCATTGATTTGGACCTTCAACCATTGGTTGCCATTGAAGTCCATTATGAATGTTTTCCTCAAAAAACTTAATTTCTTTTCGACTGAAGAAAGAAAGATATGAACATCTTGGATGAGATGGGGGTGAGTAAATTATCAGGAAATTTTCCTTTTGAAGTGAACTAATCCTTTAATTATCAACATGTACTTACTATAGGGTTAGGGTAGGATTAGGGTTTGGTTGAAGGTTAGTTGCATGTAATTATGCATAAATTACTGTTATTACTATGGTAAGTACATGTAGTAACGTGTAACTACATCACCTTAAAATAAAGTGTTACCTATTTTTATATAAATATAACCATTTTTTCTTAAATATATACATGCATGTGTGTGTATTAATATATAAAATGGTTATATTTATATAAAAATAGGTATTATACACAGTGTACACACATATTTTATGTAAACACAAACTTTTATTTTGGATGTGATTAATCGCGAACTGTGAAATTATTACAATATAAAAATATATTAAAAACGTTAATGTTAGGTGCGATTACTCGCTATTAGTTACAGAAAAAAATTGTTTGCATGCATCAGAGGTGTGTGTGTGTGTGTGGTTCTGGTAAGCCTACCTTATGTGGACAAAATGTCTCCACAAAGATGACAATATCTGAAATCTTTTTCCATGTGGGGACATTCTTTTGTCCCTATAAGGAAATCAGCTTATAAATCATACTAAATGTTAAAAAAAAAAAAAATGCAGAAAGTTTTTTGTAATGGGTAGGGTTAGTCTTAATGGATAGAATATATAGTTTGTACAGCATAACAATCATTGTCATGTTGATAGAAAGTCCCCATAAAACATGAAAACCCAATGTGTGTGTATGTGTTTGTTTATTGGTGTGCGTGTGTGTGTGTGTGTGTGTGTGTGTGTGCATGCATGTGGACTGTACCCCTGTGCATGCCTACGTGTGGACATGTGTGCATGTTTCAGGCCTGGCGTGATCACCATGCAGGCGTTGTCAGAAGAAGATCGCAGACTTTGGATGGAAGCCATGGATGGAAGAGAACCGGTACTTTATTTAAGAGATCGTAAATTTGTTTCACTCTCAAATCTGATAGGCTTCATAAGAGTGTTTCACATGCTTGGCACTGCTGTGCATAAGATCAAGTGTATTCTTGTTTTGAATGCATATTCATGAAACTCATTGCGTCTCATAAATATGCATTTTAAGGCCTTAAGCCTGTGTTCTTTATGGATCTGAATTCAGACACAGTGGTTTAGTTGAGTATTAGCTTCATAATTGAATCCTCAATGTATTGTAGGATGTTTTAGGCTCTGTTTTATAATCTAGTGGGCTGCCTTGCTTATCTGCTACCTACATAGACATGCTAAGTTGAAACTCGAGTTTGCTTATCACCAAAAAAAAAAAAAAAGTTGACAAAAATGTTGACAATTTATTTTTAATAGCGTTAGCTGTTAGCATGCTATTGTTTCTGCCACAAAATAAAAAATTTTAAAGGATAATTGCAACTTTTTTTCTCACAATTCTGAGATATAAACTCGCAATTGCAAGTTATAAAGTCAGAATTGTGAGATATAAAGTCAGAATTGCGAGATATAAAGTCAGAATTGTGAGATATAAAGTCAGAATTGCGAGATATAAAGTCAGAATTGTGAGATATAAAGTCAGAATTGCGAGATATAAAGTCAGAATTGTGAGATATAAAGTCAGAATTGCGAGTTATAAAGTCAGAATTGCGAGATATAAAGTCTGAATTGTGTGATATAAAGTCAGAATTGCGTGATATAAAGTCAGAATTGCGTGATATAAAGTCAGAATTGAGAGATATAAAGTCAGAATTGTGAGATATATAAAGTCAGAATTGTGAGATATAAAGTCAGAATTGCGACTTATAAAGTCAGAATTGTGAGATATAAAGTCAGAATTGTGAGATATAAAGTCAGAATTGCGAGATATAAAGTCAGAATTGTGAGATATAGTCAGAATTGCGAGTTATAAAGTCAGAATTGTGAGATATAAAGTCAGAATTGTGAGATATAAAGTCAGAATTGCGAGATATAAAGTCAGAATTGTGAGATATAAAGTCAGAATTGTGAGATATATAAAGTCAGAATTGTGTGATATAAAGTCAGAATTGTGAGATATATCAAGTCAGAATTGTGAGATATTAAGTCAGAATTGTGAGTTATAAAGTCAGAATTGCGAGATATAAAGTCAGAATTGTGAGATATAAAGTCAGAATTGCGTGATATAAAGTCAGAATTGCGAGATATAAAGTCAGAATTGTGAGATATAAAGTCAGAATTGCGTGATATAAAGTCAGAATTGCGAGTTATAAAGTCAGAATTGCGAGATAAAAAAGTCAGAATTATGAGATATAAAGTCAGAATTGTGAGCTATAAAGTCAGAATTGTGAGCTATAAAGTCAGAATTATGAGATAAAAAAGTCAGAATTATGAGATATAAAGTCAGAATTGCGTGATGTAAAGTCAGAATTGTGAGATATAAAGTCAGAATTGTGATATAAAGTCAGAATTGCGAGATATAAAGTCAGAATTGCGAGATATAAAGTCAGAATTGCGTGATATAAAGTCAGAATTGTGATATAAAGTCAGAATTGCGAGATATAAAATCAGAATTGAGAGATATAAAGTCAGAATTGCGTGATATAAAGTCAGAATTGTGAGATATAAAGTCAGAATTGCGTGATATAAAGTCAGAATTGCGAGATATAAAGTCAGAATTGCGTGATATAAAGTCAGAATTGCGAGATATAAAGTCAGAATTGCGAGATATAAAGTCAGAATTGTGCGATATATAAAGTCAGAATTGTGTGATATAAAGTCAGAATTGTGTGATATAAAGTCAGAATTGTGAGATATAAAGTCAGAATTGCGAGTTATAAAGTCAGAATTGTGAGATATAAAGTCAGAATTGCGAGATATAAAGTCAGAATTGCGTGATATAAAGCCAGAATTGCGAGATGTAAAGCCAGAATTGCGTGATATAAAGTCAGGATTGCGAGATATAAAGTCAGAATTGCGAGATATAAAGTCAGAATTGTGATATAAAGTCAGAATTGCGAGATATAAAGTCAGAATTGCGAGATATAAAGTCAGAATTGCGTGATATAAAGTCAGAATTGTGATATAAAGTCAGAATTGCGAGATATAAAATCAGAATTGAGAGATATAAAGTCAGAATTGCGTGATATAAAGTCAGAATTGCGTGATATAAAGTCAGAATTGCGAGATATAAAGTCAGAATTGCGTGATATAAAGTCAGAATTGCGAGATATAAAGTCAGAATTGCGAGATATAAAGTCAGAATTGTGCGATATATAAAGTCAGAATTGTGTGATATAAAGTCAGAATTGTGTGATATAAAGTCAGAATTGTGAGATATAAAGTCAGAATTGCGAGTTATAAAGTCAGAATTGTGAGATATAAAGTCAGAATTGCGTGATATAAAGTCAGAATTGCGAGATATAAAGCCAGAATTGCGTGATATAAAGTCAGAATTGCGAGATATAAAGTCAGAATTGCGAAATATAAAATCAGAATTGCGAGATATAAAGTCAGAATTGCGTGATATAAAGTCAGAATTGTGAGATATAAAGTCAGAATTGCGAGATATAAAGTCAGAATTATGAGATAAAAAAGTCAGAATTATGAGATATAAAGTCAGAATTGTGAGCTATAAAGTCAGAATTGTGAGCTATAAAGTCAGAATTATGAGAAATAAAGTCAGAATTATGAGATAAAAAAGTCAGAATTATGAGATATAAAGTCAGAATTGCGTGATATAAAGTCAGAATTGCGAGATATAAAGTCATAATTGCGAGATATAAAGTCAGAATTGCGAGATATAAAGTCAGAATTGCGAGATATAAAGTCAGAATTGCGAGATATAAAGTCAGAATTGCGAGATATAAAGTCAGAATTATGAGAAATAAAGTCAGAATTATGAGATAAAAAAGTCAGAATTGCGAGATATAAAGTCAGAATTGCGTGATATAAAGTCAGAATTGCGAGATATAAAGTCATAATTGCGAGATATAAAGTCAGAATTGCGAGATATAAAGTCAGAATTGCGAGATATAAAGTCAGAATTGCGTGATATAAAGTCAGAATTGCGAGATATAAAGTCAGAACTGCGAGATATAAAGTCAGAATTGCGAGATATAAAGTCAGAATTGCGTGATATAAAGTCAGAATTGCGAGATATAAAGTCAGAATTGCGAGATATAAAGTCAGAATTTTGAGATATAAAGTCAGAATTGCGAGATATAAAGTCAGAATTGCGAGTTATAAAGTCAGAATTGCGAGATATAAAGTCAGAATTGCGTGATATAAAGTCAGAATTGCGAGATATAAAGTCAGAATTGCGTGATATAAAGTCAGAATTGCGTGATATAAAGTCAGAATTGCGTGATATAAAGTCAGAATTGCGTGATATAAAGTCAGAATTGCGAGATATAAAGTCAGAATTGCGTGATATAAAGTCAGAATTGTGTGATATAAAGTCAGAATTGCGAGATATAAAGTCAGAATTGCGTGATATAAAGTCAGAATTGCGAGATATAAAGTCAGAATTGCGTGATATAAAGTCAGAATTGCGTGATATAAAGACTTTATCACACAATTCTGACTATATTCCATAACATGCTGCTAAGCTAATCAACATAAAAATTCATAGAGTACACACATATTTGATAAAATAGTAAACCTGTTCTTTTTTTCTTTTTTTTAATCAATATTATTTGGTTTTGAATTAATTATACATTTATAATCCATATTTCAGTCATCCGCCATGCCTATGTAGGCAGCTCGCTAGGTTTTAAAATAATGTGTTAGCATGCTAAATGACTCTTTCAGTATGATGAAGCCTGCTTTCAAAAGCACTTAGCAATGAGAGTATGCATGTAAAATTGTGCAAATGAGTCATCTGTATTGTGTGCTATGACAGCTTCTCAACTGGTAACACAAAATTGTAATTGTTAAGTATATGATTTGTTTCCAAAACTGCTTTGTGTTAACAGCCACAAACTTGTTTTTTCACAGGTGTACACCCTGAATCGTGATAGCCAAAATGAAGCCAGTAAGTATGGTGCTATTTCAGTCATCGAAATTTGAAAATCATAGTTCAGTTGAATCATAGAATTGTTTGTTTTACCATAAAGTTGTACTGTTTTCTTTGTCCTAATGTACTTTCTATTATAAGTGGCCCAATTAGATGTCGTCGGCTTCAACGTTGTCAAAAAATTCATCTATGCAGTAGAAACCAGAGGTACACCTCATATTGTTTTTTTGTTCAGAATTAAAGGTCAGATGGTGACCAGCACATGTGACAGTCTGTGTTTTTCTGTAACAGGTATTGATGAACAGGGGCTATACAGGATCGTTGGCGTCAACTCCAGAGTGCAGAAACTACTCGGCCTGGCCATGGGTGAGAATCTGCATCCTGATGCTGGTCATTTTGCTTTATTGAATTCAGGAGATTAAAATGAAAATTTCAGCCATATATGCCACCTATACAATTTCTCAGCCTTAAAATTGTTTTAAGTAACACATTAAGCTTTTTCACACATACAGTCTTTACCAGTGGTGGACGAAGTACACAAATAAAATATTACTCAGTAAAAGTACAAAATGTACTTAAGTAAAAAGTACTGATTAATGATTGTTTATTTAGTCATTTTATATACTTGTATATTCATTTTATATTACATATTTTATATAATCCTACTGCTCAAAATACCTGGGGGAGGGGGAATTGCTGGGTCTGACATCATTATGAATTATGAGTTAGTGGATGCATTATATATAATGTGTGTTAACAAACAATAAAAACAGACGTCACATAGGGCTAAATGCATAACATTTTAAAATGAACGTTATGCAAACATCAAGCATAGCGTTAGTTCTGGCAGGTCACGTTAGTCGAGCTCGCATCAGCTGACTGTCAGCTGACCTACGTCTACCTATCATAAATCAAAATATTTGCAAAAAGTTGTATCATAAATCATAAAGCTCTGTTGGAGCTGTTTACAGCAAGACCTGCTGCTTTTAATTGTTTTATTATTAAAAAGTGAGTGAAAAGTGACGTGACGTGTAGCCAAGTATGGTGTCCCATACTCAGGATTTTGTGCTCTGCATTTCACCCATCCAAGTGCACACAGCAGAGAGTATTGAACACACACCCAGAGCAGGCCACAACTGCCCACAACTCTTTTCCTATGTAAACATACCCTGGACAGACGTCTGACCGCTTCGAGACCCTGCATTCTTGTCCATTTATCAGCGCTGCGGCTCTGCAGTTACTATTGTGTACTGTAGTAACTGTTATGCGTCTTGTCAATTTGGACAGTTAGTGAAACAAAATAGATACTATTGACCATGGCATCTAGTTTTGTCACTCACTTGTAGTTTTTAGACAGCTTTATTTATTTGTAGTGTGAGTGGTCTAGTTGTCACGTTGCGTCATTGATTTACACTGTAGACTGCTTCGTTGATTATAATGGAATGTAACTAGGTTTGCCGCATTGCTCTCTTGCAGTGTAGACAGATTTATTGATTACAATGTGAGCGCCCTAGTTTTTTCATGATACATTGCTCTTGTACAGACAGATATGTTGACTACAGTAGCGATTATCTTTTTTGTGGAGTTGGGCGGTTTGCATGGTAGACACATCTGTCTCAGCACATCTGCCTCATTTGTGTACAAAGCTTCACTTAGCAAGAGACCGTAATTCTCACCTGCTTAAGAACAAACGCACCGTAACCCTCTTCACACGCAAAAGTGAAAGGAATGCCGTCACACCCTGTGGTAAAAGCAGGATAAATAGACATTTGTGTTGTTGTGTTACTCACTTGATCACCAGCCTTTAACTGCCTGTCTCAGAGGTAATGATATACTTTGACAGTTTTGCTTTAGGAAATGGTTTTGCAATTTTGATGCTGATTGGGTGTTGCCATGTAACGCTCACACATATGCACGGTTTACTGGCACATAACTGGCACAATTGTGTTGAGTTGATAATTCTATTAAAATTAAAAATTAAAAAGTTGAGCAGAGGTAACCATAAGATACTGTAATTTCTCCTCTAGACCCCAAAACCTGTGCAGATGTGGAGCTGGACAGCACAGAATGGGAGATCAAGACTATCACCAGTGCAATAAAGCACTACCTCAGGTACCAACCTTCCCCTTCACACTTGACCAGAGGTGCATCCATCCAGTTTTAACAGTCTATGCAACACAAAATGTAGTTTACCTACCTCGATTACACTAGCACTAGTGGCCCAATTATTGGCCCAATTAGATGTCGTCGTATTCAAATAAGTATTTCAAAAGTTAAATAATAAATAATTAATCAATTAAATACAGATTAGTCCTTACAACTAAAGTTACAAAGTTATTCATTCAAGAGCAGTGAGTGTCATAAATGTTAATCAAACAACAAAAGAGAAAATCAGAGACAGCTGCAGGATTATTCGGCTGCTGTGACTTTAAGAACGAATACACAGATCCAATATACTGTTACACATGCATTTTAGGGATGCTCATTAACTGTTAACCGAAATTAATAATTTTGACCGATTAATACTATCAGTTAAACGGTTTAAAAGTTTTTTTTGGTTTGTTTTTTTGTTTTTGTTTGTTTGTTTGTTTGCTGCATGGTTAAAGAAAAATAGGCTATATTTGTTAACTCACGGGGCGCATCGACACATGCAACCACACGTTCCTACACAGACATATTTCACAAAATGAAGCAAAGCGACTACGTTAAGTTACTTGCAAAATATGCTACGCGGTATTAAAATACAGCTCCTGACTGGTGGAAAACAAATGAAAGGCGCTTCCCGAGGATGGCCACTCTAGCGAGGCGTTATCTCTGTATTCCCGGGACATCAGTGCCCTCTGAATCCTTGTTTAAAGCCTTGTTTATACTCGCCGCGTCCGCACGAGCGCGAGGGTGCGCGCGGCAAAAATGATGTCAACACGGAGTGGGCGGTCGTGGGCGGTCATGTGCGGTGAGAGCGCGTGAGCCCATTTCGCTTAGCCCCAGTCATCGGAGGCGCGCGCGCAGTCAGCGGAGGCGCGCGCTACGGAGTCAGACTAAAGTATAAACAAGGGTGTTTTCTGTCAACAGGCAACTTAAAAAAACTTAAAACTTATTTTTTTTACTTAAAAAAAAATAAAAACCATACAAGGTGTGAATTGAGATAGACCTGCTATTTTTATTTTAGAACTCTGTCTGACGCACCCACCGCTAGCCTAGCTTAGCACATCGTGTACTAAGGCCGACGGAAAATGAAAAGTTGCAATTTTCTAGACTGATATGGCTAGGGACTATACTCTCATTCCTGCGTAATAATCAAGGAACTTTGCTGCCGTACCATGGGTGCAGCGGCGCAATGATATTACCTTAGAATGAGCCATTTCTATCTCCATACACCGCAGGTCCCCTTACAGTAAAGTCGCCATTTTGCGCCGTCATGTTTCTACAGTAGCCCTATTACGGACAAACTGCTCTACAGAGCGCTAGCTACTCTCTGCTGTCTCAGACGACGACATCTTTGTCCTGTGTCGGCCACCGTAGCTTCTCTGTGTTTCGAAAGGGAGGG
Source organism: Rhinogobio ventralis (assembly GCA_039654625.1). Lineage (NCBI taxonomy): Eukaryota > Metazoa > Chordata > Actinopteri > Cypriniformes > Gobionidae > Rhinogobio > Rhinogobio ventralis. Next base: position 33,621,292 of record CM077208.1, read on the forward strand.
GTGAGCGGTGGGCGTATACCTAGAAACCATGCAAAACACCCTGGCAAATACAAAACAATCTAGAAAATACATTCAGAACACCAGCACAAATAGGTCTACACTTGGAGGATAGCAGTTTGTAATTGTATGGCTTGTATGCTATCAGTTCTCTGTTACAGTCTGCTGTATTGGACAACAGGTGATCTTATTAAATATATTTTGAATTAGGCATTTCATTCATTCATTGAATGATCCTATACAACCTACTAGGGTCATAGGGCTGGAGCCTATTTATTAGGCCAGAGGCAGAGGAAAGCACTCTGGACAGATGGCTAGTCCATCACATGGCTCTCTCAGACACACAGTCACTCTCTAATTCACCTAACCTGCATGTCTTTGGACTGTGGGGGAAACCGAAGTACCCGAATGAAACCCACGCTGACACAGGGAGAACATGCAAACTCCAAACAGAAAGGCCTCCTGGCTCAGCCAGGTCTCGAAACGGGGACCTTGCTAACCACTCAGCTAACCACTGAGCCAACGTGCCACTTAAAGCCGGGTGCACACTGTGCGATTTTGGCGACGATTTGGTCTGACAAATTTTGCAAATCCTAAAAGATTCCTCTAATCCTAGGCTAAAATCTGAAGTCTTTGATAGTTAGCTTGACATGTTTACCGACAGCCAATTAATGACCATTGTGATAGAATTTTACCTCAGATGAAATTCTGGCAGTGTCCGAAGATTTGGCACACAGTCCTGCAGTGTGACTTCTCCTTTTTCAAGACAAACCATGACCAAAATGAGCGCTAGAGATTTCTTTGTAGCCACCATTTCAATCCCACGTGTAATGCAGCTCACTGTCACCATTGATTGATGATATAAAACTCCGGACGAGTTTAATGACAACTTCAAACGTACAGTGACATGGCTTACAGCGGGGATTATGATTGTGCAGTCTGACAAGGAACAATCGTAAAGGACTATTGTAAATTGCACAGTGTGCACCCAGCTTAAATTATGTATAAATATATAAATATATTTGTTTTACATTTTATTATTTGCATGTTATTAACTTGCAAGTTATGCATATTATCTCTTCAAAGCATAATAAAATATTATTGAAACAATGATTTAAAAGTACTTTAATTAAAACTTTTGGTCACACTTTAGATTAGGGTTCAATTATCACTATTAGCTACAACTTTTGCCTCAATAAACATGTAATTACTGCTTATTAATACTTAGTAAGGTAGTTGTTAAGTTTAGGTATTGGGGATTAAGAGATGTAGAAAAAGGTCAGAATAAGACATTAATATGTGCTTTAGAAGTACAAATAAACAGCCAATATCACAGTAATATGCATGCTAATAGGCAACTATTAATAGTGAGAACTGGACCCTAAACTAAAGTGTTACCAATTTTTTAGTTTGTCATTATTTTATAGTGCACTTTTTAAGGTGTACTGAAGTGTGTTAAGAAACTGTCATGAAAGTGTACTCTAAGTACACTTAAGTGGCCTTTTATTTCATTAATATTATATTATCTGCAAGTACAGAAAGAAAAACAACTTTTAGATTTAAGTACACTACAAGTTTTCACCACAAACAAGGGGAGCACAAGGCACCCATTTGTTCATGACACCGGCCTGGCAACCACCCGCATTCATGTTTGTTAGAAAAAATAAATAAATAAATATGTATATATATATATATATATATATATATATAATCAAAGAGAATGGGAAAGTGTGTCCAAACTTTTGACTGGTAGTGTGTATATGTATATATAGTCATTAATGTTGTAAACATGAAATGTTTTCTAACAAACCATCTAATTATTCATATTCAACAGCATTGCTAATACACTACAAATTAGCCTCCAGTCTAAAAATAAAGGAAGACATATCACCCTCATGGCTTCAAACACTCTCTTTCTGGATGCCATGATTCCTTGTGTCTTTGAGTCTGTTTGGTCTGTTATCTAATTGCTAATCTTTTCTCTTCTTCTCTGATATCAGGATGCTGCCGGCCCCTCTCATGACATACCAGTACCAGAGGAGCTTCATCAAAGCAGCCAGTGAGTTTCTCTCCATCTGTCTGGTTGGACCAGTCTGGCTTTATTTCCACAGATCTATTTTGATTGTGTGATACAATTTGACTACAGAGTAGGAGTGCTCAAGCTAGTAAGACTCTGTCCAAAGCAGGAAACCGGGGTGTAGAGGACAGAAAATGGATTTACAGCGTGGCGGCTGTTGTCTGAGACCTCAAGGGATGTTGTCCCTCCTCCAGATCTTCTTTTTGTAGACCATAAACTTTCATTTTCACACTGCAAAAAAGAACTTCAGTCAGAAATGTCATACTTTAGCTTTAAGCACAAACGTTTACATTTTGTTAGATGTTTGCTTTAATTTCTTGATCAGTATTTTGTGTGCAAGATAAGACTTGTTTGCAGCAGTTAATTATTACAAATTATTTTCGTCATAATTTTCGCCAACAATCTTTTTTCACTGACAAAAACGAGACGATAACTAAATAAAAAACAGTTTTGGATGACAAAAACTATGATGAAAATCTACTGTCATTTTCGTCAGCGAATAAAAAACGAAGTGAAAATGTTAGGGAGGGACGATTAGGGAAGAGATCCAGTCAGTACTAAGTACCTGTGTAATAAATGTGGCGCTGTTGCGCTTCTACAGGCTCACGCGACAGCGCTTCAGAGCGGTTCAATCAGTGAATAGCGCACATTTATGCCAGGTAATTGTTTATGAACTAATGCTGAGGAATAATGACAGTTTACTTTACGATGTTTATATAGTAATGTGTTTTAGACGGTTGTAACGATGCATATTTTATCTCATCTGAACTTGAATGAGCAGCTGCAACTGTAACGCGCAGACATTTCAAAATAAAAGTCAATGTGTATTTCGAGCTTGTTTATAAGTCACGCATTATATATACGTTTTTGGTTACACAATAAACTGTATTTAATTTCATTCCCATTTAATTCATAGTCAGGAGGAAAGACTAAGAACAGTATTTGACACAAAGTATCAGGGTTATAATAGCCAACTAAAACCATTAAAAATATTCATTACTTAAAATTAAATGTGAACTGAATAAAATAAAAAAACTTAAACTTATTTGAAGCTTTAGCTTAACCTGATATACTAACTAAAACAGAAATACAACATTATAAAAACTATATAGATGTTCTTAAAAAAAAAAAAAGTGAATTGAGCTCTCTTTTGTGTATTTTTAATGTCAAAAACACAATGATGTCAAAATGTAATTTTTGACATGTATTCAAGTAACAGTCAGTTATGTAATGCTTAAATGCTCAATTAATGCATTACAATTGAACTAAACTCATTAGATTTTAGTCTACTTTAAAAACAATTCAGGTGACTAAAATATGACTAAAACTAAATTATATTTTAGTCAAAAGACTATGACTAAAACTAAATCAAAATTTGCTCTCAAAATTAACACTGGTTTTCAGACAATATATTCTTGTCTCAAGAGTAAATGTACAACAGTTTGTTCTTAATACATTAGTTTATACACATAAACACATTTATAATTAAATACTTTTTATACTTTTTTATAAATAAATAAAGCTGTGGTGCTCATGCAGGCATTGTGTATTTCTGAATTCGGGTTGAGGCATTTCCTGTAAAGCAATGAAGGTTGATATAATAATCCACAATGTCTCTTTTATACCTCTCCTCTCTCACTGTATTTTTGTCACTGGGGATTATTAGTATATCATGGCAGCCAGATAGATTAATATTTTAGTGACCTTCAGCCGGAAATTTCACACTTCAGCTTTAAGCACCAACTTCATTCATTTTCGTTTATTGGATTTATGCTTAAAACAAACGTTTGTTAAAATGATCACAATTATTTAGTAAAACATTAAAATGATAATTTGTAACTACTGGGGAAAATTGTTATAGATATATTAAATATGAAACTATATTTCTTTAAAAAGAATATTTCATGTAATTTTGCTTCTCAATGTTTGGATATTTTTGTACAGGAAAAAAAAAACCTGATTAACAAGATGATTTTTTCCCCATTGTATCTCATGCTATCTTCATCTTATCTGGTTTTACTCACTATCATCGTTTCCTTTTTCGTCTCTGTTTTTCTGTCTTTCTCTCTGCTTTTTTTTTCCAGCTCTTAAGGGTGACGTTAGGCCCTTGTCCTCATATGATCTCGTTTTTTCGGAGGGCTCCACCCCTCCGTTTCTGCCTTTCATATTCTCTCTTTTTTCCGCTCCTCCCCTCGTTCATTCCTGTCTATGTGAGCCGTTTATGTGATAAAGAGCAAGGTACCATCTGGAGTTTGCCCATCATCAGAGAGGGAGAGAGAGAGAGAGATAATATGGGAGTGAGAGACAATGTGAATGTGTATGTAACTGGAGAAGACTAAATCAAGAGAGACAAGAAAGTGTGAAAATGTTTGTGTATAGTCTAGTGGTTCAGTTTCTGTTCAACACAATGAAATACATGTCTGGTCTGGTTATGTGCTGCCTTAATAAAACTGGGACTTGCAGTATAATATTTGGTTTGTATTTGCAGGAGATCATTTTCTTTATCTGTGTTTTGTGTGTAAAACAACCTTTTGCTGAAATTATTAAAATAATTTCTTAAATTATTTACTAAATAAAAGCATTTTAACTAATGGGGAAGAAAAAAAGAATTATAAATATACAAGTATTAAATATTAAAATATGCAATCTCTGTTCGAATCCAGGTTTCAGCATTTTCTATAAAGCAATGAATGTGAAGCTACAGAAATGTAATAATCCACAATATATTTTTCTCCCTTGTCATGTCTTTTATACCTCTTGTTACTGGGGATTATTAGGATATCACGGCAGCCGGATAGATTACTCTAATATTTCAGTGACCTTTAAGAGTCCGCGTCTGGTGGCTTAGCCTTGCCCTTAATGGACACTGCTGCAGCCATCACATACACTAGGTGGCACAGTTTCTGTGCTTTTACAACTAGACAGACACAAACACACAAACATGTGAGCATTAATGTCGTTTAATTGGAATAATGTGTCTGTCGTCTCAGGAAGTGATCTCACAGAGTGGGGAACAGGATCTTTTGTTCCGTTTTACCACAGCAGCCACAGATGCAAATTTTCAGCCTTGAAATGTGTCAGTGAATGTAGAAATATACATCAAGACTTACATGGCTGAAGCCAATGAGACTGGACTCTAGTTAAAACGCCTACAGTTCATGCGGAACAAAAGGAAATGTGCTTGTTTTCCTTTGCAACCACTTACTCTCTCGCTTCCTTTTTCTCGGCCTTCCTAGAACTGGACAATCCCGAGGCGAGGGTGGCAGAGATCCACTCCATAGTGCACCGTCTCCCAGAGAAGAACCACCAGATGCTGGAACTTCTTATAAAACACTTGGCCAAGTAAGTTTTGGTGTTGTCGCCCCCTTTTTACTGTGTTACAAATCCAGCAGAGCCAAAGAGGATTGCCATTGTAAAAACCTCAACCCTGCTGATGGCAATAAAGGCCTCAACTTCCCCTTTGTGTTTGTCCAGCTGAAAAGAGCAGCTTGTTTTCCTCCACCTGTCCTTTCCTCAGTCTCCTTCCCTCCTGTACCCGGCTCCTTTTTCTTTTGTGCGAGTCTAATTTGACACCCTGACTGCCGAGCTCTGCAGAGCCGTTTCTCAGTGATGCTGGCAGGTTAGGGAGTATTTTGGAGTTTTACAGTGAAAATGCTTTTCAAAAGGTCAGATTCATAATCCAAAAGAATTTTGGGATGTAGAATTTGAATGCCCACTTTATTTATTTGCATAGCCTCATTTGATGGAATTGCTGCTATTGAATGCTGTCCTTGTCGGTTGTAAATTATCTTGCCATGTGGAATTTCAATAATTCACTTCATCTGACAATACCAGTGAAACACAATAGCCAATGTGCATATGATTTATTAGGAATTGTTTAATATTGACAGTATGCTGATTAAAAGAAAAATGTTTAAAAAAATAAAAGTTTTAGCTTGGGTTCAGTTGACAGGAAAAAAAAAACCTGATTAACAAGATGATTTTTTCCCCATTGTATCTCATGCTATCTTCATCTTATCTGGTTTTACTCACTATCATCGTTTCCTTTTTCGTCTCTGTTTTTCTGTCTTTCTCTCTGCTTTTTTTTTCCAGCTCTTAAGGGTGACGTTAGGCCCTTGTCCTCATATGATCTCGTTTTCTAAATCATAATTTACAGCAGGACTGTTTAGTTTGCTCATCAAACACACACACACCCACACACAATAGTCCGATATTCCGATCTAATATGACTTCTGACCTGTAAGGTTGCCAAATAATAATCATACACTGTTTGTCAATTGGCCAGAGGAGAACTGGCACCCCGACTGAACCTGGTTTCTCCCAAGGTTTATTTTTCTCCATTAGGACACCTGATGGGAGTTTTGGTTCCTTGCCACTGTCGCCTTTGGCTTGCTCAGTTGGGGACACTAAATTTTCAACTAATTAATTACTAAACTAAATTAACTATATCAACTAAATTACTGATCTGCCCATAGTGTCGCTATATGACAATTGAAATGAGCTGGATGACTGACCAGTTTTCTCCAGAGCGGCTGTACTGCCGAATCAAATTCTGTTGCATTATTTTCCTGTTTAACAATGTGAAGCTGCTTTGAAACAATCAGAATTGTAAAAAGCGCTATATAAATAAAGTTGACTTGACACACTAGGGATGAGAAAAAAAAAAGTTTTTGGTGCTGATGTGGTGGTGTCGCGTTCATGTAACCAGAGGCTGGCGCTGCCAATAATGCACCTAAAAGCTGTCAATCAGCTCTCAGGGCGTTTTATACTGGGCACGTTTGCTGCGGTCCGAGCGTGATTCCTCCACAGCGTTGGTCTGGTTTCACACTCAACTTGATTCTGTTCATTTGTGTTCATCTTACGCCATCATAAACGTGCACGGGCATGATAGAAAACAGAACGCGGGTCAATATATAGTGTTTTTTTTTATTAATTTGGTGCTAACTGAGGAAACGACACTTGGGTTTACCGTAAGTGTGTCGCTTGAAGGCGGCTTTTGCTGCTTGCAAACAGACTCTTTTGAGGAGAATCATTTGCTGCTCTGATTGCACTCAGTATGCTCAAATACACTGCAGGCTCGCTCTCGCTCGTATCTAAGGTAAATCATCAACACTATCATCCCTTACATGTATGTTATTGAACCAAGGACATTTGTAATCGGCTAAAAACATTCGCTGGTTACTTTTCTTCCTGAACAAGTGCGCACCTGAGTCGCACCTGAGTGTTGCTTTCACATTCACCGAACTCAGGTTGTGGGTTCTCGGGTTCTGTTCCTTAGTGTGCACTAAGCTCCCTATGAAAGCTTTCACATTAGCAATTTTTCATGCTAACCATGCCCCATTTCAAACTAAACTGCCAGTGTAAAAACACCCTGAGACAACAGAAGAACACATTGTCTCACACGCACACTGTAGACTTGAGTGGCATATAACAGTTACGGTAATTTGGGGTGATGTCAAATAACAGTCATATGTTTCAGCATGTTACAATAATTATATGGCTTGAGTTAATATTATAGCCTATTCCCTAATGAATTAAACAGATCTGGCCCTTAAGTAAATCTGGCCCTTAATATTAAAAAAAAAATTATTCACATTCTGTACATTACTGCAGTTCCTCTTATTCCCAGTCTGTCTGAAACGCTCTGATGTCTACCAATTGGCCAGCTGACCATAATTGCAAGTTTCAGCTTCCAAAGCAGTTGTAAACACAATCAGTTAATAATGTCGTCAGCTTTACCGTATCAGTTTGAGCCCGACAAAACATTTCGAGACTCTGAAAATGCAGATGATCAAGTAGATGTCACAATGCTGTGCATTCCAACACGAATGACTCAGAATGACAAAGGAAATCAATTTTCAATCTTCAGTCTTCAATCCACAAAATTCAAAATACACAGGCGACTCTTCAGGAACTACTAACATACACAACCCTTTTTACAAAGACAAGATCCGACTAGCAACAGAACCAAACAGGTATATATACAGGGAGAACTAAACGAGGCACAGGTGGGCCAATCAGAAACCAACAAACAGCAAGTAATCAAGTTCAAATTAAGTTCAAAAGACAGTAACAAAAACACAACACACAATAACACCTTAATTGTATTCAGTGGCACAAAATAAGAAAAAAAAAAAAAAAAGTAGGTGGGGTGCATATATAGCAATGCACTACAATGATGATTGAGAGATGAACAAATAAGCCTCTCAAAAACCATAATACTCATACTCATACTCATACATATGATTTTTCTAAAAAAAAAAAAAAATGTATGGATAATCAAGTAAACCTCAGTTGCGTCAGTTCAGTAAGTGTTTATTTTGAAAAATTTCCAACAATAATATAAAATGTATTCTTATGTTTACTTTAAAAAATATTTCACATTAAAAAGACATCTCAACCCGAAGGGTTGTATTAATGTTGTTGTAATGTTTTAGTAGTTACTGTATACTAAAATGCTTTTTACTTGCAAAACAAAGCTAAAAAATCAGATGGTAGTAGATTGAGTACAAAAATTATCATGTTGAAAATTTAGAGGACTTTGTGTATCAAATATGATAAAGTAGGCTTTATCCACCTTTTTTTTCAACACGGAAGTAAGGTGCTTTCTGTGAATGTGCGTGACTTCCAATTTATTGGCTGCTATAGGGAAATAACAAGAAGAATATATCAAAGTGCAGTAAACTGTTAAACTGTTTTCGCTACAAACAAGAGTTTAATTAAGATAATACATTAAAATAATGTGGTAAGAAATACCAGTTTGCAATATCAAGCAGCATAACTAGCTGTTTTGTACAGTATGTAACAGTATAAAAAAATAACTGGAAGCAAATAACTGGAAGCCAGACACATTAAAATTACAAATTGTGCCCACTCTTACCTGAAAAATAAGGTGGATAGGGTTAAGTGAAATCCTGGGTAAAAGAACTGTGTGACATCAATGTTCTTGTTTGCAGTTATGTGTGTGTATTCTTACTTTAAATTACATCATACTTTTTTTTTTTTTTTAATAAAAATTCCATAATACAAATTAGTTTTATTGTTTAGTTATTGCTGCACTATTTTATTTACTGTAAATAAAGCTAAATATAGAGAAAAACACTACATTATAATAAGGAATAAATGACTGAATGAGATATTTTACTCTCTCAACAGAGTGGCCAGTCACCACCAAAAGAATTTGATGACGGTTGCTAACCTCGGCGTCGTGTTCGGCCCTACACTGCTGAGGCCTCAGGAAGAGACTGTTGCAGCGATCATGGACATCAAGTTCCAGAATATTGTGGTAGAAATCCTCATCGAGAACCACGAACGGGTATGTTTCTATTCCCAGCTAACAATTTTTGGTTCCCAGAACGTTCTGGTTCCCAGATACACTAACATTCTATGTTGGTTAGCCAGGAAAGTTTTCTTTACGTTAATATAACGTTACCTGTTGGTTTGGAAAACGTTCCCCTAACATTCCCAGTATGTTCTCAGAACGTTTCCCTAACCTCTTTACACTGATATCACTTTGCTAGCTGGTTAATAAACTCAACCAAACGCATCCTATATGACATTAATCAGATATAGACAGCATAAAAGTAATCTTACAACTTGCATCTGCACAAAAGGACGCGGATGTGCACATGAACTTCACCGTGCTAGTCTGATGTAACTCTCGTTGTGGATTTCCTTTAACAGCGCGCTGATAGATAGACGGGGAACTAAAGCACAGAGAATTTACAACATTCTATCACAATCTTGTTTTCATTATAATTCTATGTATATGACAGATTGGCGCTGCACATCTTGCACTTCATGATTACAATGAGTGTTTCACTTTATTTCGCCGATCTGGAAGGCGTGCTCACGTCTAACTAATCAATCAGACCTCAGTTACCGCCCAAAATGCAGAAATAACCAATCAGAAAAATAGACAAATATATTTTTTAAAGTCAGGGCGATCCTTGTTTTCATGATCGTCGCTGTCACGTTCGAGTACTCGAACACTGTTGCCCATCCCTAGTATGTACCACAATAACCCAGATTTCACATCTCTTCAGCACCAAATAACAACGTCAACACAATAGGGTTTTTAAAATATGAAATTCACAGACATTAAAAATTAATAAACAATTACTTGACTTTAACTTGGATAACATTACTTTTGCTACCAAAACAGCCCTGACCTGTCGAGGCATGGACTCCACTAGACCCCTGAAGGTGTGCTTTGGTATCTGGCACCAAGATGTTAGCAGCAGATCCTTTAAGTCCTGTAAGTTGTGAGGTGGGGCCTCCATGGATCGAACTTGTTTGTTCAGCACATCCCATAGATGCTTGATTGGATTGAGATCTGGGGGATTTGGTGGCCAAGTCAACACCTCAAACTCGCAAACACCTTTGCTTTGTGGCAGGGTGCATTATCCTGCTGAAAGAGGCCACAGCCACCAGGGTATACCGTTTCCGTGAAAGGGTGTACATGGTCTGCAACAATGCTTAGGTAGGTAGTACGTATCAAAGTAACATAGGTGTGAAAAAGGTGTGGAAATGTCTGTAAAGGCCAACAATGTATCAGACGACCAGCTATCCCCTTTGATGACGGAGAGCCCAGATGGCAGAAAGTCATTGACTTAATCCGAAAGGCCAGGGAAAGATCTGCACCGGGGCTGAATGGAATTCCATACAGAGTTTACAAGAACTGCGAGAGACTGAGGAGACGTCTTTGGAGGCTACTTAAGGTATGGTGGAGGAAGAACCATCTGCCAGACAGTTTTCTTATTGCAGAGGGCTGCTTCATCCCCAAGCAGGAGGACTCTTCCAGCTTGAAAGACTTCCGCACAATTTCATTGTTGAATGTGGAGGGGAAGGTGTTCTTCGGAATCTTGGCGAAGAGGCTGACTCAGTTCTTGATTAACAACAAGTACATTGACACCTCTGTACAGAAAGGCGGAGTACCAGGAGTCCCTGGTTGCATCGAACACAACAGCGTCATCCAAGATGATCGAGGATGCTAAGAGGAACCAGGGAGATCTAGCAGTCCTGTGGCTCGACCTAACGAATGCTTATGGCAGAGTGCTGCACAAGTTGGTCGACCACACACTTAAAGCCTATCACGTCTCCCAGAAGGTACAGCTGCTCCTCTGGAACTACTTCGGGCACTCCAAGATTCGCTTTACCTCTGGTGACTTCACCACCAACTGGCAGAGATTGGAGGTTGGAATCGTGACCGGATGTACCATCTCTGTGATTCAGCGGCGATGAACCTCCTCGTTAAGTCAGTGAAGAAGCCCAGACGGGGAGCTGTGCTGTCGAGTGGAGTCCAACAGGTCCCAGTGAGGGCCTTTATGGACAAATTGACAATCACGGCAAGGTCAGTCCCAGAGGGCAGATGGATCTTGGAAGATTTGGTAGAGCTCACTACAGCAGCTAGGATGGAGTTCAAACCCTCAAAATTGAGAAGCTTGGTCCTGAAGCTGGGCCGTGTCCAGAACCGCTTTCGGTTTAATATCGGTGAAGATACCATCCCAACAGTCACGGAGAAGCCAGTAAAGAGCTTAGGGAGGTGGTACAGAGCCGACCTGTCTGACAAAGCAAGTGTGAAGGTGATGCTCAACCAAGCAGAAGAATGGCTGAAAGCCCTGGAGAGGAGTGGCCTGCCTGGAAAGTACAAGGTATGGGGCTATCAACATAGTATCCTTCCAAGGCTCCTGTGGCCACTGATTGTGTACAAGGTCCCCTTGACAACAGTAGAGGCTTTGGAAAGAAGAATCAACAACTTTCTCAGGAGGTGGCTGTCTGTCCCCAAAAGCTTTTGCTCTATAGGGCTATACAGCTCCGGGAGCAAACTGTAATTGCCAATTACATTAGTCGTGGAGGAATTTAAGACAGCCAAAGTCCGGTTGGCCATGATGTTGCGCGACAGTGATGATCAGGCTGTGCGACAGGCAAACATTGTAGTGAAGACGGGACGGAAGTGGAAGGCCAGCGGAGCTCTGAGGGAAGCGGAGGAGCGCTTACAACATGCAGACATCATGGGCACAGTGACTCAGGGGAGGCTGGGCCTTAGAGTCATCACCCGAGCAAGCTGGAAGGAGGCAAGGGCAAAGGAATGGAAAGGGATGGTGCAGAAGGATATTCGGGCTGTGGAGGAAGAGAGCAGACAAACCAGGGCAGTAGCCATGAAACAGCAAGGCAGCTGGACCAGGTGGGAAAGTGTCTGAGGAAGATCCCTCAGTTGGAAGTACATCTGGAACATAGAGGGGCATCAGATAAAGTCCCTCCTTAGCTCTGTGTATGATGTGCTGCCAACACCAACAAACCTCCAAAGATGGAGACTGACAGAGGATCCCTCCTGTGTGCAGTGCAAGAGACTAGCAAACCTGAAGCACATTCTGTCATCCTGATGGGCAGGCCTGACTGAAGGGAGGTTCAGATGGCGCCATGACCAGGTGCTGGCACAACTGGCCGATGGACTGGAGAAGGAGAGGAAGCGGAAAAGAACCAAGGCCCAAGACAAAGGCCCCCGCTTCATTGGCTTCCTCAGGCCTGGAGAGAAGGCAAGCAAGGAGGACAGATGTTTAGGGATCCTTGGTACGGCAGAGGACTGGGAGATGAGAGTTGATCTCGGAAGGCAACTCAAGTTTCCAGAGGAGATTGCCGTCACCAGCCTCTGACCAGATATCGTGCTCTGGTCCCAAGCAACAAGGCAGGTGGCCCTAATAGAGCTGACGGGAAAGGATCGAGGAGGCACATGAACGCAAGCTAGGGAAGTATCAGTCCCTCATCTCTGAGAGCCAGCAGAGGGGTTGGAGAGCCTGGAGAGCTTTGTAGGAAATTGGGGATTCTTGGGGTTAGAGGGGCAACCTGCAAGAACCTGGTGAACAATATATCAAAGCAGGCAGAGACAGTATCCAGATGGCTGTGGTTAAAGAGAAGCGAGCGATGGCTAAACCAGGCTGGCAGAGAGGGCGGGGGTCAGAGCTGAGTGGTGAAGTCCTGAATGGCAGAGGGAGCAGTTCCAGGACGCTGGTTCTGCTGTTAAGCCCCATTTAGGTGTCGTGGTCTAGTTGGCGAAACACCGGTGAGGTAGGGTGCCCACTTGAAAACCCAGTGAAGTCAACAGGTCTGAATCATTCAGCTCTGCCCTCAGGTGAAGACATCTGAGAGGAGCGACTTCAATGCTAGCCACCCACATAAGGAGCAGGATGTAACTCCTGCCAAGTGTGGTGGCTGCGATATACCCTATCGTTTAAAGACATTGATGCTCACGTGCCCACTGTTGGCGCTTTCGGAGGTAGGCACGGAGGGGTCAACTTTTTGAGCAATTTGAGGTACAGTAGCTTGTCTGTTTGAAGGACCACTGTTCCTTGGACCACTTTTGATAGATACTGACCACTGCAGACCGGGAATACCCCACAAGAGCTGCAGTTTTGGAGATGCTCTGACCCAGTCGTCTAGCCATCACAATTTGGCCCTTGTCAAACTCACTCAAATCCTTACGCTTGCCCATTTTTCCTGCTTCTAACACATTAACTTTGAGTTCACTTGCTGCCTAATATATCCCACCCACTAACAGGTGCTGTGATGAAGAGATAGTAAGTGTTATTCACGTCACCTGTCAGTGGTCATAATGTTATGCCTGATCGGTGTATATATTAATTATAAAATGACCGTTCATTTTTCAATTACGCGAGTGTGCACAGCTTTTTGTGGAAGACAGAAGGCTTGGCTTAATATTTTTAGCTATGAAATTTGATTTATCTGATCATTATAATGCGTTCTGACTGATCTAATTTCTACATTTTATTAAAAGCTGTATTAAACTAATTTCAGACAGGTAATTCTGCAAAATATAGTTTATGGTTATGAACAATTACACATTTCAGCATTATAATAATCTCTGTATTGGTCATCGCAAAAGTTTACATGGTTATAAAAATAAAACCTATAAATAACCTGCAGAGAACGTTCTGGGAAGGTTCTTATTTGGTTCCCCAAAAATAACCATATGGGAACGTTAGGGGAACGTTCTGCAACGTTTACTGGGTTATTTGTAAGAAATGGATACTAGCTGACCAGAATAGCCAGTCATATATTAGGAAAATTGGGTTAGTCATGTTTTTTTTTTTCTTCTTCTGAACCTTTGGTGATGATCTGCACAGCTAAATGGCTCATTAGGTTGTTTTCATCAGTTGGTCACCATATTCACTCTAAAGGTGCGCAAGCTGTGTTGCTCACACCAAGGTGTGAATGAAGGATGTAATTCTTCTATTAAAAGGGGTGAGACTGATTCAGCATAATTATCTAGTAGCGAGACACTTTTTAAGGGACACACTCAGCCCACATTTGCTGTAACAGGTAACTTCAAAGCCAACAGGAGCTTAAGAGTAAATCAGCTTAGTGTAGTTGCCATGGCAACATGCAAATCGGCTCATGGCTGATTCCTCAAGCTGACCCCACTGTCACATGACATAGAGCCACTCCCTCCTGCATGAAGGGGTGAAGTGGGCTGAGTAAGTTTTAAGATCAAAGCTGTCACTTCGTCCTGCGCAATTAACCTTCCCATGTCTCGTCTCCGTAAAGACTTTTTATGCACGCACGTTATGCTACTGTGAATGAGGTTAACCTGTAATGAATCCTTCAACTTCAGCCCAAAAGCATTGTAGGCTACCTATCCTATATCTGTCAGAAAACAAACAGTAAACTGACTGTAGCATAAACCTGATCCTCAAAAAGCTTTTCATTTACAAACACGCAATAGACTCTTTGCATAAAGACTTGTAACCTCATTACATTTTTTCACAAGAGAAAGGGATTTTTCTCAGCATTCCTTAAGGGATAGTTCACTCAGTTCACCAAAAAATGTGCACCTTTTACTCAATCATATAACCCCCTCATATGAAACTTTACATAATGCCCAAACTGTTCTTTTTCCTTGTATGCATTCATTGAGGCCAGCTTAAATTGGAAAATCCCTCTGTCTATTTTCTAAATGCCTTTGATTGTTTTTTTTATTTTATTTTTATGTTTATTTTATAATTGATTTCTAGGCATTGTACACTATATTGCCAAAAGTTTTGGGATGCCTGCACATTTGGGATACACATGAACTTTAATGACATCCCATTCTTAGTCCATAAGGTTGAATATGGAGTTGGCCCACCCTTTGCAGCTATACCAGCTTCAACTCTTCTGGGAAGGCTTTCCACAAGGTTTAGGAGTGTGTTTATGGGAATTTTTGACCATTCTTCTAAAAGCGCATTTGTGAGGTCAGGCACTGATGTTGGACGAGAAGGCCTGGCTCACAGTCTCCGCTCTAATTCATCCCAAAGGTGTTCTATCGGGTTGAGGTCAGGCCCATCAAGTTCCTCCACACCAAACTCGCTCATCCATCTCTTTATGGACTTTGCTTTGTGCACTGGTGCGCAGTCATGTTGGAACAGGAAGGGGCCATCCCCAAACTGTTCCCACAAAGTTGGGAGCATGAAATTGTCCAAAATGTCTTGATATGCTGAAGCATTAAGAGTTCCTTTCACTGGAACTAAGAGGCCAAGCCCAACCCCTGAAAAACAACCCCACACCATAATCCCCCCTCGACCAAACATTACACTTGAAGTCAGGCAAGTACCTTTCTCCTGGCAACCGCCAAACCCAGACTTGACTTTCAACTGCTCATGGTATGACCTATTTTAGTGATGGCCAACTGACACTTTAAACTCAGTCAGAGCTATAAAAATTAATATTCATTAAAATTTAAAAAAATTTATATTCAAGAAAATATATAAATATCCTCCATGATGATAGATTGAACCCCCCATAATTTGCTCCTTAATAGCATGCAAGTATTTCTGCCAGTTTTCACTTATGTGATTGTCAGCCTCTGCTTTTCCGCTACAGACTGAAGCTGCTCGTAAGTGTATAACCCACTGTTTCTTTCAGCTAATAAAAGAAAAATACTGCAATTTTCTGGTGTTGTTTTTTTGATTGGTTGGCGTTTTCTACAGCCCTTCATCAAACTTCTCAACATACAGCCTGCCTCAGATTGTTTAAGACAATGGCCAAATATAAAAAAAAGAAAAAACAGATTAACACGTTCTGTGCCTAAATTCTGATTGGGTGGGCAAATCAGACGTTCTTGCTCATGCGTAGATCCAGCCCCTATTGACTATAATTATTAGTTTTACTATTGTTATCAGAGCTCTTCTTTTTGGGAACTTTATCCTTTTGCAATTATAATTGAGTCTCTTCCAGCTATCGCAACCAACTTGGGAGAATAAAATAATATTATTGGCTGAGTTTAACTCAACTTCCAATCCATAGCATATGACACAATTTTCTATTTTAAACTGTTTGCAAATTAAGCCTTGACAATAGTTTAGAAAGGTCACTGAAAAAGTTTAGGACACCATGAAAGTGAGCAACTAATTACCCGAATTTTCATTTAATGTCCAGACACGTGAAGGGTCATATTCTCCCAGAATCAGTAGCAGCATTTCAGTTTTTTTCGATTTTTTTGTGCAGACACTCATCCCATTGTGGCTCTCTGACATATTCATGCTGATTTGAATTTCCTCTTGGCTCTGCAGATTTTCAAAGACATGCCAGTGTCTGGAGGAGGGCAGGGCAACTCCCAACTCAACCTGCCCAGGCGGAGAAGTGCAGACAGCAAGGCCCCGTCCTGCAGCGAGAGACCCCTCACGCTTTTCCACACACCCACATTCTCAGAGAAAGACAAAGGTACACCAGCAAGTCTTTAAAATATTTAAAATGATAGTTCTTTAGGACTAAAAATAATGCCAGAATACATACTCCCTACCGTGTCCTTCATGACTCTGTAGCCAGTTCTATTTCATCCCAGTCAACACGCCACCATATGGGTCAACCTCGCTAGAGGGTCGAGCTGTCAGGAGATCATATTTCAAATTAAACATGCTCTACCTGCGCGTAATCATCCTCTATAAATACTAGTTGCACTCACGTTTCACACAAGAGAGCCGCATATTTAGAAAGCCATGAAAACTTAAACTTTGAGTCTCATGTTTTTAAATGCAAAAGTATTCTGATTGGTGCTTTGGCTCTTTGTATTAAACCATGCATAAATACATGATGCTGTTTTGTTCATAATTGTTTATGTATTTTATAGGGCTGTCAATCAGTTAAATTTTTTTCTCTCGCAATTAATCGCACCTTTGTTGTGTGATTAATCACGATTAATCGCACACTTATCGTGAAATTAAGCATACGCCATTTATCTCATTAAACACATTCATTTTGTCATCATTTGCTCTATCTAGCGAAGTAAACAATCAGATTGAAGGGTGATTCTCAGAAAACTATATTTTCTGCAAGCTTCAAGGATCATTGGAGACTCTAAAAGGACACCAAATAACCAAATATAAGGAGTACATATAATTCTATTATATATTAAATTTATACACACCTAAGCACCCATGAAAAAATATTACAGAAAAAAAAAAACATTCACAGTGTATAGTATGTGTACAGAGCAACAACAACGAGCTTGTTTTCATTTTAGAAGAGTCAAGCTGCGATACCGAACAGGACCACACGGAGACGCCAAAAAACAAATCAACCGCTTTGACTGCATAAACCTACGATTACTAAACACAACAACGTACACATGACAAATCAAACATTATCCTTCCTGAGTGTGTGTGGAAACGCGAATGTACTGAAATATGTCTGTACACAAATGCAGCATGCGTTCAGTGATCGAGAGCGCGCACATACATGGTTTGTTCTTTGTGCATCAATATTACAGACTCTCACATGCTTACTGTATGACTCCTGTACGTCACCAAAATTGCACTCTTCAGAAACAATCGCAGAATACGACCGAGCTCGTGTTTTAAAGCAAAGCACATTTTGTGGGGACACAAAATTTTCAAATAAATATCCAAATAAATTTAATTACTAAACTAAACTATATCAACTACATTACTTGAATATATATGATAATTGAAATGAGCTGATGACATCACCGTTTTCTCCAGAGCGGCTGTACAGCCGAATCAAATTCTGTTCATTATTTTCCTGTTTAACACTGTGAAGCTGCTTTGAAACAATCTGCATTGTAAAAAGCGCTATATAAATAAAGTTGACTTGACTTGACACACATTGGAATGAATAATTCACTAAAAACGCAATGTGAGTCTCTATTCTCTCTGATATGTCTGATGTAATCAGCCTGGCCTTCTTTACATTAGCGCTGTTTTGGACTGTTTGAATGAATTCGATTACTGGATCACTAAAAACTTTCCCAGAGTTTAACGGCTTAAAATGGCCAAATCACAGAGAAGCAGAATTGGGTTAAAGGGTTAGAATGGAAATTTCCTCCTACCAGGGTTACAGGTGCTTGTAGATGCTCAGTGTGATTGTGATAAACTCCCGACTTCATAGATCATCTAACTGCGTGACGAAAATCACGTTAATGATGCAGCTTCACATACTTTTGTCATTTATTTGCGTTAAAATAAATATTTTTAAATTAATTGCATGCGTGACAGCACTAGTATTTTACAGAATTTTATTTGATTTATAAACGTCAGTTTAAACATTATGCACTTTTTTACAGTCATGTTATTTCATTGCAAGTCATTGGTCAGTTCATGGCTTCAGTGGTGCAAGCATGCCACCAGGTTTGGTTATCAGAAGTGTTTCTGACTAGGATTTTACAACAGTGGTAGCTGCCCCAGTTGTTCCAGGGGAGGTTTGCCCGTCATCAGAAGCAGCACTGGAGCAGTCACAGAGGGAGCTAACTTATGCAGTGGGACAGATGAGGTGAATGGTCCCCTTTGCAACAGGAGGCTAGGGTCATTCAACCTCATCTGTCAAGGGCTGGGGAAGTTCACAGCGTACTTTGACCCAGAGTTCCAATCGCTATGCAATCGCTGCTCCTTTCGCCAGCAGTAGCCAACAAAGCAGGCAGAAATGCGACTGTTATGACCCCTGGGTACTCAATATCCTAAGGTCAGGATACAGGTTCCAGTTCAGAACCAAGCCACCACATAATCAGGGTATTGTTCTAACAGTCTAAAAAGGAAATGTGGAGTGCAAATCCCTCTTGACAGAGGTCTCAACACTATTGCGGAAAAGAGCAATAACACTCCTGCCTTCAGAGTCAGTAGGGCAGGGGTTTTATTATTTTGAAACCAAACTTTCTAATTCCAAAGAAGGATGGGGACTGGCGTTCCATCTTAATCTGAAAAGTCCAATTGGTCTTTAAAACATCTACCTTTTAGAATGTTGAACCTGTCAACCCTCTTCACGAGCATAAGGTAGGGGGACTGGTTCACTACAGTGGACTTTTGTGATACATATTTTCACATTCCCATCCACAGAGGTCACAGAAAGTACCTCTGTTTTTTCTTTCAAGAGATGGATGCAGCACTTATTCCTCTCTGTTGGCAGGGAATTTGCTGATATGTGTCCCAACCAAACAAGCGAGAAGCGACACAGAAGACTAGGCCTGATGCTGAATGAGGAGAAGAGCTGCCTTACTCCATGCAGAACAGTATCATATCTGGGCTAGGTCCTGGACTCAATGACCATGAGAGCCTGTCTTACCCCCCAGAGGATTCTGATACTGAGGGAGCAGACATCCCATCTGATGGGACAATCTCAGATATCAGTGAAGTGTGGCTGGAGACTCCTCAGTCTGATGGCAGCAGCCTCTCAGGTTGTGCCACTAGTTTTACTTTACATGCTGCCGCAACTGGATCCAGAGTTTGTTCCAGACATGAGGTGGTGGTTTTCAATGCTAGGCCTCTAGCAAGGGGTCTGGGTCAGGTTTGTTCAAGGAAAACAATAACTATGGATGCATCAGCTGGGGTGCCATGCGCAAAAACTGCCCAGTTAGGGGCAGCTGGTAGGCCTCTTGGGCAGGAGTTCATATAAACCTGCTAGAAATGGAGGCTGCGCATCAAGCCTTGATGCATTTTCTCCCGGACCTGGGGAGAAAACATGTCATTATGCGTACAGATGGTGTGCTTCATAAACCACCAGGGGGGACACGCTCTCCATCTCTTCATGGCAAGGCCTGAGAGCTCCACTCATGGCCGCATGCACATGGTCTTTCCCCTTATATCTTCCAGGGGTGGGCACTGTGGCAGCAGACCTCCTATCAAGCCAGGAGAATGGCAGCTGCACCCAGAGATTGTGCAAGTCATTTGGGCTTGATTCGGAAGGACTCACGTGGACCTCTTTGCCTCTCAGTAGACTACTAGTACTCAATGGTGGGACAGAAGGGGACACTGGGGGTAGATGCCCTAGCACACAAGTGACCTCTGGGCCGCCTTTGTTTTTTTCCCCCTTTTCCACTTCTACCAGTAGAAATGGCCAAGATTCAAGACATACATACATACATACATATACAGTGCATCCGGAAAGTATTCAAGTCCTGCTAGCTCTCGATTGGCCCCACCAGATATGGATGACAGAGCTGGTTGCGTTGCTCAGTGGCCCCCCATGGCATCTTTGGAACTAGCTTTGGAACCCCAACCTGGATCTATTCAGCATGCATGTTTGGCCTCTGGGGCAAGGGGTCCTGACAACATTGCAAGCAGCTAGAGCCCCTTCCACAATAGTGCTCTATGCTGGTCGCTGAGATTCAGTCGCTGTTGACAATCTAAAGGTATCAATCCAGTTTATTGTGACATGTCCTCAGGCTTATCTTTTCTTCAGTCCTTTTTGGAAGGGGGGCTTAAGGAATCAACTTTGAGGGAGCATATGGCAGCCATCTCTGATTGCTATGACCACATTGAGGGCTTGTCATTGAGTTTGCTGCCTATTATTGGCCGGCTCCAGGAGATTGTGCCCTTCACGTTCACATATGATCCCCTCATGGGATCTGCAGATTGTATTCGGAGGCCCTGGAAAAGCCTTCATTTGATCCCTTATTGTCTTTGAATCTAGAGCTTCTTTCTTTAAAAACATCCTTTCTTCTGGCTATTGCATCAGCAAGGCCTCCTGGGCACTATTCAAAGGTGTGCCTTTAGTCTCAAACACTTCACTTTTTTTCAAGGTGTATGTACCTGTTGGCATGGTTTACTGTTTAACCTTTTAAGAGTTCACACTTGCATATAATCATAATAAGGTTATGCATATTTGGCCTGCTGTCTAAGAGGAGGGCTCCGAGCTCAGAATTTGACCCAAACCCAGAGTACTCCCCTTCATCCCAGGCTGGGATAGGAATAATTAGGATTGAAGAGGCGGGGTGGTGGAGGGATGCAGGAAAACTGTTGTGGGACAGAGGTAAGTCCGCTGTATATATACCTCCTGTCGCACTATTTGAGTTGATTAACTGAACGTGCTTCTCCCATGCAAATTTAGTTAATTATCTGAATGTGTTCCGCCTGAACTTTGTAAATAAAACATCATTTAGTTCCAGGAACTGGTGTTCATGTTGGCATATCATAATGTCAGACTGTTTAATAAAATGATCGAGTTTATCTCATGTCGGTCTCCCCCACCACAGTTCTCTCCTGACTTCGGTACACTGTTGTGTTCTATGAATAAGGTCAAAACGCCACCCAACGTGGTCACTCTGGGACTAGGTGGTGCCAGTCTGCAAAATAAGAGAATGTGCTGGCTACCAGGGTTATATTTAAGTCTGTTTAGTTTTATTGTGTTTTGGTTTTGTTTTCATTGTTCACAGTTCTGTTTGTTAATTAGTTTTCCTTAGTGAATGATTACTTTCACCTGAGGTTTGTTTAGTTTCCTTGTTAACTGTGTATTTAACCCCTTAGTTTCCTTAGGTCTTGGTCTGGTATCGTTTATGTTTGTGTGGTAATGTTATATGAGTTTGTTTCCTGTATTTTCCAGTGTGTTTCCAAATAAAGACTTAGTTATTGAATTTCCTGCATCGTGCGATCACTGCAGCCTCTAATACGTGACGCCGGCAATATTGCACCTGTATTTATAGATTGCATTATTTATGATTGCGCGCAGGTGGAGTGCATTTAAATCTCCTGACAGCTCACCCTCTACTGGCTGACCAATATGGTGGTGTGTTGACCTTATTCATAGAACCTTGGTTACCTACGTAACCCCCTGTTTTTAAGTCACGTTTGTTCTCTAAATAGGACACTTGTTTTTTGAGGGATTTTTTTTGAGACCATACATGACCATTTTGATGTATCTCAAAAAGGACATCTAGAGATTTTGGATGTTTGGGGTCAAAAGTTTAAATACAAAATCTGCAAAATCTGCAAAATGTTAATTATTTACTCAAAATAAGCGGGATCATAGAAAATGCATATTATGTTTTATTTAGTACTGTCCTGAATAAGATATTTTACACTAAAATATGTTGAGATATATAAAAAAAATTATAAACAAATTTCCAGCATTTTTTGCATATTTGAACCCTTTCCAGCAGTGACTATGATTTTGAAATCCATCTTTTTACGCTTATGACAACTGAGGGACTCATTCGCAACTATTACAAAAGCTGTAAAAATTCACTGACGCTCCAGAAGTAGACAAGATGCATTTAGAACTAGGGGGTGAAAATTGTACTTGTGTCTTCTGGGAAACATGTAGTATCTTCTGTAGCTTCTGAAGGGCTGTACTAAATGAAAAAATATTATCTTTAAACAAAATAAGAAAAATGGACACATTTTCATCCTGTTTAAAAGTTTTCACCCCCGGCTCTTAAATGCATTGTGTTTCCTTCTGGAGCATCAGTGAATGTTTGCAGCTTTTGTAATAGTTGCGTATTGCAACTGAGTCCCTCAGTTGTCCTCAGTGTGAAAAGATGGATCTCAAAATCATACAGTCACTGCCGGAAAGGGTTCAAATATACAGAAGATGCTGGAAAACCAAAGAATTCGCGGGGCCTGGAGGATTTTTCTGAAGCATTGGTCAGTTTAACTGCTCAGAACAAACAAGGGATTCAAGAACAACCATCACTAAACAAAAAAAAACAACTGTGAATCATCCAGGTAACGACACACTGTATTAAGAATCAAGGGTGTGTAAACTTTTGAACAGGTCATTTTTATAAATTAAACTTTTTTCTTTAGTCTTGTGGACTATATGTAAACATCTTTTATTTTAAATATCTTATTCGGGACAATAAGATTAAATAAAATATAACGCATTTTGTATGATCCCTCTTATTTTGTTAAAATAATTAACATTTTGCAGATTTGTATGTAAACTTTTGACCACAACTCAAACGAAATAAAAAACGAAAAAATCACATGTACATAAGTATTCACAGCCTTTGCCATGACACTCAAAATTGAGCTCAGGGGCATCCTGTTTCCACTGATCATCCTTGAGATGTTTCTACAACTTGATTGGAGTCCACCTGTGGTAAATTCAGTTGATTGGACATGATTTGGAAAGGCACACACCTGTTCGATTGTATCAAGGCACAGATCTGGGGAAGGGTACAGAAAAATTTCTACAGCATTGAAGGTCCTAATGAGCACAGTGGCCTCCATCATCTGCAAATGGAAGAAGTTTGGAACCACCAGGACTCTTCCTAGAGCTGGCTACCCGGCCAAACTGAGCGATCAGGGAAGAAGGACCTTAGTCAGGGAGGTGACCAAGAACCCGATGGTCACTCTGACAGACCTCCAGCGTTTCTCTATGGAGAGAGGAGAACCTTCCAGAAGAACAGCCATCTCTGCAGCACTCCACCAATCAGGCCTGTATGGTAGAGTGGCCAGACGGCACATGACAGCCCACCTGGAGTTTGCCAAAAGGCACCTGAAGGACTCTCAGACCATGAGAAACAAAATGATCTGGTCTGATGAAACAAAGATTGAACTCTTTGGCCTGAATGGCAAGTGTCATGTCTGGAGGAAACCAGGCACTGCTCATCACCTGGCCAATACCATCCCTACAGTGAAGCATGGTGGTGGCAGCATCTTGCTGTGGGGATGTTTTTCAGCAGCAGGAACTGGGAGACTAGTCAGAGATGTACAGAGACATACTTGATGAAAACCTGCTCCAGAGCTCTCTGAACCTCAGACTGGGGCGAAGGTTCATCTTCCAACAGGACAACAACCCTAAGCACACAGCCAAGATAACAAAGGAGTGGCTATGGGACAACTCTTTGAATGTCCTTGAGTGGTCCAGCCAGAGCCCAGACTTGAACCCGATTGAACATCTCTGGAGAGATCTGAAAATGGCTGTGCACCGACGCTCCCCATCCAACCTGATGGAGCTTGAGAGGTCCTGCAAAGAAGAATGGGAGAAACTGCCCAAAATGATAGTGATAGTAGGAAATTACAGTGAAAGTTTTTGTAAGTTTGAAAAGTTAAAGTAAGTTTTTGATTGATTAATTTCTGTTGTAAAAACTGATTAGTTATTTAATTTGGCGCCACTTAAATAAACAACACCATCCTCAACTAAAACAGAAAACCCCCAATGCTTTCCGGACCCCCATCCGCACGGCAACAGCATTTGGTGGCCTGAGAACGCAAACCATGAAATAGGTTTGAAATAGTTTTGAAACTATACCACCACCATCCCCGCGCAAACCCCAAAAAGGCGAATCTGTGAAAACGGCGATGGCTTGTACACAAAGATTACGTGTTTAGCCTAAAGGCAAGCTCGTTTGAATACGTATGTGTGCATATGTGGTTTTTATCTGTACAGAGGGGAAGGGAAGGAGGCCATCACAGGGGAGAGTCTAGTTGACACGGTCTCTGCCAACACTTCAGGGCTGTGTTGTGGTCATGTCTAGGCGCAGGTCCACCATCTGATCTGGATCCGGCTGACTACAGTAAACCTCGGGATAAAAAGGGAGACTAAAGCCGGGTGCACACTGTGCGATTTATAATAGTCCTTTCCGATTGTTCCTTGTCAGACTGTACGAACATGATCCTCGCTGTAAGCCATGTCACACTGTAAGATCGAAGTTGTTATTAACGTCAGACTGTACGATATTCAAGGTGCGCTAAAAACGGACGCACGAAAGACGGACGCACTTTTTTTTATATCATCAATAAATTACACGTTCGGTGACGGTGAGCTGCATTACACGCGGGATTGAAATGATGGCTACAAAGAAATCTCTAGCGCTCATTTTGGTCATAGTTTGTCTTGAAAAACGATAGATATTTGACGGTCGTCGTAGGAGAAGTCACACTGCAGGACTGTGCGCCAAATCTTCTGATACTGCCAGAATTTCGTCTGAGGTAAAATTTGATCGCAGGGGTCATTAATCGGCTGCCGGTGAACATGTCAAACTAACGATCAAAGACTTCAGATTTTAGCCTAGGATCAGAGGAATCTTTTAGGATTTGCAAAATTTGTCCCAGATGGCTAAATCGTGGCTAAAATCGCACAGTGTGCACCCGGCTTAACATTAGCGTAGATGCCATTCTTTTTATGATGTAACGAGTACAGCAGGTGTAATGGGAAGTGTTCCTAGTTCCGGCAGACCTAGTTAATGCAGCCTAACAATCAATTAACTGATTTAAATTATAGAAATTGATAATGTTCTATGTGTATTCCATAGTAAAGAGATGTGTTTTTAGTCTAGATTTAAACTGACAAAGTGTGTCTGCATCCCGAACAATGCTAGGAAGACTGTTCTAAAGTTTAGGTGCTAAATAGGATAAGGATCGACCACCAGCAGTTGATTTTGATATTCTAGGTATTATCAACTGGCCAGAATTTTAAGACCGCAATAGACGTGATGGAGTATAATGCGTTAAGAGCTCGCTCAAGTACTGGGGAGCTAAACCATTTAGTGCTTTTTAAGTAATTAGCAAGATTTAAAAATTTACACAATGTTTAATAAGGAACCAGTGCAGTGTTGACAGAACCGGGCTAATATGGTCATACTTCCTGGTTCTAGTAAGAACTCGAGCTGCAGCGTTTTGGACCAGCTGCAGTTTATTTATTAAGCGGGCAGGGCAACCATGATGATATGAGATATTAATAGCGACCGCATTATGGAGGATGAACAGATATGTTAAATTATCTGAAATAGAGCGCTTAGCCAGCTACAAAGAAACTGGTAGCCAGGCAAACATACAAGTGACCGATTCTGAGTTGCGACGTCACTTCCAGCACGAGAATTCCGGGCCGAGAACGGTTTGTAATCGTGCCATGCCGAACCAAGCTCAAATGGAATCACAACTGGAACTGTTCCTTACCATTCTGAGAACCATTCGGCCCGGCGGTGGAAAAGTGGCTATATATTCTCCGAAAACAAATCTTAATATTTTACACAGTTTTGCTTTAGGAAGTAAATGTCTTGTTTTAATGATGTTTAGATATTTTTATAAGATAAAAATACTAATCAAGAAAATATACTGTGCATGCAAAATTTGAGATAAAAAATGTTAACACTTTACAATTAGGTCTAATTTTTTAACATTAATGCATTAACTAACATGAACTAATGAGCAATATATTACAGCATTTAACCTTTGTTAATATTAGTGAAAATGTTCATCTTAGTTCACAGTGCATTCATTTTTTACAGATAAAACTTTTGATCTTTAAAATGTTTTAGTAAATGTTGAGATTAACATTAACTAAGATGAATAAATGCTGTAGAATTATTGTTCATGTTAACTAGTGTGGTTATCTAATGTTAAAAAATGACACCTTAATTGTAAAAAGGAAATCCCAAAGATGGTTTTGCATTCTCCCAGGAGGTTGTTTACATGTGAACGGTTTTACATTGCTAAGCTCTGTGCTTCAGGTCAGCGGGTTGAGGAAATTCAGTTTCGGGTCTATAAATTGCTGTGCTATAAATAACAATGGAATTATTTATTAAAACAGTTTCAGTTTTCAAGTTGGCACACCTACAGTATGACCAGACACCACCCTGTTCGCAATCACTATAAAATGCTGCCAACCCCTTCTGGGCATGTGACGAACGAACTAGTCCACCAATATTAAATGCCATTTAATTATTGAGCATGTTTACATGCACACCAATACGCTGATAACTACCAAAAATAAATTCATTGAAATTACCCGATTTACCGGTTTACATGCAAATAAAAAACCTGGCAAGTAAACCGTGTTTACAAGACTGTATTAAAAAACGCCTCGGGTTACGACTGTAACCCTTGTTCCCCGAGAAGGGAACAAGACACTGCGTTGTGATGCCGACACTTTGGGAACGCCCTCAGCGTAGCGCGTCTGAAGCATGAATGAAATCTATTCCAATCCTGATTGGTGTTGCGTCATGACGTAGTAGATGATGGCGTACCCAGAAGGTACAAAGGGACGCCGGCTTGCACAACACATTAGCTTTGCGATGAAGCAAGTGCTCTGCCTGTGATAGGTGTGGCGGTGAAACGCAGTGTCTCGTTCCCTTCTCGGGGAACAAGGGTTACAGTCGTAACCTGAGACGTTCCCCTTCGAGGGCACTCGCACTGCGTCGTGATGAACGATATACCCACTATGCCACACCGCAATCACACCCACCCTAGTGTGAAGCTGGAACCCAGACACACTTAGGACGCGAGCACTCTGGCGCCAGGCGTCACAGGGAGTTGCAGACTGTAGAATCTTATGAAGGTGTGCGGCCACCTCACAAATCTCCTGAAGTGAGACTCCAGAAAGGAGGGCCACCAGAGAGGCCATGCCCCTGGTGGAATGAGCCCTCACAGCTATAGGTGAAGGCAAATTGCGCACCTGATAAGCCGTGGCTGTTGCCTGGACAATCCAGTTACTGATCGTCTGTTTTGATGCAGGCAGCCCTTTCTTGGGTGAGCCAAAGCACACCAACAACTGGTCTGACTTCCTCCACTGTGAAAACTTCTCCAAATAGATTTTAAGGGCTCTGACCGGGCAGAGCTGGTGAAGTCTCCCCTCTTCCGCTGTCACGTGAGGTGGAGGGTGGAAGGCCTGAAGAACCACTGACCGTGCCGTGATAGATGGCACCTTGGGCACGTAGCCCAGTCTTGAATGTAAGATGGTCTTAACTCCGCCAGGGGCAAACTCCAGGCAAATCGGCGTAATCGCCAAGGCCTGGAGATCAGAGAGGTAACTGCGAGGAGAAAGGTCACCTTCAGGGTCAGGTTCTTTGCCTCGGCCGACTCCAGCGGCTCGAAGGGGGCCTCAGCCAGCCCTTTAAGTACCACTGCCAGGTCCCAGGTTGGGACTCTGGAACGAGTCGCAGGCCTCATCCTCCGAGCCCCACTGAGGAACCTGCTGACAGGCCAGCCTCTAGGTACTGGGCCCCCTCAGGGGCCAGACCCAGAAGTTCCACAGGTCTGGCCGGGGGTGGAATATTGTGCCCCCGGCCTGGGACAGCAGATCCCTCCTCAGAGGGACCTGCCATGGGAGGCCGTCTAGCAGTGTTACAAAGTCCGATAACCATTCCCGGGTCGGCCAGCAGGGTGCTACTAGTAGTAGGCTGATCCCTTCTCGGCGGACCCGCTCCAAGACTCCCGGGAGCAGAGCAATCGGGGGAAATGCATACAGATGCAGCCTCGGCCACGTCTGTGTCATGGCATCCAGCCCCAGCAGAGCTGGATGCCAGAGAGAGAACCACAGTGGGCAGTGGGACGTCTCTTGAGAGACGCGAACAGGTCCACTTCCACTGGGCCGAATCTCACACACATGGCCTCCACCACCTCTGGGTGGAGTCGCCACTCCCCGGGCCTCAGCCCCTGCCTCAACAGGACGTCTGCTCCCTGGTTTTGGTCCCCGGGGACGTACATCGCTCTGAGAGACGACTGTTTCCCCTGGGACCACAGGAGGATCTGGTGTGCCAGTCTGCATAGAGGGCGCGATCTCAGACCCCCCTGACGATTCAGATACGAAACCACAGATGTATTGTCTGTTCGTATCAGAACATGGTGGCCGCGGAGGTCTGGGAAAAAGCTCCTTAGAGCTTTATAGACCGCCAGCATTTCCAGGCAGTTGATGTGCCAGGGGAATGCTGGGCGCCCCAACCAGTGAGGGAGGCATCTGTTGAAACGGTTTTCCGGCAACATGATGCTCCCGGCACCGGTCCTTGGGACAGGAACCAAGGTTTCTTCCACATGACGAGGGAACGAAGGCCCCTGATCATACGGAACGGATTTCCCCTCGGGGGAAAACCCCTTGGCTCTCAGCCACCACTGTAGGGGTCTCATGTGTAGCAGGCCAAAAGGTATCACGTTGGACGCTGCTACCATGAGCCCCAGCAGTCTCTGGAACTGCTTCACAGTGAGGCTGCAGCCTAGCTTCACTTTAGAGACATTTGTGCCCGCATCGTTGTGGAATCCCATACCCCCAGGAACGTAGTCCTCTGGGAGGGCGTCAACACATTCTTCTTTGTGTTGAGTCTCAACCCCAAGCACCTGATATGGGCCAGAACGCCATTTCGATGCCGAACTGCCATCTCGCGTGAGGGGAAACAGCTAGGCCGAAGGGAAGAACCCGATATTGGAATTCTTCGCCCCCGAAAGCAAACCTCAGGAACTTCCTGTGACATGGAAGGATGGAATATCGAGGTTATGCGTCCTACAGATCTATCGGACTGGATCTGGATCCTCGGACTGGATCTGGCTCGCGATGGCTGAAGTCATGAGCGTCTTGAACCTGAATTTAATTCTAATCTAATAACTCATTCAAGTGCCTCAGATCCATTATTGGACGCAACCCCCCATCCTTCCTGGAACTATGAAGTACCGGCTGTAGAACCCGGACTCCCTGCCTGGCGGAGGAACAGGTTCTATGGCCTCCTACCAATGGCCTCCTTCTATGGTGTCAACCGAGCCTCGTTCCTGACCCCCTGAAGCGGCTGACCGGCAGGGAGCAGTCGAGAGCGATTTTCGGTGTGTGCGGACGCGTTCGCTGGAAGTCGATGTGGCCCGAGCGTCATAGACGGCGGGATCACAGCATCGACTTCCAAAGAGCTCCACGGAGGAGGCGATCTCGA
This sequence comes from Rhinogobio ventralis, assembly GCA_039654625.1. NCBI lineage: Eukaryota > Metazoa > Chordata > Actinopteri > Cypriniformes > Gobionidae > Rhinogobio > Rhinogobio ventralis. The sequence goes on from CM077208.1 coordinate 33,651,222, forward strand.
TCGCTCCTTCCCGGGAGAGGGGGCTGGCCAGCAGGGGCCTCATCTAAGGGAGCAACTCGACAGGGCCGCAACGATTTCGGGCGGACACTGCGAGAATACTGGAAACCGATGTGTCCCGCAAAGCCCGAGGCAGCGGGAACAACATCGATCTCCTGAGCGATCCGTGGAGGAGCAACCTCACAATGCACGAAAACAGCCTCATCAGGAAACTGCTCATGCATGTCCTGCTCCCATTTTAGATGAATACAGACCAGTGAACACACTTTAGATGATAGGCTGATAATATCTAACTCCTCAAAGTCAGATAACATCCCATTTAATTCCTCAGAATTAAATGCTGCCATAATCACCCCTGTGAGCATGGTCTGAATGATAGGCTGAATAAAAATATCTAACTTCTCAAAGTCAGATAATATTTCATTTCAATTCCTCAGAATTTAATGCAGCCATAACCACCAGATGATACTGTTTATTTATACGGACTCATCATCTACACGCTGCCTCAGCAAACGCGAGGTTGATCCGTTCACAATCTTTTTGGCTTTCCTCCCTCGAGAAGAAAGTCCACAGGCACGAGGCTGAAACACCCGAGAAGCGTACTGCTGTACGCGTCAAGATAATTCTAGATGAACACAGCCAGCACCCTCAGGAGCTGACTGCCTGCCTCGCGCCCAAACAGTATCACATGCACACCGGTCACGTGTGTTCACTCTTATTGCAGACCCGTAATCTACGCGCTGCCTCAGCAACGCAAGATCGAGCCTTGCATAACTTCTCTTGAAGTGGCGAGCTCTCATTACTACTTCACTCCCTCAGTGCTGAGCACTTCTAATTCCTCGGAATCAGACGGTTCAAGCATCTGGTTTTCCTCAACAGGCGCGGGACCAGAACCAAAGAGCTCGCGAGCCTTGAGTTATGAATGAAGCAGCTTTTGTGTCTGGGGCATTAACGTCACCCGAGGGAAGAAGCCGCAGTGCGGGCTTCCACGCGGGGAAAGAGAACATCTAAACTGTCAGCCAAGGACTGAGAAAGTATCTCAGCAGTCTCGAGGCCCGCTGACCAGTCCATATGCAAGCCCAATGATCCAGCCCAATGATCCTGCCTCAGCAGACGCGGGAAAGAACCACGGGGCTCGCGAGCCTGGCCAGCCGTGAGTGCAACACCCTGAGCAGCAGCTTCTCGCATTCGCTGCAGGCAACCCCCTTCGAGAACTGCCTGAGCATGCTGCGTGCCCCGACAACTGGTGTGTGTCCATGCCCGAAATGAAGCGGGGACACGGAGGTACACACCGTTTGAAATGCTTGTTCGCCATAGTTACGTGCTTGTGGATGTGAGACAAACAACACCAAATAAGACTTACAAACACAGAGCGCTTAGCTGAAGAGCAAAAGCTAATGTGTTGTGCAAGCCGGCGTCCCTTTGTACCTTCCGGGTACGCCGTCATCTACTATGTCATGACGCAACACCAATCAGGATTGGAATATATTTCATTCATGCTTCAGACGCGCTACGCTGAGGGCGTTCCCAAAGTGTCGTCATCACGACGCAGTGTCTTGTTCCCTCGAAGGGGATCAGGGTTATTGCTCGCTGATGACGTTAAAACATAAGCTTCCATGTATTTCACGCAGAGTATTCTGTTTATTATGTGAGTTGTGATGTTAAATAAAGCATGAGTATTCTCCTCTCATATTTGAATTTTCTACAACTGTACCACTTGTCCTTTGGCTGCACTAAATGAGAACACGTTTTTTATATTTCTTGGGTCAAGCGATATATTTCTCCTCCCCTTGCACAA